>JAKSZU010000017.1:10160621-10760621 GCA_026018925.1 Tupaia tana | reverse complement strand
CAAGTCTTTATGGGTCTTGTAGTGAAGTGCTAATTCAAAGCCTGACATTTATTAGTTATAGAACCATAGACAGGTGCTTTAATTTCTCCATTAATGAAATGCATTTCTTAAATACCAGGCACATAATAAGTTCTATAAAATGCTAATTTTCTGCTCCTCTCTTTTATAATCCACACAGGATCTACTGCAAAAAAAGTAGTATTGAGGTAAAAATAAAAACTATTAAGAAGAATGTTGTCAAGAATATTGGACTAGAATCCACATAATAGGTAAGATAACTGAGGAGTGGCTGCTATCGATGTATAGTAAAGAGCATTTTTTGTTTAACTTTTGCCAGAGGGTGCTTGAGCTTGCCAGGGAGAGACAGAGAACAAGAGTGAGAAAGCAGCCTCCATGGGGGATGGCCACACAACAAACCCTTCTTTTCCATTTCTCCTCCTTTGGGGATTTTCAGCCTCAGGCACACATGCCTGGTGTATTTTTTAAGCTAGCAGGCCCAGGACTTGAATTACAGGTCAGCCATGTGAGATCCAGCCACCTTAGACACCATGCCACTGGCTGACTTAAGAACTTGTGTTTTTAACCTCAGGAAAAAAAATCAGAGACAATTGGAAAACTCTTTGATTCCTGTCCTGCAACCCCATCATCCAAATATGATGCAATTAAAAATGACTTTGTGTTATTGCACAGTTGATTCTAAGTAGGAAAAATTAATCTACTTGTGGATCCAGGGAACATTCTCATTTTAGTGACACAGTTAGTGTATGTTCATCAATCAAAGAAGAATCGTAATCCCAGCATGTTGTTGCATATGAAAAGAGGACATGGACATTATTCAGGACTGTCCCCAGGCAGACAGCTAGGACCTGCATGTCTGCAGGTACAAGTTTACCTCTCCTTTTTTGATAGGATCTTAAATCTGTTGTAATCCTGCTGCCTCAGCATCCAAGTAGGGACTATAGACATGTGTCACCATGCCTATTCTTTCTTTTCTTTTTGTAAAGACAAGGTGTTACTGTATTGCCTAGGCCAGCCTCAAGCTCCTGATCCTTCTGCCTTAGCCTCCCTGAGTTGCTGGAATTACAGGTGCACTCCACTGTGCCTGGCCGTTAGGTTAGACCAGGAATCAAACCTGGACTTCCCACTGGCCCAAATCTGTGGAGCTCAGGATTTCAGCAGTGCGCTCCACCGCCTGCCACAGGGCCTGGGACACCGCTGAGCCTTTCTCTGGAGTTCATGTCCTCCACTCTTCCTCCCATGATCCGCCGGAAGTGTAACATTAAATACGTCCCCTCTGTCCTCAATGAGGCGCTTGTTTCCCTTGCGGATTCAGTTTATATGGCTTCCTTATGACCTCAGTCTTATGAAATTTCTAGTGGGTTAAGAAAAAGATATAATTTTGTAGTTTACATAGTTTTTGTTTGTATGTTTGTTTGTTGTTAGCATGAAAGCAAATCCTCCTCTTGTGGCTTTCTAAGTAAAAGTGGAACTCAACCTTGTTTCTGATGTCTAAACTCTATAATCTACTGTGTCTCCTAATTTAACTGGAGTAGGAAAGCTCATAACAAAAATGAAACTTGAGAATTATATATGCTTTTTTTAAAGTCTAATTTTAATATTTTACATCTGTTTATACTACTTGTTCATGATTTTTCTCATTCTGTTTTGTTATTAATCTAATGTGTATATTTATTTTAATATATTTAGTGTTTTTCTGATACATCGTGGGTTAAAGTTTAAAAGAAATAGCATTACTCTTCATTTCGCAAGTGGGAGATGAGAGGCACAAAGAGTTTGAATAATTTTTCCAGACATATTTAGATTGGTGGGGATAGTCCAATTTGTCTCAGCTAAATCCAATATTAGTATTTGTGCATATCTGGGAAAATCTGTCAAATTGGGTCAAAGTCTGTTTATATCAGGAATTTACAAGCCTCTTGGGGATGCACTTATACCAAGGGAAAAAAGTAAAACAGACAAGTTTGATCTGATAACAAAACCCTAGTTATCAGAGCCAGGGGACAATCAGGGTCTAGCACGATGTTTGTAAATCAAATTCATCTTCTGACTCACTTCCCCAAGGGGAGGGGGTGACTCCTTCAAAAACCCTCGGTGCTGATCCAAGAGTACCCTGATGGGCACAAGCACAAAATACTGGAACGAGTCTATTCAAAACCCCAAGCCTGACAACTTCAATCTTTTTCACCTTCTCCTGATAGAAAAGGAGTAGCTACCTCCTTTACAGCCATTGCGATGAGATTTTTTTTCTTAAAAACTGCTTATTGAATAATGAGCACATTAAATAACTTATACTTCCCCAGTAATCTACCTGCAATGAACACAGACCATATTCCTGTGACAAAATTCCTTCTTGATTGAGTCCTTGGATGACATATCCCTTCAGGACAGCCCAGTGTAGCACAATGAACGTGTCTCTGATATAAGACAACACACCAACACTAGGCTCTCGTGACAGCTTCCCTGTTTGCCTATGCCTACTCTTGTATCCCTTTCTGCACAGTCTTGCTCAGAATCTAAGAACAAATTGGCGTGCACTTACCACAACAATTAATTTGTGTTGACTCTTGCTTCATCTGTTCTTACGGTTCTTAACAAGGGACAAGGAGAAATGGTTTTGTGTATGTGTGTGTGTGTGTGGTGAGCAGATGTGGCAGTTGCTACAAATAAAAGCCAAAAAACTTACTTCATGAAAGTTTTTCTAAGATATTACAGTGTAAGCATGAGGGCTTTTAGTACCCCTGAGGATAGAAACAACGCTCAAGCAGAGAGAGAAAAACTGCCAGCTTTTATGAGGTTCACAAATTGACTTTAACAAACTAAGGTCTTCAGCAAACCCAAGTGCCAGTGGGTACTGACAATAGCAATGGCGTTGTCCAGGAGAGGCAATGACAGTGATGCTGACAGTAAAGAGCCCAGTGGGAGGGGCAGAACTCACTGGAGTGGCCTGGGCTCTGTGCACTTGAGGCAGAGACAGCTGTTATTAGAGGTTGCCAGAGCCCTGAAGATGTATACACGAGACAGATCATTTCTGTTCCCATGTGAAACATTCCAGGGTATGTCTAGAATTAATTGGGACAAGGAGATTCCTGAAGGTATAGGGAATCTTGCAATAGGAATAGGAGAAACTTCCATGACCGTCACTTTATAAACGGTGAAAACATCAGAGGCATAATCAGGACATACTCAGATATAGTAACAATGAAGTCTTCGTTCTCACTGCAAATACTGTTGGTGGTAGGAAGAGAACATTTCTCTATCTGGATATTTTTCAGTATTATTGCTCTTTTTATAACCTTCCTCCCTAACTTACTCCTGGTAATACAAACATTACTGTTTATACAGAGGTAAAAGGATGTTTGTGCTGGAAGGGACCTTGGGTATCATCTCAAGGTATCATCTCATTTTACAGAGAGGTCATTTGAGCTATCTATGTCTTCCGAGTCACGCGTGTGCTAGGCAGGGATTTCAAACTCAGAGAGCTGTACATTCTAGATACTGTGTTTCTCTTGACACCGTACTGCAGCCTTTTGGAACATGATGCCATTTTTAGAATAGCTGTTTTTTTGGCATGAGAGATCAGTTTCAGAATTGAAATTTTACCTGAAAAAAAAAAAAAAACTCATTAAAATTAAAGTTGTCAGAAACCCCACGCTGATAGGATTTTGATGATGAAAAGACAAAGATAAAAAGATAAGCATGCCAAAATCCACACCCACATATAAAAGCTGAGAAAGGAAATGTCTGATGTTTGTAACAAGCTCCGTGACTCTTGAAGTCCATTTCTCATTTTGAAAATGTGGAATCATCGTGGCAGAACAGAGAGGGAAAGTTGACTTCGTAAAGATATTTACCCGGAGAGTTATTGCCAGGGACTTGTGCTACTTATTTTCCTGAGACTGAGGAGTGTCCATGCTTCCTTTGTCCCAGCGTAGGGGAAGGGCTCTGCTGGGGCCACTCAGAGACTCTGCAATGGGTCTGTTGCAGTGGAGAGGCACGGAGGGCAGAGGCCAGACTCACAGGTGAGGCTAAAACGCTGACGTATGTCCTGAAGCACTATGATAGAGGTGATTGCGTTGGGACCAGCCTAAACTCTGTGAGTTTCTGGAGTCAAGTGATGTATGAGTGTTTCCCAGGCACCATAACTGCCCCTTGAAGAAGGGTAAGGGAATATCGACCCATTGATGATTCTTTTTAAAAAGAGACTGCAGAGAGCCTTGTTGTGGACCTTTGAGGAGTTGAACACAGCAAACCAGGGCAGAAACAGGGTGGAGAGAAAAGAAGTTGAACAAAAAGAAAGGGGAAAGAGGACAACACTAAGAAATCAAATGACCCAGTGAAACAATGACAAAATGTTTAAACAGGCACTTCACGAGAAAAGACATGTTTTTTTCTTTAATGGATTGTGCTTTTGGTGTCATTTCAAATAAATCCTGAGTTAACCCAAACTGACAAAGATTTCCTCTTATGTTTTATTCTACAAGTTTTAGAATTTTCCAGTGTAACTTTAGGAGTATAAATGATTTTGAGTAGGTTTTAGTAAATGTTAAAAATATGGATCAAAAAATTTTTATATATAGATATGCAATTACTCCAGAATCATTTTTGAAAAGTCTGTATTTTCTGTGTTAATTAATATCTGTAACATGGCAGAAAATCAGTTGATTATATGTATATGGTTTTATTTACCAATTATGTATGTTTCATTGTTCTATTTGCCTATCTTGATACCAAAACTGTACTGTTTTGTTTAGCATCATTTTAATCTCTTGAAGTCAGGTAATGTAATTTCTTTAACTTTGCTTATTATTTCCAAGGTTATTTGGCCCGTTCTACATCCTTTACATTTCTATATGAATTCTAAAGTTATTAGTAAATTTCCTTAAAAAGTCTCTGAAATCGTAACTGCAGTTGTATTGAATCTGTAGACCAAATTGGGAAGAATTGACACCTAAAAATTATGAGGTCTTTTGATCCAAGAAAATGTTTTTTTTGGTTTCCTAATGCATATACAGTTTATATTTAGACGGTATTGTAATCTATTAAGTATGCAATAGACTTATATCTAAAAACAGTATGCAAATACCTTAATTAATAAATACTTCAGGACCAGCCCCATATTGCAGTGGTTATAAGCTATGAATAGGGAACCAGATACCATGTGGCGGAACACAGTTTAATCCTGACCCCAATGGCTTGAAAAATATGACAGACACATGTGTGTGCATGCCCTAAATCCTTACAGGATGAATAATAGGAGAAAAAGTATTGCAGTCTGACCATACCTCACTGGGGGTGCTTTCTCTCTCTCAATCTCTGTCCTCTCTTTCTGTCTGTGAATACATACACACTCTGGCAATAGAAATACTTATGGCTAAAAAATTCTAACAGTCATCTGAGCCATCAGCACATAATATTTTCACTGGTAGAAGGTCTTGCCTCTATGTGGACAGCTGCTGACTGAACAGGGTTCTTGCTGCTGAAGGCTGGAATGGCTTTGACAGTTTCTTAAGACAATCCAGTCTGCTGTATCAATTGATTGTTTCTTTAATGGAAGAGTTCTATGTATCATGTAATGTTGTATGATAGTATTTTATTTATAGTATAATTTCTTCAAAATTAAGGTCAATTCTCACACACCCTGCTGCTGTGTTATTAAGTTCATTTATTCTATATACTTTGTTGTTGTCTCAACAATGTCACAGCATCTTCACCAGAAGTAGGTTTCATCAATTTCGTGTTCATCTACAAGAAGTAATTTCTCATTGGTTGAAGTTGTATCATGAGTTTGTAGCAAATCAGTCACATCTTCAGGCTCCACTTCTAACTCCAGTATTTTTTTGCTATTTCCACACATCTGCAGTTACTTCTAGTGAGATCTTGACTCTCTTAAAGTCATCCATGAAGAATGAAATCAACTTCTTCCAAACTATTATTAATGTTGATATTTTGACCTCCTCCCATGAATCATGAATGTTCTTAATGACATCTAGAATGGTAAATTCTTTCCAAAATGTTTTCAACTGACTTTGCCCATATCTGTTGGTAGAATCAGTATCTATAAGAAGAAATACATTTCTTAAATAATAAAACTTGAAAGTCAAATGACTCCTTGATCCAGGAGTGGCAGCATGACTGTTGTATTATTAGGTGTGAAAACAACCAACATGAATCTCCTTGTTCATCTCTGTCAGAGCTCTTGGGATACCAAGTACATTGTCAATGAGCAGTAATATTCTGGAAAAAAATTTTTTTTTTCATGAGCAGCAGTTCTCAATAATGGTCTTAAAATATTCAGCAAACAGTGTTGTAAACATGTGCAGTCATCCAGGCTTTGTTGTTCCATTTAAAGGCTGAGTAGCTTTAGCATCATTCTAAGGATTGGTCCTTGGACTTTGAGAATGCTAAATAGCACTGGCTTCAACTTAAAGTCACCAGCTGTATTAGCCACTAAAAAGACAGCCTGTTCTTTGAAACTGTGAAGCCAGATACTGACTATTCCTCTAGGTACAAAAGTCCTAGATGGTATCCTCTTCTAATACAAGACTATTACATCCACATTAAAAATCTACTGTTTAGTGTATCTACTTCCATCCATTATCTTAGTTAAATATTCTGAATAACTTGCTGCAGCTTCTACATCAGTGCTGGCAACTTTACAGTGCACTTTTATGTTACAGGGTGGCTTTTCTTAAACCCATGAACCAATCTCTGCTAGCTTCAGGGATTTTTCTTTTTTTTTTTTTTTTTTCTCTTTGCTATAGGGCGCATGCGCTCCCCAGACAGAGAGAGACAGAGAAACAGAAAGTGAGAAATCACCTCCCAGGGGGGATAGTCATGCCGCAATCCCTTCTCCTCCATTCTCCTCTCAGGATCTTGAGCATGCACGCACATATGCCCGGCGTGAGTTTTAAGCCACCGGGTCTGGGACTATATGGGAGTCCAGTGACATAACCATTACGCTAACTGCTGGTCCCTCGTTTGTTTTTGTTTTTTGTTTTTTGTTTTCTACAACTTCCTCACTTCTCTCAGCCTTCGTAGCACTGAAGAAAGTTAGGGTCTGGCTCTAGATTCCACTTTGGGTTAAGGGTATATTATGACTGGTTTGATATTTCATCCAGAACCCTATAACTTTCTCCATATCAGTAATAAGGCTGTCTTGCTTTCTTATTATTGACATGTTCACTGGCGTAGCACTTTTAATTTCCTTCAGAGTCATTTCCAACTTGACTGTTCAGTTCAAGATGCCTAACTATCAGCCTTTTTCAAATTTTGACCTGTCTCCCTCACTCAGCTTAATCACTTCTAGCCTTCAATTTGAAGTGAGAGATTCATTTGCATCCTTGGATGACATTGTGGGATTATTAATTACTCTAAGTTCAATATTATTGTGTCTTAGTATTAAAATAGGGAGACCCAAGAAGAGAGAATGAGAGAATGGAAAGGTGATCAGTGGAGCAGACATTTATTAACCTCAACATTTTATCAGGGAGCATGGCTTCTCAAAACAATTAAAATATTAACATCAAAGACCAGTGAGCACATATCATCATAACAGACATAATAATAAAAAAGTTGGAAATATCATGACAATTACCAAAAGGTGACACAGACAAAAAGTGAACAGCTGTTGGAAAAATGGCACTATAGACTCACTTTAAACAAGTTGTCACTAACTTTCAATTTGTAGCAAACAGTATCTACAAAGTACAATAATCTGCAATAAAATGAAGTATGTCAGTATCAGCCAAGAGCCAAATTCCATGTCCCAAAGTGGAAATTTAAATATGGAAACTAGCTCTTAAAACAAAATTTTGTGTGTGTGTGTGTGTGTGTGTGTGTGTGTGTGCGTGCCATTATTCTTACACAGGGTCTCACTATGTTGAGATCTTCTGCTTTAACCTCCTCAATAGCTGGGATCACAGTCATGCACCACCATGCCCAGCTTTTAGGGTGAGGAGGATATTGAACCTAGGCCTCTCCATTGGGCCTTAGTCTGCCAAGCAGCAGGATCAAGCATGTGCTTCCGTGGTTGGACTAAAACAAAATTATTAGAAGTTTATATTATTTATAAACAAATAAATTGAGACTCTTTTAGCCAGTTATGTGTATGTGTATGTATGTGTATTTGACGGGACTCTAGAAAAACATGTCATAAGATCAATTTTGTGTCTTCCTTTATGGAAACATCATATTTAAAATAATGACAATCTATGCCCACGTGAGAGCTTCCAGCTGTACTTGAGGTTCAGTACAATGGTGGCTGGCAACCCTTCCCTATTGGGAAACCAAGGGGAGGTTGGCATGGCTGTACATTTCAGGGAACACTTCTTTCACCTCATGGGTGGTCTAATGCCTAATAGTCTGACTTGTGACTGTCCCTTACACAGAAAACCTGTTTATACTGCCAGATGCTGTTGTGGCTCTTATGTGAGCTGTGCACAGTTTATTCCTGCCTGACCATACCCGTGACACTGGAAGCTTCCATTAGTATTCTCTCTGGAATTCAATAATTTGGCCTGGGGTAGCCCCTGGTTCTTCAGGGGGAAGGCAAAAGTTCAATACACCACCACAATAGAAAATAAAGTTGAAAGATTACTTGCCAACCCTGCGCACGGAGGATTTAGTGAACTTGGGGGACAGTCCTCTGTCCCTGGGTCATGTGGGCCAGGAATGAATGGCCAGACATAGGGAGAAAGAGAGAAAAGAGGAGAAGTATGACAACTGGCAGCACATATGGGAGAGTAAGATGTGGGTCACTATAAATCTGTGGACAAAGGTCTGAGCAGTCGATTTAAAGGAAGCAGCAGACAACTGGAAGCCCAGTCTACCAGGTGGAAAGATGCCTCTAAGTCCTTATCTCTGGTCACTGGCTTGTACCATTTGGGTGTTGTGTTCTACTTTTAATGCCCAGTCAACCGTATTTGTTGTATCCTTCCCATTTAGGCAGATACACCAAAATTGACCAAATCAAAGAACTGGAAGAAGATGCAGAATTAGAAATTGTGTTGAGGGTGACTGAGCCCTGCTTCTGGTATAAAAAGATAAGTTTATATTCAAAATGGATGCCAAGAGAACATCACATTATAAGCATTTGTTGTAACATCCCACAGTCAAAATAGATCTATTTTAACTAAATGAGCTTCATAATAACAGTACCGTTTATTCAATTTATTGACCTCTACACCATGCTAGGAGATTATAATATAATTTTAAAATTTATTGTACTAAAAGGTGTTAAAGTAGACTGATGTTTTTGTTCCAGGACTATCTTGGAATAAGCAGTTGTAAACAATACAATGGTATTGAATATAAATTTAAGTGGCATTTTGAATCTTGAAATTCAAAAGACTGAATTCAACAGTGATGAGCTACACACTACATTTTTATTATAAAAGGACCTTGAATTCCTTTTAGTTACATTATTTTGTTTTATTTTTGAGATATTTTTGTTATAGGGCACATGTGCTCACCGGAGAGACAGAAAGTGAGAAATCACACCCCATGGGGGAAGGCCACTCCACAATGCTTTCTCTTCCATTCTCTTCTCAGGATTTCAGGCATACAAGCACACATGCCCTGTGTGAGTTTCAAGCTTCTGAGTCCAGGATTCGAACTTGGGTCAGCCATAGGTGGCCTACTGGTTAAAGTGCTAGACTCTCACATGGCTGACCATAGTTTTAGGCCCAGGCCTGGAGGCTTGAAACTCATGCCAGGTACATGTGCATGCGTGCCCAAAATCCCAAGAGAAGAATGGAGAAGGGATTGCACTGCGGCCATCCACCCTGGGGGGTGATTTCTGAATTTCTGTCTCTCTGTGTCTGTCCTCTCCAGCTCGCACACATGCCCTATAGCAAAATTTTCTCAAAAAAGAAAAAGAAAATAAAGGCCAAATAAATGCAGGAAATATAGGATTAATGTTGAGGGTGAACAGATTGGAATTAGGCAGACACTAGCATTAGGCAGAACTCAGGAAGATATTTTTTACTTCCAGAGGGTTCAAAACAGGGGCTATGACGACTTTAGCATGGATAAAAATGCAAATGGGCCCACTGGACTAAATCCTGGGAGTAAGATAAATATTCTAGAAGCTACAGATGTCAATTTGGACAGTAATGGTGATTGGTGTGATTTGATAATTGAAAGGAGACAGCAAAGGCAGAGTCTAAAATCTGTATTCAAGCCCTATGACTTGTCGTTATTTGACTCAATTAACTAAAATTACTGAGAAATAACTGAATAAGTAATATCATAAGCTATGAGTCATCTAAGCACATGCTACTTAGTAAGGAAATTCAGAATTTTGTTAGCTGTAAATTAAGAGTTAATGGGAGTTCGTAAACAACATTTGATCCCAGGAACACAGTTTTCTGTTTTCTTAAAGAAGACTAATGGTTTGAAATGGCATCTTGCCTCACTGGTTAAATGACTGAATGAGAAGACAGGGACTGCGAATTCTAATTTTGAATAATGATTCATTTCAGATTAGGTGAGGCAATTAGCTTGGCTTCCCTGAGTATAAAATGGAACAAATAATGCCCAATTACCTTGTGAGAATATTATAATGAGAAACTCAAGATGCATACTTATAAATAACCTCGAAAATACGAAGTTTTAGATTACATAAATAATAATGCTTTCAAAATCATCAGTCACATGCAAAGTGCGTGGCTGGTTTTATGCACACTTGAGCTTGTTACCTCACACGGTGCAGGATTGTGTGACAGTTGTCTTCATCTTTCTAGTTAAAATGACGATAAGAAAAATTAAATTAATTCAGAGAATTCAAAAGTAACCAAATTTAAGACACAGTGGCATTGACCCAAGGACAGAGAAAATTTCAGAAAGAAACCCCACACCCTGAATTTGTCAGAATGATGACCAACTGCAGTGAGGAAAGGATAATCTTTGTAACAAATGATGCCAAATAATACTGGAAAATACGTGACTACAACTATACACTAAAATCAGTTAAGTGGGATTATAGGCCCAAACGTGAAATAGAACGCAGTCATGCTTCTTCTAGAAACAATGGAAGAATATATTCAGGACTTTGAGATCAGTCAGAAATTTTTTATATAGGACAAAATACTAACCTTAAAGAAATAGACTGATAAATTGGTCTACAGTGAAATTAAGCACAGTCATTTGTCAAAGGATTTTATTTAGAGAGTGAAAAGTAAGCCATAGAATTGATTAAAATATTTATAGCATCATCTGACAAATGATTCACATACAGGAAATATAAAGAACTCTTGAAAATAGTGAAAAATACAACAGAAAAGAAATATCGATTAAGTAAGCACTTCACACACATGCACAAAGTTATCTAGAGGGCTGATAAACATGTGAAAAGGTGTTCAACATCAGGAGTTGTCAGTTTGAACCACAGTGGAATACTTTCCACCAAGGTGGCTAAAATTTAAAAGATGACTGTCATGAGCTGAACTGTGTTTCCTAGAAAGTCATTTGTGAAGTTCTAACCCCACCTTCTCCCTCACTCTGACCAGCCCATGGCACAGTAGTTAAGGAGGCTACATCCCACATGACTGACTGTATGGTTCGAGTCCCAGACCTGTCAGCTTGAGAAACATGCTGGGCACACGTGCATATGTGCCCAAAGTCCCAAAAGGATAAATGCAGGAGAAGGGATTACAGCATGACCACCACCCCCCTTTTCCTCTCACTCTCTCTCCCTTTGACAAGAGTGCACACCCTCTGACAAAAATTTAAAAACAAAAAACTGGTTTTTGTAGGTAAGGTCTCCAAAGAGTTTATAAAGTTAAATAGTTAAATTAGGCTGCTGAAGTGAGTGCTAATTCAACGTTACGGTTGTTCATGTAGAAGACTGTATAAGGACACGCAGTACAGAAGGCAAACCACCTGAAGACAAGAGAAAGATGGCTACCATCTACAAGCCTCTGTGAGAAGCTTCAGAAAAGACAACCTGCTGACACCTTGATCTTGGACTTCTAGCTTCCAGAACTGTGAACAAATAAATCTGTTTTGTTTAAACCATCTAGACTGTGGTTCTTCTGGTAGCCCTAGCAAACTGACACAACCATACCAAGTGCTTGTTGGCAAGGTTGTGGGAAAAACTGCATCCACATACACAGCTGATGGGAAGATAAGTTGGTACAACCACTCTCAGAAAATTTTGTTGGTATCTACTAAAGCTAAAATCATATTTTACAGCTGAGTCATTTCACTCCTACAAGGATATCTGCACCAGAGGACATGGAACGGAGGAGTCTTAATAGCCAAAAGGGTAATAACTCAAATGGCCATCCACAGTAGAAAGGGTAAATCAATGCTGATATTTATTTACTTGTTTATTTATTTGTTTGTTTTTACTATGTATCTTTTTGGAGTTATCAGATGGAACAAATCATATTACATGCAAAACCATAGATGAATTTTACAAACATAATGCTGAGCAAAATGGCAGACATAAGAGTGAATACTGTATGGTTTCATTTTCTATCAAATTCAAAAATAGGCATCATTAGTCTACGATGAAAGAAATCAAGATACTGGTGACCTCTGAGGAGGAAAAAAGTGCAACAGTAAGTGAGAGGGGAAGATGGGGGTATGCTCTCTTACCTTAATGATCTCTCTCTTGATCAGGGTGATGGTGACCTGACTGTTCACACTTTGTGAAAATGAATTAAACATGATTTGTGAACTTTTTCCATATGTATATTATTCTTCAGTACAGAGTTTACTTAAAATCTTAAAATTCAGAGTGAAATATTTCTAAAAATTATTAGGTCATTATGAAGACTTTTTGTAGATTAAGAAAATATAGGGTAGATATGTCATTTTTCTCTAAAAACACTCCAAACACTCAGCCTCCCATTCAGAGTATAAACCAATAAAAGCAAAAGACCTGCCTGGGTTTCTGCCATCCACCCCCATGCACACCACACACACTACCGAACACCACTGGCACCCCACAGCATTGCACTCCACTCTGTCTCTGACTTCACCACATATCCATTCACCTCTGCTCATTCTGGCCTCCTTGGTGCACACTGGCCTTTTCTCCTCAACTCCAGGTACCCTGCCACTTCAAGATGTTTGCATCACCTCACAGCTTGCTTCCTCATCTACCACAGGTCTCAGATCGAATACGATTTTCTCAGGGAAGCCTTCTCCGACCTTCTTATCTAAGATAGCAACACTCTTCTATACAAGGGTCATTCTCTAGTGTCCCCCCCCTTCTTCATTCTAAATACTTATTTATCACTGTATTTATTTGAAAGCATATATGAAACATAAATCCTGTGAGAGTATGATTTTTGTGTGCTTAGGTTTTATTTTATATTCTTTATTTCCTAGAATACTTCCTTACATGTTGTGGGCATTAAGTAAATTTTTTTTTGAAAGAATGAATCGATTTTTCTCTTCATTTTAATTATTAGGCTGCAATTTTATGGTCATTTATGACTTTTAATAAATAAATAATTATCAAATGAAAATAATTAGTGGGTTACTTAAATTATGAATAAAGATAAAATAGAAAAACACTTGCTAACATTGATCAAGTGGTTTAATTTAACATTTTCCAGTTTAACAGATCACAATGATGTTTATACCAAAGGGAAAAATATCATTGTCTATTTCTCCTCAAAGTACTTGTGTCCTGGGACCAGCAGTTAGCATAATGGCTATGTCGCTGAACTCCCACATAGTCGACCGCGGTTCGAGTCCTGGACCCGGTGGCTTAAAACTCACACTGGGCATGTGTGCGTGCATGCCCAAGATCCCAAGGGGAGAATGGAGGAGAAGGGATTGCGGCGTGGCCATCCCCCCTGGGGGTGATTTCTCACTTTCTGTCTCTCTTTCTCTCTCTGTCTTTTGAGCGCACGTGCCCTATAGCAAAAACCTCTCAAAAATAAATAAATAAATAAATAAATAAATAAATAAATAAATAAATAAAATTGTTTAGAGCAATGCAATTTGAGGGAGATTACTTGAATTATAATTTGATGCAATCAGTGAAATAATTGGTGAAAATAAGTAGTATTAAACATTGACCTAGCTTTTTTCATGTACAAGTATTTGGTTTCACCACATACATGATCTGCATAATTATTGAGTGGCATTCAGATGATATTTCCTCTTAGTCAAAATGAGTATGTATTGGATTGCATAAATGGAAAAAAAAGAAAAAAACTTTCTTTAATTCTACATATTATGTCAAAAACAAATCTTAATCATTCTAAAAATATATATTTCATCTTTTTTAATGATATTAATTATGTTTTATTAACACAAACACAAATTCTATATAAGTTTGGAATTTCCCATTACTAAGGAGTTCTACTCAATTGTTCAAGCCCAAGCACTTCAAGAGTTACAATCCAGGGTAAAACTCATTCATAGTTGGCTGGTTTGTTTCTTCATTATGAACGCTCCACCACAAACACCAAGACCGTCCTTTTTGCCCTTCATCAGAATTGGCTCACAACCTTCTAGAAAGCATTTCCATGAAGCTACAGATAAACATGGAGGGTCACCTTCCTCTGATTTATTATTTGATTAGGATTTGAAGTCATTACCATGGAAGATCACCTGCCATGTTATCATGTTAAATCAAGATTTAACCCAGTAAGACATCTTGCTATTGATAGTTCCCAATTGCTAAACTTTAGTCATTTTCATTTGTTTTATTTCTTTTACTCTTAAATCTTGAGCTTATAAACCTTTCTTTGTTTTTCTCGGTCCTCTGGGTACTTGACTTGTCTTACTTCTCTGACTCTATTTTAATTTTTGCCTCTATTGGCTGTTAGGAACTGTTATTATGGTTGGTCTTTCAGAGAATAAATTGGATATACTCCAGAGGTCTTGAGTATTTCCATGCTTCTGTGTCAATATATTATGAATCACAATGCAGAGATCAGAAGACCAGATGTCTGTGAGATTGAGCAAGTAGTGTAATCCATTTAGCATGTGGCTCTACCCCAGACTGTGATCTCCGTATAAGCATGACAGCCTCTGTCCTGTCTACAGTGAGGCCTCAGTGACCACCTCACCACCTCAGTGCCCACACAGGACTGTGCTCAGGAAACATAAAGGGATTGTGTTAGCTTGCTTTTGTTTGGAGCCCACAGAGCACATCCATATTTCATGTATCCCTAGCTATCTTTTTACCTCTAATAATAATTAAAATTTCTGACTAAAAATATTCCAACTGAAATATATCCTTTGAATGCTCTTTGGGACAGACTCTGGAGCTTTAAATAATGGGATAGTGCTGAAGCAGGCTAGCTCAAAGTTTAGCAGGACTGTGGCCATTTTGAAAGTAAGGCCCCTAAGGAGAACAAGGTGACCAAGTGCTGAGTCATGCAGAGGTCTGTTTGAGGACTAGTCAGATAAAAACCCAGAACAGGTATTTAAAGAAAAACAGGAATCAGATAATTGCTCAAAGGAAAGCAATTGACTTTGATTAATGGTAGTGAGCAAGGATTCACACATGCTTGTAGCTTATATCTGTAAATACTGAGACCATGCTGAGCTTCTTGAGCTAGTTAGATGGTACTTGTTGCCTATCTCCCTGAAACCTGATTGTATAAATAAACTCCCTTCTTCACCAGCCTCTGCCTCTCATTCTGTTAAGCCCGAGTAGAAGCACCTGTACTTAGTTTGCCAGATATAAATTGGCACTGTGAGCAAGAGAATCGGTGGGAATTACCACAGCAAACTTCCCAGGGACCAGTTTAGTTCCAGGGACTTGCTGGGAGATTTGCCATTGGCTCTAACTGGCGTAAGGACCGAGGAGCAGACACACTCACCATTGGGTAAGTGAAACTGGTGGTAAATTGGAGAGTCAAAACCCCTTCCCTGCTTTGGTTTAAGAGAAGGAACCATTTGGGTGCTGTGGGAAGGGAAACTAGATTCATTTGAATTTGAAGTGTGCTTTTGTAATCTGTGGCCTTTTTTTGTTGGTAACATAATTTGTGTCTTACGTGAATGTTTATACGAGTGCTATGAATAGGTAACACAAGTAGTTCCGTACCTTTAGATAGCGCTTGAGGTGAATCCTGAATAATTGGGAGCAATATGGGTATCAATGAATAAGTCCCTGAATTATTCTGCAGCTGGAGTTGTTTTGTCAATGGTCGAAGAAGTGGTGCATGATCCTGTGTGTTCGGACCTTCATGTTACTGCATAATCAGGACTAAGAACAGAAAGGTCACAAATTAATGGTATAATGTCAAGCGCAAGTTTACCCTAAGAGTCAAACAGAGAGAGAGAGAAGCAAAGAGGTTAACAGACTCATTGAACCCTTCAGATCCTGGGCCATGGAAGTCCAAGAGGGGCTGAACTCCTGCCCCCTTGGAGTTGAGTTGTGGCCATCCCCCGAGGGGCATGATTTCTCATTTTCCCTCTCACTGTCTCTGTCTCTCTGGCAAGCACATGTGACCTGTTGTAAAAACCTAAAATAAATAAATAAATAAGGTGAAAGGGCTGAAATGAGCAACTAAGTTGTTTGTCAGGGCAATAGAAACTTTAACAAGGGGGGGAGGAAGGGACATGGGGGAAGAGAAAGCTGTGAGAGAAATTGCATGCATATTGTAAGTTCTGAGGAATAATGAAGGTGCCCAATGCCCATGTCACCCAGACTTGACAGAAAGTCCCAATCACTCCACTGGAGCCACAGGCACAATTGAAAGTGGGGAAACAAGAACTGGACTTTCATACAGATTCTGGACCTATAAGTAAGTATTGTAGGCACCTCAACTAACATGGTGGGCATTTGCAGTCAAGGAAGAATGATTCTTTTACACTCTCTGGAATGTCAGGTAAGAGAACCTCATTTCTCATAATTCTTATATGTACCTGACTGTCCCCATCCCTCTGCTAGGAAGGAACCTGCTCAGTAAATTACTTGCTTGCTTATTATTTAAAACCACTAGACAAAGACTGCAATTTTAGGTCCCCTTAGACAAAGGACTGTGGCTGCAAGCTGCCTTGTTAAACCCCATGAACAAATACCTCAGCTCGTGAGAAGTATGTACAATAGACCATCCTGGCCCTGTAAAGATTGCATCCAGAAAGATTAAATTAAAACCTTCTGCTGTACCAATAAATAAGAAACAATACCCCATTAAGGAGGAGACCTTACTAGGAATCAAATCTGTTTACGGACTCGTTAGACTACATAAGTAGCCTTACAATATGCCAACACTCCCTGTTAAGAGACCCCACTCTGATGAATATAGGTTTGTACAGGACTTGAAGGCTACTGATGACATAGTGGGGGACATGTGGAATGTCCTCCCCCAAGGATATAAAAACTCCCCCACTCTTTTTCGTGAGTCTCTGGCTATAGACTTGAGGTCTCTTCAGCTAGATAAAGGAGTATACTCCAATATATTGATGATGTTTTACTATCCATTCCTACAGAGGAGGAATGCTTTAAAAACACTGTTCAAGTTCTCCAGTATCTAGCCACTTGTAGAAATAAAGTGTCAGCCACAAAGGCCTAATTAGGAAAGAAATCTGTTGGGTATCTTGGGTTTTTACTTCAGGAAAGGAGAAAAGCATTGAACATTGTTCAAAACTGGCCATAGCAGTTACCCCATGTCAGCTTCTAGGAAACCACTTTAGGGGTTTCTAGAAATGACTGGGTTTGGAGTATACAGATTCCAAATATAGTTTATCAGTAAGACTCCCTCCCTGTAAGAACTTTTGGAAAACAAAACAAAAACAAAACAGAAAACAGCCTATTTGAATGGGCAAGAAGTCTTCAAAGTTGTTTTGACACCCTGAAAGCCAAATTAATATTTGCACCTGCACTGGGGTTACCAGACCCCAAGAAATCATTTTGGTTATTTGTGCATGCACAAGGGCTAGCTCTAGGAGTCCTAATATAAACATTAGGCACTGAACTGAACACAGTAGCAAGAAGCTGGCCCTCTGTCTTCCAGCAGTGGCACTTGTCTTCTCCTGAGAGAAGTTGAAAGACTGACTTTGGATGAGGACATGACTGTTTGTTCTACATCAAGTTTTTGTAGTTTGGGAACCTAAAGGGAGATATTGACTGACTGCTGGATGGTTGAGCAATACTAAGCCCTATTGTTGGGTAATCCATCCATTACTCTAAGAATTACTTCTACTGTGAACCCAGCCACTCTGTTGCCTCCCACTGAGGGCCAACTAGACTTGCAATGTGAATATACTGACATTTTAGATTAGGGCCATCCCAGTAGACCTGATCTCTGAGACCAACATTTGGATAATGCAGATCAGCCCATATTTGTGTATGGTAGAAGCTTGGTACTACAAGGGAAGAGAACTGCTGCTTAGACTGTGGTGGCCTTAGATCATGTTGTAGAGACACAGCCCTTACCTGTGGGGACTTAAGCACAGAAGGCAGCATTTATTTTTCTGTTCCTAGGACTGACTTTATCCCAGACAAAAAAAGGGCTAACATATATACAGACACTTAGTGTGCATTCATGGCTATGTAGGCCTATTGGGCTATCTGGAAGGACTGAGGGATACTATGAGCTAACAACAGCAGATTAAATATGATACCCAGATCTGGAAACTCCTGGAGGTCATCCAATTACCTAAAGAAATAGTGATTATCCACTTGCCAAGGACACCAAGCCATGGATACTGATGAGACCAAAGGGAATGTACTGTCAGACCAGACATCCTGCCACATAGCAATAAATGTGGTAAGCACCCATATTTAAGCCCCATTATTTTCACAGGTAGATTTGACAGAATACCATCCCAGTTGTGAGCCACATGAACACCAAATGGCCCACAACAGAGAATATGTTTAAGAGATGGAAGAGTGACTCATGAATCAGGAAGGTCATGTCTAGGAGCCATGTAAGCTCTTGTATCTATCACCCTTCACAGTTCTACTGAGACTGAACACTGGACCAGAACTGTGAAACTTTTCCTCTGGAATTCAGAGGGATTTACCAGGGAGCATACCTATGGGGATAACTGCTTCATTGGCTATGCTCTGTTACCTTTGTGGGGAAGTGCAACCTCATGTGTTAGGAAATTTCCAAATCTATAAGCAAATGCAGCTATAATTGGGTACTCTAACAAGGGTACTAATAGACAATAGAATGGCATTAGATTGTATTTTAGCTGAACAAGGCAGTATTTGTATGACAGTACTTGCTTTTTTTTTTCTTTCTTTTTTTTTTACAAATATCTACTCACAAAAAGAAACAAGTGTTGAGAAAATTAGACAACAAGCAACTTGGCTTCAAACCACTTTAGGTCAATATTTCCCATTGCTAATGGAGGTTGCTGATTGTTTTTTCTAACATAAATTCTAGCTCCTGAATGAACTAAGAAATATGGGAATAACAAAATTATTAATTACTGACTTACTGATATTACTGCTTGGATATTTGGTGTTCAAAGGATGTTTGTACTATGTTCTGAATATATCAAAGCTCATGACCTGATTATTCCATTAGGCCGGATATGATCAAGGAGAGGCCATTTAATTTTCATAGTAAAATTCAACCCCAATAGAAATCATGGGTGCATTTGACAGTGGGATTGAGGCAGACGAACTTGAGGTTTACAAAGACTGCAGCTATTTTGAAATTATGAAAGGTTTCTAACGAGAACACTCTGACCAAGTGCTAAGTCATGGAGAGGTCTGTTTGAGCAATGGTCAGAGGAGAAACCTAGGAATAGGTATTTAAATAAAAACAGGAATCAGGATTTTGAGATAGTTTGGTAGTCATTGTTGCCTGTCTCCCTGTAACCTGACTGCAGAAATAAACTCTCCAGCCTCTGCCTCTTGTTTTATTGATTGTGAGTAGAAGCAGCTGGACTTAGTTTGCTATATATAGTATAACATTTCCTATTAAATTTGATATCTTTATCCTAAAATATTATAGTTTCCATTTAGAGAAAAATGCATAATTTTTCATTCATTTCAGTGCCTGGTTTTTTTTTTTCAGAGTTAACTTTTTTTTTTTTTTTTAAGTTTTATTCTAGAGGGCACTTGCACTCCAGAGAGAAACAGAGATGGAGAAAGAAAGACTTTATCCCCTATGGGGGATGGTCACACTGAAATCCCTTCTCTTCCATTCTTGTGTAAGGGTTTTGGGCACACACAAACATGGACCTTGCATGTTTTTCAAGCAACTGAGTCCAGGACTCAAACTGCACAGTTAGCTATGTGGGATCCATCCACCTTAACCATCATTCCACAGGCTGGCCCAACAACTTTTAATATCTAATTGTGTTTGCTTTTGTCTTTTTGATTATTATTTAAAACTGATATCTTAAATTAATAATCTCCTTTAGTCATTATCAGAAGTTCCCATGACCCCTGTCTACAAAGATAATCATTTATCAAGAATTTACTGGATGCCTTTCTACTGATATTTTATTACATAAATATATATCTATACATAATATTTTTGTGCAACTTAAAAAATATACAGAATATTTTCATGCAGATAAAATTTGGCATGTGCTTCTCATCACATGTTCTGTTTATATTTATTATGTCCATTCCAATTTAAATCCATATTTGCCATCTCATTTTTTTATTGACAATTCTTCTCCTTTACTTCTTTTCTCTTTTTTCCTGATTTCCGTTATATTGATTTAGTATTCTTTGTTCAATTTTTCTACCTTTAACAATATAAAATGCATAAATTCTAAAAATTATCCTTAAAGTAACCATTTACAACTTAAATCAACCCTTTATTTTATTTTTTAAAGTGAGATTTTGCTATAGGACATGTATGCTCACTGGAGAGATAGATACAGGGAAATAGAAAGCAAGGTATCACCTCCCCAGGAAGATGGCCATGTCACAATTCTTTCTCCTCCAGTCTCCAGTCAGGATCTTGAGCACACATGCACATGCGCCTGGCATGAGTTTTAAGCCACCAGGTCCAGGACTTGAACTGCAGTCGACTATGTGGGAGTCCAGCAATGTAACCATTATGCCATCTGCTGGTCCCAAGTAAACCCTTTAAACAGGAAAAAATAGTAATAATTCTCAAAGAATTAGTAATAACATTGGAGAAAATTATTGGGAAAAAGAGTCACAACATAACCACATGCAAATTATTTTGAGTCATTTACATGTAAGAAAATCATTTGTAAAAAGGAAAGAGAGAGCACTGAGAAGAACAGTATCTTTTCTTACTAGCTTGTATTGAAAAGATGTTTTCCAGGACAAAAACTTTAAGTGATTTATTAAATAGAACTCTTCCTATATTGCTTCAGGAAAATTGGTGTAGGCTAATGTCTATATTAAAAAAAGAGAGAGAGAGTTACAGAATTTCAGTATCTTTTAAATACTCTGTGTTAGAGATATAAACAATATGAAATAATTTCTTGTTCTTTTGAATAAAGCAAACGAAATAAGGAATGCAAGAAAGGGCTTCAGAGGATTTATACACTCTGTTTGCCCTTTATAGTTAATTAAGTGACCTCAATAAAATGGAGGGCATCCATTTTTAAATCTCAGTATCTCAGGACAGTAGATTATATCTGAAAATCAAAACCCAAATGGTCATCTTTGCTATCAGGGCAATTTCATGGGTGGATTAATTTGGCTTTTGTTTTATCTATTTCTTTCATTAGCTTTTTGTCTTTCCACTAATTTTAGCACTCCTTTTAGAAAATAGCTGAGAAAACTCTTACTACTGAATTTTTCATTTCTAAGGAGAGAGCGAGAGAGAGGGTTGCCTAAAATTAAGTTTGTGGATGTTTCTTTTTATGTTTTCTCTTCCTATTAACTATTAGCTAATAGAATCAGTTATTTTAGAAGTGAAGACTTTGGGCTAACCTGTGACCTGGTGGTTTAGTGATCTGGATCCCACAAGGATGATCATGTGGAAAGTCCTGGAGCTGGAGGCTTGAGGAACATGGAGGGCATGTGCATGGGAGCCCACAATGGGAGGGAGAAATGAAGGGATTGCATGACTATGCCTCATGGCGGATGCTTTCTCATTTTCTCCTCTCTCTCTCTCTCTCTCTTGCTCATATAAGTGTGCATACCTTCTGGCAAATTAAAAAAAAAAAAGGAATTAAAGATCTCTATTATAGGCATGCACAAAAATTTATAAATAAAATAAATAAAAAGACAGGAAAAGGAATTCAGAGTTTCAGAGGGTTTTTTGTTTGATTGTTTGTTCATTTTTATTACTTGGTTACAAAGCAGAAGAGCAGATATTTTGTAAGCCACACCTAACAGATGAATCCAAAAACCTCGCCTTCCAGAAGGCCTATGCTGGGTCTCAGGGTCTACCAAGGGCAGCTCCCGGTGTAAGAAGTTCTAGGCCTCAGCAAGGGGAGGACCCATCACATATCTGCAGGGATGTGGAGCCCGCATGAATAGAAGTGGCTGAAATCCAAGGATTCAAGAGGAAAGTAAGATCGGAGAAACCAAATAGGAACAAAAAGCTGAGCAAATTGTGGCTTATGACAAACTGATTCAAAGGTTGACTCAGTCATTTGTGAGGCCTGCCCCATAACCTCATGGTTGAGGCAGCTGGATCCCACACGGCCAGCACCGCAGTTTGAGTCCTGGGCTCTTCAGCTTAATAAACAAGCTGGGCACACATGCTTACATGTCCCATATCCCAACAAGGTGGAGAAGGGATTTCAGCATGACTCTGACCCGCTTCGGGGTGCTTGCTTCCTTTCCCTCTCTCTGTCTCTCTTTGGTGTGTACACTTGCCCTCTGACAAAATAAAAAAATAAATCATTCACGAACCTGACTTTCTAATGCACTTGCATCTTACAAGTGCTGTGTTTTTGAAAGAACTGAGCCAAATAGGATGGTGGTTGTATCACTTCTGTGGAGGCTTTGTCATAATTAACTTTGTTTTCCCCAGGGCCTGCTGTGTTTTCTAAATAGATACTCACTTAATATTTGTCTAATTTAATTTAATTATAGATAGGATCTCTAGCTGCCATGGATCAAGCCTGGGAGTGACTTTTCTTTTTACTTAGAAAAGCACTAACATTGTGGCAAAGACTTCTATTTTACCACTCAGCAAAATATAAAAACACTAGTAGATCCTCCCAAATATAGTTTTCAAAGTTTCTTATGTTTTCTCCTTAGTTAACTTTTTAAACTAATTGTTAAGTTAGTTTAATCTTGATTGATATTAGTACAATGTATTCCTATTTTAAGAAGGTAAATTTAGAATAAGATTTTATGAGGCTTAAAAAGATCATGATTATAATAACATTATTTATTTACTCAGAAAAGAGAATGGTATTTCATATTAATCTGAAATAACTAAAAAGTAAATATTTGAAGATAATTTCAAGTAGTCTTCTATTTTAAAAAGATATAATGTTATAGTACTTTGTCATAAAAGTGAATCTTGACAGGATGTAAATATTATAGCATGATTTTTTTTTTACTGGAAAACTGATAATATTGATGTATCATGACATTTTTAAACATTAAAAATGTTTTATATAGGGTGATAGCAAAATGATATTATAGTGTATGAAACATAAAATACTGCTTGTTCTTTTAAAATACATCAAAGTATTGTTGATCTGCTTCAGTTTTATTTATATTTATTTTTCACCATGATGAAGCCCACATCATAAAATATTATCCATCATGTGGCTATTACATAATTTAGACTATTTTATTAAACACAGCAATATCAAGAATCTAATATAAAATAAATATAATACTATTGAAAAGACCATAGTATAAAACTTTTTTGCAAAGGCTATCTCTCATTTGTATAACTATTTGCCAAAGACTTAGATAATATACCTGGTATAGACCGTTCTCAAGAAACCCATTTCTTTTTATTATCCAGAGAGGTGAATAATCGAATGAGAAGAACATTGCATTGACAGTGCATCTTGTCCTGGGGTCACACTTTTACCCACTCTCATTTCTGGAATGTTAACTACTTAATGTACATCATCGTTTTGTTCCTAATAAGTAAAAAGCCTTCAACTGAATCTCAAGTTGGTTGATGTCAGAAAGGTTTAGTGATATATAAACATGGAATCTTTTTCTTACATAAAAACTTACTCTTTATTTTGTCTGCTCTATAGGAAGTCCATTGACACATCATAAGAATCTGAGAGTCTGTGTCTTTTCCACTAACCCCAAGTATTGAGTGCAAAATTTTGCCTTCCTGGGTATGAAAACAGAAAACAGACAAGTTTCGTTTTTAATAAAAGAAACTTCTGGCCCAAGGAGAGGAAGACAGAGACACAGAGAGAGAAAGTATATTTTTAGTGTGTTTTCTTTTCTTTTTCTTTTTTTTTTCTTTTTTTTTTTTTTTTCTTATTCAATAAAGAACTTATTTGAGAGAGGAAGGAAAACAAAAATAGATTGAAGGTCTGGAGCCCCGGATCAAGGAAGCACCCACCCAGGAGGTTCTGTGTGAGAGCTTGTGAGACACGTCTATGAGTGGCAGGGCTGGTTTTCAGGAGGGCAGGAACTTACTACACCGCATGTCTTGTCATCAGCTGTTTTTCTCCAACAGTGGCACAAAAGATCTGCATTGCCAGGGTTGCTTCTCTCTGCTTCTGTTACTCATGACAACACTTTCCTGCAACGTACCTCGAGGTACCTATCAGACCAAGGCATCCATCCATGTTCCAAGCATTTATTTCTGCATGGAGTGGTATTTGTTCGAGCCATGTGTATGAAGTGGCATCTACCATGTCTCATTACCATGACCATGGTGGATTATGTCTAGATGTACAGCATCACATATCAGCTGTAGTTCTAGTTTAATGAGGAAACTACAAGCAACCGGATGGTGACAATCTTTCCTTGTCAGATAAGCTCCCTTATATAGTATGAATGCTGGGTGCATATAGATAAGGCAGGTCATCCAAGCTCAGATTGTATCTCAAATGGCTGATCTCCATTTCTTTACTTGGTTTACTTTGCATCAAAGTCTCAGAAAAGGTAATCATCTTATCTATATTGTGAAGACAAAGTTGATATCCAAATACTTGATATTTTTTTAAAGAATTATTTTATTAGGGACCAGCAGTTAGTGTAATGGCTATGTCGCTGAACTCTCACATAGTTGACCTCAGTTGGAGTCTCGGACCCAGTGGCTTAAATTCACACTGGGCGCGTGTGTGTGCGTGTCCAAGATCCTGAGAGGAGAATGGAGGAGAAGGGATTGCGGCATGGCCATACCCCCTGGGGGGTGATTTCTCGCTTTTTGTCTCTGTCTGTCTCTCTGGAGAGTACACATGCCCTATGGCAAAAACCTCTCAAAAAAAAAAAAGAATTATTTTATTTAACTTCATTTATTCACTTATTTTAATTTGACCAAAAAAGGCATAGAGTGAGAAAAAGAGAAGGAAAGTAAGAAAACAAGCCACCAGGTCCGGGACTTGAACTGCAGTCAGCCATGTGGAAATCCAGCGCTCTTAACTGCTACACTATCTGCTGGCCCCATTATCTAAATACTTGGATTTTTAAGGCTAGCAATGGAGAATCAGATCTTTCTCAAGATGGAAAAAAATCTGGATCACAAGTGCCTCTAATTTGATTTCATGATCAGGTCCAACCAAGAGAAATACCCCGTTCTAATCCTAAGAGAAATCTGTGAATTAGGAGAGTTATCATAATTTTTTTTCTTAATAGGCAGAAGCAGGGGTTATCATACCTGACAGCAACAAAAAAGGAGTGAGAGTTAGGCCTGTAGATTAGGGAAAGAATTGATCATCATTGTGTAACAAAACATTAGGGCCAGATTATCAGCAAAACCCCATGATAGTAGCAAAAATAATTATTTGTTATGGGACCTCGGACAAGTTCTATTAGTTAAGCTTCAGTTCTCATATGTGAAATAAATAAATATATTTTCTCTCATAGAATTATTAAGGGATGTAAATGTGATTCATGTAGTTTTTATTTGGTAGATATTTATTATCCAGTATATGTCAGATATTCTTCTACACACTGAGGAAAACCCCAGAGAGCAAAATAGAGAAATGTTTTTGTCTTCATGGAAGGATCAAATGATATAATGAGGGTTTCAACCTAAAATAGAGTCACCAAGAAGGAGTTCTTTCGGAGAAAATATTTAAGGGATGGGTCAATCCTCTATCTAGAGAAGGAGTGTGATAGGCTGGGAAATGAGGACAAAGCTCCCTATGTAGGGGTGTGCCAATGATATTTAAAAAAACAGCATTATCTGAGTGGTTGGTGTGAGGGTAAGCGGTAATCTGGGTGGGAGCATGTGTGTTTAGAGAGGTCATGACTGAGGTCAGATGGGGATCAGGGCAGGAGTGATTTGACTTTTCAGCACAACTACTTTGGCGTCTGAGTGGTTGGTGTGCTCTGAGTGAGTCATGAGAGGGAAGTCCTAGGAGGATGTTGAGTCTTGATGAGTCTTGAGTCTGTGGAGTCTTGATGTCTTTTACAGAAGGATCCCTCTGGCTACAGCGCTGAGAATGGATTAGAGAAGGGCAAATATGGAAGCAGGGAGGCCAGGAGAAGGTGTACAGTAGTGACTTGGGCAAATCAGGAGGACTAGCAGTAGAAGTAAACGGGAGAAGTGGCTGACTTCTAGAAAGAGGTTGAAAGCACAGCTAACAGGATTCGCCGATGGAGCAGTGACATTTGTGAGAGGAAGAGAAGAGTCAGCTAGAAGGAGGGAGAGTTGCTATTGGCCAAAACGAGGAAGCAGTTGGAGTTTTGTTGGGGCTGGGAGCAAAGTTGGGGTGGGAGGGAGCACATGGAAGAGGACCCTTATGAAGTGTGACATGGCCTTTAGATGCCCAGGTGATGGGGTCAAACAGGGGTGCACCCTGTAGCACAGGAAGACTGGAACCTTCTCATATGACCTTAGCATCCTGGAGTGTTGACGACTGTGGGCACTGGGGCTGGCCTGCATGAGATCTTTGATGTTCATTTTAATTAGTTGATATTCCTGTCACTGACGTGTTCTTTTCCCATCTTTTCGTAACGACTTGTGCCACATACAGATAGAATTTTTATTTTGTACTTACATTATAAATCCACACGTAATTGATGTCAAATAAACCCTTGCTACAAAACAGGGGCTAAAGTAACAAAATCCAGCTCCCTAAATGCAGTGCTAATTGGGGACCATGTAGTAGATACAGCACTGATAAAATTTTCACATGCACGTCTGCTTTCATTTCCTAAAGCTTTAAAATTTTATTCTTCCACCTCCTAAAACAATGGTGATGGTTATATGAACAGAAATACTCTGACATTCTGAGAATGTGCAACTTTCCATTTTGGACCTTTGTCTACCTACCATACATGCATACCTCTCTCTAATACTGGGTTGTCAGAAAGGTCCTGACATATTTTTTCTGTTTTTCTATGCAAATGTGTCATAACTTTTCCAATAGCCCAATATTTCTATGCTAAAACATATCATGACTTAATTTTCATCTTTTCTCTCACAATTCAAATTTCTGAATACTATACCATGAGATGGTTTTATAAACATCAAATATTTTTGCATTATAAAATGTAGGATTCTCAGGCCAGCAGGTGGCATGGCGATTCATGTGCCGGACTCACATGGCTGACTGTAGTTCAAGTCCCTGAACCCAGGGGATTGAAAATCAGGCTCTGCAAATATGCATGTGTGCCCAAAATACTGAGAGGGGCTTGGAAGAGAAGGTACTGCAACATGGTCACCCATTCCCACCCCCACCCAGGAGTGATTTCTCACTTTCCCTTTCTCTGCCCCTTTCTGTCTCTCCAAAAAGCACCTGTGCCATATGGCAAAAAACCTTAAAAAAAAAAAAAAAAGAGTAGGTTTCTCTAATACATTAAAAGGCATGATTTGGGACCAGCAGTTACAGTAATGGCTATGTCGCTGGACTCCCATGTAGTCGACCGCAGTTCACATCCCGGACCCAGTGGCTTAAAACTCATGCTGGGCGTGTGTGCGTGTGTGCCCAAGATCCCGAGAGGAGAACAGAGGAGAAGGGATTGTGGCGTGGTCATCCCCCCTGGGGGGGGGGTGATTTCTCACTTTCTGTCTCTCTCTCTCTCTCTGTCTGTCTGGCGAGCGCACGCGCCCTATAGCAAAAATCTCTAAAAAAAAATTTTTAAAAAGTCATGATTTAACATTTTTCAATTTTCTTCTCTTTCTGGAAATGACTTGGTATCATACATAAAATTCTATAGCCTTTTTAGGCTGAAGTACTTTGACATAATCACTCAATGCATTGGTACTTTAGTAATACAGAGAGGCAGAATATGCAGGAGAGGACGAAGGGAGATGAGATGGGAATAAGGTCCCACTGCTACCGCCCCCTTCAGCTTGCACCTCAACTGCATCTCCCTCCCTCTTCCCTTCCTTTCTTCTTTCTCTCCCTTTCTTCCTCTTTTCCTCCCTACCTTGTCTTTTGCACCCCTCTCTGATAGGCAGTTACTAGGATAGATGTTTAAGTTCTCTGGGATTCATGCCCAAGGAGAAAAATGCAGTTAAATCTACCTGTACACGAGGAAATTTCTAGTTGGCTTTCTTCTTCGAATTTTCCCCCCTGATCCAATGGCGGTTTCACTTGCTGTGTCAGTGACAGCCGATGCCATTTCCACTGGCAGCTCTGTAAGTGGTATTTATGCTAGCTCGTGAGTGTTCAGCAGTGACCTTCATGCCCAGAACATTTTCATCTTCTTCCAAATTTTCTTTATGTGTTTATTAAAGGACTCCCAAATCTATACTACTCGCACTTGATGCTACTTGATAATTCTGTTTGAATTTGCCTGCTTGTACTCTGTTTATCTCCGTTATAAACAGCCTGAGAAAAAATGATCCTCTCCTTCTGATATTGATATGAACCATAAAATCTAAATGCTGGCGAGTGTGGAATGCCAGAAAACAATAAACCTGTGCTTAGCAATTTTCATCTCTACACAAAGACTCACACATCCTTAGTTTTATTTCCACCTTTGCAATTGACTTTCATTAAGACTTTGAGCAATACCCAAAACTCTGTTAAAAGCTATTTACTCTTTTTTAATGTAAAAAATAATAAGTAACCAATAAGTAATCTATTTCAAAGCAGTTTGGTACAAAGTATAATGATTCATGCATTAAATGATTTATTTTACATGTAATAATATTTCATAATTATACATAGTTGTGAGGGTACAATGTGATTTATCTGTACCAGAATACACTGTGTAATGTTCCAATCAGGGTAATTGATATACCCATCATCTCCACGATTTGACATTACACGTGTTGGGACCATTCAAAATCCTGTCTTGTAGTTGCTTTGAGATGTATAGCCATGGTGAAAACAGTATGGAGTTTCCTCAAAAAAATGAAATATAGAACTGCTGTGTGATCCACTAATCCCACCACAAGGCCCATATCCAAAGGAAGGAAATCAGCTTATGAAGATATGCACACGTCAGTGTTGATTGCAGCACTACTCTCAATAGCCAAGATATGGAGTCATCCTAGGTGTCCCTCAACAGACAAGAGGATACAGAATGTCTGAGATACACACATATGCATGTATTGTGTGCGAATGTGTATGCATAAAACTAAGGCTATGCATACTACAGTCATTGTAAAGGGTAAAATCCTGTCCTTTGGCATATTTTTCTTTATCATGACTGAACATTTCAGAATGAAACACTGAAAGTGCTCTTTAAATATCTTTAGAAAGACTAAGGAGCATACCCTTAGGGTAGGTGAAATATGGCTCCTATCTTCTCTCATACCCATACTGTCATTTTGAACCTACAGCGTGAAGCTGTGGACCTACTTTGAGAGAAGATGGAGAGGAAAGGCAGGATGGAGCAGAGGAGAAAGCCCAAGACCCGGCCAATGGTGTCCTTGTTTCTGACTCTTCCCTCCTCCTCACCCACAGTCCCCGTGCTTTCCAATCTTGGAGCACAAACCCAAATACCAATAAGAGTCGTCAGCACTTATTGAACGATTACAATGTGCTATATATTATAAAGGCCTTTTGTATACACAATTATTACAATGTGCTATATATTATAAAGGACTTTTGTATACACAAATCATTTATTCTTTATACTACAGAGAAACTAGTATGTTATCTGAGTTTTGCCATTATACATTATGTACAAAAGATTCAAAGACATCACGATCTCATAGATTCTAAATATCTTTGGAATATCTTTAGAGCTTTAAATAAAAATTGAGGTTGGTTTGATTCCAAAAACGACGTTTTGAGTAGGTGGTATTTTTCAACATCAAGCTGCAGATTTAGTGCTTAGGTGTCTATCATCTGAACTTGGAAATGTCCTTTCCAGAGTCAGGAAGAATTCGAGAATCTCTAAATGCAATGTTTAATGACTCACATTAGTCTACTCTGTCAAGCCTAATTCTAATGCCAGGTTTTCTTCTGCTTTCTCATAACCAAGCACCTGAAAATCATGCGTGTCATTTTTCTTATCTGATTTTGGAGCTCATTTCTGAGGCCTGGTGGCATGTCTGGCACTTGCTAAACCTCACATTTCCGCAATACTGTCCTTAACCTTCTGCTCCCAGTTCTGATCTTGTATTGGCCAAGCTTTTGACTGCCATTGGCCTCGGATCCCTGCCCATTCACAGTTGTCCAACTGATGAATCTCTTTCTTATCATTTATAATTAGGTCCTCTTAGACTTATTTCAACAGCCAAATCGATCTTTCAAATCTCTGGATCTCTAGCCCTTGTGATGGGACCTATATCTAATACTTGTTTAAAATTTCACAAATATTTGTTCTGCTCTATTCAGGGAATTGGATAGGTATGGAGGGTATAAGGGAAACAAGACAACAAATGGCTGTTCTCTAGTGAGCATAATAATCTGGTGAGGAAGCAAGACAGAAACAAAGGAAAAGAGAAAATCTACTTATTAAAAGTTAACACCAGGTTCTATTAAAGAAACAAAAAGATGCTCTGAGAGGGAAAAGTGCAGGTTAGGTGGGTATTGATTTAGTTGTGCAGTTAGAAAATATCTTTTTGATGAAGTGGAACTTTTTTGGCAATTAAATAAAAATAGAAAAAAAAAAAAAGGGGGACTCAGAAGCAGCTGTGAAAAAGAAGAAAATGTAGGAGGGTGTCTCTGAGGCCAGACATGCTTAGAAGGATGGAATCAGCCATGGTGAGTGCTGATAAGAAGCAGAATAAAATGAGGATGCTGTTAATTTTCAATTCTGACAACCTCATTATGCCAGGACTTTATGCACCAGTACTTAGTATTTCCTTTAATCTCTGTAAATAATCCCAATAGTGTCCAGATTTCTCAGAGGAAATCTTTCTGGAGCAGAGAGAGCAACTGTGATAAATATGTGATTATCAAGCACAGCCATTTAATCTGGGAAGTGTTCCTAAAATCTGAAGGTAATCAATTCTCAAATGCTTTTGTTAAGATGTTTCCTAAATTGTTTTCATTCAGGGAAAAATAAAAGACCAATTAAAGTAGGATCATGTTAAAAAGGTATCTTAAAATAATGTTTCTACCATATCAATTTTGGCACACTATACAGGTCTTACAATACTTATTAAAATTTGACATATTGATCACCCCTTAACTATAGTATGTTCCTTTTTGACTCATTGGCTTTTCTTTCATGTTTTGCAACCATAAAGAATAATTGCACAAAAGATTTGAGATTGTCATAATACCTTAATTTTCACTTGGCTTTGTAGCTTGCTTGTTTATTGGACTGGGATTTTTCCCAACTGCAAAAATCTGTTCATTGTTATGGTAATAATTATCATTACATCTGCTCGTTGATGTTGCATATGATATTTAAGTAGAAAGAAACCCAAAGATATATAATCATTTCATGAAATAGACATCTTGAAAAAAACACATTACGTTGAAAGGATGTAAAATGCTTTAATAAATATATTTCTATTACAATTAGGATTTACAAAATAAATCACAATAGCAACAACACTTTGTTGACTAAGGGCCACCTATGCTACAAGTCATCCTTTACTGTGCACTACTAATTCTACTACTGTAATAGGTGTTTTTCTTTCTCGGACCTCCATGGTCCACCGGCATGAGCAGCAGACCTTTCACCTGAAACTATCTCAGCATATATTTAGGAATGAGTGACTTAAAAATGATTAAATGCAAGACTTGTTTCCCTAATTCAAAGATTCTATTTATAGCTTTACTTTGAACTTCTTGCATGTCAGCCCTATGAAGTTCACTGCATTATGCCATCCTTAGAATTCAGAAATCTTTTCCAATTATAAGCTCAAATGGATTTAACTTAATAAAAAGAGTTCACCAGCCATAATGGCACATCAGTACTGCAATGCTTTGCAAGACTGAGGCCTCATGGGAAGGGAGTGGTTGTGGATCCAGACTTCGCCCTATACACACCAGGCACACACTTGTGTGCCCATGGTTGTGACTGGCTGAGGCTGGGAGCGGATTGTAGCATGAAGATCATGTCGAAGGTGTCTCATAGTCTATTTCCCTCTCTCATGGAATATATAAATAAACTTAAAAATTAAAATAAGCAAATAAAAAGAGTAAGCTAAAGAAAAAGAAAAAAAGAGAAACAACTCAAAACTTACTACCTACCTGTTTGTCTCAATGATCAGTGGTTAGTTCAAAAAAGTGATTTCTTCTTATACTTCAGAATGTCTAAAATTAAAATTAGTGACAACAACAAATACTAGTGAGGATGTGGAGAAATGGTTCACTCACACGTCACTGGGGAGAATATTTAATGATACAATCACTTGGAAAATCAGTTTGACAGGATTTTTTTATAAAACTAAACATCAGCTATCATATGATTCAGCAATTCCATGCTTAGACATTTTCCCCAGAAAAATAGAAATTTATATTTGCATTAAAACCTATACATAGCCAGGTAGGTGGCATGGTGGTGAAGGGCACTGGACTCCCACATAGCCGACCACCATGGTTCAAGTCCTGAACCTGGCAGCAAAATAAAATTAAATAAACAATTCTTTTTTAAAAAAAACTATACATAAATGTTCATAGCAGCTTTATTTTTAATACTTGACAACTGGAAGCAAATAGATGCCCTTAAGTGAATAAATATTTAAACAAACCATGGCATATCTGTACTGTGGAATACTACTCAGCAATAAAAAGGTGTGAACTGTCGAAACACACAACTTGCGTGAATCTCTAGGGCTGTGGAGAATCGTTGCAGTAAAAACCACTAATCCTAAAAGTTAATATATTGTGTGATTTAGATAGACAAACAGGTGCTTTTAATATATTTCAAAATATCATGTATCATTCCTAACATGACAAAATCACAAATGGAGGGCAGAGAAGAAAGTCATAGCAGAAGGGAAGCAGACGTAGCTACAAAAGGGTGAGAGAGCTCCTTGATGCTGAGACTTGACAGATTGCAATAGCCCTGTGTTCTGAGTGTGTCCAGAACAGCCTTGTGGTCCCGAGGTACTGCAGTTTTGGAAGATGCCACAGGTAAACAATACACTGGATCTCCATCATTTCTCATAGCTCCATGTGAATCTACAGTTACCACATAATTATAAGTTTAATTTTAATACAAGTGTTTTTAAACTTTTTTTTTTCATTTTACTCATCAATAAAATAACCACTACCGTAGAACAGCAATAGAATTAATGGGACTAGCAGATGACGTAATGGTTACATTGTTGGACTCCCAGGTAGTCGACCATGGTTCTGCACCCAGTGGCTTGAAACAAAGCCCAGGTGCGTGTGGATGCTGGCCCAAAATCCCAGGAGGAGAATAGAGGAGAATGGATTGCATCATGGTCATCCTCCCTGGTTGGGGGATTTCTCACTTTCTGTCTGTCTCGCTCTCTGGTGGGTGCATGTACCCTATAGCAAAAATATCTCTTAAAAAAAAGAGAATTGAAGAATAGAAGGTTAGTGTAGGAGCAGTAAATTTTAACTTACCCAAGACAAGATATCTTAAAAAGCAATAATGAATGTTGTTTTCTCTTACTATCATTATACATTAAGTGAGGTACTTAAAAATCAAGCCAGGGACCAGCAGTTAGCATAATGGTTATGTCACTGGACTCCCATGTAGTCGACTGCGGTTCAAGTCCCGGACCCGGCAGCTTAAACTCACGTCAGGCGCATGTGCGTGCGTGCCCAAGATCCTGAGAGGAGAAGGGATTGCGATGTGGCCATCCCCCCCGGGGGTGATTTCTCGCTTTCTGTCTCTCTGTCTCTCTCTATCTGTCTGGCGAGCGCACACGCCCTATAGCAAAAACCTCTAAAAAAAAAAAATCAAGCCAAAGCATAATTCTGATTAAAGAAAAAAAAATTAAACTTTAGGAGCCTCGCTGCCACGCCATTATTTTTCTCCCGTTGACTAGCCCAATACTAATCTGCATGCTAGCATTGGATACTGCTTGTTTGGAATACCATATTATCTGTAAATTCCAATGTTCAAAAAAACAACTTGCCTGTACCTAAAAATATTCTGAGTGTGTGACTACCAAGATATTCTCAATCTCAGCTCTATTCACTATGTGTGCAGAGGTTGTTGGCTGGTTGTCTCCCAAAGGCCTTTCCATCTCTTCTCCTTTTTCTTCTTCTTCTCGTTAAGTAAAGAGAATCCCTGGACTGAGTTGGGCAGAAGACCTCCAGTGCAAAGAGATGCTGTCATGCAACTGGAAAACGGGATGAAACTGGAAAAGTTGTGTTGTAACCTAGCAAAATGTTCTTGAAAGGGAGAGGGCCCAGCTGGGAAGCTGGTAGACTTCTGCTGTGCTGGTAGACCCTCTGCTCAGACCTGTGCTGGTAGTCCTCCACCCAGCAGACTGAGCCCACATCAGAGGCCTGGTTTGGTTCCCAGACTTCTCCTGACAAGCTGGGGTGATGTCACCGATAGTCTCAGTATTTGGGAAACTAAAGAAGAAGATCAAAGCGTAGTGAAGCTCTGTTCTACCAGAGAGAGAAGCCTGACACTTCTCCGTCCTCTTCCTGCTGACTGCAAGGCAGACCTCGTGAATGGAGCTGGAGAAGTCATGTGGTTTCACAGATTTCTAAGAGTAAGAGCTTAGATCATGATGATCATGGGTTGCCATTCTAGCCCCATACTTCCTGCATTGATGTGAGATGGAAACAAACTATTAGGTCACTGGGAAAGTCAAGACATATTTTTCTATGTTTCTCTATGTGAAAAAGTGCCATGTCTTTCCAGACAGGCTATATAGTCAAGATTCTGTCAATACTTATAAATCAAAGTAAATGAAACCGACATCATATAATTCAAAGATTTTATATTGAGTTTATTCAAAATCCAGAATATTACACCTCTGTCATGCATTTCAAACCAGTTTAGTAACTTAAAGAAAATGCTTTCTGTTCTGATATCTATATATATTAAGTCTTCTTAGGTTCATTGTAATTATAACATTTTCATAACATAGCTACACTCCAGTGTAGTGATAACTGGGTCATCCAAAAAGTCATAACGTATTTTTGTTTTTCTATGCAAAAAATTTGTATGACCCAATGCATTGAGTTTATTTTTATTATCTTAAGGGCAAATAAAAGGCAATATTATTAACAGAAAGGATGTGAGATATATCTTGTAGATCACCTAATCTGTTATCTCCAGGTTTTTAGCTGGCAATTCACTTAGGCTTAACAAGGCATTAAAAATGAGACAGTAAGAGCTCCTGTTAATGGAACTAAGACATGCAGATAAGCAGGCATAATACATGACAGAGCATAGGGAGTGCCCTCGGGCAGTGCCTTGAGGGTTCCAAGGGAGCAGTTTCTTTTCTCTTGGAAGCAAAGGGGTCTGGGGACAGGTCAGCTCCTTATTGCAGGCAGGGCAGGGACTTCAGACATTAAAGGCAAGAACAGTCCAGCATAAGCAACCACGTAGGCCCTTCGGCAAGGTTTAAATGAAGCAGTTTGGAATAACAAATAGGAAGATTTGAGGTCAGAGAAAAGAAAATGTCTAGACATCTTCTTTGGAGGGAGAAGACATTGGAGGGGTCCTTCAAGAATGACATTCTTGTGAACTTTGTGTATCTAACTTAACAAGTGATTACTCCACTGGGGTGCCCTTAAAGACTGTTTTTTATCTTCAGGAGAGAGTTTTGCTATAGGGCGTGTGTGTTTGCCAGAGAGATAGAGAGATAGAAAGCAAGAAATCATTGCCTGGAGGGGATGGCCACACCCAACCCCTTCTCCTCCATTCTTCTCTCAGGATTTTGGCATGCGTGCACACGTGCCAGCGTGAGTTTGAGCTGCCAGGTCTGGGATTAAAACCACAGTCAAATATGTGAGAGTCCAGTGACATAACCATTACGCCATCTATTGGTTCCAAGACCAATCTTTTTTAAAGAATTGTTTTATTTAACTTTATTTATTATTATTATTTTTCAGTTTGATCAGAGAGAGACAGAGAAAGAGAGAAGGAAAGTGAGAAAGCAAGCCACCAGGTCCAGGACTTCAACTGCAATCGGTCTTGTGGGAGTACAGTGCCTTTAAACACCATGCCAGCTGCTCGCCCCCCAAGACCAATTTTTAAAGTCATCAGTATGTTTCTCTTCTATACTGGAAGAGAAAGTGGTATTTGCAAACAGAATGGGACTTTTCTTCTTTTCAGAACCAAAGTGGTGACTGTAGGTGATTCTGCCCCTTGCTGAAATGAATGCACATAGGTCCTCATCCCCGTAAAGCTAGCAGAGGGACTGCATGCGTGACGGCACCATGGTACAGGAGGAAGGGGTTAAGTATCCGTGGGCTGCATCACTGGGTCCGAATGTTTCCCAAGTTGTCCTATAAATATACCTTGGGAAGCTCAGTACAGCAAGTGAAGAAAACCTTTTAAGATGTGAGTGATGAGGTGGGGGGGTGTGAGCAGCATCATGGGGACAGTGGGTTCCTTCTGTACAGAAGAAGTGAGTGTTGGCCTTACAAATGCAGAAGAAATGCTGACAGCCTCGTGCCGAGAACCCGTGGGGCCTTAAGGAAGTAGAAGTCAGTAAGGAAAATGGAAAAAGATGGGGGGGGGTGTGGTAAAGAAGGTAACGTTTATGTAGTTGTACAGAACACATGGACAAAAGGTATTAATGAAAGAAAATATTAGAAAACAAGAACCAGCTGCCTGATGAAAACAGGTCTGCTCTGTGTGAACACTTTCATTTGGGAGTTTGTAAGAAAAATAAAAAAGGTTTGAGATGACCAGAAAACAAAATGACCAGTATAAAAGGGATTCAAAAAGTGCTAAGTAGAGAAATATGAGTGTAGAACAAAAGTTGATACCAGTGAAAACTGGGTATTAAAAAGAAAAGAGAAAGCTTGAAGAATAAAAGTGTGATAACATTTGTACAAATAAACATAAAATTGTACTCACGGTGCCAGGCACTATTCTGAGTAATTTACAGAAGTTAGCATGTTTGTGTCTACACTAATTTTAAAAAGCAGATACTTTTTTTCATTTTGTACAAGGAGAAAGTGAGGAAGAAAAGAACGTGCAAGAAAGAGCTGGAATTCTGCACCAGGTACTCTGGCCCCCGTACTTACATTCAAAACTTCTAGGAATACTGAGTCTAACCACAGTAAGATAACACTTTGTACCCATTAGCATGGCTATAATATTAATAATAACAGAAAATAAGTTGCTATGGTTGAATGTTTTTGCCTCCCCAAAATTCACATATTGAAGGTGGGACCTTTGGATTAGAACATGAGGCAGAGCCCTTGAATGGGACTTATAAAAAGAGACCCCCAGTAGCCTAGTAGTTAAGGAAACTAGCTCCCACATGGTTGACCACAGTTCAAATCCCAGCCATGGTGGCTTGAAAGACACACCAGCACATCTTCATGAGTGCCCAAAACCTCCACGGAATGTGGAAATGGAGAAGGGACTGTGGTATGACTGTGCCCATTGGTGGCAGGGGTTGGGGAGGAGTGAGAGAGATGCTTTCTGCCTCTCTCTCTGTGCCTCTCTGCCTCCCTCTGGCAAGTACATATGCCATCTAGTAATTAAAAAGGAGAGACCACAGAGAGAATCCCTTGCCCTTTCTGTCTTGTGAGTTTGTAGGGAAAAGATAGCTGTCTGCAAATCAGGAAGCAGGACCTCGTCAGACACTGGATCTGATCACCTTTTGATCTTGGACTTCTCAGCCTCCAAAACTGTGAGAAATGAATTTCTGTTCTTTAAGAATTTGGTGTTTTGTTATAGCATCCCAAATAGGCTAACACACAGGTATAGGCAACGATGTGGAAATCTAGAATCTTTGTGCATTGATAATAAGAATGTAAAATGATGCAGTCACTGTAGAAAGCACAGTGGGGTTTGTGAGTGTGTGTGTGCGCGCGCGCGTGTGTGTGTGTGTGGTTTCTCAAAAAAATTAAACATAGGATTACCATATGACCCATCAATTCTGCTTCTGGGGCTATATGCAAAAGAATTTAAACATTATATTCCCATTTGTATACCCATGTTCATAAAAGAATTATTCATAATACCCAAAAGGTAAAAAACAATCTTTATGTCCATTGACTGATAACTGATTGAAGTGTGGTATGTACATGCATTCATCACATAATAACAGCAGAACATTATTCAACTTTTAAAAGGAAGGAAATTCTGGGACAAGCAGATGAAGTAATGGCTATATTTCTGGACTCCCATGTAGTCAACCATGGTTCAAGTCCTGGACCTGGCGACTTAAAATTCATGCTAGGCATGTGTGTGTGCATGCTTAAAAACCTAAGAGAAGAATGGAGGAGAAGAGATTGTGGCATGCCATCTCTCAGGGGATGATGGGATGATTTCTTGCTTTCTGTCTCTCTGGTGAGCAGACACACCCTATAGCAAAAATCTCTCTCTAAAAAAAAAAAGAAAGAAAATTCTGATACATGCTATGGATGGTATGATTAAAGACACTATGCTAAGCAAAATAAGTCAGTCACACAAAAGAACAAATAAAGAAAGATATTGTAGGATTCCACTTCTTGAGGTACTAGAGTAGTCAGATTCAGAGACAGGAAACAGGATGGTGGTTGCCAGAAACAGAGAAGAGGGTGAATGGAGAATTAGATACGAGGTTTAGTCAAAGAGATAACGAAGTTGTGCAGATGGATAGAAGTGATGGTTTTACAATGATGTGAATGAAGTTAAGGTCACAGAATTGTACATTAAAAATAACAAAACTAGTAAATGTTATTTATATTAAACCATGAGTTTTCAAAAAAACCTACTGGTTTTCTCTGAATTGACGCAATGATAATGTAAAGACAAAAAGACTCAGGAAGTTCTGAGGAAAACAAAGAGGAAGACTGAAGGAATGAAAATGCAGGTTATATTCATGTGGCCCACATTAATGTTTTTAATTTCTTTTTTTGTCTGTTACTGGGTTATGAGATAATAAAAAATATTAAAGAAATTATTTTTAGAGTAACTCTGTCATAAATAATAGAATAAATATGTGTAAACACCTTTTTAATAATGGTGCAATTGCTATAGACTTATCAAAGGAAAACCCCTGTGAAAAAGGTATTCGTTGGGAACCAGCAGTTAGCATAATGGCTGTCACTGGACTCCCATGTAGTCGACGGCGGTTTGCGTCCTGGACCTGATGGCCTAAAATTCACGCCGGGCATGTGTGCATGTGTGCCCAAGATCCTGAGAGGAGAATGGAGGAGAAGGGATTGCAGCGTGACCATCCCCCTGGAGGGTGATTTCTCGCTTTCTGTCTCGTCTCTCTCTGTCTGTCTGGTGAGCGCACGTGCCCTATAGCGAAAATCTCTCCCAAAAAAAAAGGTATTTGTAAATAAATAGAGAGGGAATTGGTTGTTCCTGAGTGGATCCCATTACTGATTCTCAGTAATTCTGTAATCTTCATAGAAGTTATCATCTAAGTTTTAATTTCATCATCTTTTGTCAACAAACTTAGGTTAGAATATGCCATAAAACAGCTGAAACCTATACTTATATGTAGCATATTTTTCCAAATTTGAACATATACGATTTCAGAAAAGCAAAATAAAATATTCTAACAGATTTATTATACTTTGTTTTCCCTAGTTCTTACAACGGAAAATTTGGAACATCTCCAGTGACTTTTGACACATTGTTTTATATTTTGCTTGTGTTTTTGTTTACTGATGCAAAAAAATAGAATTGGTAAAAAAGACCCAAAATGTATCAGATAAGATCTCAACCGTTTTGATATTCAACTTTAGAAAAAAATCAATTTTTTGAGTTGGAGGTATTTCCTAACAATTTTAGAAAAATGTGTAATATAGTTATCTTCCTTTTTTTAGAGAGTTTTTGGGGTTTTTTGCTTTGATTTTTCTTAGAGCACATGTGTTTGCTGTGGAGAGAGAGACAGAAATAGTAAGAGGGAAAGAGAGACATTACCACCCAGGGGAGGATGGCCATGCTGCAATCCTTTTCTTCCTTTCTCCTCCTGAGATCAGGGGCATGCATGCACACCTGCCTGGAATGAGTTTCGAGCCACTGGGTCCAGGACTAAAGTTGCAGTGGGCCGTGTGAGAGTCTAACGATATAACCACTATACTACCTGCTGACCCCAATATAGTTATTTCTTAATAGAAAGAAAACTTAAAATAAATTTTACTTAAGTTTTATATTTCTATATATTTTCTCATTTTTAAATCACAGCAAAAATACACATGGTGAAAAAAACTTATTGATACAAAAAATAATTTTTTGAGAAAGATTTTAGCTATCGGGCACATGCACTCATTGGGGAGACAGAGAGACAAAAAGCAAGAAATCACCCCTCATGGAGAATGGTCATGCCATAACCCCTTCTCCTCCATTCTTCTCTTGAGATTTTTAGCACTCAACCACATGTGCCCAGTGTGAGTTTCACGCCACCTTGTCCAGGACTTGAACTGTAGTCAACTATGTGAGAGTCCAGCAATGTAACAATTACACCATCTCCTGATCCCACAAAAGTAATTTTTAAATGGAGATATTTACCAAGTAGGAATGATCTACCTTATTCAATATTAAAGTTTGGGATAATTATCTAACCATGTTCAAATTGCTCTACTCTTATTTTTATATTGGTTTCCTTTGATAAAGTCAGAGCAAGTGTCCTAATGTAAGTGTTAAATATTTTGTTCTTTAAAAAAATACTCTGTGAAAGAAGATTCAGAAAGCTATAAAAGACATTCAAAAGACAGACAGCAGATAACCAATGCCGGCTCAATATGGAGTGTTCGTTCTACTGCACAGTGCGATCGCCTCAAATCACTTCCCATATGGAAATTCTCTTTCAATGGCCAGTGAGCTGTGAACTTTCCCCATGTATCACAATTACTGCAACACCTGGACCAAATTTCTTTGTGATGATGCACTGTGATAGCACTGGGAAGTGTTAAACAGTTTTCAGAATCTCTCACTCCTTACATGAAATGCAATTTCCACTGATGTAGTACTGCACTATATTTCAGAAGCTTTCCAGATTTGATTTAATATCAACTGACTTAATTTTTAAATATTACTCTTAGAAAGATCCATCTATGCATCTGTATGTATAAATGGATGTTTCTTCTGATTGCTTTTATCTGGGGGTAGTGAATATATTGATTCCTTTAGAGTTAGATTTGGTTTAAATCAAATTAGATTTGGGTTATACTAAACTTAGATTTATAATAGAAGAGACCTTCAGGCATTTTCATTTTTACTGCAAAGTAGTTAGAAACAAAAATAAAGGCATAGAAAGAAAATGTAAGCCCTTGAAATGATGCAATTTGTCTGAACTTATTAATTAAATAATGAGGGGAATTTTGAAAAGTTTATGAAAAAAATGGAATTGAATTAAAGTACATTTATTTTGGTACAAAGTTTTGAAATCCATGCATAGCTTTTTCATGATACTCATTTTATATAAACTTTTAAAGACCCCTTGTACATAATATAATAACTAAAGTTCACATAGTATTAATATTATTGAATATGTACATTATGTAATGCTTGATGTTGAAGAAGATGAGTATGTCCCTACCCTTCAAATGGACTGATGGAAATTACTACCATCAAATATATATAAGTACAAACAAATGCAGAAAATTAACAAATGCTGTAGGTTTTAGCAAGTGTATATCAGATTTTTCAAGTTTTTTTTTTTTTCTAAAAATAGAAGTCAAGTGTTTGTAGAATTCTTTGTGAGTTGGAACTCACTTTATCTTTCTCACTTCATATTTAAGGACATTCCTTTTCTCCTTTATGAGAATATGATTAAAGAAGGACAATTTGAGTCTTTAAATGTGCAGTTAGAATTTGTGTCCCAACCTCTTTTACCAAGTCAGTGGCTCGTATTCAGATTTGCTTTTTCTATTCTTCCAGAAAGGCAGGGTGAGGTTCTTAAGGAATACCTCAGGTAATTAATGTAAGGGGACTCTTGGGGTCCTCTCCCCCGACCCCCAGAGAAAGTCCCAAGAGACTCATGGGTGTTTAGAAAATCATCTAGAGGATCTGAGATTCTTGCTCCAAGTAATGTATTGGAAAGAAATAATGGCTCCATCAGTCCCATCTCATCAATAATGAGGCTCTGAATTTGTCATATAATCGCCCAAGGCAGTCTTGCTGTCAGAATCATAGGAAAGAAATGTTTAACTGAATTGAATTAACTGGGAAACTTTCCTCATTACTGTTTATAAGTCCCTCTTCTAAAACTGGCATTCGTTTCTGTCAGATCCTAGAACCTGAGGTGCTGGTGAACCAAAGTATCCAAATCATTAATTCCATATTGAAATAATATGAGTGGTGCTGATAATATTGCCTGACTCACTCAACTAGGAGGTTCAGCATAATATTTTCTTGAATTTCCTCAGATAATTAACATCCTAGACTACAACAAGTCCAGCATATTCTCCCTTAACAATTTCCTGATCTTTGAGAAAACCTGAAATACAAAAGCAGAAAATTTTTTTTTCTTTTCTTTTTTTCTTTTTCTTTCTTTTTTTTTTTTTTTTTTTTTTTTTTTTTTTTTTTTTTGAGAGCTTTCTGCTATAGGTCACGTGGGCTTGCTGGAGAGACAGAGAGACAGAAAGCAAGAAATCAGCCCCTGGGGGGATGGCCACACTGCAATCCCTTTTCCTTCACTGTGCTCTTGAGATTGGGTCATGCACACATACGCACCCAGTATGAGTTCCAACTGTTGGATCCTGACGTGAACTGTGGTCAACCATATGGGAGTCCACTGCCTTAACTACCACACTACCCGCTGGCCAGGGCAGAATTTCTTAATATCACTTTAGTAAATGCAATGAGTCTGCAACAATAGTAAGTTATTGGCATACAAAATTAGCTATACTCAAAACTATTCTAATCTGAGCATACCGTATTTGAAGATGTGTCCAGTCCTGATCCTGTTCTTTTTCCTATTTTGGGCTCTTTTTCTGTGCTCAGGGAGACATTCATTTCAGAGGGCCAGCAAAAAGTCCTGGGTTGACTATCTCAATTGCTCAGGGGTGCGCATATTTATTTTTATCTATGACTCACCTTGGTGGTTTTATAAGACATGAAAGAGTCGAGTTTGTGTTTGGTTTGTTTTTGTGTTTACTGCTTATAGTTGTGTTTTTGGTTTTTGTTTCTCTCTCTGATCCTGGAAATCTATCCTCTCTCTACCGATTCATTTCCAGTCTCTCCTGGTGTCCTGTTCTAATCAATCCATGAATTCATTTTATTCTGGTATTTCCTGTAAGAACACATGACAATGATGGCTTCTCTTTTGAGATTTTGTTTGTTTTTGCTGTTTTAGTTGTGTAGACTCTCTTCCTGGTACAACTTGTTCTTGATAACTCTTAATGAGGATATTTTTGTGCAGGTCTGCTGAGTACATTTTCTCTTAGGTACCTAGACTAATACGAAAGTTTCTTGTAATAAGCCCATTTGTCAGTCCTTTGTGGGAAACAATAGATAACGTATTACATTTGTGTAGATATTGGAATTGAAATGTTTGCCTCTCAATATTTACTAAATTATATCTCTGGCTAGAGTCATCAAGAGATGTTAAACATGTTGCCATGGAAATAAATAATTTGCTACTTTGAGATTTAACATCCAAATTTGAACCATAAAAAAATGTAAGTTTAAAAATAACAATCAGGTGGTCAAGAATTTAGGTAATAAATATTTAATTAAGTTTATCAGGAATGAAGAATTACATAGTGTTTTCTCTAATATTTTAGCAAGATTTTTAAGCTCTTAACTGGAACATAAATATTTATACTATGTATTTGAATAAATTTGTGAATAAGACATAAGGTAATTAAAATATATTAATTATCTCTAAAATATTTGAATAAATGATTAATGATAATTCAGTTTAACCATGCTTTATTTTAAAGCGGTAGAAATAATTGTTTGCTACTGCTATTAAAATTTATGGTAGAAATAATAAGCATTGAAAAATAAGCCAAGTTTAAGACAGCAAATGCTATCACAGTTTACTCATTACTCTTTTAGTCATATTTGCATTATTTAGTTTTCAGAACACTGGAACATATACCATCGGCTTATAAATACCCTATACACATCAGTACAGGTATATTATATTCTTAGAACTAAATTTTTTATTCCCAAATTTTGTTTAGATGGAATTCCATTATCAAGCTTTAAGAGGAAATCTGGCTTGTGTAAATTGAGAGAAAGTTACAGCAGTCATAGTTATGCATATTAATTTCTTTATAGAGCAAATTAAAGCTCATTTTCTACACCAATGACATAATCATTTGAACTTCTTTTCTCAGTGTTGCATAATCTCTGAAATGCCAAAAAAGTAAAACTTCACATTTACTAGTGATGTGAAATACTTACTATTTTGAGGAAAATAAAGAATAAGGTGCCTTCCTTTATAGTTGGTAACAATCATTAGGTTAATTTTAAATCTGATAATTTTCATGGTGAAACCTTTTATTGGTTGATGTAAGGGGCAAGAAATGTCTTCTTCCATTTTGAATGGTCAAGGAAAATCAACTGACAGTATGCAGATTAATAAGAGGAAAGGAATGTAAATTTTAATGTGCAAATGTGTATGGTGCCACAAAATATGAAATTTCAGGACACACCAGTTAATTGAGGCTTAAATAACCTCTTCATTGAAAAGAGGGAAATGTGTGTGTGTGTGTAGGCAATTTTAGAGTAAATGATTTTTTTCCTTAGGTTATTGCCATAGGGTGTATGCATTCACCAGAGAGAGACAGTGAGAGGAAAAATGAGAAATCACGCTCCAGAGGGGATAGCCACACTGCAATCCCTTTCCATTCTCCTCATGCACGTACATGTACCAGGTGTGAATTTCAAGCTGCCAGGTGTCGGACACCATTGTGGTCAGCCATGTGGGAATCCAACGCCTTAACCACCTCGCCACCTGCTGGTCAGTAGAGTAAACGATTTTTAGGGGAAAGAATGAGCCCAATGCTCAGACATGGTGAGTAAATGATTCTCTTTGGGATGTGAACAAGCCTGGGAAACAGACAATATCTCAAGACAAAATCTGTCCAAATGTGTTGACATTAGTCAATTTTCTTTCCTGCCGCCTGAGAAGTAAGTTAAAACTTTAGGAGATGGAGGAACCAAAGGCTATTGTTTTCACCTTTGGCTAGTCCAGTCTTGAGAGAGGTATTGGAAGATCAGAAGGGAGACTTTTCCTGTGATTGAGGAGAAAGAGGATTAAAGTAGTTTCTCGTGATTCAGTGTGTGAAAGTGCCATATTTTGTTTAATAATTTTCTGAGTCTCAATCTTGGTAGTCTTTGGTTATCCCATTTAATCTAATAAATTGGTACTTTTCAAATGTGTTTTGCTCAAGAACCACCTAAAAGAGTTTTAAAAAATTATATACCCCCTCATAGGTTGTTCACATTAACACTTAAGATGTTATGTTTAAATAATTTCCAGGATAAAATTTCTGAGGTGTTAGATACTATATCTATGCCTCAAATATGTTTCATAAAATCTTAGAGGTTTAGAGTCAGTGCACTTACTTTATGGAAAATATCTGTCAATTTTCAGTCTGTTATACAAAGCAGACATATTTGACTAATCTGTCTGAAAATATGTGCCTTTATTTTAAAATTTTGAATTCATGTATTAGTGTGTATATGGAGAAAACATTCTCTCCTCCTGAATGCTAATTCTAGCACAGACAGGCTGCATCAGTCTAAAAATAAAATCTTCTAAATTTCTGGCATATATGAAAGTGAGGGCTCATAGCCCCACCCCACCCCCCGTTTTTAGCAGGAGCTCTCTTTGCTTTGTTTTCACAAAACCTACCTCAGGGCAGTGGATTGTTAAAATACCCTTCTGTTTGTCTCCCTGGAGCTGGTTAGAAAGATCCTCCTGCCTGTATTATAGAAACGAGATGAGAAAAGGGAAGAGAAGACCATAACTAGGAGACTAGCAGGGTGTTTGTTACAGAGGTGCAGGTGAAAGGTGTGAGGCTCTGGGCTGGGACAGGGCACTGAAAATGGAAGGAAAAGGACATGCTGGAGAGAGAAGAATTGTCATCAGGATGTGTCAGTTGCTGGGATGACTTGGTTTCAGCTCCGAGGGACCAGGCTTGGGAGACTGAAAGGTAATGGTGCCATTTACCAAGGCAGGAGTCACACACAATAGGCAGAGGTGAGGCCAGCTTGGGAACTAGTCTTGAAGTCCTCTGTGACACCCACATGGAGATCTAGCTGGATCGATAGTCACATGGTCATCCAGGTTTCAAAGACCACTGGGAGATAGAGGGTAAATACTTTCTGTCCTTAAGTAAAGCAGTTTCAGAAATCTGTTTATAAACTTTCCTTAATTGATTCTAAAGGTGATGACACCATCCTAAATACATATTTTTACTCTCTTCCTCTTAATTAAAATAACTTTTTTCCCAAAATGTTACCCTAAACAATGAACGCTATTATAAATAAATCTTATAAAATGTTCCACAGTGACGGTGTCGTCATTTACTTTTTTGTAGTAATCATTTATACTTTGACTGTATATTTAACTGTAGGGTGTCTTAGAGCAAAATAATGTCCTTACTAAATTAAAAAATAAACTTATAAAGAAGAAATATAATTGAAATTGATGTTAAGCTTATTAGTTTTTAACTGCATCTTAATTAATTGCCACATTTTTCTAGTTGAAACAGAAGGTACAGTTATAACAGTATATAAATATATTTGAATACATTTCAAAAGTTATATAAAGTTAGTAAGTTTAGCACTGATTGTCATTCTCATATTTCAGCGTTGTTAATAGAAGTGATATGAACACATTAACCCATGATGAGCAATAAGCAAAGAAAGCAAAATTCTGAAAAGTGAAAATTGTAGTCTTCATGATGTTCTTCTAAAAACTGAGATACCATCATGTTATGGTATTCTAGTTACCCTTGATTTGGTTCATATTTCAATTGATGATGTTGGGTAAAAGATGCCATTTTCCTTCTTTCTTCTTTTTTTTTTTTGGAGAGGTTTTTGCTATAGGGCACGTGCACTCACCAGACAGACAGAGAGAGAGAGAGAGACAAAAAGTGAGAAATCACCCCCCAGGGGGGATGGCCACGCCGCAATCACTTCTCTTCCATTCTCCTCTCGGGATCTTGGGCATGCACGCACACGCGCCTGGCGTGAGTTTAAGTCACCGGGTCCGGGACTCGAACCGCGGTCGACTACATGGGATTCCAGTGACATAGCCATTACACTAACTGCTGATCCCTAAAATATGCCATTTTCTATCATCTCTAATGCACCCAACTACCCCATGCATTGGAACAACATTTTTTTTAAGAGAGATTTTTGCTATAGGGCGTGTGCAGTCACCGGAGACACAGAAGGAGAGAAAGCAAGAAATCACCCCCTTGGGGGGATGGCCACACCACAATCCCTTCTCCTCCATTCTCTCGGGATTTTGGACATGCATACGCACATTCCAGGCATGAGTTTTAAGCCGCCGGGTCAGGACTTGAACCAACTATGTGGGAATCCAGCGAAGTAACCATTATGCCATCTGCTGGAACAACTATTTTTAATAGGGCCCATTAAATCTGTTTTCCCTTTGGCACCAAGTCTGAACCTGCTTCAATATTAGCCCGCACAACTGCATCAGCCCCTCAGAAAGGAATACTGCTCTGTGATGTATTTTACAGCACACACCATGAGCTCCTGACCTATTTGTTATGTTACAAGTGGTAAAGCCAGAACTACAGTAAGAAGGATCAACTCTGGTCAATACATCAAAGACCTGCAGAGAACTAGGGTGGGACTATCAAGATTTGGGTGCAGTCAAGCAAACAAAGGATACAAACTCACCCTATTTTCATTACTTTTATGCATATATGGAGGAACTCAGACTGAAAGCTACAAGCAAAGGAATGTTAGTAAAAGGCAGGCACATTTTCCCTTCCAGGTGAACTTGACCTGGACACATGATCTTTAGAACATTTGCTTCAGAAACTGTTTCGACAGTTGTTTTCTGAATTGAAGATGCTATCCAAACTTACTTAGCAATTTTTTTTTTAACTTGAACGAAGAGTAAAGATAAAGCAAAGAGAATAGGTAATGAAACAAGATATATATAACTGACAAGCGACTAGAATCTTTGGCAGGTGTTGAAAATCTCTACTGAAGTTCAGGATGGCTTCCATAACAGCTCCTCAATCCTCCAATCTGGCTTTGTGCTGAGAGCACCTGGATACCCTCAACACAGCCCCACCCACTGGGCAGTTTGTTGACCTGGCAAAGAAGAGTCCAAACACCTCTGAATAATGAGAATAAGAGCTTGACACCATGAGATGAATAAAAGGCATCACTTTAAAATATAGCAGGAGCTCAGAGAATTAGAACAAAATGCAAAAACATAAATTCTAAGCTCCCCAGCTTTTTTCTTGTGCATGGGCAGTTAGTTTTGGTATAGATGGAAATTTCTAAGTGGGTAATTTAGTGGAATACCTAAAAATGCTGTATTTTATTATGGAATTATTGTAGCTGTTCCCTTTCAGTGATTAAACAATGAGTTGTGGCTCTGAGTGATAGTAAATTCAACATGTGCTCACAGTTTTTAATCTTTTATAGGTTATGTAGAAGAAGCCATTCATATGTGTGTGCATGTGTGTATAAAAACATGATAGATTAGAGATTTATCAGAATAGGTTTTAAATAGCCTTTACAATGTGAAGAGGATAGGAATTCTGAGAGAAGCATTTAACTTTTGAATTTTAAATTCATAAGGGAACATAAGATTATGAATGGTTACCGAACCAGTTATGCGTGAGGTTACATTTTCTTCTTTGGGTGTTGGAAGTTAGCTAGATGCACTCACCCAGTGCAGCACCAGGTAGCCAGGTAACCAGGAAGGCAGGATGCTGAGTATTAGGTAGAAAGAGAGAGCCCATTGGAAATCAGGGTTCTGTATGGATGAAATCTGGGCTCAACCTAAATATGGCATAAGCTTCAAATGAATGTGGAGAGTTCATCTGGTTTAGCTGATTCAAGTCTTATCTTGAGGTGATTTGATGGTATTACTAATTTGTACATCTATGGTAGGTTTATATCATTATTTATGAAGAAGTTGGTCATGGAACCAGCAGTTAGCGTAATGGCTATGTCACTGGATTCCCATGTAGTTGACCACAGTTAGAGTCCCAGACCCGGTGGCTTAAACTCACATCGGGTGTGTGTGCGTGAGTGCCCAAGAACCTGAGAGGAGAATGGAGGAGAAGGGATTGTGGCGTGGTCATCCCCCCTGGGGGGTGATTTCTTGCTTTCTGTCGCTCTGTCTCTCTCTGTCTTTCTGGCAAGCGCATGCACCCTATAGCAAAACTTTCTAAAAAAAAAAAAAAAAAAAAAGTTGGTCATTAAAAAGCAAAGTAAGCCCTGGCCACACTGGTGCAGGCAGTAGGGTGCCATTTGGCAATGCCATGTGGAAGACCAGGGGTTCAGATAGTGGGTTGACCTGAACATGCTAGCTACATGTGTGCACACATGACCCTAGAAATGAAAATTCACCCCAATCCCTCTGTTTCTCCCTCCTCTGTATCTGTCCTACAGTGCCAATTATGGTCCCCAAACATCCTTTTATTTTTTTTTAAGGTTTTTGTTTTTGCTTTGGTTTTGCTATAGGGCGTGTGTGCTCGCTGGAGAGAGACAGAGAAAGAGAAAGTGAGAAATCACCCCCTCAGGAAAGATGGCCAGGCCACCGTCCCTTCTCCTCCACTCTCCTCTTGGGATTTTGGGCACACATGTGCACACACCCACCATGATTTTTCAAGCCAAGAGGTCTGGAGCTGACCACATGGGAGTTCAACCACCCCGCCACCTGCTGGCCCCATCCTCAAACATCTTTAACCTATCCGCTATTGCCAATTTGATTGCCATTGTGTGAATCCAAATCCAAAGCAGGTCTCAGCTAGTAAAACTACTTTCTAACTGATCTTACAACTTCCATTTTTTTTTTACTTTTCTTAAACTCTTGGATTGTCAGAAAAGTCATGATGTATTTTTCTCTATACTGCATGTTTGTTTTATGCAAAAATGTGTCATGATTCTCTGGTAACCCAATAATTATGCACATAACAGCCAGCACAATTTTTAGAAAGACTTAAATTGACTTTGTTTAAAACCTTTTCTTGACATTTTGCTGCAAGTAGAATAAAACAGAAATGCTCTGCATGTCCCAGACAATCCTCTGTGCCCTGAAGCTGCCACCCTCTCTACCCTCCTTCACGTCCCACCACCTCTCATTCTCTGCAAGGTGGTCCCTTCGGTCCTTTTTACAGTGTTTCAAGCATGTCGAATTCTCTCACTGCTCTGAGTCTGTGCGCATCTTGTTTTTTGTTTTTGTTTTGTGATTTGGTTTGCTTGGCATGCTATTGTTTCTACTCTTACAATGTTTGCCAATTCATTCATTTTTCCAGGTTCTTTAAAATTAGATGGAAAATAGGCATTTTCAGATAATTAATGACCTATTTAGATGCCCAGTCACTACCAACCTATTTCAAGTGATGTTGGGCAGATATTTCAAGACATAAAACAAATTTCATAGACTTAGCTAAAAATATATTTCTTGCCAATGCTGTATAAACTAAGTGAGCTGGGAATTGTTATGAACATCAGAACCTTGAAAGGGAGTGAGGAATGCAATAAACAGAAGGACCTCAGCAGTTCTCAGTTCCACCTCGGTCTAAAGATGAATGTTTAAAGAAAAGCCACAAAAGTCATGTTTAACTTTTGAAAAGGTTGCTGTCTAGCAGAGTTACAGAAAATTGCTTACAATTGATCTGATTTTGTTGCTGTTTTTGTGTTAGAGCAAGAAAAAAGGGAACAAACACAACAGGCTTCCGTGAACCTCCATGTTTGTTCGTTCTTTTCTTTTTTCTTACCCTCCCCTCTAATGATGTATCTTTTAGGCTGGGGCCAAGATATATTAATTCGTCATTCAAAGCATTCACTGAATTCAGAAAAGGCTGTTTTATTTTATTTATTTATTTTTGTAGGTTTTGACCGTAGGGCACTCACCACAGAAACACAGAGAGAAACAGATAGAGGGAAAGTGAGAAATCACCCTCTATCTAGTCTCCTCTCTAGGTTTTGGACACACATACATGCCCAGTGTGATTTTCAAGTGGCCGGTCTGGGACACGAACTGTGGTCAGCCATGTGGGAGTCCAACACCTTTAACCACTACGCCACCTACTGGCCCCCAAAAAAGGCTGTTTTTAAGCCTGAATTATCAGAAGTTACAATCAGTAGGGTGCACTGAGGGCCTCCTTACCCACAGTGAATGCACACTTACTGGACCTGTAATGTTGCTCCCAAGGGCTGCTGTGTGGGGAGCCCTCCCTGCAGGTGCACTGTCATTTTGCTTCCAGGTGCAGCTGAAGTCCTACCTGTCTGAGGATGCTGTGACTGAGTGGTGCAGCCTCTACTGGGACGTCTTCAGAACTGTGCTCTCCGTCTACCAGTACATAGCTACTTGATCCCCTTTGCCTTATCTTTTTGCAAAATAATTTATAACTAGAGACCCTTTCCCCCCAATAGCATTCTAATTTCCTTGAGGGCAGTAATAATGGTTTTTGTTTCTTTCTTTCTTTTATGTTTTTTCCAAAGCAACCTAGTCCTCAGCATTATTTTTTTATAATAGAGAATATGATTCATTAGGCAACTGGTTACTGAGTTCTGCCGTGGAAACATAGTGTTCCACGGTGTACTGGGAATGTATACTGTTAGTACACATTAGGTACAAGTAGTCCTGTACATTTAAAAACTCATTTAATTCTCCCTAGAAAGTTATAATATAGTTACTATTATCTCCTCCCAAAATTAAAAATGAGGAAAGTGAGAGTTATTAAATAACTTGTTCAAGGCTATTTAATAAAATTTGTACATAATAGAGCAAAGATTTAATTCAGGGAGTGTCATTGGAAGCATTCTTTTTTTTTTTTTAATCACTCCTTCATTGGTTTTAAGTATAATCTTGTGAAAAACACAATTAAACAAAGAAGAGCCATTACTTTAACAGGGCACAGACCATATACTATCAAACCACAAAGAAAAACATTTAATGTAGACCGTGGGCTCACAGTCTATATACTGTGTGTGTGTGTGTACAAATTATATATGTATATATAAATATATAAATACAATTTATACTCACACATATATAACTTATATATTAGTATATGTACATGTATGTAGATTAGACACACACATACATAACATATATAGACTAAATTAGACCTTATGGGTGGTTATAGCCTTTAATTTATTTCTTGCTTTTGCATAACCACAGTTGTACATTTAGACCATTTAGAAATATGTTTGCCAAGTAAATATCATATTGCCCTGTCACCTGCAAAACCTTATCACCTACATTGTCCTATAGAAATAACAGGTTTTGATTATTTTACATAAATATCCTTCTGAAATTATAAGAATGAATTCCTTCCAAAACATATGTTTTATCATATGTTTACAAAGTTACATAAAAATTTATTATGCATACTCAGGACCAGCAGTTGGCATAATGGCTATGTCACTGGACTCCCATGTAGTTGACCACGGTTCGAGTCCTGGACCTGGTGGCTTAAACTCACGCAGGGTGTGCATGTGTGCGTGCCCAAGATCCCAAGAGGAGGATGGAGGAGAAGGAATTGCAGCATGGCCATTTTCCCAGGGGGGTGATTTCTCACTTTTTGTCTCTCTTTCTCTCTCTGTCTTTCTGGAGAGCACACACACCCTATAGCAAAAATCTCTCTCTCTCTCAAAAAAAAATATACATACACACACACACACATATATTAGTGCAAGCACCAATGTTTGTCATTTTGAATTAATAATTATCTAGAGTGTCCACCAGAAAATAATTCTTCAAAAGGTATGCAAACCATCTTCATTTTATAGCAATGAAATTTCAAAATCTTTACATGCTCCCCACAAAAGCAGCACTTGGGTCTGTAACAATTGTACTCACATACTCAAGTCTGAATGTTCCACAGTGCCTCAAAGAACTGGCCTATTTCTCGCTGAGGAGAGGACCAAAATCTCTTTGTCAGTGTTTCTCAGCAGTCTTTGAACACCAGGAATAAATAACTGCACTAAGAGATTCTTCTCTTCTCCATTCATTGTTTACATAATAACCACTGATAAGAGAGAAGTGATTCTGCCATCAGGGAATTCACAGGCTAGTGGAGAAAGAGATCCCCTGCTTCTGTTTAATCCTTTTCAGATGAAAAATCAGTATGACCTGCATCTGGACACCTCAGTGTCTTACCAGAACCACGAAAGATGAAAAGCCTGATGTACAGACAGAAATCACATGAAGAATAAGCCATAAACCTACTATTAAAATAATGCTACTGCTTTGTGCAACTTCTGGAGACACGATCTCATTGTCCGCTATGAAAGTAATTCTCCTTGGAGTTGTGCAATTGACAGCATGCTTAGCCACACCTGGCATCCCGACTCGGACTTCACTTTATACTCCAAATACCTTTTCCAATAAGTTCATTTTAGAAACGTGAAGACATCCAAGAAAAAAAAAAAAAAAAAAAAAAAAAAAAAGGAAAGACCGTCTATCTTAGCTTCAGAAGCAGCTGATTCTTCAGGATAATGGGGAAGAAACACACCATCCTGAAATTCAACATTTACATTACAGACCGTTAATGACTAGTTTTAAAGACTGTTTTTAAGTAGCCATGCCTGCTGAGGGATGTGGAGCCAAAGTTCTGTGAATGATTTCGTCTTGCTCTCCAATAAAGCTTTTAATTATGAATATTCTTTAAAGTGCATTACATTAATTAGCCATTTACTCAGCAGGCTGCTTCCCAGGGCTCCTTCCAGTTCCCCTGACTCTGCGGCGGGACCTGGCAGCCACTGCACCGTGAGTATGGGTTCAGATGTTTGAAAACAGAATCCAGTGATCTTTTGCCAACATGAAGAAGATAGATACGGGCATAAGGAAAGAAATGCGTTGCTCTGAACACAGTCTCATTTCTCAGACAGTAGACGGCATCCATTTTATCAAGTGCTTCTCAGGCTTAACATAGAGGTTTGCCAAGCAGTTCCTTTTTTTTTTTGTGGACCATACACCATTACTTTAATATAATTTGGATAGGAAACTGATTTAACTCCATTATCCTTAACTGAATTCAGGGCATTTTAGTCACGCAAACAGGAAAGGGAGAGTGGCATGGCCTGAGAGTTCTTAGGGTTGAGGCAGAGACAAAATGGCCCACCCACCCAGCTGCCCATGGCTACCATTATTTTTCTCATTTGCCATTACATTCCATCTGTAATTTTATTCTCTTCCCAGAGACACATAATCTGACATAGAAAGTTATGTTTCCAAAACTATAAAATACTGTGGAAGCCTCACACTATTTAGGGCCCCATTAAAAAGGCTGAGCCATTTTCCCTAAAACTGTCTCCTCTTAACTGTGATCTCAGTCACCAACCTAGAGCCTACGACGCTTGATTTGGAAATATTTTCCAGCGGTGTCCTCTTTACAGGCCACAGCATGGACTTTGTCAGGACATTTGTCTAATAAAAAGAGGAGAGAGAACCTGGGACTAGGGAAGGCAGGGGCCAGGTTTGATATCAGTCGGCAGAACATGGTGGAGCAGAGTTTGGTTCGGCTTTGTGCGGCCCTGGACAGCATCCCCAACCCCTCTGGCTTCTCTCTTTGATATCCTCCTGTTCTCTTCTACCTGCACCGGCAGGGCAATATTTACCCTGAGACCTGGACACAGCGGACTCCCCCACCATGTTTCCTGGTTTCATAGTGTAGTCATCCTAGGTAATTCCTTGCTTTGTGACACTGGCTAACCAAGCCCTGACTGGAATGCTGGGCCCGATACCACCCATAGGGTTTGTGAGGATTGGTCTAAGTCAGAGGGACATCCAGGTAGAATCTCGGGTTTTTGTTTTTTGTTTTTTCATATATATGGACGATGAAATAAGGTGAGAGGAAAAATATGTATATTGAGTATATTACCTGTTGCCAAATCACTTTAATTTAGGCCATATGACAACACTGGTTGTGGATTTTTTTGGAACAAACTCACTCAATCTGAGATTCTCGATATTTTAAACATAGGTTTTGGAAAGGGATTATATAAATGACCTCATTCATAGGCAAAAATTCACCTGAAGACACTTATTTTGTTGCTCAAAACTAAGACATTATGGTCATTCCAGTATTCAGAGCAGTGTAGGTGAAAAGCACTGGCCAATGGTTTGGTTTCTTACAGATTTCTCTGGTTTCTGAGTTCCTTATTCTTATTTTGACTCTGTAGGTAATATAAAATGATCTAACTGCAAAGAATTAACTGTGGCTTCTTTCTTTTTAAAAAACTTCCTTTATTTGCCTCTTCCGTGAGCAAAAGAGACAGAAAGACAGAAACAGAAAGACTGCACCCTGAACAGGAGCCTGGTCCCACCATCCACGCCCAGCTTCATCCAGCCCAGATCTGGGCACACACCTGCACCCTCCCATGTGGGTTTAGCCTCGTGAAGCAATGCACTTCCCTGCCCTGCCACCATCAGGCCCCCATCTCTCTCCTGTCTGCGAGCTTTCACTCTCTGATCTCATTGACAGTGAAAAGAACACAGACTCCCAGATACACAGCGCTCACCTCCTTCCTGCCTATTTTTCTTTCCTATTGCACACTGGCTACCACTTTATCTCTCAAGACAACCCACATCGGCCTCCCCTCTAAAAGCCCTCAGCATTTCTTCAGTACCCATAGTCAACTACCTAGTGTCTCTATTTTCAATTATTTCTTCTATTGTAAAGATAGGACTAAAATGCAAACATAAGTATAATATCCTTACTGAAATCCTTAATAATATTTGAAAAAAGAGGGAATTTTAAATATAAAAAACTTATAGGATAATATTAAGTGGAAAATAGAGTATGTCATGTTTAAAAAACCAGGTGTATATTATACATGCATGCTGGGGACAATGCACAAACTTCTGAATAGTTCTACCTTATTGGAAAGGATATGAACGTATTTTAATGTTATTTTTTCTGTTGACTTTTAAGTGTAACTTTTTTTTTTCTTTTTTTTTTTTTTTTTTGGAGAGGTTTTTGCTGTAGGGTGCGTGCGCTCACCAGACAGACAGAGAGAGACAGAGAGATAGAAAGCAGGAAATCACCCCCCAGGGGGGATGGCCACGCCGCAATCCCTTCTCCTCCATTCTCTTCTCGGGATCTTGGGCACGCACGCACACGCGCCCGGCGTGAGTTCAAGCCGCCGGGTCCGGGACTCGAACCGCGGTCGACTACGTGGAAGTCCAGCGACATAGCCATTACGCTAACTGCTGGTCCCTACTTTTAAGTGTAACTTTAAGTAATAGAAATGTCCATTTAATAACCATAGTGCTTGGCATACTAAATCTAACTGAATCAGCTCAGCACAGAAAGTGCGTTCAAAGCCAAACTCAACTAATTTTTCCTGAGAAAACTCAAAAAATAAAAATAAAAAAATTAAGAGTTCCCTGGTATACAGTATGTGCTATTTCAACTCCTGAAATGCCTCAATGATTCCTCTATTTTTGGCATGATACTAATTTTTTAATGTTTGTATTTTGTTTCTGCCTTAGAACCTACCCAATATTTCCAGATAGCAAGGCTCTTTATCATCTATGTTTCTAATGGTCTCTGAAAATGCTTTGGCAAATTGGATCCATGTCTCTACTATGGCCTCCTCAAAATAAAAAATCTTAATATTTTCTTTCCTTTTTATTTTCTTTTTAAAATTATTTTTCCAAAGGTGTACGCACTTGCTAGAGATAGAAAAACAGAAAGATAAAGAGATGGAGAAAGCACAACCCAGTGGGGTGTGATCATGCCTCAGTCCCTTCTCCTCCGTTTCTCCATCCTGTCAGGATTTGGGGCATGTGTGCACACATGCCTAGTGTGTTTATCAAGCCACCGGGGCTGGGATACAAACCATGTGGTCAGCCATGTAGTATCTGGCTCCCTTAACCACTAAGCCATGGAGCCTGGCCTTAACTTTTCATCCTTAAATTCCTTTTTTAGCCTGGCTGCAAGCCTCCCCAGACTACTTCTCCCTCAACAAACCTTCCCAGCTGTCTTAACCGTAACTTCAGTATATAGCATAGTACCCAGATTGGAGCTGGAGTTCGATGTTTCTGCAGAAATTTTATATCTTTTGAGAAAAACACCAGTAATAAACTGAAATAGAAGCAATATGATCTCAAAACAACAATAGAACCCAAATGAAGTTGTGATGTCTAGTCCAATCTAATGTGTACAAGAGTTAACCTCACAGAGTCTTTCATTTTCTATTATACGGATATGTTTCTAGATCTCAGAAAAGTATCAGAGAAGCACAGTGAAGAAGTAAGTCAAGAAGCCAATGACTCGACCCATTATATCAGTTATAATGAAGAGTACATGCTTCCTTGGTAAAGGACTATCCTGACTCAACAATAAATTTCTTTTTTTTTTTTTTTTTGAGAGATTTTTGCTATAGGATGTGTGCACTGGCCAGAAAGAGACTGAGAAACAGAAAGTGAGAAATCACCCCCCCAGGGGGGATGGCCATGCCGCAATTCCTTCCTCTCCATTCTCCTCTCAGGATCTTGGTCACACACTCACACGCGCCTGGTGTGAGTTTAAGCCACTGGGCCTGGGACTCAAACTGCGGTCGACTACATGGGAATCCAGTGACATAGCCATTATGCTAACTGCTGGTCCCTCAACAATAAATTTCTGAAGCGATTAGTATAGCTCTTTCCTCTCTATGTGTGCTCAGTAAATATTATGCATTATTAGAATTAATATTGGGTCCCTGTGGTATGTCATCAACTGCTGTTCTGTGGACCCATGAGTTGAATCATGCTCTGAGTTGCTCAATTTCAAACCCAGACTCAGCTCAAATTTTGGCAGTACTCATCATCATCCTAATAGAAGCTTAGCCCACCTCTTTGCTACACTCTAAAGTTAATAGAAAATCTCGCTTATGTCCAATGTTATTCAATATCTTCATCTGGATCTTCAATATTATTATTATTAGTCTTCATCTTCTTAAAACTCACATATTGTGAAACCAAAATGTGAGGCAAGTTACAAAATTTGATGATTTCACTGTATGTTTGTTGTAATATCTCAAAAGCAAAAATGAGGGACCAGCGGTTGGCGTAATGGCTATGTCACTGGACTCCCATGTAATAGACTGTGCTTCGAGTCCCAGACCCAGTGGCTTAAACTCATGCTGGGCACGTGTACATGCATGCCCAAGATCCCAAGGAGAGAATGGAGAAGGGATTGCGAGAAGGGGGTGATTTCTCGCTTTCTGTCTCTCTGTCTCTTTCTGGCCAGTGCACACGCGCCCTATAGCAAAAACCTCTCAAAAAAAAAAAAAAAGAAAAAAGAAAAAGAAAAAGCAAAAGTGAAAGTCCTTGGTTGGTTGTGATAAGATTCAGTAAAGGCTAAAAACAGAAATCTTAGAATACATTGAGCAACATTAGTAAAGCATATTTCCAAAATATGAAAGAACTAGGTCTGGTTTAGAAATCAGTTATAAATGCATTATTCAAAAATCAATTTACTTAATAATCAACTCAGAGCTCTAATTATGAGAAAGTCCCTACCTAATATGGATTTATCTTTTCGTGGAAAATTAATGAAATAAGAATGATGGGATTTGGTTAAATTGGAGCCTGCCTAGTTTTACAAACAATGTGGATTTTTTTATCTAATAGGTTTGGATTCTGTTCTAAAAGAGAAAAGCAAGTTCAGGCTCTCAGCCTGGAGTGCACAGAGGGTTTTAAACATTATCTGTACAGAACTTCTTGAAGAAAGCATTTAAATGACAATAAATTAACTATACTAATGCAAATGAAATTGGACTTAAAGTTTATGTTAATTGGAAGGGACAGGAAGCACTTACTGGAAGCCTTGCTTTAAGCTTGGGCACAACTACAGTAGTTTTAATTCTTTTTTTATTGTTAGGTTATTAACTCAAGGTACATTTGAAATAGTGGTTAGTTTCCCTCAGCCCTCCATCATAGTTTGTCCTTTGCTTCTTCTTATGGACAGAGAGAAAGGAAACCTATCATTGTGAATGCAGAGCATCAGAATAAGCAGGGCACAAAGGGAGTAAACAGGGAGACAGGAGCCATGGTCATAAACATAGACTCCAGTTACATACACAAGGCTTTATTTATTTATTTAGTTTAGGTTTTTGCCACAGGGTGTGTGCGCTCCCTGGAGAGAGAGACAGGCAGATAGTGAAAGGGAAAGTGAGAAATCACCCTCCCCCCCCCCCCCCCAGGGGCAATGGTCACTGCACAATCCCTTGTCATACATTCTCCTCTTAGGATTTTGGGCACGTACGCACGTGTACCTGGCATGATTTTCAAGTCACCAGTCTTGGGATTCAAACTGTGGTCAGGCATGTGGGAGTCCAGCTCCTAAACCACTACGCCACCTGTTGGCCCCAAGGCTTAAATTTTTAAGTCATTTTTCATTTGATGGTAGAGATGGAGGAGAAGGGATTGCAGCATTATCATGCCCCATAGGGGCATTTCTCACTCCCACTGACCCGACAAGCACATGCACCCTATATTAAAGTAAAAAAGAAATTAAAAAATAAATTGCTGCAAGTGTATGCCACATTCCTTGGAATCTCGAAGACCAAATCAAGAGAATTGCAGTTTAACAGCAGCTTCTCCTTGTGCATACCATGCAATTTTGTGTAAGTGGAGCTGCACAGCCATATCTTAGTCATTCACCAGTAGGGAAGACACTCTGTCACTGACTTGCAAGTACATGGAATCAATAAAACAGTTAGGTCTCTATAAACTTGGTAGTATTAAGACTTTAGGTCACTTCTCTTCGTGTGGAATCTCTCACTAAGTGACTTTATTTCCTTTCCTATAAACATGCCATGGAGCCACACACTTTTCATTTTCCTAGTCTCATCTTGTTTTGCTTTGCTTTTCAAACGCTGTGTTAACATCACCTTTAACTTCACGTGGTTTAAGCCAGCACTAAACTTTCATATCCTTCATTCCCGTATGTTTTGTTAGTTCAACATCATCATTGCCATTGTATTTTGAGTACCTATGGTGTAAAGGGCGTTTGCAAGTGGCAAGATAAAGTGGGACTGGGGAATAATCCACTTTTCTCCAACAAGTTCAGAAGTGTGATGAATAACTCCTCATGGAACAACGTTTAATCATCATCATAATGTGACAACTCATAGAAAAATCTCTTAAAAGTGAGGCAATCTTTAAAAAAGAAAATGGTCCAGCACCATGGTCTACTAGTTGAAGGAAGCAATGGCCAACTGCAGATCCTAATGACCAACCGCAGTTTGAGTCCCAGCCACAGCAGCTTGAAAAACACGCCAAGTGTGTGTGCGTGGGTGCCCGAGGTCCAGACAAGATAGAGAAATGCAGGAGAAGAGGTTGCAGTATGACTATGTTCCACTGGGGGTACTTTCTCCTTTTCCTTCTCTCTCTTTCTCTCTCTCTGGCAAGCACATGTGCCCTCTAGAAAGGAACAAAATGCAGCATGATAGACTTCGGTTTTCTACGACCAAGTATTAACTACTACTACCATATCTTTCTCTAGTCTCACTGCAACCAGATGGAATAGGACTATTCTGCCTGAGAGGCATATGTAACACACCTTTGACTTGATGGGAATTATGGGTACTTTTACATTCCAATGCACACTCCCTTCTTTCCATTTCTCCCTATAAGGTGGAGGAATTTTTCTTGTTTTATCACGTTGCTCTTTCCACTTCCCGAGAGCTCTTTGACACAGGCCTTAAAAGCTGAAAATAAAATGCACGCTGTGTAACTTTAGTAGTTTACTCTTTCCAGAAGAGCAGCAAAACTGCTGGGGGTTCACTCCACTCTTTTTTTTTTTTTGGAGAGGTTTTTGCTGTAAAGCATATGTGCTTGCCAGACAGAGAGAGAGAGACAGAGAGACAGAAAGCAAGAAATCACCCCCCGGGGGGGATGACCACGCCACAATCCCTTCTCCTCCATTCTCCTCTCTGGATCTTGGGCACACACGCACACGTGCCTGGTGTGAGTTTTAAGCCACCGGGTCCGGGACTTGAACTGCAGTTGACTACGTGGGAATCCAGCGACATAGCTTTAGGCTAACTGCTGGTCCCTCACTCCACTCTTTACTAGTGGTTTCTGCCACATTGGCATCCTGTTTTTCATGAACAACTGTTCTTCATATTGGATTATTGGAGAGTCAAAGACTCATTTTTGCATAGAAAAATATATGTCATGACTTTTTGGACAACACAGTACATATACTGATATATGAGAAATAAAGTTGATATTATTTTTTAATTCTATTTTATGAAGTCTTCTTGGATATTGGCTATTTTACATATTTATTGTGAAACATATAAGAACATTTTATATTACAAAAATATGTGATATTTCTTAACAATTAAGGATCACAAAATTGTCATTTTTTAAAGAAAATTAAGTGGCATGTGTGCTAAACATTTTGTGTCAGACAAAACAGATCTCTGGGTCACCAGTTTAACATCTGAGCTCTGCTCTGTGCCAAAATTCTTGAGGATTTTCAAAAATAAAAATAAAAAAAATCCTAGGAATAATTTGTTTTTCAGCTATGTATTGGTTTGTTATCAAGATCAAATGAGGAAATGCATTAGAAAGGGATGGTATTTTATCAAATGCTATATACAAAGGTAAGGAATTATTATCACTTTTGTATTTTATTTTACTCTGTGGAAAAAATGCTTGTCGTGAAACTTTTGTCCTGGTATTTTGATGACATATCTCAGGATATTATCCCAGGTGAGTGAAAAAATATAGATAAGTTCCAAACACAGAGTTGGACAGTTTCTATGGATTTGTCTGAGCAGGTAAATTTACCTTTCTACGCCTCAGATTTTGGATTTGTAAAATCATTATGTCGAGTATTGAAGATATTTACATCTTAGATAAAAGATACCTAAAAGTGACTCCAATTTATTATCAAGAACATTGTTAGATTTGGGGGCATGCAAGACCATAGCTATTTTTCCAAGAGAAAAGAGGATTCTGCTCTGCATTGTTTGTGGCTTTATGCAAGCTTGACACATCTGGAGTATTCTGTGTGGGCGTTGATAATATTCAGAAGAGACTTCTTATTCTCTGACTTTGTTTAGTTCTGGAATATGCTTATTTTATATATGTATGTATAAAACATGAAATATTAATTACGTATTTAATTCTCGCTTTCCTGATCTGTTTTGTTCAACAATTCAATTGCTATTATACAAAGAATTCTTAGTCCAATAGTTGCAGTGAATTTTAGATGTTAATAGTAATACTTGGTAGTAGTTCTTTGGAAATCTGCATGTCAGGCACTGTGCTAAACATATCCACACAGTATTGCATTTGTGAAAGTTTCATCATAGAGACTCTATAGTCAGTGTCCTGAGCTCAAAAGACTCCACTGTCTTCTGGCTAAGGGACAAAGGGGAAACCACGCAACTCCTGCTTTATATGTCTATAATATTGAACTCCTCGGATAGGGTCACTAGAAAGGTTAACTCAGCTAACTAGAGCATTTGGGTCCACAGCTGGCACAGAGAATGCACAGCATCGGTGACAACTACTATGTTGCATATTTTAATTCAGGATGTTTTGTTTTCTTTTGTTTTTAGAATCACTTTAGTAGGGCCCAGTAGCAAATTTGCATTAAAAGCCCCAGGCTTCTATCTTAGATCTGAATTGTAATATCTGTGGTGTCTTCACCCGGCCTTAATTTATTCATCTGTAAAAAATATGAATAACAGCTTCAGACTAATGAGCCTACTGCTGTTGTCAAGTGGCATAAGGTAAAAAAATTCCTCATGAGGTACAACACCTTCATGAACACACAAATATCTTCCCACCTACACATAGAAAATGAGTATTGCTGTGTCTTTTCCTTTTTCTTTTTTAATAATATCTCCCTGAATTTCTACCTCGCACTGTTTCCAATGGAGAGTTTCAAACCCCAAATCACGACAGCTCCTGTGAGTGTTTGAAGGTCTGATGCACCTAACAAGAAATATTTAAATCAGCCGCTCTCTTGCGGTGCAATCCACAATTTGGAACAAGTTCCTCCATGTACAAAAATCAAATGATGATATACATTTCTCAGTTCACAGGGAGGCAATGACAGAGAGCATTTTCTCAAGCTTCGAATTTTCTTTTGTGTATTTTGTTTTTAAATCCTTAGTTCCTGCTTTCTCTTTTGCCTGCCAGGCCGCAAGTGACAAAATGATTTGTTGCGTCCCAAACACATATCAATTAAAAGCCTCAGACTCAGCCACCATTTTTCTTTGGCAGCAGTTTTCTGATTGATACATGTACTTGTGGTTTCACTCTTAAATTGTGTTGGTAAAATGCCTTCATGTTTCTGACGACTTAATAGTTACGACACCAGGTAGAAATGTTTCAGACTAAGGCATCCTTCTCCAACGAGAACTACTTAAGGTGGTTATCCTCACCAGCCTACCGATCTTTCAGTAATTGGGTAGGACGTCATTGATCCAAGTACTGGTTTCTGAAAACAACTTGGAGACACGTCTTTTCTTGACATGTCAAACTTACAAAGACCACATCAAGTGAATTATATAGTTAACGAAAACTTTTTCCTTTCAGCAACTCTGGGAGCCATAGAGTGATGCTCTGAGCTTAAAAATCTTAGTTACTAAATAACTGATAAAAACTTCTCCATCAGATGTGGCTAACAAGATTTTTCTCTGTCCTCCTAGTGAAGAAAAGAACATTCTGATAGGAAGCCAGAATTGGTCTGGAACTCTTTTCAGTGGAGACCTGTGATTGGGCAGTGTTTGAAATTGCACGTGACCAGGCAATTCTAAATTTTATTTCTTCCCCACATATTTCTAAAATAGGGAAAAGTATTTGAATACTTCACTCTGGGCTGGCAAAAGCATGAAAAAGATTTCTTTATGCTTTCTATTTAGCTTTTAAGATTCTTCTGAAATTTTCATTACATATCTTAATATAGGTGAACCACTTTAAAAATATTAATATGAAATAAAATTTAAAATAATTTACACCAGAAAGATATCATATTTATCATACTTCAAGACAATGTTCTCTAACGTTGTTTGAGAGAGAGATTTTTACTATAGGACATGTGCGCTCGCCAGAGAGAGAAAGAGACAAACAGACAGAAAGCAAAAAATCACCCCACAGAGGGTATGGCCATGTTGCACTCCCTTCTCCTCCATTATTCTCTTGGGATTTTGGGCATGCGTGCACATGCACCTGGAGTGAGTTTTAACAACTACATGGGAGTCCTGTAATGTAGCCATTATGCAATCTGCTGATCCCTTAGTATTCTCAGATTTTAATGCCCATACAAATATCATAATAACCTTGTTAAAATACAGATTAAGACTCAGTAGTCTGAAGAAGGGCTGGAGAGTCTGTATTCCTAAAGCCCTCCCATGTGAAACTGATGCTGCTGGTTTCCAGATCATATTTTGAAAAGCAAGGTATTAGGGGAGAATTAAAACAAACAAACAAACAAATGAAAATCCAGATAAGTTTCATGTAAATGCATTACAGAGTTGTCAGAGTCTGAATTCATTTATTATAGAAATATACTGTTAATGCATAGTAGTAGTGATTTTTGAATTGCCATCAGTGTGTGTGTGTATATATATGTGTGTGTGTATATATATAGTTCTCACTTCAGTTAAAACCTTCTTAGTTTAATAATTTCAATTACTTTAAAGCCTAATAGGTGTCACTCATTTTTCCCATATTCTTTAGATTTTCATGTTTTATTAATGGACCAAGATTTAATATCTGTGTAATTGGCCTTTTTTTCACCCATGGAGCCAGTTCTGTCACCCATGCCCTAGAAGTGAAGTTACAGATCAGAGTCACACCATAGGTTTGTAAAGTAACAGGAGTCATAAATGGTGGGGCCAAAATCTAAATCCACTTTGACTCCATTACCTACCCCTGTATGTAGATGCTATGGTTTGAACATGTCCCTCCAGAATTCATGTGTTGAGATTTGGTTTCTCTTGCACGGTAGTAAAAGAAAATTTAAACTAAACAAGGAATTAAGAGGTCAAGCCTTTAGGGGGTGATTATGGTGGTGCCCCATGATGGAGTCCTGGTAAGTTTAATTGGAGAGAAGTACCAGTGCAGTGACACAGAGACACACAAGACAGGCACGTGCACACTTGCTATCTCACCATGCGATGCCCTCTACCACATAATCCGAGCAGGAAGACCCTCACCAGATGTGGCCCATGACCTTGTACCTGAAAAATGGTGAACTAGGAAAACTTCTGTTCTTATAAATCACCCACACTGTTGGTATTTTTAATATTACCCAGCCAGTGGGCTAATGACTGGCCCTGCCTCAGGGTCCCTTGCTGGCCAGGAGGCTGTAGATGGATCTGGGCCCTTTGCCATAAATTCTTAAAACCTTAAGTAGCAAAGGAATTTAAAATGAAAAAGTTAATATGTGATATAATCAATATAATATGTTAACTGATACAATTAATAATATAATGTTCAGGATAATCATATTATCAAAAGTGAAGCTTTTAATTCACTCTGTAAATTTAAGTGATTGTTAAGTCATTGTGGAAGAACCCTACTGACCATTTGAGTAATACTGAATACATTTGTTGTATTTTCCTGGTCTGGGCAATAGATGTTAATTTGTTGTATTTATTTATAAGAAATTATTTATATTTTCATAATTCCTTTAAAATAAGTAGTTTTGGAGAAGGGTATTGAGTGTCTTAAAACCTATCATTTTTTAGTATGGTTTAGAGTTTCTGAAAATTCTTCAGCTGCCTTCACATCAGCACTCACAGACTCACCACTCACTTTCACATTACGTAATGAATCACTATTCTTGAATCATTTAAACCACCTAGAGCTAGCAGTGAATTCAACATTGCAGTCGGATCCACCCTTTTCTTTCAGCATTGCAATCTTTTTGCTTTGGTTGCAATCATCATGGTGCTTAGAGGAATATGCTCTGTGTCTTGTCTTCAGTCCATGTCATTAGAAGTTTCTCTCTATCTATAGGCCTTTCTCAAATTTGTATTAGTCTCCCTATCTATAGGCCTTTCTCAAATTTGTATTCAGCCTTCAGTGAAGTGAATTCTTTTACAGCATCTGTCACTTTATACTCGTTCTTTAAGAGCACAGCTAAGATGGACTGGGATGTGCCTGAATGGTGAGAAATAACCATCAATGATTTTCCATCTTCATAATCCTTAATCACTTTTAATTTTGTTTTCAGGTTCATTGTTTGATCTGACCTCTTACTGGGAACATTGGCAGTAGCTTTTGTATTCTTAGGGGCTGTAAAAAACAAAACAACATGGGATTAAATCAAGCACAAGAGGAAATGATGCAATCAAGACACGTAGTAAACACAGGATGTATGAGGCCATCAGTGAAATGTGACATGCTGGTTGACAGTCAAATTCTTTTTTTTTAAGTAGAAGTACACACTAAAATAATTATAAAAAGTATAGTACATAAATACAAAAAACAATAACAGTAGTTTATGATCATTATCAAGTATTATGTGTTGTACTTACTTGTACAGGCTATACTTTTATATAACTGGCAGCACAGTCGGTTTGCTTACACCAGCACCCCTCCCACATGAGTAATGCATGGCTGTATGATGTTACAATGGCTATGACATCACTAGGCAACAGGAAACGACAGCAGAGACCACCATCACATGTGCTGACTATTGTTGACCGAGATATCATTAAGCTGTGTATCACTATAGAGGCAAAATACTTGGTGAGTTTGAGAAAACTGCTTTACCAAGCTACACTTTTGTCCTAACCTTTAAATAGCTTCTGAGAGCTCAGCTTATGCAATTAGATCAGTGACAGCTAAGGAAAGAAAAAGTGTGAAGAGTGGCTCAATCAAACCACAAAAGCAGGCAAGTAGAAAATTGCATTTTGTTGCTTTGAGTTTGATAGCCTACTCCCTGAATATGTATGCACATATTTATTTCCTATGCTTATTCATTTCGAGTTCTCGACTTCTCTCATAACCTTTCTATAGCCCCTTTTTAAAACAAGTTGATATTTTGCTTTCATTTCTTTAAGCCGTAGATGGTATTTCTCACAGAGTGAGGTGTTCTTCATCTCATTTTAATATCAATTAGTATTTATGAAAGGTACCCACATGTGAACCCTAGCATATTCGTCATGCTCCAAAGTAAAAATTATGTATGAGCCCGGGAAGCATTGAAACTAAACTGGATAGGACTGACTCAAATGAATACAAGACTGACGTCCGTGCAGTCAGATAGCAGTGTGCAATGGATGATCCCAGTTTTGATTATTTGTGTGTTTTCATGCACAACCAGGATGTGCTGAAGACCAAGATGTTTAACTTTGAGTCTACCAGTCCATGCACTGATTTCAGGGATCCATAAACTAGCTGAAATTGGGTGCAAAATTTGTGTTTATATACACATGTGTATATTTTGTGAAAAAAGAGCCATTGCTTTCAACTGCTTCTCACAGAGTCTTAAAGTTCCCAGACTTTTTAAATTGTATTTATTTATTTATTTTTAGAGAGACATTTTTGCTATAGGGCACATATACTCACAGGAGAGACAGAAAGACAGAAAGCAAGAAGTCACCCCAGGGGGGATAACTATGCCACAATCCTGTCTCCTCCATTCTCGTCTTGGGATTTTGGGCATGCACACACACGAACCCAGAGTTGAGTTTTAAGCCACCAGCTCCAGGACTTGAACCATGGTCTACTATGTGGGAGGCCAGTGATGTTACCATGATCCCATCTCCTGGTCCCAAGATTTCTAAACTGAGAGATAGGTAGTTTGGCTTTGAGGTATGTAGTTTAGCAGGCTAAGAGGAAACACACATCCTTAAAGCTAAAGCCAGAGATGCATGAACATGGTAACCATGGTCAGTGGTCCTAAAGATCTACAGGAGGCCTGAGAATACCAGCACTCATTGAACAAACATCGTGAGCCAGGCACTGTGTCATGTGCATTTCACGTCTCATTACATCTCAACTACAAGTCTTTGAGATGATGCTCCTTGACTCCATTTCACAGCTGAAAAATTTGAAGGTCAGAAAAATTAAATACTTAGCAATTAGACCTCAACATTTATTGAGGCAATTATCGTGTACTATGACCTTAGCTAGCTGCTATTGTGTGCATTATTTCACTTAATGTTCATAGCAAACATATGAGGAAAGTGTTATTTTCATTTTATTGATGAGTAAACTGACATTTAAAAATGTATGTAGCTTACTCAGAACTACACAATCAATAATGGGAAGACCAGAACCAAGATAAAACCAATGTATGAAACAAATTCTATGCTCATAATTACTATTCTCTATTAGAGTTGTCTCAAAAACTTATTCTGTTGTTCTAAAGCACAACTCCTAAGAAAATAATAACTTTAATTCACATCTATATTCTATTAAAATAATTTTACATCTTAAAAGGGATTAATAGCAGGAGAAAATGAATTCCTTAGAAGACCTATAAGAACTAAGCTAAATTCTAAAGATGAGAGATGAGTTGAAGATATTCCTATAGCTTAGCGCTTTACAATTGAAGAGAAGGAATCTTAATACAATCTAGTCCAACCAACCCCTGAAGTTGAGTCTCTTTTATGCATTTTCCAAAAAAGTTAGCATCTAGGACTTATTTAAAATTCTTCATTAAAAGGAAACTGACTGTCTCCAGGTAACTCATTATAACCATTTAAATTTTCACAATGACCCCATATATGCAATAAATTATTTCCTGACCAGAAATCTAATTCTACTAGGTTGGACAACCTAAAGTCAAATTCACTTAGAGTAGATCAATGTCCTTTCTCCTGTCCATCCAACCTGTCTTAGGTTTAGTATATTCTATTTAATGCCAAGATATTTTTTTTTTGAGAGAGATTTTTTTGCTATAGGGCATGTACTTTTGCCAGTGAAACAGAGAGAGATAGAGAAATAGAAAGCGAGAAATCACCCCTCTCTCCCAGAGAGATATCCACACCACAATCCCTTCTCCTCCATTTTCCTCTTAGGGTTTTGGTCACACATGCACATGTGCCCAGTGTGAATTGTAAGCCACTGTGTCTGGGACTTGAACTGTGGTTGATTACCTGGGAGTCCAGCAATGTAACCATTATGGCATCTACTGGTCCCATGTTTAAAGATTTTTTAAAAAAATCTTGCCAGAAAATTTATGCACTCACCAGACAAAGACAGAGAGAGAGAGGCAAACAGAGAGAAGGCACCCACAGGAGCATGGTCCTGCTACAATCTCTTTTCCTCTATTTCCCCCTCCTTTAGGGATTTTGGATATGCACACATATGTGGCCAGAGTGGTGTTTCAAGCTGCTGGGTCTGAGACTCTAGTCATGCAGTCCATCATGTGGGATCCAGCAGACTTAACCACCAGCCCAGAGGCTGTCCCTCAATATTGTTTTTATTGACAGAAAAAAATAGGTGCAAAATGTCAAGGGTCTGTATTCTTTGCTCTTGACTGCCAACAGTGAGTTTCTCATCTTTGTTTTTCTTCTACCATATTGAATCTTCCTTCCTAACTCTTTGCTGTCCTGCACATTATGTGTACATGATATTTCACTTATTCATCAAATACTTATCAAATTTCCTACTGTATAATGAGCAGTCTCTTAGGGGTAGTAGGCAGAAAGACACAGTCCTTACCTAGAGATCACAGTCCAGTGGAGGGATCAGACCAGTGGAGAGTGGGAATGATGGCAGCTTTATGGAGTACAGAAGAATGCCACCTAATGTAAGTAAGACCTTCCAGAAAATGAGTTTGGGGATGCAAATTCAATGCTTTGTCCTTCCTAACATCATTCTCACCATACCATGTCAGTCTTTTGTATTTTCTCTGGATTCTTTGGCTTCCTTTTAGCCTTTGCTACATGTCCTTTTGGCCTTTTAAAATTCACATTTATGTGAGAACTTCTTGAGCAACCAGCATTGGAAAATGAATCCTTTTACTCATCAGCATTGTTTTTGTTGTTGCAGAATCAAAGCTCTGGTAGTGTTCTCATCTTTTAGAAGTTTCATGACACATTCTGATTTATTATTTTTATGCTTATTTTGCTTACAAATAAATAAATAAAGTATACTCGGGACCAGCAGGTGGTGGTGTGCTTAAGGCGCTGGACTCCCATATGACTGACAACTGTTCAAGTCCCAGACCTGGTGGCTTACTTTCTCACTTTCTCTCTCTCTCTCTCCCCCTCTCTCTGTCTGTACTCTCTGGTGAGCACATGTGCCCTATAGCAAATTTTAAAAATAATAATAAAAAATAAAATTAAATTAGATCATTCTTTAAAAGAAAATATACTCGCCCCCACTTCTTACCTCTCTATTCCTTTCTCTGAACCATTTGTATATAATAATTGTAAGGATCACCCTCAGATAGGTGGTACATTGACAGATAATAAGTGAACAGATGACTAGTAGAAAATGTTGGCGAGGAATTAGGGAGAAACTAAATACAAATTTTAACCAGAACTTTCCCTTTCGCCAAGTGTGAAGAAAAGATACAAGGGGTAAAAAACACTTTCTGATTTTTAACCCATGTCTTCAAGTTTCGATCATCATTTATCATGGACCTGATAAACTCAGGATAGCTTAAGCTTTGTGCTGATTTATTTCTATCCATTTAATCCTTGAGTAATCCGATTCTGTCCTTTTTTCCTACAGTATATTTATATCTCAGGCTCTCAGACATGTCATAGTAGAAGCCCCTGTATTCTGCATTTCTGCCTATGTCATTTGACATCTTCTCAATACAGGAAGGCTTAAATTAAGCTAAATTTAGTAAAGAAAAAATGAACTTCACTAGAAGTCTCACTATCATCTTCTTTCATATGTTTCAACAGTTTATGTTTCAGAGGGAAATGTACCTTTTGTCCAAATAATAATACTACTATACTGCAATCTGGCCTCATCTACTCACCTTCTCCCAAATAACTGAAAAGCTTTCATGAATATTATCACATCCCAAAGATATGGAGGTATAGGTTTTATGGTCACCATTTTTTTTTTTTTTTTTTTTTTTTTTTGGTCTTGAAATATTCCTAATAGCATCACTGTTTTCATTGTTTCCAAACTAGCAACTGTCTTATCTCTCATAACCAGAAGTGGCACAATATTTTGCTTTTATCTCTTTTTCCCTTCCCCAACACGTTGTTACCCCATATTATCTTCTGTGCCTTTTGTAATAGTCTTCATTTTGTATCATCATCACCACATTATTAAAAACCTTCTGCAAGAAGGAATTCTCTTGGAGAATTAGCTTTCAACTTTTTGCATTCTGTATTTGACTCATTATTTATATTAAGCTCTATGATCTGGCAAAAGTCACTGAACAGCATTGAACAACCTCTTGCAGTAGGTTGACACCATTAAAATTAATAATAAGATATTCTTCAAGATATTTGTAAAGGTTAATACATAATTTGGGTTTGTTTATCCATATTCCAGACAGCATACCTAACAGCCATCTCTTTCCCTTGGTCCAGTCCCTGTGACAGCTTATCTTACTCTTAAATGTCTGAAGCATACACATGCTATCTGAGAATACAGTCATTTTCTATCCATCTTCCTACTTCGATGGAATCTGGCCAAGGTGTGTAGGCTTTACTTCCTAAGTAAATTCTGGGGCATGCTGTCAACTAAATCAGAAAAGGAAAGCTCTTTTCTGAGTCTAAAAACTTACGACTTCTCTAAGTCTCAATAGAAGGTATTCTGTTCAAGAACAGGCAAAGAAGGGGTGGATAATGACAAAATAAGCTCCAAAAAGGAAGCACTAAAGCAAGCAATCTGGTGTCATTAATGTGAATGTTGTCAGAATGGAGTTTGTAATAACAGGAACAAGTCGTGCTTTTTTTCAAAGCCTGAACTTAAAGCTTCAGCAGTAAAGAGGGAAATGACATTTACATTGAGATGTAAATTGCAACCAGTGACACTATTCATTTATGTAAGATAGGTTTATTTTGTTTTTATTTTTGAAATATAAATAGAAACTCTGTGTTTTCTCTTAGAAAGACTCATTGCATAGAAAATAAAAGTTAATCCTGTCCCTGACACATCAGGAAAATGCAAAGGCTATTTCACTGTCTAAATATGAGTATTAATACAGTGCAAAGTTAAGCCTGTTTAAGAGGAAATCTAAATTAGCAAGATTATTTCCAAGTACTCTTTTAAAGCACCCTTGCTTTGAAGGCAATGGAAAATCTATAGGACAGGAAAGCCTTCTACTCAGAAATACCCAGGCTCTTATCCCCTACCTCTGAACATTAGGTAAACGGTTTCAAACTGCGTCCCTTAGAAACAAGTGATGCATTTCACAGAACTCAAAGATGGAAAGAGAATTTGAAATGCCATTTAATTTCATTTCCTTTTTCCTGGCACAAACAGATCATGGGCTTTATCTTTTTTATACAAATTCCAGGAGGATAATTCTTCAGTCCCTGTGGTATTATGTTAAAGTAGTCACAGTTATTATCATAAGTTCCAAAGACCAAACCTAACCCTAATTCTTTCTCTTTAACACACCCTAATTCATTCTCTTTAGTACACTGGCTAAACCTGCCTCAGAGGAAACCCAAAACAATGATCAGTCACCACACTGTGCATTGTATCTGCCCCCTTTCACACTCTGTAGTACTCTCCTGAGCCTCAGTCACTTTGGACAGAGCTACCCTCTGTCTCTGTCTCTCACCCACTGGCTTAGCAACCTTTGATGGCAGATGTGAACCTTCCCAGTGTCTAGCTCAGTATCTGGAACATAGTAAGCATTCAGTAAATGTTGAATCGTTATGCTTGTTATGTTATGTACACTACATTTAATGTAGCTACTTCCAAGAATTTCAAGTATTGAGACGTTATTGCTAAAACTTCCTTTAATTCAGCAAGGTGCCTTATGAATGGGACCTCAGTCAGTGTTTTCTGATAATAATAATAATGACGAAAATATAGTTGGTGAGTTCAATGACACTCTTTTTAAGACCCATCAAGTTGTGTTATAGTCTGCCTACAGTAGAGTGTCAGTGACTCACTACTACATAGTCTAAGATTGGGGTAATTTTGCAGAGAAGTAAAGGTTGCTTTGTACAAACTATACTGTATGAACCCACCCCAGTTCCTGCTGCAAGCCTCAGTTATATTGGAATACAAATGAGCAAGACCATTTTAACAGTAAAAATGATGCAAATATTAGTAACTGCAATAGTTAAAGAAGTGATATTAGAGATGCTTCCATAAGCTGACTTCTTATGACTTTAAAGACAGGGCGGGTCTCCCTTATAAGACAACTGAGCAGACTGCCCCCAGCATCTTCCCATTTGGCATATCAGTGGCTTTCTAAGTCTCCCCACCAGCCAGGCCACAGAAGAGGTACTCCAAAGTAGCATAAACCTCTCCCAATTGTAGCTCCACCATGACCAAGACGGTTAGTTCATTCATTTCAACTACTATTTTTCAAGTCTTTGTCATATATCAGAATTTTTTTCCTAGACACAATGGATTAAGAAGCGTTTCTTTGCTATGGAGCTTACATTTAGTAGAGACAGACAAAAAATATATCTGTAATAAAACACAGTATATTTCTGGGTTGTTAGAATCATGACTTTTCTAACAACCCCATAGATGGTCATAAGTATAGTGGAGGATAATAAATAGGTTAAGGTAGGATGACCTTATAAATTGTTGTGCAAAATGGGAGTCTTTTGAACAAAAAATGAAGATGGAGTATTTACAATAACCATGACGGAAGATGTAAACCAGAACTATCCCAGGTAAACCCGGGCATCTGGTCAACTAAGTGAGGGACACGAGCAATATTTTGGGAACAAGGAAATGCCTCAACTTCTAGGATCTAAAGACATGAAACTTTGGTATCTAGCCAACAAATTAGGTAGCAGAAGTGGAGCACACTGTTGGGAGTAATTCATTTACCCTCCATCATAACAGTGTGAAGCAGGTGCTCTAATAGTTTCTATGGTGTGAGTCAGGAAATGAGCAAAGACCCTAGAGCTGAGCTTTCCTAGGGCCTCTCATAATCCTCTAATTCTTGCATCTTCTCTTGGTCTCTTTCCCTGAAGTACCCACATTTACTTTTTACCTCTCAAGGATCCCTATATATAATTCAGTAAGATATGCTTGATGAGATTTTAAATATGGTAAGTTAAATAAAGATGCTGACTTTTGACCATAATTCCTGTGCTTGTGAAGCAAGAAGAATGTGCCTTTCATGACTTTTCTTGATGATTTAACTCTATGGACAAAGCCTCTGGTGCCTTGGGCACAGAACTATATTTACTTCAGGCACATATTCTTCTGTATTGATCCTGCTGCATTATCCTCAACATTATATATAGTGACATCAAGTCTGTACCTTTTTCTAAAGGTATTTGTAAGCAGCAGTGTGCCTTGAAAGATTTCCTCTAAATAGAAATTATTTTAGAATGATATTTCCCTAATGGGAAGATAAGAAATAAGCAGATGTCATAAGGTTACCTCACTGGACTACCACATAATCAACTGTACTTCAAGTTCTGGACTCAGTGTCTTGAAACTCATGCTGGGTGCATGTACGTATGTGCCCAAAATCCTGAGAGGAGAACGGAGGAGAAGGGACTGTGGCATGGTGCTCTCCCCTGGAGGGGGGTTATTTCTTGCTTTCTATCTCTCTGTGTTTCTGGCAAGCACACTTGCCCTATAGCAAAAATCTCTCTCAAAAAAAAATGAAAGGAAGCAATAAGCATATGTTTGACATGTGGGAGTCACTGGATATTGGCTCATTTTCAATTATTAAATCAATAAAAATAGTTAGGCCAATCAAGAGATTTTAGATTGTTAACTATATAAGAACAATACATATTATGATAATATTCAGTATTGTGATAGTATTATTACATAGGTACAGGAATATTTTATTGCTATCAGTGTAACTTATTATACTATTTTAGAAATCAGTTTGACATTACTTTTCAAAGATTAAAAAAAAAAGTAAAGTTTATCATCTTAGTCTCAGCACCTAAACACGAAGAAGTCAATTTAAGAAACATAAACAAAGGTTTAATAATTCTATTGGAATAAAAAAGCAAAAGCTGGAAACAATGTTGCAAAAGAAGATGAATTAATTCATTGCATCCCTACAGAGTATTTTTATGGAAATTAAAAATGATATTGTTGATGGCTATGTGTCATCAGGGAAAAGATGCCTGATATAGAAATATTAAATTTAAAAAGAAGAAAGTATTAAAGTTTCATTATATAAATATCTTTGTGTAAACCACAGGATGTAATGGGAATTGGAAGAAGACATGACAAAATTAAAATGCAGTAAATTAGTTAGAATTATAGGTGTGTGAGTTATTTTTAGTAAGTTTACATTAGTGTTAGAAGAATTACAATAAATACTTTTTTACAAATTGCTCAACACAGACTTATTCATGCTTTCTTAGAATCACCAGAGAAGTGATATATAATCCTTAATTTTCTAGGGCCCAACTAACTAATTTGAATTTATACAGGATGAATTGGAGAAAAGGAACAAAACTGAGTAGAAAGTTTGTCCAGGAGCTTTTGTGATATTTAGAACGAGTGTAGACTCTGACGAAGTGGTTTAGTGAGAATGTTTTTCAAGTAGAATTCTGTGGCTTGACATCCTGTGTGTGCATTTTGAGGGATGTCTAGAAAATCTGCCTGGTACTCTGAAGAGAGATAGATCTGTGATACTGAAATAAATGCCTTTGATAGTTCTTCGCTGATAAAATTGGAAGGTTATTTGTGCCCTACAGCTTAGTTTTAAATTAATCAGTCTGAAGCTATGATACCTTCACCATAATTCTTTGAGTTGAAACTACATAAATTTATGTGTGTTATGTGTGTGTAGAATTGCTAGTTCTCTGCAAAGAAAAGAAGATACCTTTTTTTTTAAAAAAAAAAAAAAGCCAAGATTAATGAGAGAATTAAAATGAAAAGGTTAAAAAATTTTAAATATTCTATCCTTATGTGGGTTCTATAAATTTTGTCACTTAATATTTAGATAAAACACCTCATTGGCTTTGATGTTTGAAACAACACTGTGTGCACATGTTCATTTAAAAAATGCCACATTATCAATGTTGTATAGGAAATTCAGAAAATACTCTTTGCCCTTGTCCCATTCTGGAGGGTAATGGATGAATATAGACATTAACTTGTGAAAAGAAAGGTTATTAAAAGGTATGCATGTGTTTAAAGTATGTGGATGCTTTAAAAATAAGTAATATTGAGTGTATTTATATGTATAATAGATATTAAATAGTTGGTTCAAAATGTCTGCTAATTTAAAATACATTTTATCCTAGACTTTCTGATATAGCCTTTTACATGTCTTATTCCCTAATTTTTACTAAACTCTGTCAGTCTCAGCAAAGCCTTAGCAAGGTGAATGGTGATTAAGCACCCTCTGCTTTAAGCAGTCTGACTAGGTCTTAGGAAGGTAGGCGATAGGAGAAATAAGCCCCTTTTTTGATGTGGAAGTCTTGGATAAACCAGACTAGTCTGAAGTCAGTCTGGTCTTACTTATCTAGCCAAGAACTTGGAGGAAAGGTCTCTAAAGGGACTTGCTCATTAAGATACTCATATGAAACCAAATTCTAGATGATTCTCTTCTTAAATTAGGAAACCCAGTCATAGTGAGGCCTTGGTTCACAAAAGATCATTTAGGGTAGGAGTGGTGCAGTGGTAGTGCAACTAGAACCACATGGAAGGATTGTGAGTTTGCATCCGGGACTTCCCTGGCATGCCTGGAATATACACACACATACCATTCTCCTGGCCGGCTGGGACTAGGGGCCGATCATGGCATGGAACCCCATTAAGGATACCTCTCTCTCTCTTTTTCTCCCTCATGGAAGAAATAAATAAATTTTCAAATATTAGTGCCACATATACATTCATTGCTGAACCCTTAATATTATGTCCAGAGCCTGGGGTTTGAAAATTGGTAGTGGTATATAGTGATTGAATGTATAAGATAAAAGAAATTAAAATAAAAATTTTAAAAAAGAAACTATACTTTTAAAAAAATGGGTGAGGCATTACATAGGTTCCATTTCTGTTTTTGCTCTTTGTGTGGAGCTTTCTGTCACTAGTTAGTAGTCCAGCGAGGGCAATACTAAAATGTCACCCACCTCCAATTCTCGAACACGACGATCATCTGGTTAGCACTCCTACTGGAGTGAAGATCAGCCCGCAGTAATTATGGGCACAAACGCCGTAGAAACTGGTGACACTGCTATTGTCGGCCAATGGCTCATGTGAACCAGGAAATGATTTATGTAGGTAACACTGTGTTATGAGACATTTTGCTATAAAATTAACAGCAATGTTTATGGACAATTTGAGTTAAATAGCTTGTAAGCAAGCAAAATAAAAAGTTCAGGGTAAATCAATACTTTTGATGTAATAGGAGTAAGAGCTTTCCGATGTGTTTAACATAAGCACGTAAGCTTTACTAACAAGAACATTTGCTTAGCCTTTGCTATTAGGTTTTATTGCCACATTCATTGTGAAACTATAATAAAACCTTGTCGAGACTTTATAACCAGATAAAATGTACTGATAGCATAGAATGCATGATGGGTGATGGCCACCACATTTCAAAGACCTCAGCAAATATATCTGATCAATAAATACTATTTTCTAAACATCTTATTAGGTACAATGAAATCATAGAAGCTATGATTATAGTCAACACAGTCTACAGTGTTGAATACATGTTATAGATATGCATCTACTATCTCAAGGAGTATATTGTGACACATGATGGCATAGATAATAAATAATAGAAGAATTCATGATATGTGAGTAGTAAAAGCATGTTTAATAAGAAAGTGTATTTGATATTTGAGTTAAACCATAATGAGTAATACTATTTTGGAGAAGTGAAAAGGAGGAAAAAAATGTCATTACTATGTACAATGGCCAAAGTCCACAGACAGCTGACAGATTGGGAGGAAGTTTTTGCAGGAAAAAAGAGAGCGAAAGAGACAGAGAGAGAGAGAGAGAGGGAGAGAGAGAGAGAGACTAATGTAGTGGTTCAAGCTTTGAATACCTAAAACATAGGTAAATGAAAAAGATAAGAAACTTAACAGGGATATTTGTAGGCACTGAAGAGGGAACTCAAAGTATATAAAAATACATTCAACCTCATTATGAAGAGAGATGAAATAAAGACAATAATGAATATCCACCTTGCAAATATAGTTTCAGCAAAAATTAGAAAGTTGGATAATGCTGAATATTGGTGAGAATGTTTGGCAGCAGGCCTGCCAAGACATTCCCGATGGGGACGTAGGCTAATGCAGCCATTTTGAGAGTTTGTGAAATAGCACTAGCTAGAACCCTATTGCCAAGAAATTCACTCCCTATTTTATACCTCAGAGAAACGAGTACAAAAATATGGTGTAAGCATTCATTATTGTTATTGTTTTCTGATGGCAGAGAGTTGGAAGTAATTTGAGTAGCTAGATAGGGAACTTAATACAAAATTGAATAAAATAGAATGTGATAGAGAAATCTGTGAACCATTTGAAATATGGTGCAGCCATTCAGGCAATACTTACATATAGTCATTGAGTTTGAACAAAAGGGAAGAAAATCAGATTTCTATTACTATCTACTTTATGTAAATTTAAATTACTTACATAAAACAGTACTAGGTGAAAAACTTCGAAGATACATATATATCCAGAGATAGTTAACAAAACACAAAGAGTGTATATGTTGACTGGGGAGATGGTAAATGAAAGTGGGTTCTGGGATGAAAGAAAAATAAAACTTAGAGAGGGATTTGCACAGAGTGATGATGAAAGGGTCGTAAATTGGGCAGTTTAGCTCTCCACCCCTGGGCCCCTGAACAGAGAGCAGCCAGCAGCCTGTGTGTTTTCTTCCAACACAGTTAATACTCTATGCAAGGGAATCCAATTTGGCTTGTTGTTACCTTATATTTTTTAACAAGTACTTTGTAAAGTGAGTTAAATCATCAGGATTATAAACCTAATTAGGAAATTGCAACATTCATTTCCTCTTTTTCCTAAATAAAGCTCTGAGGAAAAGGAGACATGAGCTGAGTGCAGAGTGTACTGCTGAAGGGGCAATGGCTCAGGAGAAGAAGATGGTGGGAGGCCAGACCCACACTGAGGGCAAGAGAACGAGCCAGCGTCTTCCAGAGAATGTAGGTAAGACCAGATTAAACCAATGGGGAGAAGACTTGGAGCAGGACATCTAAGGTTTCCTAGCCATTCCAACTTCCCATGTGTACAATGAGAATTCACACCGAGGGTTCCTGCCTCTGAGAAAGTTTTTGTTTTTTGTGTTTTGATCTTTGTTTTATTTTACCACTGCTGTGTGCTAGTTTTATGCACAAGTAGGGGCTTCCACCAGTTCCTGCTCACCTCCACAGAGCTGGCACAAATGAGGAAATAAAAGCTTTTCATTTTACTTCTAGTCATCATCATTGTCTTTTATTTATTTATTTATTTTTGAGAGAGATTTCTGCTATGGAGTGCATGTGCTCACCAGAGAGACAGAAAACAAGAAATCACCCCCGGTGGGGATGGCCATGCTGCAGTCCCTTTTCCTCCATTTTCCTCTTGGGATTTTGGGTATGCATACATACATACATGCCCCAGTGTGTGTTTTAAGCCACTGGGTCCAGGACTCAAACCACAGTCAACTATATAGGAGTCAAGTGACATAACCATTACGCTATCTACTGTCCCTCTAGTCATCTTCTTAAATAGAAGATGGAGATCACTAGAATGAGAATGGTCAAAGGTAAAGTGTGTAGTAAGGAGGATTCTGTTATTCCTCCAAGTCCTTGCCCGATAACACTTTATTTAAATCACCCCTTCCTTGCCTAAGTTCTTTGGCTGAGTCTTGGGAGGGTAAGAACTCAAAGACTAGAATGTTGGAAAGAGCCACGTAAGTGCTCATCAGAAGGAAGCAGGAGCACTGTCTTCCAGTTGACCTCCAGGAAGACTGCAAATGCTGCAGCTCCTGGCCTTGCTCCAGAATCGTGGGCTGACCCCAACCTGAGCAACATTCATTTCCTCCTTTTCCTAAATAAAGCTCTGAGGAAAAGGAGAGATATTTCCTAAGGGAAGCTTGCCTTCGTGGTTTCAGGAGCTGAGTGAGTGGCACAGGAAGGAGGGGCAATCAGTGCTCCAAGATGTTCATCCCAGTCTCTGACACTGCTTCCCATTATCAGGTCTTTAATTCAGAGAGACACAGACGTTGGCATCACCAGCAACTTCGATCTAACTGCCCCAGGATCTGTATGTTACCTCAGTGACATGAAAACCTCCTCCAGTGCTTCTTCCTGCATGATTTGTCCCTAGAGCCTTTTGTGGGCCTTGTCTCTTTTTCCTCTGAGCCTCACACTTGGCTCTTGCCTTGAAATTTCATCCTTTACTTCAACTCCAACAGAATCCTCCCTACTTAACATGCTGATTCTATGAGAATGGTTCACTGCTCAAGCAACCACACTGTTCCTGGGGCACAGCCTGCCCTTTGCCTCCCCTTCTTAAGCAATTGGAACAACAGAGAGTTGGTAACATATTGGATTGATACTCTAATCAAAGGCATCTAATGAGACCTGAACATGGAGGAGAGTCCTACACATAAGGCATTATGTTGTGTGAGAGAGAAGGAGATAGAGAAATTCAACAACACGTAGTGATGGGGGAAAGTGTTAAAATAGTTTTATTTATATTCTGAAAAAATAACCAAAATATGGTATTTAAATATTATTTTAAAAAACAAAAAAATTATGACAGTGTATTTTCCATTCCAGTACCTTTATTCATACAGATCAATGCATTGCAAAACTACTTCTCTTACACTTTTTCTTGAATAACTGTCCTTTCTCTCAGCTGATCTAGACTAGAAACTGCTTTTCTCAGATGAATGGCCAGAACTCTCAGTCTACTGCTTGAGTAGATGCTCATCATGTCACTGTGAAAAGGGGCTGTCGAATTCAAACTGTCACAAAGAAGCATCATGATTATTGACTTTCATGTGAGTTGCTTACAATTTTATACCTAATTACTATGCCATACAATAATGATTATGGAGACCATTAAATGTTTCATTAACATTTTATGTCTTTTATTTAATTAGTACAGCAAACTCTACTCATGTGTACTCTGTGTTCATAGTATATTAAACATGCAACATGGGTTTTTGTTCAGAAAGCATGATCTCCCAATCTAAACATAAGAATAAAAAATACATATTTTTTTTCTTTTTTGCCTTATGTTAGAGCACTGAGTAGGAACTACCAGAAAAGGTGCCAGAAATTTCATATGAATATACTGCAGTTAAAAACTGTCAACAGAAGTATTTTTAGAAAACTTTGGGTATTTTGATAAATAGAGTCTTTTGGCATCTCAGCCCCAGAATTTACTGGCGTATATGTGAATGCACGTGCCCTCACTCTTTACACAGCGCGGCAGATGTGAAGATGAGTTCGCGGGCAGCATGCATTCATAATGGAGGCCACAGAGAGAAGTCTGTCCATCTAGCCAACAGCAGGTAACCTAGACTTGAGAACTTCATGATACTTTATTCACTCCCTTTAACAAGTCTAAAGGAATTCCATTTTACAGATAATAACATTTCATGTACTTAATAAAAAGTGGATTTGGTATAGTGAATTTGTGATTACCCATTCAAATTTGGGACCCAATACCCAATTATTCTTTTTTTTTTTTTTCTTTTCTTATTTTGGAGAGGTTTTTGCTATTGGGCACATGCGTTCGCCAGACAGACAGAGAGAGACAGAGAGACAGAAAGCGAGAAATCACCTCCCAGGGGAGATGGCCATGCTGCAATCCCTCCTCCTCCAGTCTCCTCTCGGGATCTTGGGCACGCACGCACATGCGCCCGGCGTGAGTTTAAGCCACCGGGTCCGGGACTCGAACCATAGTCGACTACGTGGGAGTCCAGCGACATAGCCATAACACTAACTGCTGGTCCCCCAATACCCAATTTTTCAACATCAGAACCTCACCCAACATTGTCAGATATAAAACATTTTAAAAGGATCATTTAAAATGGGATTAAATAATTTGCAGGAGATTATATTTGAACATTCAGTTTTTGAAACCTAGCTGTTGCTTAAACTTTGACTTTTGCAATATAGTTGGACAACATGAATCTGCAATTTCCTACTCAACCCTGAATTTTAGTTTTAAATTCCCTTTATTTCTCAGTTACTCTGTCAGTCTGCTTTGCAAGCTTGCTGATGTCCTTAATTTTTCTACAATAGTTTTAGCATTTCTTAAATAGTTGCAGATATGTGACCTTTCACTTTTCTCATGCAATCTCACTGTCATTAATATCTGGCTTACATTAGAATTTATTCTCAACACTCCCTGCAGCTCGAGGTGCTTTCCCTCTCTTTTTTTGACTCGGCTATTAGTAACAATGAAAAATAATTATTAGATTTATTGCGATGCAATCCTAGAGCATCTTTCCTTTTTTTTTAGAGAGATTTTCGCTATAGGGCGCGTGCGCTCGCCAGACAGACAGAGAGAGACATAGAGACAGAAAGCGAGAAATCACCCCCCAGGGGGGATGGTCACGCCGCAATCCCTTCTCCTCCATTCTCCTCTCAGGATCTTGGGCACGCACACACACGCGCCCGGCATGAGTTTTAAGCCACCGTGTCCGGGACGCGAACCGCAGTCGACTACGTGGGAGTCCAGTGACATAGCCATTACACTAACTGCTGGTTCCCGAGCATCTTTCCTTTTTAAAACCATTTTCATATATTTATAATAATGCCAATCACATATTGCAAGAATCTAAGAGTAGTTTGCAAATGATGCAATACAGCACTTGAAATTGTTTAAATTATAAAAACATACAAATTTATTTCTGTCAGATTTGTTGTTCTTAAATACAACACATAAATTTTTTAAAAACTCAGAGATTAGAAAATACAATCACAGGAAGGTTAAAAAACAATACCGATTATTCTCAAAGAACTTCAGTTTGTAGATCAGCATTAATTTAGAAAACAAGGTGGTTTAGTAGATGTGATAATTAAATTCATGTGCCATCTTGACTAGACGATAATGAACAGTTGTTTGATGAATCTTTCATCCAGATTTTGCTATAAAGGTGCTTTTTGTTTGTTGGTCTTGTCTTGTTTTGCTTTGGTTTGGGTTTTGTTTTTGCTAAAAAGCACATGTTGTTACCAGACAGAGACAGACGGTGTGTTGGGGAGTGAGTGAGAAAGCAACCTCCAGGAGGGATGGCCATGCTGCAGTCTCCTCTCCATTGTCCTCTTGGGATTTAGGGCACACATGCACACACACCTGGCAAGTTTTTCAAGCTGCTGGATCTGGGACTTGAACCACGCATCTGACCATGTGGGATCCAGCTGCTTAACCTCCATGCCATCTGCTGCACCCAAGTAATTTCAAAGATGTTGATTCATATTATAATCAGCTGACTTTAAGTAAAGCAGATTATCCTCCATAATGCAGTGGCCATTATCCAATAACTTGAAGTCCTTAAGAAAAAAGGCTAAGATTTCCTTAGAATGTTTTCTACTCTGCATCATAGAAATTCTTCTTGAGTTTCCAGCCTTTGGACTCAGGACTATAACACCAACTCCTATCTGAATTCAACAGCCTGCCAACTTATTCTACAGATTTTGGATTTGCCCCCTGCCAACCTTTATAAATCATAAAGCAATTCCTTAAAATCAATCTATCATCTATTTATCGATCCCTTAACAATCTGTCCTGTTGGTTCTCTTTCTCTGGAGAACCTTGCCTAATATATTCCTAATGATACTACAGAATTCGCTAAATTTTATCATAAAAATAAAACGGGTCAATGACATCAAAATTAGCCATAATCAAGACACAAGAAGATGTTTCCTTACCTTATATGGTGACCTCTCACTGGTGACCAAATCACTTTCTGGAAAGAGGTCTTAATTAGAACCATCATGGGTAAAGGATCACTAACATGGGTATTTGTAATTTTCCCTTGAAAATTGATGTTGTTCTAATATGGAATATTTCTGTGATGTGTGTTTAAACCTTGATTTATTTTATTTTTTGAGAATTTCCTTCTTATACCATAGGTGTAGACTACCTTTGGTCATATTTGTACTATTGAAACACATCCTGTCATTGCTTAGGGTGCCAGAGAGTTGGGAACCCAATCCAGGATGGAGTCACCAGATTATCCTCTCTTAGGATCTTCAGGAATGTTTCAAAGTCTAGCTAGCCTCTGTTAGTCTCCTTGTGAATGAAGAGGAAGCTGGTTTTAGAGAAAGGGAATACATGAATAAACATAGAATAAACAGCAGAGACTACAATTTTTCAAGACCCAGGAAAAAATAAAGTTCCTAAAAATAAAATTAGTAACAGCCAGATTCAGTTCCCGAGTTTGGATATATGTCTTTCTTTAGAGTTCATGAAATAGTTTAATAACTGTCTACTGCATTTTCACCTCCTTGTCATTTTCCTCCCACTCCTTTGTTTTCTTTGTCTCCAAGGTAATTTGAGTGGCTTCATCATAAGAGCTGTAATTAAGATAAGACAACCAGTTCCCTTTTGATAAAGTAAGTTATGATTTTTCTTTCATTTGCTGCCTTATGTTAGTATTCTTTAAAATCTAAAGAGATAAAAATCAATGTCTTTACTTTATTGCACTGTCATTTCATAAATCCCATCATCATTTTTCTAATAGCATTGAATGCATTACCTAATACAAAAAAAAACCTAGATGATGCTCAAATGTAGGTTTTGATTTTCTATTAGTGCTTAAGGTCTTTTTAAAAAATTGTTAGAGAGTGTGTGGCATCAGAGATATAGAGAAAGAGAAAGAAAAGAAAAAGAAAATGAAAGAGAAAGAGGAAGAAGAGAAAGAAACCTTCTTCAATGAGGTGTGGTCAAACAGAAATCCTTGTTCCTTCATTTCTCCCTCCTGTCAGGATTCTGGGCATACGTGCACAGGTGGCTAGCAGGGTTTTCAAGCCACTGGGGCCAGTGAACTTCAGTTGGACATATAGGATCCACCTTTTTATACACAGCATTTAACTGCTGGGCTGCAGGGCCATCTGTAATGAAAGAACACAGGTTACAAGTCAAATTGTTAGAAGCCTGGAACGCATTATATTGTGAAATAACCCAAAACATACTGGGAAAATGATTCAAAATGATTAGTATAGGAAATATATTAAGGAAAGATAGAAGGTGAATAGGATGTAAATTTGGTAGTACTGGAGGTAGGAGTTGGATAAGTCCTGTCTGATCTGGGTTGTATTCCATCTTAGCCAGTCCAAAAAGGAATCTTTACTACAGGCAGTCCAAGAGCTCAGCAAGAATAGCTCGAGTGACTAAAGCGTTATGGCATAGCATCCTTGGAGGCCCTTAGGTGGATGAGACATAAAGTCAACCCCCTGCACGATTATTCAGATTCCCATTGCTTCAGTTTAATTAAGACTCTTTGAAAAGTTTATCTGACCTGGGCTTTGACAAAATTAAGATTTGAAGCAGGAATAATCTTTTCTATTTCTGATCCATGGTTTTCATTTATGATGAAAGTTAAGAAAATCTTGACTCTTTCTCAGAAAATATGTTTCATCTCAGGAGTGGTAGTATAAAGATATTGGTAAAGCATGCTACATGAGAGATAAATAATCCTTAAGAAGAATAAAAATAATAGCTAGTCATTTTACTATTCCAGAGAGGAAGTGATATAATGACATTAATGTATGCAAAATTTAGGGATGAATAGTTTTATGTAATGAATTTGTCATTTCAGGTTTGTGTGACAAAATTTTCAATGAGCCAATCAGATCTGAATGTTTCTAAATAATAATCACACTAATGTCAAATGTATTTAGCTGATTAGAATATGAAACTCTCTTTAAAATAATTTATAAATGTTTCACCATGTCATAGTCCAAATCTAGTAACAGAAATGCACTTAAATTTACTGCAGAAGTATATTCTAAAGATCTTTCTGAATATATAGCCTTGACTGCCTGCCAAATTTTTAAATCTTTATATTTATAAATGCAAGTATGTCTGTCAACCCCATTTAAATGAAGATGTCTATGTAGCACAATATCACTGAACAGCAATCTGTCCTGCATTAATTATGACTTTGGTTATTTGTATCTTTGTACTCTGACAACTGTGGCATCAAGAATTTCCTTTGCAACTCATAGGAATTTAGTATTATTTGAATCTAATGTAAATATCTTTATAAATCCTGTGCAAAAGGAATCAGTTCCCATAGGTTGGTTTCTGTTGGAGTGAAGGGCAGTATTGGGTACAATTTGGCATCTGCTATGCAGAATTGTTCTATGTCCCCACTCCCATCCCAACAAGTCTACGGCTTTGTCTTCTCAGGGAGGTCTACAATAACAAAAGGAAAAGAACTCAGAGGGTGGTTTACATCATAGTTTCTATGGGAGACAAAGGCAATATATGAATGGCCACAGTCATGGGAGAAATGGGTTCTTAGTGCATTAGTACACCATTGGTGATGCCTTTGGTTTCTGTGTAGAGTAGGTGGTGCTAGTGCCATCAGGTGTGATGGTCTGGTTTAAGGGGAGATGGTAGCAGTGAGATTGCAGTGCATTATCTTTGCTATAGCTGTTTCCTTCCATTGAGTTTTCTCAGAGGCACAATGTGACTGTAAAGGTCTCAGCCAGCTGTATTGCAGCAGTTTTCACCACTTCCACAGTGGTGAGAGCCAACATTCAGGTGCCTGTGACAACAGGTCCAGCCAGAGAAGGCAACTCAATGACCAGCCCCAGTGGCAGGTGTGAAGATTCCTTCCTGAGGCAGCACCTCCTAAGTAAATTTCAGTCCTTCACCGGTTAGTGCATATCATATTTCATCTGACAGAACCTACACATTATTTCCTCAAAAAAGCCTTACCTAGGACCAACAGGTGGCATAGTGGTTAAGGCATTAGATTCCCACATGGACAACCACAGTTTGAGTCCCAGACTTGGCAGCTTGAAACTCATGCTAGGCATGTGTGTGTGTGTCCCCAAAATTCCAAGAGGAGAATGGAGAAGAAGGGGTTGCTGTGTGGCCATACCTCCAGGGGTGATTTCTTCCTGTCTCTCTTTCTCCCTGAGTGCACAAGCCCTATAACAAAAATATCTAAAAATAAAAGAAAGAAAGAAAGAAAGAAAGAAAGAAAGAAAGAAAGAAAGAAAGAAAGAAAGGAAGGAAGGAAGGAAGGAAGGAAGGAAGGAAGGAAGGAAGGAAGGAAGGAAGGAAGGAAGGAAGAAAAGAAAAGAAAAGAATAGCCTCCCCCATTCGCAAATGTTCATCTGTGGCAATCTGCTATCCTCCTTCAATGTCCACGTCCCACTTGTACTTGTTTAGGGTCGGCTTCTCTTCCTAGTCTACCTGGTAGGAAAAGAGCTGCCTGCTTTGTCTTGTTCACTGCTGTATCCCCAGAGCCTCGCATACAATAGGGGTTCAAACCTGTTTTTTGAATGAATAAAAAGACCATCCTGGCTGGCAATCACATGTCCCTTGAGGGGACATAATCTCATATGTGATTAGAAAACAAAGCCACCTTGAATAGAGTGTTCTGCAGGTCACAAATAAGGGCCAATCTCCATCTTTTAAGTATTAAGAGGTGTAAGAAGCCCTGAGAAAGGAATGAAACTATGTCCATGGTCAGGGGACCTAACTCATTCTCTGCATAAAGTCACCTTTACCAAGATGTTCCCTGGGCCCTTATTTAAGTAGGTTTTACATGGTAGCAGTTATACAAATTATCCCCGAAATCTGTTCAAGAGAGTTCTTGTTCATGTCGAGAGAAAGGACTACAATCTTGCCTATTTCTTTCCTTCTAGAAGGAAACATCCTTCTCTCTACCTGTAGGTAGGTAGGAGGAGGACGTTCTTACACATCATCAGAGATGCTGCTAATCTCCTAATCCCCTTTACTGATGTGGTTTTGCCTTGATCTTATAATTGTGACTCCGACTATGCTAAGTCCCTCATAAGCCAATGCAGAGGGAAACGAAACAGTGTTTGTTTGTTTGTTTCACCCAGGAACTTAGTCTAATAGGGGAGATAGACATGAAAACAGATCATTTTAAGCCTAACTGATAAGTACTGTAATATGAATATGCAAAGAGGACTCTGGGAGCTGAGGAAGGTCACCCAGTGTATTATCAGGGAAGGCTTCTCAAGAAGTGCCATCTGGGCTGAGTCTACACAGTGAGTAGCAGGGGTTAGGAGGCCCAGGCAGAAGGCGAAGTCTGCATAGCAGTTGGCACAGCGTGCTAGAGAAATGGCAGTAGCTTGGTAGAGCCGATTGAGAAGACAACGTCAGACGTGGTGGAAAGCAGAGGAGTGAGAGAGAAAGAAAGCCAGACCTCGGGGGTCCTAGAGCTGTGGCATGAGGCTGGGCTGTACCCTTGGAGCACTAGAGTGCCCTGAGGTTTTCAGTGGGGGGAAGGACTGCACAAACTGTACACTTTAGGACTACAACTCCGGCTGTGCCTAGAAAACGGCATCGGAGGGCTGGAGTCTGAAGGTAGACACGTTTGCACACGGCTGCAAAATTGCAATAATCCCAGTGATGGATGAGGTTGGTCCGAATGCCAAGGCAGACGAAACAGCAAGCTTTAAAGAGAAATTATAGTCTCAGAGAGCTGTTAAGGTTGTATTGACTGATGTGAGAGAGGGATGACGCAGAGGGAAGATTCTTGTTTAGGCACCTGGGTGAACAGGAAATTCTTGGTTCCGCAAAGGGAGAATCCACATGGGCCCCACGAGGTGAGCCCAGGTGAGGGAAGTGTGCTTTGGGAACACTGCACAAGGATGATGTCCACAGAAAACATTCATCATGCTGGAAAGGAGGCCTTCTGGCCTTGACGTCCATGGTGAGATTTAAGAGAGACACCCCCATGAGCACTTCGTAGGAAATGCAGTGGACTTAGGACACCAAGCCCACCTAGCTGACTGAGCACCCCTCAAGGTCTCTCAAGCAGCTGCTTTCCAGTCCACCAAACTATACCCTGAAACCATCCACACTTTTTACCACCTCCTCTGCCCCACACCGTCCAGCCACCATACTCCACTGCAAAGACCATGGCAATAGCCTCTGTCCAGGCCTCCGTGGTGTTGGTCATGACAACTGCTGCAGAATTCTTGTACAGCAGCAAAAGTTATATTTTAAAATATACAGCTGAAATATCAGTTCACTGTTCAAATCCTCCAATGACTTGGCCTTACTCTCAAATAAAATCCCAGGCCCTTCCCATGGCATGCAAGATCTGGTCCCCATCTTTCTCTGCATCAACAGTACACAGCTCTCGTGGGACCAGCAGATGGTGTAATGGTTAGGTTGCTGGATTCTCACATAGTTAACCACGGTTCAAATCCCATGGCGTAAAACTCATGCTGGGAGTGTATGCATGTGTGCCCAAAATCCGGAGAGGAGAATGGAGGAGAAGGAATTGTGCCATGGCCATCCCCCCTAGGAAGTGATTTGTCACTTTCTGTCTCTCTGGCAAGCACACGTGCCCTATAGCAAAAATCTCTCAAAACAAAACAAAAGACACAGCTCTCTGACCTATGGGTTTACACTAGAAAACTGACCTTTTCCCTCTTCCTCAAACTCTCTTTTATGCCTCAAGTTCTTTCTCCTCCTTTTGCCTAAATCACTCTATGTGAGGACCTTAAAATGGCTCACTCCTCCAGTTCATTGCAGACTTTGGTTAAATGATGCTGAATCACTCAGGACTCAAGCAGAGATGCAGCAGAAGCACACGCATACATTTCTAGAGAGAGGGGGTGGGGGAGAGGAGGATTTATTAGAGGAAATAGCGAATGCGGTTATGGAGAATGGCTTACCAAGTCCAAGCTGTGCATGGAGGCCACCAGGAAGAGAAGGTCCGTGCACAGTAACTCCACAGGCACGATGCTGTTACCTTCAGGCAAAATTGCTTCTCTCAGGAATGCCTGATTTAAAAGTCTTCCATCTAATTAGGTTCAGAATAGTCGCTCTTACTTAAAGGCAGCTGATTAGTGAGTTTAATTACATCTGCCCAACTTTTTTTTCATGGGCACTTCAAAAATACTGTTTGATTAGTGAGCCTAGCTGAGTTGACATGTCAAAAAGCCACCACAGTCACTGATTTAGAAAAACCTTCCATAATCATCATGGTGACATTAAGGCCTTGTCAGTCTTCTTATTTTCTGTGTTCATAACCTGCTTCATTTTATTCATAGCATACATCACAAGCTAACATTTTTATTTTTATAGAGTTTTGCCTTAGGGCACACATGCCAGAGAGAGAGAAAGATAGTAAGAGGGAAAGTGAGCAATCACCTGCCGGGGAAGATGGCCGACACTGCAATTCCTTCTCCTCCATTATCCTCCTGGGATCTTAGACACACATGCACAGGTACCCAGTGTGAATTTCAAGCCACTGGGTCCAAGACTCAAACCGTGGTCAGCCATGTGGGAGTCCAGTGATGTTACAACTAACCCATCTGCAACCCCCTGTATATTTATTTATTTATTTATTTATTTTCAGAGGGTGTTTGTGTGTGCCAGAGAGTGACAGAGGGGGAAAGTGAGGGAGAGGGAGAAAGCACCACCAAAGGGGTGCAGTCCCTCCACAGGCCCTTCCCCTCCATTTTCCTGTGGGGATTTTGGCCGTACATTCGCATGCACCTGGTATGTTTTTCAAGCCACCAGGGCTGGAATTCAAACCATGGTTGACCATGTGAGATCTGGCTCCTTTACTACTAGCTATTGTCCTGGCCAGACATTATTTATTTACTTGTTTATTTTATGATTTCTCCAGTAACTGGACTAATAAGCCCAATGATGGGTTTTGTTTCATTCACCACTCTAATCATTTAAGATTTTTTCAAATGAATATATCACAAAATGAATGATATCACAAAATAATCGCCATAAATGTACTCAAAGGGTACAATATAATTCTTCACAGAGAGCCCTGTTTTCATTGCTTAACAATGAATGTGACTAGATGTTTTCTTAAGGACATTTTTTGTGAGGAGAGAATGTGAAACTCTTATCTATAACTCAAAGTGAGGTGCAAGGACTGGCCATAATCTGTTTTATTTTAGTCTAACATTAAGGGAACATGAATTTTAACATGTGATTCTTTCATGGTTATTTCACTCTAATTGGGACTTTTAGCATCTTAGATTTGCTCTTCATAACTCAAATCTTAGTCACTCTTCTGACCATGAAAGAACATCCCTCTTAGATACAGAAATTAAGAACAGGGACCAGCAGATGACATAGTGGTTATGTTGCTGGGCTCCCACATGGCTGACCAAGGTTTGAGTCTCCGACCTGGTAGCTTGAAACAGATTCTGAGCGTATGTGTGTGCCTGCCCAAATCTCAAGAGGGGACTGGATGAGAGGGGATTACAGTGTGGCCATCCCCTTCGGGTGGTGATTTCTATGTCTCTCCGGTGAGTGCATGCACCCTGTAGCAAAAAATCTCTCTCTAATTAAGAACATAATCTTTAGATAGAAAGAAAGAAAAAAGAAAAAGAAAGAAGGAAGGATGGGAAGAAAGAAAGAATCAAAGAAGGGAAGGAGGGGAAGTAAGAAGGCACGGAAGGAAGGAAGAATAAAGGAAGTTGTAAATAACCCATGGTCAATGTCAATATCTATGTTTGTTTCTTTTTCCACTTAGTTTTAATGTAGAATACAATAAATGAAGTTGCTGCTTGTAATTATTATATATATTTTAAATTGCCAGAGGACATATATGTACCAGAGAGAGAGGAAGAGGGACAAAGCACCAACTCAATGAGATATGATCACTCCACAATCCATTCTCCTCCATTTCTCCATCCCGCTGGAATGTGGGGCATGCATGCACATGGGCCTGGCTTGTTTTTCAATCCACTTTTCCTGGGATTCAAACTGCATAGTTGGCCATGTGGGATCTGGTTCCTCTAACCACCAGGCCATGGGACTGGCCCAGTAATAATTTTGTTTTCATGTTGTGGAAGAGTCCTAAAAATACAAAAAATACTCTTGTCTATGAATTTTACTTTATTCACTTACCTATTAAAGAGAATGACTCCATGTGATCTGTGAAAAGCAAATTAAGAGTGTCGATGCTTAGATCAACTGATTTGTGGCATAGGCTCATATTCTAGTCAGTGACAGTCACTAAGTTGGTGGTATGAGGGACACAAAATGTGTCCCCAGCCTTTCTGAATCTCATTCATTACATATGTAAATCTTCCCATCATTTTTCTCTGAATATATTAAATACATTTCCTTTGTCATACTTAAATTTGTTTTGCAATTAGCTTGAGCCAAATAAATAAAGAGATTAGACCACGAACCTATTCAAAATATTTACCTTTACACAGGGGCCCTATATAAATTATTGTTGATGTGGGAGATTAGGATATATAAAAACTGAAACCCAAAGGAAAATAAACACACACAAATGTTAAGTCCCTTGGAAGGAAAATAAGTTGAAAATATGCTGCAAATAAATACTGCATCAACCAATTCTCTAGGTAGATAATGGTCGATTACTCGGAAGGCGTTTTAACAGATATAGTCTCTCTCTCAGGATACTCAGACCTGGTTAGAAAATGAAGCCATGGAATATAAACTATGCCAGACAGCCTAGAAATAAACATGTTTCACATCTCACTCACTAGGAGGATCTGTCAGATTGAGAGTTAGTTTTAAAAAGGCATATTGGGTAATAAATCACTTTTTAAACTTTACCAGTGTGGGGAATCAGAGGTGTTAAGAAAAACTCACTGAAGACAATCAGTATCCAAAAATTTTAGTGAAACAAAAGTTAGCATTCAGGAGTAAATGATTCAGTTGCCTAGCTCCTTGCATCAAGTTCCTCTTAACAGTGAATACACACACACACACACACACACACACACACACATATATATATATATCTTGTGTTCACTATATAAAGGAATTAATTAATTAACAGAGAGACAGATGAATAGATGCAGACAAAATCATTAAAAATTATTTTACCTGGGGACCAGCAGTTCGCTTAATGGCTATGTCGCTGGACTCCCATGTAGTCGACCGCGGTTCGAGTCCCTGACCTGGTGGCTTAAACTCACGCCAGGCACGTGTGTGTGTGTGCCCAAGATCCCGAGAGGAGAATGGAGGAGAAGGGATTGCGGCGTGGCCATTCCCCCCTGGGGGGTGATATCTCGCTTTCTATCTCTCTGTCTCTCTCTGTCTGTCTGGCGAGCGCGCCCTATAGCAAAGGAAAAAAGAAAAAAAGAAACTCTCCAAAAAAAGAAAAAAAAAATTTACCTGTTATCACCATTTTTCAACCCCAACATTGCTTTTGGAGAGTGTTTTTTAGATCAAGTTGACCGAGGAAATTTCATCCATGTGATCGCCACTTTAGCGGGCACATGGACAGGGATTGTGTGGCACTCGCCAGTCTTCCCCATACCTAGTCAATGCCAGCTCTGTTTCGCTGTTTAAACAGGACACATGCCTTCTTTCATACTCACAAAGCCAAGTCCCCATGTGTGCCATTAAATGAATTATGCTCCGATGGCCATTTTTCTGGGCCACCCGTACCTCTGACTCTTAGTCCCGGCAGGTGATGACCCAAATTACTTTCACAATGAGTTAAGTTCCTCAGCTTATAAGAGAAATGTTATTACAGTAGTATTGGCCTCAGTATGAAATGGTAGGACTTTATAAACTCCTCAAAGATATGAAAGAAAATTGGTGGTAATGTTTGAAAAGAATAAAAAGTTAGTAGAAGCATCGGAATGTAAAAACAAGGAAGATACAAGAAAAAGGAAGGACCTTGGAGATATAAAGGAAAACTTTATTTTTTCTAGTCAATGACGTGTTCCTTATGATTACCAGTTCAACTCCTTTACTTTTGGTTATTTTTTAATTTGAGGGTATCCTTTAACCTTATTAGACTCCAATAACCTTAATGGAAAAGGTTGAGGTAATGGTAAGGTCTCATGGGAAAAGGCATATAATCTATGTTTTGAAGCCTGTACCTGGGACAATTTAGCTGGAGGAGCATGGCAGGTTGACCAGCTAGTGGGAGGGTGCAATTAAAAGAAAGAGAGGAATGAGGTTGCAGTGAAGGAGCTGCGAGAATGACAGAAAGAGGAGGGAGTTTCAGGTGCTTCTACAGTGGAAAAGTCCAAGGAGATGAAACAAAACATTCTTTTGTTTTTATAGGTTATTTACGTATTTCTTCCATGAGAGAGACAAGAGACAGGCACTCCCAACTGGGACCCTGCATGGCATCCGTGCCAGTCTCAGCCAGGCAAGATCACAGACATGCACACATGTATCCAGTGTGCTCAGGGAAGTCCTCGGACATGAACCTATGACCTTTCTCATAAGGTCCAGTAGTGTTACTTTTGTACTAGCACCTGCCCCCAAGAGCAGAAAAACAAAAAGTTTCTACCAGCATCTATAAATAACAAAACTGGATTAACGAGTACAAGACAAACTCTCCATGTTGAAATGACATTCAAATCAACATCACAGTAGGCGACCCACACCCATAAACCACAATTAGCCCTTTCCTCCACTGTGTAACAGCTGATGTAATAAAATGTTAATTTTTCTTTGTGTAAGTTTAGTGTTTTATATGCTGTATTGCTTTCTAACATCAATGAATACAGTCTCATAGATTTGCCTTTTTTCTCTTTGGGAGGAAGGGCAGAGTAGATGAACCTCAATAAACTCTCAGAATCCAGACTTGCCCCTTTAAAATCTTGTAGCTGGTTGCAAAAGTCCAGCATTTATAGAAAAATATTTGACAAATCAAAGGTGATGTACACTGCTCCGATAGCCTTCACCTCCTTGCAAATCAACAAAACCTGGAAAACTACCCAGGCCTATTTATTAGGGGCTAAATTGAATGATTATTTTCCCTTTTTTGAAAATTGTTTTGGATCATTTAATTATTCTATAGATCAAGGACTGGCAACCAAAGATCCATGGACTGAGTAGTATTTGCTTAAGTTTTAAAATGTGTTTATAAAATCATTTAGATGGCATACCCCTCAAAAACAGACTCTAATGTTCCATTTGTTTATGTCTAGCACTAATGAAGTACTATGAATATTGAAGAATTTCAAAATGATGTGTGTATGTGACCAAAATCATTTGGATTCAATTATTTTTCTAACTGAGGAACTTAGCTTTCAGAGCACCAAACTGTAGCTTATGCTCTGTCATCTGTTACATTTGAGCATGGCTATTACTGTGCGGTGGTTCTGAATGCTTAGGAACGGAGGTACTCTGAAATCAGAGAGGAGCAGTGTCCTACTTCATACGGCATTTTTTTCTTTTTTTAAATTTATGAACACCGTTTACTCACATATTCTTAATTCCTTGTTAAGTATGACATCGTGCTGATCACACTGAATGCAATTATCAATCAAATAAACCCCTTTCCTATAGTAAGTGCACAGTTTGATGGAGAAGAAAAATATAAATACATGATTTAATAAAGACAACTATATGACAGTATTTAAATGAAAGAGAATAAAGCTCTGTCTCAGGAAAAAAAAATAACATTTGAGTTGACTTTTGAGACATAGTAGGAATTTTCCACAGAAGTGGAGGAAGAACATTATCTACCTTAAGAGGAAAAAAAAATGGGATTTCTTAGAGACATCAATGTTGCATGGAATGCTTGAGGCCATGCGTGCTTTTAACTCATTAATGGACAGCGAAGCAAGCAGGCATACTTTCTCTATTACAGTAGTATTTTTAAAATCCTTAGGAGACACTGAACCAAAGGCTGAATATTCTAAAATTATAAAATAGAATTTCCCTACATAGAGATAATTTACTGCAAATGAAAAAAATATATATAAAAGACTCTTAGCAACATGAAATATCATTCAAAATTATACCTCAGAGATTTCTGAAGGAGAGAGAATGGGAGAGAGGAAGAAATATGATGGCTAAGAAGAACTTTGAGGATGAGTGGGATTTAAGCAAGTGATACCAAGCATGGATGGACACTGTCAGTTAAGCATACCCAAGCAGGGCTACTGTGTTGCACGTTGTTTGTTTGTTTTGGTTTTGTAATAGGGTGCCTGTACTTTCTAAAGAGAGCCAGACAGAGAGAGAGGGAGAAAGTGAGAAAGCACCCCTCAAGTGGGCAGTGACCATGCCACAACCCTTCTCCATTCTCCTCTTAAGATTTTGGGCATGCACCCAGTGTGTTTTTTAAGCCACTGGTCATGGATTGAATCAGGCAATCGGCCATGTGGGAACCAGCAGCCATAATTACCATGACACCTGACTGGTGCACATAATAGTTCCACAACACAAAAATTATATTGAGGTTTTGTTTCAGGGAGAACCACTTGCATAAACTAAAATGTGATTATGTCATTCATATGGTACTTTAGCCCACACCACTCTTAATATCCTCTGAAAGCCCAGTCACAGGATTTGCAATGTAGAGCATCAGAGATTATTTTAAGGCCTAAGTTCTTTCTTTGAGTTTGGGATCAGGCCACCTTAACATGGAATCTCATGAGAGTCCTAAAGGTCACTAGCTTGGTTTTGCTGATCCTGCACTTAGAATTTCCATTTCCATTTTGAAGCCAATAAATCAGCATATTTTGCCAGAGGAGTTTTAACCTCTTAAAATGTAATCAAATAGCTCAGTCTGAATGACTCCTGAAAATTGATCTGTACATTGCTAAGAACAGAAGAAAACTTTCAGGTATCTAAAGACTCTATGTCACTCACTATAGAATAATGCCAGCTGGCTCCTGCAGAAGTGAGAGTAAAGCTGTCATAATGAAAAAGATTTTAGAACAGGTAGAACAGAAAGTTGTCTATCAGTAGTATCAGCCAATGGCACATGTACAATTGTGTAGGGAAGAAAAAAATTTTTTTTTTTGTTTAATCCATCTTAGATTCATTGGCCAGGGCCCTGCAAATTAGACTGACAAAAGACAGATTGACAAGAGAAGGACACAATAATGTTTTAATAATACATACTACATGTAGTCACATGGGAGCACCCAGTGATCAGTAACTCAGTGGTGGTTAAAACTTGGACTTAACAGAAGACAAATATATTTTTAGAGAAGTAACCAGACAAAGGAAAGGGACTTTAAGTCTCTATGGACAAAGGAGCATGAAAAGGCAAATATGTGAGGGAACTAATGAGAGATAAAAACTAATTAGTGGAACCAGATGACATAATGGTTACATCACTGGACTCCTACGTAGTCGACCATGGTTTGAGTCCTGGACCCAGTGGTTTGAAACTCACACCAGATGTGTGTGCATGCAAGTCCAAGAGGAGAATGGAGGAGAGGGAACTGCAGCATGGCCATCCCACCAGGGAGGTGATTTCTCATTTTCTGTCTCTCTGGCGAGTGCACGTGCCCTATAGCAAAATCTCTCTCAAAATACATAAATAAATAAATAAAAACAGTAAAGTTTGTTGTATAGATTCCTCTAATGCCATCTCTGGGTTGAGAGATATCTCTAGTGATTAATTCCTGTCCTGCCTGGTAGAAAGGTGGGGAGAAACACCTTTAAAAATGTCCACCTTTAAGCAAATATGAGGAGACCAGAGAGTATTCTGGTCTTGTTTCTTCTCGATTTCCTTAAGTTCAAAATAATCGCTATGCAAAAGTGACATGTTCTGGGGTGGCATATTTTTCAACCTTTCATTAGACAGCAACTATAATCAGTGTGCCTGCTGATGCATTGTTTTGCAATGATCTCCTTGCCAGTTTAAATGTTCATAATCTTTGATAATTTTTTAAAGAATTATTTTATATAACTTTATTTATTTACTTATTTTTTAAAATTTGACCAGAGATGAATAGAGAGCGAGAGAGGGAAAGTGAGAAAGCAAGCTGCCAGGTCCAGGACATGAACTGTGGTCGGCCATGTGGTAGTCCAGTGCCCTTAAACACCACATCACCTGCCAGCCCCAATCTTTGATCAGTTTTAAAAACCATATGGCACAAAATGTATCTTTAAATTCTAAAGTACCTACTTTGATTGTTTATATAATGTATCAAAAGCTTGAAAGTTATTGTGTTGTTTTTGTGTCTTAGCCATATGTTTTTAAGAATATTTTTTCTTGATCCACAAGAATTGTCAATAGATAATTTTCACCAAAATTAGGTCTTTGAATGAAACAAATTGCATTTCAATATGTTAATTTTATCTTCCAGTGAAGATTTCAAAACAGTAGCATTATCAATGTATTCTTTCTCAACTTTTCTCATCCCAATCCTGTCCTGTTCCTTAGGGCAGGGCTGGCTCCTTCTCACTAGAAAATCCTATAAAGATAATTTATATCCCTGTTGGAACATTTTCTGTGCATTATTCCCTTTGCCCTTAAGTTAGCAGACTGATTTTCACCTCTATTGTGCAGGATCAAGTACATATTATGTCAATGGAGTAATTGTAGAACTCAGATAAAAGAACAAGTGAATTGGCAACCACTAAGATCGCCCCACGATACCCGAACCTGATGAACATGAAGAACCACTCTGTTACTAGGAAATCTAAGAACAGTCTCATCTTTATCGCATGGGGTTTGGCACTCATCTCTCCCCATTTCACCTACTGGGTGTCATGTCAAAGGTAACTTGGGCTTGTTTTGCTAAACTTTAGGTTGGCATTGTTTCTGTCCTGCTAGAGGAAGGAAGGCAGACTCCCTGCCCCCTGTGTTCAGTGTGCTAATCAGATCAGTATGAGGAAACAATCCTTGCCTTTAGAGTCTGTGTGGTTATGAATGAGAAATAATAAGAGGGATTGTTGTTGTTATCACCAGCTCAGGTCATATGCAAATGCCATGATTGCTAAAATATAAATGGGTAAAAGGAATTGAAAAATGAAGCGTCATTAAAAGAGAGTGTGAGCGTCTAGGAAGGCAGCTGCAATGCATTAAATTATAATTTAATTGTTTTGAAATGCTCCTCCAAATGCTTAAGGGAGAATTGCAGGCATATTAGGGAAGAAAGGCCAAAGTATACTTGACATTTTGAATTAAAGTATTCTAAACTTCTTTACATCCATTATTTTCTGATGCTTCCAGTAGCCCACAGGGGAAGGAAAAAATTGTTAGAAGTACCTCCCCCCATGCCCTGTTCTTAGTTGCAAAACTCTCAAGAGCCCATGTCCCTGTGATCTTGCACTGTAATTATGGCAGGGGCTTTTTACAGAAGGAGACTGAGAAAAGTATGAAGAACGAACTTCTAGTATCACTTTGTCCAGAAGTTTTGTTTATCCCAAATTCTTTTTTGGTCCCTGAAGAATTGCAGAAATTGAATCTAATATTAGGGGATACTTTACCCTTGTTCACATTTATGAAATTTTGAACGCGAGGAGTCTATATACAGAAAGGGAAAGTCAACATGAGGTCAGCGGGCCAAGCTTCTCCTTCCCCTGAGACCACTGTTAAATGTCATTGTTTTTTTGTTTTGTTTTGTTTTGTTTTGTTTTGTTTTTACTTTATTTCTTTCTTCCTTTCAAGAGGTAGAGAAAGAGTCTGGTACATCGGGCAATCCCTCCCAGGCTTCTCAGCCAGGCTCACAGGCACACCGGCTGTGTTCAGGCCGACCTAGGATGCAAACCCAGGGCCTCCCACTGGGCTCCAGTATCGCATGGCAATGCCCTGCCGCCTGCACCACCGTGGCTGGGCCTAGATGTTCAGGCGTTTTATAAGCTACTTTAAAACTATTGGTAGCTTTCGATCAGGCTTAGCTGGTGTACTTACACCATGGAAATTAATAAATACTACAAATCAGCCCTTTCTTATTTATAAAGTCCTCCAGCATGCCTGCACGCTGGAAGGAGAAGCACTAGAGTAATGATGACAGCCACCTTGACACGCATACTGTAGTAATACTCCAGGGCAAGAGCATTAGTGTGGGGGCCTTGGGTGCATCATGGCAGCTCAGAAAGATGAGGAATAGCATGATGACCCAGAAGAAGAGAAGGCAGGTCTAGCAGTTGTTCTTAAATGGTTTCTAACCTCCCGTGACGGATCCCCATCTGCTGTGGTTTGAATGTTCGTGTTGCTCTAAAATTCATGTCCAAGTTTAATCCCCAAGGTGACAGTATTAAGATGGAGAGACTCTGGGAATAACTAGGCCATAAGGGCCCTACCTCATGGTGCCTTTATATGATTGTCATGAGAGTCTTGATGTATTTTCCTGTTTTTCTATGTAAAAATGCATCATGACTTTCCCAACAAGCCATAAAAGGGCTTAAGGGAGAAAGTTCATTTTTTATATCCTTTCCATGATGCAAGGACACAGTTTTTGTCCACTCTTAATGGAACAAGGCATCAAGTTAAAGAGTAAGCTCTTGCCAGAATCAAATGTTGTTCCTTAAAAATTACCCAGCTGGTCATAACTTGTTAGTATTTTATTATAGCGGTGGTAACAGATTAAGACACCATGCCTACATAGAAAACTTCTCTTAAATACCACTATACTTGTTGTCTGTTTTAATTAAATGTTGCTCAAAACTGTACATAATGTAACCAAATGATCTTTCTACCTAGTCCCACTCCCAAATACATCTCTTAGTGGTATTCTAAAGCCCACATTTAAAAAACAAAAACATAAAACCTTTTAGGTTTGTTAAAATAAAATCAACCTTAACCTTCTAGAGGTCACTGCATGTGACATATGCAGACGACAACTCAGGTGTCTACTAAGGTGACCAATACAGACCTGAAAATACAGTGAACTCTTACACACTGCTTGCTAGGTGCCATATATATACATACTTCATTTTCACAGAACTTGTGAAGTAACTGCCACTTCACAGATGAAAACAAAAACAGCAAAAAAGGAAAACCTGAGTCACAGCCAGTTTAACTACCTTTAACCTCTTCTATCAGAAAGTTTGGAGCAAGGCTTTAAATCCAGACGGCCTGACTCCGGGTGTTACGAGCCTAACCACCACCACAACAGTCTTCATGGAACCACTGCATTTGTGGCCTTCCAAATGGTACTGGCTAAGAATGCTCCAGGAAAGTGCTCCTTCTAATAGAATGAACTGTGCATCGTTTTTTTCTCTTTCTTATTTGTAAAGAATGTTAGCGTAGGTACAAAGATTATGACATATCTATCAATTGCTACGATGCTGCTGCTGATTATTTTAAGGTGTGTTGCCATAGACCATGTGCATTTCCCAGAAAGAGGTAGAGATAATGAGAGGGAAAGTGAGAAATCATCCCCCAGGAAGGATGGCCATGCTGCGATCCCTCCTCTTCCATTCTTATCCTGGGGTTTGGGGCATATACACATAAGTGCTCAGTGTCAGTTTCAAGCTGTCCGGTTCAGGACTTGAACCACTGTTGGCCATATGGGAGTCCAAGGCTTTAACCACTACACTACCTAATGAATATGATTGTTTATAATCCCTATAGATTTGAATTTAATCTAATTGTTTGATGAAATAGGTCATTAAGAATTTACTAGAAATGATATGCTCAATTAGAAAATATAGAAAAATAGTATTTAACAGAGGCTGGTCCTGGCCCAGCAGTAAAAAGCAATAGCTAGACTGACTCAAATGGGACAGTTCTGGGTTTGTGTCCAGGGAGCCCCATCCCCTCACCCCAGGGTGTATTATGTGTGTATATTTTCTGATCTGGGGCTGGGTAAGGTTGGGAGTGGGTCATAGTGTCAGATCTCTGTTGAAAGTGCCATCTCTCTATTTTTGTCTCTCTTGTATGTTCATGGAAGAAAGAAATACATGTAAAAAAATGGTAAAGTAGCATTTAACATGTGCACCAGAGACTATTGTCATAGGAGAGGAGCAACACTTACACTTGGAACACGTGAAGATTTGAGCAAGATAAAGTCCTTCCTTTAGGGAGGTTGGTACCAAAGACACTATTAAATCTATGTGCAGTCTGTAAAGATTCCTTTGGAAAAAACATAAGGCAAAATAATTAGGCACTAGCTACATAAATGAAAAATAAAATGTCACTTTGATACAACATACTTTTATAGTGTTGTATAAAGGATGAATAAAATAAATTCTGATGGTAATCAAAAGATTTTCTAAAGAAAGTAGATGCAGAGGACAAAAGAAAAACATTTAGATTAGATAAGAAATGAAGGAAACATTAGACAGAAGCCTGGATAGTTGAAAAACAGAGATACAGAATGCAAAAGGAAAGTACAGCTGTTAGTACAATAGAAAGCTGAACACAGAAGGGAGAATTTTAAATGAGAAACTCAAGAAGTGCCAGTATTTCTTTCTGTGGGCTGAGGCAACTGGGCTAATAGCACTGACAACTCTTAGAGTAGATTAAAAAACAAAAATAGGAAGTATGGTTTATAATCAAGGAGAAAGAATATTTTAGAGTAATACAAGTGAAAAATATATTTAACATTAGATTATGGTGGATGGTTGCTTTGACATAATTTAACTCCTTTTTTTTTTTAGAGGTTTTTGCCTTAGGGCAGATGTACTTTCTGGAGAGAGGGAGAGAGAGAGACAGAGACAGTGAGAGAGAAAGTGAGAAATCACCCCCTGGGGGGATGCCCATGCCTCAATCCCTTCTTTTCCATTCTCCTTCTGGGATCTTGGGCAGGCACCCACATGCACTGGGGTGATTTTTAAGCCACCATGGACACTCAAACTGTAGTCAGCCATGTGAGAGAGCAGTGACATAAATGCCAAACCATCTGCTGACCCCAGAATTTAACTTCTTTTGCAATTAAAATAACAACAAAACTTATTGGCGTTAAAGACATATGAAGTCAGTTTCTTAATTAGTGACCATTATAATAGAAGGATTGAGGGACTACTAACCACTTGAAGAGGAAGAAAAAGATCAAGTTCCCTTGGCATCCCTTTGGAGTCTAGAAATAAATTAAATGAGAAAACAAATGATGAAATGGATATGTAGCAAAATATTTTTTAATAAAACAAGAAATGGATGCAATATTCTCTCAAGACCTGGAGTAAACACAAGAGAATAAGGCCAGAATAGCATATATAGGAACAAAAATTCCAGGGAATTTAAGGGGTGCCTTTGAATAAGAGAATTTATTGGCAAATTGATAACAAAAGTGGGCTAGCTCCTTAGCATGGTGGTTAAGTCTTGTGTGCAGGGAGCCAGATCCCACATGGCCAACTGTGGCTTGAATCTGGGCCCTGGAGACTTGAAATACACCAGGCACATGTGTGTGCTTACTCCAAACCCTGACAGGGTAAAGAAATGGAAGAAAGAGGACTGTGGTGTGACCATGCCCCATTGGAGTGATAAGTCCTTCTCCCTCTTCTCTCTCTCTCTGGCAAATGCATGCACTCTCTGGCAATTAAATTTTTTAATAAAAGCAAATGACAAAAACCCTGAAGTCTGATATCAAATTGAATTTTATTTTCCATCATAAGTGTACAGTGATTAGGCTAATGACCTAATATATTAGAGTAAGCAACTCTAACTGTTACAACAGATGAGTCCTGGAATTTCAGAGGCATAAATCACAAGTGCAAATTCCAATGTAAGTCAGGTAGCCCTCCTCCATCCTGTAGTGACATGTAATGCTTGCTCTTCTGGGTCCACAGTAGGGAAAGTGAGAACTGGATATTTATGCAGGTTTTTGAAGTTCAAGCCAAGAACTAGCACACATGGTAGCTATCCATATTCCACTGGTCAAAAGTCCATCACTGTGATACAACCTAACAACTAGGAAATGTTAATATAATCTTCCTAAGTGCTCAAGAAGAGAATAGACCAGGGAGAGAAGTAGAATAGTTTCTGCCACAGTATCATTAGGATAATTTTTAAAGTTATGCTTGGTACCAGTTGTGCTTCCCCCTGCCTGAGACTAAGAGAAAACCTAGCAGTGGAATAAACTGGAACAGCTCACAGTGTCTTCACTGTGAATCTAAAAGACCCCCGTGCAAAGCAGTGTCTGAAAGGTGGATGATCCAGACTTTGGATGAAGGATTGTGCCAACAATTTACACCAATTCGCCATAACCACATATCAGTTGTTACAGATAATTTGTGTGTTATCTCTCTCCATAAACCCTTTCGTCTTTGTGGCCCTGCACAATCCGGATGTGTACTTTGGCTTCTCCTAAGACTTACCAAGAGGCCCACCTGATGTGGAGAAAGGTGCCCCACAAAAAATAACTTGATATCCTCTTTAAAATTCTCCACACTGGGACCAGCAGATGGCGTAATGGTTACGTAGCTGGACTCTCACACAGTTCACTCCAGTTCGAGTCCCAAACCTGGTGGCTTCAGACTCACACCGGGCACATGTGCATGTGTGCTCAAAATTCTAAGAGGAGAATAGAGAAGGGATTGTAGCATGGCTATCCCCCCTAAACTCCCATTAGGGTTTCCTGCTTTCTGTCTCTCTGGCGAGTATGTACACCCTATAGTACACCCTATAGCAAAGATCTCGCTGAAAAAAAAATCTTCAACATTTATCTCTAATCTGTGCTCAGTTTTGCTGACTACTGCTTACTTCTTGAAACTACCCCTTCCATTCCTTACTCTTCTATCATACAAGGAAATTTACCTTCAGGATAGTGCATTCCTAAATTTGAATGCTCAGCAATTAAAAGAAAAAAATAAGCCTGGTGAACTAGTGAGTAGTAAATAAATATGTAATTAGATTTTTCTGTTTCACTGAGAAGGAAAGAAAAAGAGGGAGGAGAGAAAGAACTGACAGAGATTGAAGAACTCCATCACCTATAGTAATTAGATCAAGAATGGACACACTATCCCAACAGGGCCAATCAGAATCATGTCTAGAGGGACCAGCAGATGGTGTGGTGTTTAAGGCACTGGACTCCCATGTGGTCAGCTGTGGTTTGAGTCCTGGACCCGTGGCCTGCTTTATCACTTTTCTTTCTCTGTCTCTCTCTGGTCAAATTAAAAAACAATAAAATAGTAAATAAAATAAACAATTATTTTTTAAATACATTAAAAAATAAAGAAAGAATCATGTCTAGAATCTTTCTGAAACTGCCAGGCAAGATAGAGTGTCTCCCCATCTGCCAAGCTGGGATCATAGAAAACAATTGGTAGAAGAAGGCCCTTGTTCCATGATACACAGAAAACCTAAGAATGAAGTGAACAAAAGATAAAATAGTTGAGAGATAAAGAGAGGGAGAGGAAGAGAGAAAGAAGACTGGATCCTAAACAGAATCCTACATCTTTCTGAATTGAAGCCATTTCTAAACTTTCTGATTACTGAGCTGATGCATACCCACGGTGTGCTACTTCAGCAACTCTGGGGAGGGTGCTATGCGGGATGGATGCGTTATCTGGTGAGCTAAGAGTTTTAAGGTCTACACAAAAAATATGTACATAAGTAAAAAGTGTAAATTTCAGTAACCACTAAATTTTTACAGAGCTATATTTAGAAAGGTTTCCGTATCAAGTAGTATCTTCAATATTTTGTGTAGCTTTAACAGAGTATCACAGATGAAGGAATTCACAGAGACAGAAATTTTTCTCAGTTTTGGAAAGTCCAGGGGTAAGGTGCTGGTTCTAGTATCTGCAACAGTATTTCCCAAAATGGAGTGATTTCAAAATAAACGTGTGATCATTAGGTTTGAGATCTGATAAGGACTTGGTAAATGCAGAGGGAAAATATAATGGAAAATTGTCAGATATCATAACAGATGACTTTTTTTCTTATCAATTAAAGTTTAGCACACATCCATTTGAAACTATTTGCAGCTCCCAAGAAATTTAATTTCCAGCTTTCATGATAAATAGAATTATTCATAAGTAAAGAATTAAAATAAATTTTAAAAATTATATGTAGTTATAAATACATTTTCTATCTTTAATTAGACATTCTAATATATATCACCACTACACCTAATACTAGTCTAAATTAACTTTAACATATACCTCAAAGGACAATTTCTTTTGGAGAATTGACTAAGATAAATATAAATATGTTCCATGAGAATTGTAAGGACTTCTTACATTTTTCATAGTAATAAGTATTAAAAGTAAAATAAAACATGTAATGCTAAATTTAAAATTTATATAGAAATTAAGTTTTTATAGTTTCAAAAGAAATTTGAATTGCAACAACTTCTCTATTTAAAATATTGTTTCTTTGGGGACCAGCAGATGGCATAGCAGTTATCTCACTGGACTCCCACATGGCTGACAGCAGTTCAAGTGCCAGACCTGGTGGCTTGAAACTCATGCTAGGCACATGTGCGTGCATGTCCAAGCTCCCAGGAGGAGAATGGAGGAGAAGGGATTGTGGTATAGCCATGGGAGATGATTTTCACTTTCATTCTCACTGTCGTCTCTCTCTTTCCAATGAGCACACGTGCCCCAAAGCAAAAACTTCTATATATATATATTTACATAGTTTCCTTTATGGCTTTAGAAATCTTCAGAAGTATCAATAATACTTCCAAAATATTTTTAATTTTTGCAAAAAAGTCAGGTGGTGGAACCAGGAGGTGGTGTAATGGTTAAGGTGCTGGACTCCCACATGACCAACAGCAATTCACGTCCTGAACCCGACTGCTTGAAAATCACACTGGGTATGTGTGCATGCATGCCCAAAATCCCAAGAGGAGAATGCAGAAGTGATTTCATCATGGCCATCCCCATTAGGAGATGATTTACTTTCCCTCTGTCTGTCTTTCTTGGGAGTGAACATGCCCTATGGCAAAAACCTGAAAAAGCAAAAAACAAAAAAAGTCAGGCAGTAATAAGTTAGCTTCAGAAAATCACTATACACAACTCAATTTGTTTATCTGTTACTGGTTTATCTAAGTTGTTTTGGTGTTTTGGCTACTGTAAATAAAGTTTCTATGAAACCTAGATGACATATACTCTTATTTCTCTGGAGATAGTACCTAGGGGTAGAATTAATAAGAAACATCACATCGTTTTTTAAAGTTGTTTTACAGTTTGACCACACTCACATCCTTAAAAACTGCAGGTGACTCTAAATCTATAATGGGAGATGGTATGGGGGAGGTAAAGGAATGGTTTCAAGAGTTTTTTCACTAAAAGGAATTGAGACATGGAAGGGCTTTTCCTGGGAGGGATCGATTCGATGTACACTCTGGGGCAACAATCATGTGGTAACTGTGGGAACAGATGGAAAGGGCATGGCAAGATAGAAAGTTAGATCAGTTAGGACTCTAGTAAAATACTGCGCAAGGGAAATAACGAGAGCCTGGAATAAGGCAGAGCATTTGGGAAGAGCTAAACAGCAGTTAGGTGGTAAAATTGACTCTAATTGATGACTAAGTGTAGATAATGAGGAAGAAAGAGAAAGCGAAGGCACAGACTTCTTGCTCGTACAATTGGGTGGTGTCATCAGTAGAGGCTATGAATATGTCAAGAACGATGAGCCTTTTTTTCCTCTCCCTCCCTTTTCCTATCTCTAATTTTTAATGGAAGGAAGAAAAGTGGAGTTCAGTTTGGGGTATGTGGAGTTTGATTGTAGAGCATACTAGCTCGTTTTATTCCTAATCCATGAGAGGTTGCTTTAACATAGCTTTAAAAAGAGAACAGGGGCCAGCAGGTGGTGTGTGGTTAAGGCACAGGACTCCCACATGGCCAACTACAGTTCAAGTCCAGGACCTGGTAACTTGCTTTGTCACCCTCTTTCTCTCTCTCATGAGTGCATGTGCCCTGTAGCAAATTTAATAACAATAACAAGTAAATAAAATTAATTAATTTTTTTTAAAAAATAGGAGGACAAAAAAGTTGTCCAGATTAGCTAGGATGACATAGGCCCAGATGCAGTGGCATAAGCAGTAGGGCACTACTGTGCTATACTGGAGCCATGTGGGAAGGCCCCAGGATTGAATCCCAAGTTCCAGCCAATCAGCACCACAGCGCACACGTGACCCTGGCAGGCTGCAAGGATGTGGTGAGGATCTCAGCCTGTCAAGGCTCTGTCAAAGACATCAGTCTCTCTCTCTCTCTCTTTTCCTTTTTCCTGCTCTCCTATAAAATATATAAATACATAAACCTTAAAAAATTAAATGATATATTCAATACATGTTATTGAATGTAAATCTGGAATACAACCTTCATGAAGTCAAGGACTACTCTTTAATGGTTTACTATTGTGTGAGAATCAAAATGTACAGAATTAATGGACTTGGGTGGAAATGCATAGCTTGATGAAAAGCTATTGGATGATGATGATGGGATTTTAATGTCTTGACTGATACGAATGATATTTCTTATGGAAAAAGAAATATAATACACTGTAAAGTTATATGTGATTCAATGTAATATAAAAAAGATTATGATAAAAAAATATGCATAGCTTGTAGTGAGATATGTGGGATGAGGCTAAGGATAAAAGCCCAGATTTGTGCTGTAGGAGTGGAGAGCATGATCCTATGGCTTCCTTTTCACCCGTGCAAAGAAAGAGAGAAATTTCAGGATAAGAGCTAGCACCTTCCCTCTGCAGGTGATGTACACACTTGTGTGTAAGGGCCTATGTGGGGTGGTGGCTGGAAAGCAGTGGGTTTAGCAAATACACAAACTAGAGGGTGGAAGTGGATGGTGTCCATTAAATCTCAGAAGGCAGAAAAGGAAGGAGGGTTTGTGATGGGCCATGTGGTAAGAAAGCGCTGAAATTTCATAAGGGGCCCTAAACATAGAGTGAAAATTGGTCTGGGAATTTTTCCCTTTCATTGTAGAATGAGCCACACTAGAGGAGCTCCCCTCAGGCTGTACCACCGGAGCGGGGGGTCAACAGTTTCCCACTTAGACTCTGGGAAAATAAAGTTCACTTTAAATTATTATCATTTTTACTTCTTTGTAAAGTACCCTGTTTAAAAAATCTGTCCTAATCTGGACATTTCTCTCTCTGGAATAGACAGTACTTTGATTCATGTAATCGCAATGAACAAAAACACTTCAGAGTTAACAACAGGCAAAACCTGATCAAAGCGTATCACGAACCATTCATTCCCTGTGAAACTCCAACAACATCCTGATATTACCTGTAGAGCTTTCAATTCCGTCTGAAGAGAGGAAATTTTAGTTTTGTTAGTTGATCTTGCGCTCTGAGCAATAGTTGCTTTGATGATAATGATTACAGAGAAGGCAAAAAGCGACTGAATACAGCAAGCAGAAAAGTGGTATTCTAAACCTTTTCTATTTTCTGGGAAAAAGGATTTGGGCTTCTATCTCCCCTGTAGTCCAATGGGCTATGTCCAGGCAAATTCTCAATTTGCATCATTTGTTACTATTTTTCCCTAATCGAGTGGGGATAAATACATATATAAAAAGGGCAAGCCATCTGGATTTCTATACCAAAGCATTTTAAATACAAAGTTGGCATAATTATTTATTTTCCCTCATTAAAATTATGTAAATTCTTCATGGAAAAATTTGCAATTAACTTTGAAGTTTTATTAAGTGTAATAAGTGAAATCTTATTAAGTGTAATCATACTAATATTTTCTATTTCTATAAAAATGGGAAAACATTAGGTGATGAGTATAATGGAATTTCAAGATACTCTGGAGAGAAAGTGAATACAGATGCTCTTTGACTTATGAGGGGGATGCTCCATGGGGGGGGGGGTGGTTTCTCTCTCCCCCTTCCCAGCAAATGGCAAATGCAGGTGCCCTCTGGCAATTTTTTAAAAACGTATTTAATATACCTAACCTACTGAACATCATAGCTTAGCTTAGCCTACGTAATGTAAATGCTCAAAACGCTTACATTAGTCTTCAGTTAAGCAAAATTATCTAGCACAAGCCTATTTTACAATAAAGTATTGAATAACTCATGCAATTTATTGCATACTAGACTGAAAGTGGAAAACAGAATGGTTATATGAATTCTCAAAGTGTGGTTCCTGCTGAATGTATATCACTTTCACACCAACATACGGTTGAAAGATTGTAAGTCAAACCATCGTAAATCAGAGACTGCCTGTACTTTGTCTTAAAACTTGAAAACCTCTCCTAAACTTCCCTTTTCTTAGATTTTTTTTTCACCTGTGGTCTTCCTTCAAATTGCTATTTGTGCAGTAATTTAAACCTCTAACCCTTACAATTGTGAAGTGTCACTGTGATTTAGCTTGAAGATTTCTGTCTCTGTCCATCGGAGGCCCTGTCCCTCCCCCTTCCAAATGCTCCTGCTGCCTCCCAGAACTTTCCTCCTCACCTAGTCTCCTCTTTCCAATTCAGGGTATAGTAAGGGTGGTTGATGAAGTCCAATGAGCATATCGGTGAGCCACAAGGAAATGCGTAGAAGAGAGCAGAGGAAATTGGGGTCCTAGTGTTTAAAAAGAATAAAGGAGAGCTAGCCCTATGACCTTGTGGTTAAGAGTACCAAATCCTCATGGCTGACTGTGATTCGAATCTCAGACCCAGCAGCTTGAAATAAATGGCAGGCATGTGTGTGTGTGTGTGTGTGTGTGTGCACGTGCGCGTGCACCAAATCTCGACAGGATGGAGAGAGGAAAGAGAAGGGATTTCAACATGACCACACTCCATTGAGGTGTGATTTTTGGTTTGTTTTTTCCTTTCTCTCATGAGTGCATGTATTCTCCAGCAAAAAAATAAAATTAAAATAAATAAAAGAGTAAAGGAATGAAAATATTTACTTATAGAGATGAAGAAATAATCATAAAAGCAGGAAGAGAACAAAACTTGGAAAAGTCAGGTGAGCAAGTGAAAGAGATCATTGGAGAAGTGGGGAAAGTTAGGACTGGTGAGGAGGAGCCACCCAATCTTGGATGCCATTCCTGAGAGGATGAGGAGCTTATATTTTACTCTATAGACCATGGATTAGAATCGAACCCTCTAAGTAGGAAGCGGGTGTGAGAAATTCAAAGCTCTGTTTTTGAGAGGTGAATCTGGAATATATTTGTAGTACGGATTTTATACATGAAGATTTTGTTAGCAATGACTTACCTTAAAATGTTTCAGCTGGCTTTCGTGTGGTGTGTGTGGGGCTGTGTAAATTAACTATAATCTGTCCTTAAGGACTGTTTGTTAGCTTGAATGATCTTAATTAGGAATACATAGTCCAGAAAAGATTGGTTAATTAGCAGGAATCTAAATTCCAAAAATCATCAAAAGTTCTTTCATGATTTTTAGCTCATTCTGTTCTTGCAAGTCCATTAACTAATACAAAAGATGTTACAAATAACTTTTCATTAGTGATGTATGTTATTAAAAATATCCTGATTTGCCAACAGGTTGTACCTTTCAGAGTGGCACTGTAAGCTGAAAACTTTTGATTTAAACCTTAATTCAGATAATTAGCAAAGAACCATGTTACTATATTTCAACCAAGATAGCTAAATTCTGTTGCTAGAAGATTATCAAATATGCATCAAGTTCACTTTTTATGCAAGATTTTCATTAGGTTCCTAAAATGATAATGAGCCAAACTCCACTGAACTTACAAGAAGAATATTAGGAAAGTTTTTACCACTGTTTCCTAATACTTGCATAAGTAGCAGTATTCTAAACTTGCTTTTACCTTACACATTATTTAATAGCAACATTTTAGAAAAGCAAACTTGTGGATCTCACCTAATTATTGGAGTCTATTAATACCTACTAAACAAACAAATATTAAAAATTATGAATAAGCAAGTTGGCTTGGGCCAGCATGCAACAAACAGAAGACCAATTTTGAAAACATATTAATAGTATCTGTGTGTAGGACCAGCAGTTGGCATAATGGGTAACTCTCTGGACTCCCACATGGATAACCACGATTTAAGTCTCAGACCCAATGGCTTGAAAATCATGCCAGGTGTGTGTGTGTGTGCCCAAGATCCTTGGAGGACAAAGGAAGAGCATGGCTGTCCCTTCTGGGGGGTCATTTCTCAATCTCTCTCTCACTGTGTCTGGCTGTCTCTTTCTCTCTGGCGAGCACACGCACCCTAAGGCAAAAACCTCTAAAAAAATTAAAAAGTTTATATTTAGGCAACAAAAGAGAGAAAATGTAATCACAAAACTTTCTCAATGATTCTAAAAGAAATCGACAGTATTGAAAAAGGATGATACTTAATGAACAAGTGGGGCTTAAATAAGAAAAATGTTTGGTTAAACGTGCAAAAATCAGTGAATTGAAGTCACTATATTTATATATTACTACCATCTCAATAGCTAAAAACAATGAGAAAATGAAACATCCTGATTTCCCGATTTTTAAAAAACGTTAGCAAACTAAAAATTGAACAGATTTTTTCTGATATGGTAAAGTATATTTATGTTTACAGCTAATATACTTAATGGTGAAAGAGTGACTATTCTTCAAATAATATAAAGAACATTTTTCCTCTATCAACCTTTATTCAATATTTTAATGGAACATATGCCCAATGCAATAGAGCAAGATAAATAAATGGTTATCATCCATATTTGAGAAAATAAATTAAAAAATAAATAAATAAATAAATAAATAGAATAAAACTGTCTTTATTTTTATAGTCAGCATGATAGTCGATGTAGAAAATTTTAGGGAATAAGTAAAAAAGTAGTAAATTTATAAGGATTATAGGATATAAGATTAATACAGAAAAATCAATTTTCTTTCTTTCATTCTTTTTCTTTCTTGCTTTCTTTCTTTTCCCCATTTGGAGAGTGCACCAGAGACAGAGTGCAGAAAAGTGAGAAATCAGCATCCCCAGGTGAAGAGGTGGTCACACTGCAATCCCTTCTCCTCTGTTATTCTCTTGGAATTTGGGGTAAACATGCACACTTGCCCGGTGTGATAGTCAAGCCGTAAGGTCTGGGACTCAAAATATGGTCAGCCAGGTGGGAATCCAGGGGCTTAGCCTCTATGCAATCTGCTGGCCCTTCAATTGTATTTCTATACCAGATATAAACCATTTGAAATTGGAATTAATTTAAACAATCACATCTACAACAGCATGAGAAAATATTAAATGCTTAACAATAAATCTGACAAAAAGTACACAAGATCTGTGCACTGAAAACTGCAAAATATTACTAAAATAAATTAAGGCCTAAATAATCCTACATATACATACATATGTATATATTGATATATTCATTTATCCAAGAAGAATTACTTATTCTAATTAGTTATTAATTGTAATTAATAGTATTAAGATGCCTATTCTTCCCAATTTAATCTATAGATTCTCAGTGTAACCTAAATAAAGCTCAGAGATTATGTATAAATTGGGAAACTTACTCTAAAATATACAAGGAAGTTCAAAGTACCTACAATAGCACAAAACATAAATAAAGTTTAGAAAAAGGAATAAATAATTTTGGAAGTCAGGTAGTACTCTTCCTTACTACCTGACTTCCAAAATTATTATGAACTTGCAGTTACAAAGTTACTAGAATCAAGTGTCAAGATACACAAATAGTCAAGGGAAGAGAACAGAATTCAGAAATAGATCCCAGCTATTTACAGACAACTAATTTTTTACAAAGGTCCTATTCAGTGGTAAAGTGATAGTTTTTTCAACGAATGGTGATGAAAATTGTATAGCCATAAAAAAAGAACTTCAATCCATATTTTGCACTATTAAGTGGTTTATAAACTTAATGTAAAGTCTAAAACTGTAGAAGTTGTAGAAGAAAACATATGAAAAAAAATCTGATCTTTGTTTAGGCAAAAAATAGTCTTAAATACAGAAAAACCATGATTTATATAATAAAATATTGATATGTTGGACTTTATAAATTTAAGAACTTTTGTTCTTTGAAACACTGGTAGATTGAAAAGACGATCTACAGACTGGGAGAAAAGAAGTTACATAGCATGTATTTGACTAGTGACTTTGTATCCAGATTATATAAAGAACTCTCATAACTCAATAAAAAGAAAATTAACAACTCAATTAAAAATGGGCAAAAGATTTGGAGACTCCATGAAGGAAGATAGATGGATGGCAGATAAGCATATGATTACAATGTTCAACAGCAGTAACCATTAGAGAAACGCAAATTAAAGCCACAAAGAGATACCGTAATACACCTATTAAAATGCCTATAATTCAAAAGACTGAAAATACAAAGTAATGACAAAGAGTGTTGAGAAAATGAATTTTCTACTGTGGAAAGATTACAACTAGTTTGGAAAACAATTTGACAGTTTCTTTTTTTTTTCTTTAAGGGTTTTTGCCATGGGGTATGCACACTTGTCAGAGAGAGACAGAAACAGTGAGAATAAAAATGAAAAATCACCCCCAGAGGGGATAGCCATGCCACAATCCCTTCTCCTCCATTCTTCTCCTGGGATTTTAGACACAAATGCATGTGAGCCTAGAACGATTTTCAAACTGCCAGGCACAGGACTTGAACCAAATTCGACCTTTTGGGAGTTTAGCACCTTAACCATGCCAACTGCTGTTCCCCAATTTGACAGTTTCTTAACATAATAAACATATGCCTACCATGTGACCCATCTATTCATAGCTATTCTCCAGAAAAATAAAAGGATATTTTCATACAAAAGCATGTATGCAAATGTCTGTAACATTATTATAATGCTCCAAAGTTGGAAATAATCCAAATTTCCATAAAAATGTAAATGGATAGAGCCCAGCAGGTGGCATAATGGTTGGGTACTAGACTCCCACTAGCCAACCACAGTTTGAGTCCTGGATCTGGTGGCTTGAAACTTATGCTGGACATGTATGCGTGTGCCTGAAATCTCAAGAGGAGAATGGAGAGAGGATTATGGTGAGGTCATCTCCCTGCGCAAGTTATTTCTCCCTTTCTGTCTCTCTGTCTCTGTATCGCCAGCAAATGAACATGACCTGTTGCAAATATCTCTCAAAAAAAAAAAAAAAAAGAAAAAGAAAAAGTAAATGGATAAACAAATTATGGTATATCCATACAATGGAAAGCATGCAGCAATAAAAAGCAATGAACCATTGACATACACAACAAAATGAATGAATCTCAAAAAATAACAATGCTGAGTAAAATAAGTCAGATGAAAACCAGTATCTACTGTAATTTTATCTAAAATTCTAGAAAATGTAAGTTAATCTACATATAGAGAAAGCAGATCAATGATTGGCTAGGAATGAGGAATGGGCTGGTAGGACTCACAGAAAGATCATAGAAGGGTACAAAGAAACTTTCTGGGTGAAACATATGCATATTATTTTATGATGGTGGTGGTATTACACACACATCTATAAAACTTCACATAATTTACAAGTAAAATGTCCAATTTATCACAAGCCAATTCAATCTCAATAAAGCTCTATTAAGAACTATTTTCCAGCTGCCATGGGATGCTTATGTAACCTGTAGAATCTGCTGTAAAAGTGTCCTGCTTACTAGCCCATGTTTCCTCCAAACCTGTCCTTGTAAAGACACAGTAAGTCGAAAAGCATGTGGTAAAAAGACAAAGGATAAAATTGAAAATGATCATTTTCTGCTCTTAAAAGTCTTCTAAAACACAACACTAGACAACAGAACGATAGTTACTAGAATATCAATGAGTTTAAAATCACAGGAATATGAGAGAAAGCATCATTAAATCTGATTGCAAATTGATCTGTGGATTAAAAGCTGAATCAGGTTATGATAAATGTCTTACGCTATTTTCCTTGCCTTTGGAATGAAGATTGCCAAACTACAAACTTTTTGTGAAGGCCATGTTTTCTACTACAGAAAAACCCTTAAATATAAGCATTTAGAAGTAATTGAAGAAGTGATTAGAAAGAGATTAAATGCTTGAATGTATTAAGTGGGTTTTCTAGAAATAGCAAACACCCATAGATCCTACTGAGAACTCTAAGAATAATATGAATTGTCCTTGTAAATATCCAGGTAGGTAAGGAATGTTCCTAGATCAATAGTTAATTTTTGTGTAAAAAAAATGAGGTTTATTCCTAAGGAACCTAATGGAAGACACCCTGCAATTGCTACAAATAAAGGATCTGGGTGATTTTATAAAGCACTTGCAAGTGCTTAGAGCCAAAGCCAGAGACACTGGGATTTCATTGATGGTTTTGTTTTTTGTCCAAGCACAGACATACTGGTTGTACTCAACAACCAGTGAAACGATGCTTTGTTTATTTTTATTTTAAAAATCATGGCAAGGCCTAGTTTGTCCCACACTGAGGTTTTATATTGCACAATTTCATTTTAATTAAAAATATACCTCTCTTCTTGGGCAGCATATTTCTGCTCCTCTATCACAGAGATTAATAAAGTGAGCACAGCACAACACAAGAGAAACCAAATACAATAGAGGCATCACCAAGACAACCCGTGTAGAGAGGCTTATTAGGACGGAAACTAACAAGCTGTGGAGTTGAAGCAGACAGAAAAGCAATAGAATCATAGAGATGGCAAATAACCTCCAAATTACTAAATCAATCTGATGCAAAGATGTGCAGCCCTTTCATAATTCCAAGGTGTTACACTACTTAGAAGAGAGATAATGCGGAGCAAGGAAGTAATGCAATAGTCAAAAACCAATAAGCTGAGAAGCCGTGCTGGTTCAGGAACAAATGGCAGTGCAATTGCTGAAAAGCAAATAGCAGAGACGAGTATGGAGAAAAAAGATCTGATGAAAGGTTGCCAAGAAGATGAGGTGATTTAAAACATTTCCACGAGAAGTCTTTGGGAAGTTCAGCCAGGGAGTAACGGATATTTAGCTTGGGCAGTAGTTCTGAGAATGCTGGGAAGGGAGGGAGGGAGGGCACACGTCACATTGGAGGTTAGATTATATTAGGACTCGAAAGTAGATGAATTTTATTTTTACCTTGGGATCATATGTAAAAATGAATTGTCTGGGAACATAAATATGTATGCAGCCAGAAGTTGGATCCTAGAATCCTGATAATACCAATGCCTTCTTCCTTATCCCATGTACCAAAGCAGCCCATAAAATGGCTCTTAATCACAGCTAGATTTAGTTTCCTAGGGCTGTTATAGCAAATTACCTTCGACTGGGTGGATTCAAACAACAGAAATGTATTCACAGTTCCAGGAAGTGAGAAGTCTGAGCTCAAGGTTTCAGCAGGGCTGAGCTCTTTCTAGATGTTCTAGGGGAGTGCCTGCTTCTTGTCTCATACGGATTATGGTGGCTGCAGGCTTTCCTTGGTTTATCCTCCCATCACTCCATTCTCTGCCTCTGTGGTTGGACTGCCTCCTCCTTCCCTGTATCTTCTATAAGATCACATAGGATTGCATTTAGAGCCCTGTCAGATTGTTCAGAATAAGCACCTCCTTAGAAGTTTTGAAGTTTAACTACATTTTTCCATTATTAATATTCATTCTTTTGTCCTGTTAGCAATGCTCACACGTTCCAGAAGTTAGAACATACCTTTTGTGACTACTGTTCAACCCACTACGTACCAGCTCTCTGGAAAAAAATATGTGTGTGTGTGTATGTTACTAGTGTAAAGGGAGTATAGTCATAATTTACAGATAATAAGATATACAATACTTTTATTATAAACCCCATATAAACTGATTCCCACAGAATTCTTTCATTGACTTTTGCTGAACCTTTTCCTCCACAGTAAAATTATGGTTTCTATTGGCCAACATGCTTGTTTCTGAAAGGCATGCTAATTGACAGACAATATGTTTATTTCTGAAAAGTATGTTGATTTACATTTAGTTTATATAACAAGATGAAGATGAAACAATAAAGACAAATGCTGGAACTTCACTCGTTCACCAACATGGTGATGACATTTCTTTTTTTCCAAATTGAATAATAGTGTTTGAATACTAAAAAGGTATTTCCAGCTACAAAAGGAAATACCTTGAGGTTTAATCAGCATTATTAACATTTTACCCATCACTTCCTTAAGTCTAGACAATCAACAAAACAACAAGTCAAGTCCTGATTATGAAACGTGAAATCACTAAATGTGATGTCAGAAAGAGATGTTCAATAGTACATAATTATATACAATTTCTACCATGAGGACACAATGCAGTAAACAATCCAAAGAATTTAGATATAGTGAACTACAATCAAATAATTAGGAACAGCCAAACTCTGATATTTATTTTCTTTGTTTTCAACTTATTAGGTTGTCAGGAAAGCCATGACACATTTTTGCATAGAAAATATGTCATGGCTTTCCCGACCATTCAATAGTTTTTCAGTTTTAGGTTTACATAATTTAATTTGTTAGTAATGGCTGTGTTTACCAACTGGCTTGCAATACGTTGTTCATGTAAGCTGGTTCTCACTAGTTATCACAGACTGGTTCTGATGCACAACTCCACCACATGATCATGAAGAATCGAAACATTTCCAAACCTTCGCATCGGTTACATGGAAAATTAATGAGAGATCAGCATTTTAAGTCAGAGCAAATGCATTTTCACATCTTCAGTCTTTTCCAGGACAAGGCATACAACTCTCATGCAGGTCTAGCTTCAAAGAGAAACACCAAGTTGTATGTTAAAGGTCTTAATAATTCAGTTATAATGAGCAGAACAAACCAAATTTCTTGCTCTACATTTCAAAGAGTTTCACCTCTTCCTCCGGATGGATCTCCAGGTAGATTTCATTTCAGAAGAAGCTGGCTGATGAGTTCTAATTGTGCCTAATTCTGGATTCACTGACTATTCCACAGTTTTCTTGTGTGACATTAGGCAAGTCACTTCCTTTTTCCTGGCAGTCTTTTTATCTGCAAAATGGAGATGCCTTATCCCACAAGGGTGCAGTAAACTATAACAAATTAAAAACATTACATATGAGAAATGCAATGACACCATTAAAAACAGTAATTAAGAAAATTAGTGGGAAATATGACAACTCCATAGGAACCACAACATTAATTTTTAAATAAGGAAAGGAGAAAATATAAAGGAGCAATTTCATCATAATCTTTAATAACCTCCCTTTTGGGAGAAAAGAATCATGTTATAGTTACTCTCTCACAGAAAAACAAAAGGGGGGGGGAGAGAGGCATTTGACCCCCCAGCCTGTTTCTATTATGCTAACATCTGCAATCATTAGGTTCAAGCGGCATTTTTAAAAATTATTTTCTGCAAAAGAGTCCCAAGGAAACAATAATTATCATTTAATGGGATTTGTCATGGCACCATAAATATCACTACTCATTTGCACCTGAGTTCTGGACCAAGTGAGAAAGACGGATGGGCACCAAAATATCTTTATTCTGAAGGCAGAGAATGGAGCTTTTATTGTTGGGTATGTGGGTTCTCTGACAATGAGCACCATAATAAAACCAACCTACTCACCATGTCAAAGAGAAAAGGGGCTTACTGCGTATATCCATCCTGGAATGAGGCCCTTATCATTTACAACCTGGGGAATTAAGAAAGATGCTTCTCTATCCCAGGGGACTGTATTCTAAGACACAGAAGAAATAAAGGGGTCAGGTCTACCCAGTTTCTCCTTCTACACTCACCCATCAGTTATGTGAGCCCCTTTTACATAAATGGATGATGAGGTAGAGAAAGTTCCAGAATGGTCTGCTAGTAGAGCTCCCTCTATCTGAAGAAAACCTCAAGAGTGGAGAAAGCTCCTTCTCCCCAACCCTACCATGCCATCATTCAAAATAATTAGTGTAGGAAAGGAGAGAGAGCTAAGAGCTGTCCATGGGGTGTGTCCTTCCCCAGCAAAGAATTAGGGATCAAGAAAAAAAGACACTGCCTTTTGGCTCACCTCTAATCAATGCCAGACTCAGTACTTGGTGCTCAGAGAGGTTGGACACTTTAAGTAAGATCTCAAAGCCAGCTGTAGTGTACAACTAGTCCACATGCTCTCTGAAAGCAGATATAATACTTTAATACCTATGTAATAATGTATGGCTTAATAATAACTTTTCACATTATAAGTAATAGTGATATCTACAGAAGAAAGAAACGGAGGGAGGAAAGGAAGAATTGGGAGAAATAAATTCAGCCCTAGGTCTGATCTCTGAAAACATAGGGATTCTTACACTCAAGATTGCCTATGCATGAGCATTCTAATTGGGCTTTATTGAGACTGGAATGTGGTTACACAGTGAGGAAAGATGTACTCTTAAACGATCATATCCTTCTTCCTAAGAACATTAAGTTTCTTTAAGAACAATGTGCTCATGTTCCAGTCAGCTCAGATACTGTACTGCCTGCATGTTGCGATGATATGGAATCTCTTGGGTCCCCAAGCTGGCCTGATAAAAACAAAACGAATGGCATCTAATACATATTGATGTTCATAATCACACTTAAGATCAGCATGTTCTACCATAAATAGCAGTGTAACTACAAGCCTGTATTAGCATATTTCCAACACAATATGCTAGGTTAGGACTGTCATTCTTTTGCTATTAAAGATTGTTCTTATAACATTGACAAACATTGATCTATGAGATGAATCCTTTTAACTCAATTTATTCAAGAGCTGGTTCTTCACCATGTCCATGGCTAGATCAACAAACAATAAATATCATTAAGACATCACAATCAATTGGTCAAAATATTCAGGTAAGAAAGGAAGGTGAAGGCCAGCCAGTGGATAAGGCAGCTGGATCCCATATGGCCAATAATGGGATTCCGCAGACTCAGTAGTTTGAGAAACATGCCTGTGTGCCAAAAAAATCCTACGAGGACAGTAGAGGAAAAGGGATTGTGGCGTGGCCGTCTCCCGTGAGTGAGTGCTCTCTCATTTCCTCTCTCTTTCTCTCCTGTTCTTTCTGTCTCTGGTGAGCACACACACCCTGTAGCAAATTTAAGGGGAAAAAAAAAGGAGAGAGAGAGAGAATTGAAGGTGACCATGGAGTTCGCATGGTTTTTCTGCTATTCACATTCTCAGGAATTTAGGGTTCTCCTGACAAAGAAAAGCTTAGCTTTCAGCATGGATGATGAGTTACTTAATACTAAAGTGAAACTTCAAAGTGCTTTATATTATAGGAACAACTACTGAGTCATCTTTTAAACTTACATATTCAGTAAATGTAAATCTCTCCTTTTTTGAAGATTCTCATATGTGAAGTGGCTTGCATTTTCCAGTCATCTCTATGGGTGGCTGAAGTGTGTGACGGCCCTCTCTGGGTCGCAGTTACTGTATTTCGCTCACCAGGATGACATTACTGGCTGCATGAAAACAGAGGCCTGGATCCAGTGACCTGTCCCCTTGTATGGTCTGACTGTCGCAATCTCTGAATACCTGGAAAGTGCTGCACTTTCAGACAACTAAGGCCCAGGGTAGTTAGGCGTGAAATCGCTGCTGTCGTTGAGCAGCTGTCATGCACCCACCACGCTTGGGCAGCTGCGTTATCTCCCTGACTCGTGGCAGTGGCTGTCTCAGTGCCAGCTGCGGTACGAGGGAGATTACACCTGGAGGAAGCCTGATCTCAAGCCAGTCTCCTTTGGTGCCAGAACACTGCACAATCAGGCCTGCATTGCAGTTCTGTTTTCACAGTGCTTACTTAATCCAAATATGTTGGGTGTTTTGTTTTTGTTTTTGTTTTTTTTTGAGAGAGAGATTTTTGCTATAGGGTACATGCACTCTCTGGAGAGACAGAGACAGAGAGACAAAGGGAGAAATCACTTTCAGGGAGGATGGCCATGCCACAATCCCTTCTTCTCCACTCTCTTCCTGATTCAGGGCACACACATAAAAGTGCCTGGCAGGAGCTTCCAGCCTCTAGATCTGGACTTAAAACATGGTTGGCCATGTGGGAGCCCAGAGCCTTAACCACTATACCACCTGCTGGCCCCCAAGTCAGTCTTCATATCCTTCCTCCTGGGGCCAGCAGGTGGTGTGGTGGTTGAGACCTTGGACTCCCACATGGCCAACGATGGTTTGAATCCCAGACCTGATGACTTGATCTTTGTCTCTTGAGCACACATACCCTGTAGCAAAAATAAAAATTAAATAAATAAATAAATAATTCTTAAAAAATAAAAAAAATAAATAAATCTTGCCTTCTGAGGACAAGTTTTCTTCTGTTGCCATTTCTAATGACCACAAATGGAGTGGTTGAAGACACTATAAACCTATTATCTGTAGTTCCTTAGGTATCGAGTTCTGGCTGGGGCTCTAGGCTACAACAGAGGCATCAATAGGCTGGCTTACGCAGGCTCTGAGGAGAATCTGTTTCCTTGTCTAGAGGCCATCAGTCTACTTGGCTGGTCCCCTTTCCTCCAGCCTCAAAGCCCGTCACATCACGTCTTTGACTCTGCAGTCACACCTCCCTCTACCACAGCCAGGAAACTCCCTCCATTGGTAAGGGCACATGCAATTAGATCAGGCCCTCCCAAATAATCCAGGGCAACCTCCCAGCTCAGGATCCCTGCCCATAGTCACATCTCCAAATCCTATTAAGCCTTGTAAGGTAACATAGCCCAGGGATTAGATCAGAGTCGCCTTATAGGGTGCATTGGGGATGGAGCGTTATTCTGCTTGTCACCTTCTCTGTGAGACTTCCCATAACCTTTTCAGACCTCACTTTTTAAACCATGTCTTGAACTACTGAAGTCTGTGTGCTCAATAATTTAGCAATTCACTTAGCACTGTCCTAGTGCTTCAATCCAGTTTGGTAAATAGAAACTTCCCAAGGCAGAGTTCTTTCTTTATGTAACCTGTCTCTTCTCACTTTGTATCCATCGTGTTTACAGGGCTCAGCCTGTCACGGGTAGCAGATTTCTTATTATTTCTTTAAAAATTAAATACGTTTTTCAGTTCTTAAAGCACTTTAAGTTATATCTTTTTTTTTTTTACCTAAGTGGAGCACCAGAAAATGAACACCAGAAAGATGAAGTGAAGTCCTGTGGTAACCGTGGAGTTAGACACAGCATTCAACACCTTATAGACTCCATGATCAATCAGTACTCTTTTATGGCCTCAAGGCAAATGCCTTGTGAGTAATACTCATTTAGCTGTCATTAAAAAACAGGCGGGGACAGTGCACATAGGCATATATTTTCCATGATTTACCAGTATGAAAAACTATAATTTTCATAAACCAGTTTTATATACCAGTATAATAAAATACTTTAAGGGAGAATAAAAAAAGAATTCTAGATACCAACAGTAGGATATGTATAATGAGCTTCCTATCTTTGATTTCTCATTGGTTGTGTCCTACTGGGGTTTAACATGAGAAGGTCAAAGTAATGGAGTATCACAGCAATGGAGTCTCACCGAAGTCCTCTTATTCTCCACCAATGCCTTTTTATTTTCGTTTTTAATAGAAAAATTTTTGCTATAGGGCATGTGTGCTCGCCAGAGAGATAGAAGGACAGAAAACAAGAAGTCACCCCCGAGGGGATTGCCACACTGCAATCTCTTTTCCTCCATTCCCCTTTTGGGATCTTGGGCACAAACGCACACCACCCGGTGTGAGTTTTAAGCTGCCGGGTCCAGGACTCAAACTGCAGTTGACTATGTGGGAGTCCAGCCATGTAACCATTATGCCATCAGCTGATCTTTCCCCCTGTACACCCCACCATTGTCTTAATGCTATTCCATGTGAAGGGGAAACTTCTCCTCAGTACCACTGAGGATACTTTGTTCCCTGCCCAGTTTAGTCCCGGAAATCCAACTGGTATTAATAAGTTTGGAATCAATATTTAAATACCATTGAGGATAATCCATGATTCTCAAGAGTAGTCTCTAGTTGGGATAAAAGTAGTAAGGGAAGTTAACAAACCTATATGGAGGGTTTTCAAAAGTGCAGGAAAGATGCATATTATGAAAAAAATTATGCATGAACTTCAATTTTTTTACCCCCAAATAAAGTCGTACTTCAGTTTCATTTTTCACAGCCTTTTCAAAGTTCCATCATTTTGCTTCCAGTTGTTTACAGTGAAAAAGTTGACAGAATCCATGATCTCAGTGATCTGGTAAACAGGGGTTAAGATGATCTCATTTGACTTGAGGACAAAGAGACCCAATTTAATTAAAAAGTGTTAAAGTTGTTTTTATATACACACAGTCTGGACTTAAAATTCCATAACATGTTGAAGCAAATCATATTCACATTTAACTTACAAAACGGCTCAAATGGAAACCTACAACAATCAACCAGAGCAATTTCAGCCCATATAATCCTCCAACGGGGATAAAGAAATTTTCAATCAGTGAAACAAGAGTGAATATCCACATGCAAAACAATAAATATGAACACTTCACAAATATTCTCTCAAAATGGGTCAGAAAACTAAATATAAAAGGCAGAACTATAAAATGTCCTCGACACAACAGAAAATCTAAGTGAACTTGGAATTTGGCAATGACTTCTTAGATAAAACATCAAAGGCAAGATTTATGAAAGAAAAAAACTGATACATTGGACATCATTAAAATTAAAAACGTCTGCTCTGCAAAATACACTGTTCAGAAAATGAAAAGAAAAGCCACAGACTGGGAAAGAATATTTTTAAAATATAGATCACACATCTGATAACTAAAATACAAAATATACAAAGAGCTGTTATTAAAACTCAACAGTAAGACAAAAACCATCCCAGTTACAGGGTTGACAGACGATCTGAATAGACACCTTATCAAAGAAGATATATAGAAGGCAAATAATCATACAAAGCAATTCTCAACATTATATATCATTAGAGAATTTCAAATGAAAACAACAACGCAGTAGACAGATCTACTATAATGCCTAAAATTCCCAGTACTGACAACACCAAATGCTGGTGAGATTGTGAAGCAACAGGAACTCTCATTCATTGCTGGTGGGAATGCAAAGTGGTTCAGCCACTTGCGAAGACAGTTTGATATTTCCTTATGTCTTCTAGGTATTTTCCCAAGTGAGATAAATATATCTTTAAAAAGCTACACAAGGGTGTTTACAACAACTTTAATCATAATTGCCCAAATTTGGAAGTGACTAAGATATTCTTCTGTAGATGAATGGATAAATCAACTGGTACATCCAGACAATAGATAAAGAAATTAGTACTAAAAAATTACTGGGGTCCACAGATAGCACGGTAGTTAAGGCACTAGACTCCCACGTGGCCAGCTGTGGTTCAAGTCCCAGATCTGATGGCTTGAAAATCACGCCAGGGCGATGCATGTACATGGCCAAAATCCCAGGAAGAGAATGGAGGAGAAAGGATTGCAGCATAGTCATGCCCTCTGGAGGGTGATTTCTCATTTTCTCTCTGTCTCTCTCCAGTGAGTGCACTTGCTCTATTGCAAAAACCTTACAAATAAATAAATAAACGTGTTTTTTAAAAAATTAGGACTAGCCTGTGGCAGAGTAGTTAAGGTTCTGGTGTACAACATGGCCAAAAGTGGTTCAAGTCCAAGACCTGGCAGCCTGAAACTCACCCTGGGTGCATGTGTGTGCTTGCCTCAAATCCTGAGAACAGAGGAGAAGGGATTGGAGCATGGCCATCCACTCTTGGGGATGATTTCTCACTTTCTGTCTCTCTGTCTCTGCCACAAGCACATGCACCCTAAAAGCAAAAATTGCTCAAAATATAAGGAAAAAGAAAGAGAAAGAAAGAAAAAGAAAAAAGAAAGAGAGAAAGAAATTAGCAGTCCAGCCATGGTGACATGAGGGTTGCACCACCACTTGCGGAGCTGGAAGCCACATAGGAGGCTGGGTTTTAGGTTCTGGGCCAATTCCAACATGCCAGGCATGGTTGCATATAAATACAGGGTGCCTGTAATCCTAGCTAATTGGAAGGATGGGGTAGGGGGATTGCTACCGATTCCTGTGAAGGTAAGACCATGTCAAGGATACCTATCTCTACTTGCTCTCTCATTTTCCATTTCTGTCTCCCTCTTTTTGTCTCAGAAAAGAAAAGAAAGAAAGAAAGGAAAGGGAAGGGAAGGGAAGGGAAGGGAAGGGAAGGGAAGGGAAGGGAAGAGAAGAGAAGAGAAGAGAAGAGAAGAGAAGAGAAGAGAAGAGAAGAGAAGAGAAAAGAAAAGAGGCACCAACAGATGGCATAATGGTTATGTCACTGGGCTCCCATGTAGTTGAACGCAGTTCAAGTCCTGGACCCAGCATCTTAAAACTCATGCCAGGCACGTGTGCATACATGCCCAAAATCCTGAGAGGAAAGTGGAGAGAAGGGATTGCAGTGTGTCCATTCCCCCATGGGGGAGCGGAGGTGATTTCTCTCTGTCTCTCTGTCTCTCTGGCAAGCACATGTGCCCTATAGAAGAAATCTCTAAAAGAGAGAGAGAGAGAGAGAGAGAGAGAGAGAGAGAGAGAGAGAGAGAGAAAAGTAGCTATAAAATCATGAAAAGACATGGAGGGACTTTCAATGTATATTGCTAAGTGAAAGAAGACTGTCTGAAAAGACTATACACTATTTTATTGCAACAATATGAAGTTTTAGAAAAGGCAAAACTATAAAGATATTTTAAAAAATCAGTGGTTTCCAGGTTTATAATGGGAGGATATATGAATAGGTGGTACACATGGAACTTCTAGAGCAGTAGAACTAGTCTATATGATGTAATTGTGGATTTTATGGATTATTGCATCTTATTACATAGAATATTATGGACATAATGGTGGACCATGTGCATTTGGAAAATTCCACAGAACTAGTAAAAACAGAGTCAACTCTAATGTATACTATGGCCTTGAGTTTATAATAATGTATCAATATTAGATCATCAATGTCAACAAATGTGCCACACCCACACAAGGGATATACTTACAATGAAGGAAACTGTGGGTAGGAAAAGAGAGTTTATGGGAACTTCCTGTAATTTCTGTTCAATTTTTATGTAAATGTAAAATTGCTATAAGAGAAAAGGTCTACTTATTTCCAAAGGCAATATCAAGATATAATCTATAGCAAATAAAAAGTTATTTTAGAAGAAAAATATTGATTGAAAGAATATAATATATATTTTTATATTCCTTATTATATATATACATACTTTACTAAACAATCCATCTCTATCATAGGGTAGAGAAGAAATAAACACAACTATAACTCTATGAATGATATCTTTTTTTAAGATTTATTTATTTATTCATTTATTCCTTCATTTTAATTTGACCAGAGAGAGACACAGAGAGAGAGAGGAAAATGAGAATGTAAGCCACCAGGTCGAGGACTCGAACCGTGGTCAGCCATATGGGAGTGTCCAGCGCCTTAACCACCATGCCACCTGCTGGTCCCTATGAATTATATCTTTAAAAAGAAACATATTTATAAGTCACCTCTCCTATATGACATAAAGATAGATTATCTTTTAATCCCAAGAGAAACATAAAAGAAGAATTACTATGAGATATAATATTGAGACTCTTAAAAGAAAAATAATCTATACCTTGTGTGATGTACTGAACTGCAGTGAGCTCAGTGAACGGTTTTCAGAAATTCAGATTGTTCTCTAGAGAGGCTTGGGATGCTATTTATTCTCTGCCTTGCTGCATCCTCATACCGGAAAGTAGGAACCTCGTTGTTGTTAACTCAGGCTGAGTAGAAGGAAAGGGGAGTTTTGTGAGGCACTCCTTAGAAGAAACTGCAAAGTGCCAGTGGTGTCTACCGCCTCCGAAGGGCGATGGGGCCAGTGCTATCTAAATGCTGTAAATTTTGTGACACCTTCTTGCTTGTTCATTTGTTTATACTGATAACAACACTTTTGAGTCCTTTTGTTCATTTCTTCACTTATTCAGAAAATAGCATTGGATTCCCTCCTGGCCATTCTGACCTTGGCCGTTGAGCAGTGATCTGCATGGTCCAAGCCCTGCTCTGTCCAACTTCTGTTCTCCTGGAGCAAGACAGATAATACACATAGAAGCAAATACAAGCTATGATATTTTTGATTAGTAGAAAGCTATCAAGTAAAACAAGGCACTATAATAACGAGTATTGGCTGCAGCAACAGAGAAAGACAAGATGACATTTAAATTGAGAGTGGGTTTGTACCATGAACTACACAAACACTGACTGAGGGACAGTAAAACAACAAATCAAATCTCCACCTTCCTGGAGTTTAGGATTTAGTGGAGAGGAGGGAGAGATAGAAAATGAACAAGTAAGCAAACATATGAGTGGCCTCATTTCAGATAGGGATGTATACTCTGTTAGAAAAAGTAATAAGGCAATTAAAATTTTTGAACAATAATCTGTAGCCTACAGAAATTGTCCCAATTACATCCCACTCTAAGAATGAATATTTTCATAGGTGCTGGCCAAGTTCCTGTATGGCAAGATCTTTGATCACTGTTAATCTGACTGGTCCTAAAGTTGTTACTATAGTTTTAATCTGTAACCTTCTATTTATGCTTTGTTCTAACCACATTCAGTTTTATTTGTTTTCAAAGTCTATACCCATTAATAATGATCAACATCACGTATAAATCAATTCTTTTTCTACCCATTGATGTTTGAAATCTAACCCTTTTTCTATTCTTTTTATTTCTGAAATAAACACTGTACTAGATTTGTTAGTGAAAAATCCGTGTATGTATCAAAATGTTTTTACTCTGTTCTCCCTCACTTAGGTATGCTCTGCTCTGTGTAATGAGACCTGCTTTTGGCCTAATTGTTGAGTCTTGAGGGTAATCTGTCTATTGTCTCTGGCGACTTTGAGATTCATTTTTGTCTTTGAAATTCCATAACTTCATTGAAGCATGTATGGATGTGGATTTACTTTATATTATAATTTTATATAGTATGCTCCTCCAGTATGAAAAACTCTTCTTCAAGGCTGCTTGGAATGTGAACACATCTCTATCCTCCTTATTTCTCATTTATTATGAGAACTATTGAGGACTTTCTTTCTACACATGACACCTCAACTGCTCCTTTCGAGTTTCCATTTTTTTTCCCAGTAATGCAGTATTTCCCAGATGTCTGCCAATTCACTCATTCTTCCTGTCTTTCACCTCCTCTGTTTAATTCACCCTTCATTAAATATCCGTGTCCAGAAATTTATCTCACCTTTAGACTGTTTAGTTTTTTATAAATGTGTTTATTTCCACTTTTCCTAAAGTGGCAAACAAAAGGTAAACAATAGAAAATTATGTGAGAGTGTTTGGTAAGGACTTTTTATATTTGAGGAACAGAGCAGGTCAGTGTGGGGGAAGAGGAGGGTGCTATAACATGAAGTTGAAAGGCAGATAACAGCCAGATCATGCAAGGTCAGATAGGTCAACTTAGGAACTTTGGACATATTCTAAATGTGAAACCGGTGAAAAGACTGTTTACTATATCAAAATAGGACAACAGTGAGAAATGGTCCTGAATATATACCTTCCCAGTTTACAGCTTTACAAACATCATTACTTTAATCTTTACAACAGTGGTTATTATTCTAATTTTGCACATATGCACACTGAAACTTAACCATGCTAAAAACTTGGTTGAGTTCACCCAGCTGCTACATAATAGCTTTTAGGTCTCTTAGTTTAGTGACTCTGGATAAGAGAAAGATAATGAACAAGTAATTAAGTGAGCTAATGTGTTCATATTGTGATGTGAAAATAAAGCAGGGTAGGAAACCAGCAGTTAGCGTAATGGCTATGTCGCTGGACTCCCATGTAGTCGACTACGGTTCGCGTCCCGGACCCGGTGGCTTAAAACTCACGCCGGGTACGTGTGTGTGCGTGCCCAAGATCCCGAGAGGAGAATGGAGGAGAAGGGATTGCGGCGTGACCATCCCCCCTGGGGGGTGATTTCTCGCTTTCTGTCTCTCTGTCTCTCTCTGTCTGTCTGGCGAGCGCACACGCCCTATAGTGAAAACCTCTCAAAAAATAAAATTAAATTAAATTAAAATAAAAAAAATAAAAAATAAAAAAAAATAAAGCAGGATAGTCAAGAGACAAAGGGTTTGGAGTAGTGGTCATGTTGCAAGCTTGAGTTGAGAGCAGGTTGACAAGGAGACAGGTATGAGTCAATGCTACAAGAGCAGGAGTTTGTGAGGATTTAAAAAACAAATGTTTTGTACAGTCATTAGCCAATGTCAAGCTCATACTAAGGGTCATCCTTTTAATATGTTTACTTCTTTTCAAATGAGTATCACCCTAGTCCAAGCCAATTTATCAATTTCTGAGTCCATTCATGATAAAATAGACTTATAAATTGTCTGTTTTGGGAGCAGCATGAAGGGTTGGTTGTGCGTATATGGTGGGCGATGCAAGGTGACCAACAGTAGACCAGATTCCAATCTGTACCCAGGCTGGGTTGAGAATTCCTAGGAAGAAAACACTAGAAAGCTACTGAGAATAAATACTTTAAAGAAGGAGAGTGGTGTGGAAGCGGTTAAGTCTATGAATGAGGCCTTGGCTTCCAACAATATTTCCTGATAAATGATCGATCAGTAGAGTATATTTCCAACCTAAAAGAATATCAATATATTCACCCAAGTCTTTGTGTGAGTATATTGGACAAATCAACATACTTTTAAGGAAATTAACTAGTATGTCTAAATAACATAACTAATTTTTCTCTTTGGGAATCTTTACCTTGGGACATGTGCAGAATTAGAACAAGGCAGAGTTAGCAATGAAAAATGTGGCCTGATGTATTTGAGATGTTTCTGTCTGGCGATCTTTTATTGACTAAAACCAGATGAAGTGTGCATTTCCTGGTCTAGTCTTATGGAAATCCTAAAGAAACTGAAAAATCACTCCTTGACTTGATAGACGACAGGACTCTGAAACAGTGTTCACATACTTGACTGCTGGGCAGCAATCATTTCCATTCCGTGATAAAGCGCAAGTCTATATCTGAGAATATCTTATTCAATGTTCACCAGCTATAAAACCAAAGACAATGTGCTCTCTCATCAATAGCTCTGCAGAAAGAAAAAGAAGCTGTCTGGATAAGGGGAATAGAGGCATTGCTGCAAACTGAAGCCCTGGCTCTCTGCCCAGAACTCTGTGTTCATCTAGAAAAAATGCACTTATTCTTTTCCATGAACGAGATAAGAATAGCAAGAAATCCAACCATGCGGTATCAATAGCCCACATTCTGGAGTCAGAACGCCTGGTTCGAACCCCTGCATGCTTCTTACTGTGCATATGATCTTAGACAAGGGATAGAATCACAGGAAGTCTCAACTTCCTCATCAGTAAATGGCTAGAATGATTGTACCCCTCTCCCAGAGTTGTCATAAAATTAAATGAGAAAAACTTGAATGATTCTTAATTGTATGTGATCAATAGTAACAGTTTTCAAAGCATTTTCTTAATATGTGACATAGAATAAGCAATTAAATTATTATTCTGTAATGGGAAAGCTACTGTTTATTGACCTGGGTACCAGACTTGACTAAATTTCTCTTTTGGGTTGTACCTAGTATATATGACTATATTTTTTTAAGAGATATTTTTTTTTCTTGGAAAGATTTTTGCTATAGGGTGTGTGTGCTCGCCAGAAAGACAGAGAGAGACAGAGATATAGAAAGTGAAAAATCACCCCCAGGGGGGATGGCCACAACACAATCCCTTCTCTTTCATTCTCCTCTTGGGATCTTGGGCACGTGCGCACACGCGCCCGGCATGAGTTTAAGTCACTGGGTCCAGGACTCAAACCACGGTTGACTACATGGGAGTTCAGCAACATAGCCATTATGCTAACTGCTGGCCCCAAGAGAGATTTTTGCTGTAGGGCACTTGTTTTCATCAGAGAGACAAAGAGATAGAAGAGAGAAAGCAAGCCCCCAGGGAGGATGGCCAGACCAGAATCCCTTCTCCTCCATTCTCCTCTCAGGATTTTGAGCAAGCACACACATGCACCTGGTGGGAGTTTCGAGCCTCCAGGTCCAGGACTTGAACCACGGTCAACTATGCAGGAGTCCACTGATGTAACCCCCATGTCATCTGCTGGTCCCTATATAACTATTTTAATGATACTTAATTTTCTTTAAATCCACGACCTTGCTCATATACAGTCCATTTTAACTAAACCACACTGTGGAATAAAGTACACACACACACACACACACACACACACACACACACACACATATATATATATATATATATATATATATATATATGTTTGTATAGGCCACAGGACATGTATACTCGCTGGAGAGGGACACATAGGCAGTGATAAAGCACCCCTCAGGGGAGGATGGCCGCACTGCAATATCTTCTCCATTTCTCCTCTCAGGATTTCGAGCATGCATGCACATGTGCCCGGAGTGTTTTTCAAGTCACCTGTCCAGGACTCAAACCATGCAGCTGGTCATGTGGAACTCAGCTGCCTTAACCACTATGGCACTGGCTGGCCCAAAGTATTCATTCCTTACTAGACAATTATTAACTCAACTATAAATATATATTCCAGCTATAATTAGTATTAGTATTTAATTCAGCACTTACGTTGATTTTCTTTTTCCCCTTTCTGGCACTAGTGGGACTTATTAGGCAGGAGTCTCTGAAGTATCTCTCTCTCTCTGGTTGCATTTATGTTTCCCCCTTCATTGCTGAGTCCTCTGTTGTACAGAATAAGTCTCTTGTGTATTCAATGCAGTTGCTAGAATTTTTAATATCAACCTCTGGGATTTTTTATTCTTTCCTTCTTCAATAACTATTCTTCATAGTGCTGAAATTTAAGCATTCTCTCTCCTGCAGAGCTTTCTCTGTGAAATGTTGTCTCCAGATGCTTATCCCTTATGACATAGCACACAGCCCAGGAAATAACTAGTCCCTGTGTTTGTAAGGTGCCATGGATCTGTCCAATATCTCTTGTTGCAGAAGTAAGACTCCATTTTCTTGACCCTGAGTCATCATGAGAATGGGAGATATTTTTATTACTAGTTGCTCTTCAATAAGAGTTACTTTCAGGGAGAGAGTTATATTTAGGTGGTAAATATGCTACCTGGATGGACCAGCAGTTAGCGTAATGGCTATGTCGCTGGACTCCCATGTGGTCGACTGCGGTGTGTGTCCTGGACCTGGTGGCTTAAAACTCATGCTGGGCGCGTGCGCGTGCGTGCCCAAGATCCCAAGAGGAGAATGGAGAAGAAGGGATTGAGACGTGGCCATCCCCCTGGGGGGTGATTTCTCGCTTTCTGTCTCTCTCTGTCTGGCGAACGCACGCACCCTATGTCAAAAACCTCTCCAAAAAATATATATATATATATTGGGACCAGCAGTTAGCGTAATGGCTATGTTTCTGGACTCCCACATAGTTGACCGCAGTTTGCGTCCCAGACCCAGTGGCTTAAAACTCATGCCAGGCGCGTGTGCGTGCGTGCCCAAGATCCCAAGAGGAGAATGGAGGAGAACAGATTGTGGTGTGGCCATCCTCCCTGGGGGGTGATTTCTTGCTTTCTGTCTCTCTGTCTCTCTCTGTCTATCTGGCAAGCACACGTGCCCTATAGCAAAAAAAAAAAAAAAAAAAAAAAAAAAAAAAAAAAAAAAAAAACACCTCTCCAAAAGAAAAATATATATATACTACCTGGATGATAGTCATCCTCACTCATCAGTTGCAAAGAGCATATCAATTTACATAATCCTCACAATGTAGCCTTAGCATACAGTGACATTTTTTCAGAAATCACTAAGAGTTTAAAAGTTAAATGGTTTGGTATCCACTTCTATGTTTTACTTAAGTTGGACTTCATACACATCACCCACATTTGAATGTCATCATCACTCTGTGTAGTGGGCTGGCGATTATATCCATAGAGGGCACCAAGGAGCCCCTGGAGACGACTCTGATAGTAACAGGGAGGAACCAAGATGAGGGCACAGACTGTGACAAAGACTTGTTTTAGAAACCACAATACATTCATCTCATGTTGTCTTTATTAAACACAAGTTAGTTTCTAATATTCTTATACTTATTATTTGTTAATGTATAATTAGCAGAGGGCTAAGAGACAGAGAGAGAAGGAGAGCCTGGGATAGGGGAGAAAGCACTCTCCAATAGGGCATGGTCACACTGAAGGCCTTCTTCTCCATTTCTCCATCCTGTCAGCATTTCAGGCAAATGCACGCGCACACACACACACACACACACACTGAAGGCCTTCTTCTCCATTTCTCCATCCTGTCAGCATTTCAGGCACATGCACGCGCGCACACACACACACACACACACACACACCTGGCGTGTTTTTCAAGCTGTGGGACAGGGGCTTTAATTGTAGTCAGCCATCTGAGATTGTTTCCATAAAAACTAGGCTATGGGACTAATATATATTTTTTTATTTTATTTATTTGTTTCATGAGCAAGAAACAGAGAGAGAGAGACCATGTAGAGAAAGTGGAATCAAAATTAGTCTGGCTCCCTCACCTCCTATCTTATCATGTTTGAAGGCCACAGAGTAAACAACTTACATTATTAGTTGTAGTGTGCTTGTGCATTTGTTATGTAATTATGATTTTGCTGTTTTACACCATTTAATGTAATGTTCATGTGCACATGGAACAGTTTGGTTTTGGCAATGAGCCATCATTGTCTGCAGTCCTTTTAAGAGAATGGGAGCACCTGGCTAGTTAGCTAGCTAGGCCTTGGTTCTGCTAGGTCAGCCCTGATGGACTTGGCTTGGCATGGCCTTGGCTTGGCTCAGCTCAGTTCCATGTTGTGAGCTCCAAGTGGGATGAAGCACTTCCAAGTGTTCTCCAGACATATTGTAAGCTTCAAGAGGGAGGAGGTGCTTGCAAATGCTGCTATGGAATTTGCAAGCCTACCATAAACTCAACAATAAACAACATGACATCAGTCCCTTGAATCTTCTGTTAGATCCACCCTTTGGAGGAGGAAATAACCTCACAAAATACACCCTCAACAAAGTTTTCACGCTACAATCCACCCCAGTCTGGGCCAGTCAGAATCACAGGCATATCCATGCACTCAACATGTACAGGAAGACCTTGGGATGTGAACCCAGGACCTTCTTGTGGGACTACATCACTGAGCATTTTTATCAACACTGTCACACCATTGCTGGCCATTTCCTGATTTTTCAGTACAGTAAAATAAAGCTCACTAAAGGAAGAGACTAGTGTTATACTTCTATTTATTTTATTTTATTTTATTTTATTTTATTTTATTTTATTTTATTTTTACATTTTCTGTCATTAACCCAAGCTCTATATGACACTTAAAACATTTTGGTACATTGTAAGTAAATAATATCTACCATTGTTGTTCCTATACAGTAATGAATGAAAATAATAAAGCACAAGATGGAATATGACTTCTCTAAAAGGGAAGACACATGATCATGACACCTGGTATAAACTGGGGGTGGTAAAATGTAATGAAAGTATGGGCTATAGCAGCAGGGAGGTGTGGGCTCAGATCAAGGCAGCCTCTTTCTTTTTGTTGACCTCGGCAAATCATTTACAGCCCCTGATTCTTACCTTCCTCTATAAAATGGGGATTCTGCCTCTGAATTTTCAGGATTGTTTGGACATACTAGAATATTTATTAGAGTGCATGGCATATAGTTAATATTTCAAAAAATGTTAACCATTATGATAATTTATTATTCAAATAAGTTAACCTGAGGTTTAGAGAAACCAGAAATCCTCTACAATGTCAGAAAATAAGCCACTGCCAGAGCTCAGAAAATAATCCATGTGTTGTCATGCTGATTTTTACTTACTTCAGTTGTCATCAACCCAGTCTTCCTATTTCTAGAAAGAAAACCATATAGAAAGTGCCCTCTGTATTACAGAAAATTATAATCCAGGGATAAATTACATACATATGTTCTACAGAGATAGGCACTGCAATAGTGGTAAATCAATGGTGGAAAAATTACATTTTAGTTTTTTATTATCTTAAGTGAAAAAAATCTAGAGAAAACCTACATATTTCTGATCTCTAACCAGGTATTCTCTCTAAGATTCACTTATCTCATCTATAGAATAAGGATATTAAAATAATAAGTGTTTACTGATTTATCTATGTCGTTAGTCTATGATTATAGAAGGAATACAAATCCTAAGACATTACGCAATGTTTTTAAGTTAGTAGGAGAACTAGTACTCAAAATTATTCTATCAGAATTGTGGAATATCGACTTAATTAAGTATAGCTGTTGGTTCATTGATGCTAACTTTAAAATTTGATGAATTGGGGCCAGCAGATGGCATCATGGTCACATTGCTGGACTCCCACATGGCCGACCATGGTTCAAGTCCTGGACCTGGTGGCCTCAAAATCACTCTGTGTGTGTGTGCGTGCATGTGCATGATCCCAGGGAGAGAATGGAGGAGAAAGGATTGCAGCATGGTCACCCCTTCAGGAGATGATTTCTCACTTCCCTCTTACTGTCTCTGTCTCTCTCTCTCTCCAGTGAGTGCATGCACCCTATAGCAAAATTTCTAAAATTTTTTTTGATGAATTAATGCATCCTTTTAGTCTTGACTATGAGTACTATGTATCAGGAGGTTAAAATTAGGATTTATTTGTCAATTGTTTTACCCTTTAAAAATTTATTTATTTAATTTTATTTATTATTATTATTTTAATTTTTCTATAGGGCATGTGCACTCATGAGAGAGAGAGAGCGAGAGAAAGGGAAAATGAGAAAACAAGCCACCAGGTGTTGGACTCAAACTACGTTCAGCCACGTGGGAGTCCACTGCCTTAACCACCACCCCACCTGCTGGCCCCTAGTTCACCTTTCTTAAGCTAACCATTTCCTACATTCTGTTATGTCCTACTTACTGTGTTGTAAACCAGCAGCTCTCTCGACTAGAAAGATGTCTTTCTGAGGCTCTGCTCTGGGTGAGCCATTTGGGGTTCTCTCTGCAGAAGAATCAAACAAAAAGATTGTCCCATTTCTTGGATACAGAGATTAAGTCCCTGAGATAGAGAAATGGCATTACAAGTTTATTATGTTGGCATCTCTGTTCATTAAATTCTTCTCTTCTGAATTCTTAGAACATGTATCCCTTATCTTGAATTACATTTAATTATTCACTTAATAATATGGAAAAATATCCCCTAGGAATTAATTTAAGTGGGTAAGTCTATTTCCATATTTTATATAAATTACTTTTTAAAGTTTAACTTACTGTTGTATAATTGTTATAATTACATAATATGTAATAAAAATGGCGCTCAGGCCTAATCACAGAGGCCCCTTAACCAGCATAAGACATCTTCCTAATCACAGTAGTGCAATTTTATTTTATTTTTTAGGTTTTTGCCATAGGGTGCTTGTGCTTGCCAAGACAGAGAAAGTGACGAATCAACCCCCAGTGGGGATGGCCATTCTGCAATCCTTTCTCCTCCATTGTCCTCTGGGTATTTTGAGCACACACACATGCACACCCAGCATGATTTTCAAGCTACCTGGGTCCAGGACTCGAAGCTGGTTAGCCACATGTGAGTCCAGCACCTTAATCACTATGCCACCCTGTGGCCCACAGTGCTGCAATTCTTAATCTTGGAATTGAAACAATCCCAGTAGAAAGATTATTTTTTAAAAAGAATTATTTAATTTAACTCTATTTATTTATTTATTTATTTTAATTTGACCAGAGAGGAACAGAGTGGGAAGAGGGGAGCAGTGAGAAAGCAAACCACCAAGTCTGGGACTCAAACCATGGTCACCCATGTGGGAGTCCAGCACCCTTAACCATACTCCACCTGCTGGCCCCCCAGTAGGAAGACTATTGTGTATAAAGATTTGACCTAACACTGAGCTAAGTGATATGTAAAAGCTTACGATGCCTTATTTTAGAAGGGGGAAGAAGTTTCTCATGACTTGCTGATGCTCCATCAAACGCCTGACATCATCTTCGCAGTGGCTCCATGGCTGGGCAGTACAGCAAATGCAGCGGCAGTTATCGCCACGCTGGACAGCTGAAAGGACAATTCTACCAGACCAGAACTCAAACCTGAAGGTTTCATGTTTCATATGTGATTAATGGCGGCTCAAACGCATCCTTACCCAGAAGGGAGGACAGAGGAAGCGCCATTGCATATTCAAAGACTTATGCAGTTACGCATAAGCTAAAAATGATTTATTTGGACATATGAATCTATAGTGTTAGGTTTTTTATAAGAATATTTTAGGAAATTGAACTTTCTTTAAAAATTATCTTATCTGACTGCCTTAGTATGTTGGAAATAGTCAAGTTCTGAACATAATAATCTCAAAAGGTCTATCATAATATCACACCATGAAATAATAATTTTATGTATTTTCAGTATACAATAAACATTAACTCTAAGGATGCTGCTTTAATGTTGTCTTGTTTAATTGTTTAACAAATGTTTTTCTCATTTAGGTGTGTTTCTGTTTACAGAACTTCACTGATTAGGACCAGCAAGTAGTGTGGTGGTTAAAGCATTGGACTCCCACATGGCCGACCATGGTTCAAATCCCAGACCCAATGACTTGAAAATCACTCTGAATGTGTGTGCATGCATGCCCAAAATCCTGGGAGGAGAAGGGATTATAGTGTGGCTATGCTCCCTTGGGAAGGATTTCTCACTTTCCCTCTCTCTCTCTCTCTAGTGAACATATACATCCTATGGCAAAAACCTAAAAAAATATATAAAAATTAAAAAATCATTGATTTATCAGTGGATTTATATGAGAACCTGTGATGCTTTCAAATTCCATTAAATTAGTGCTCTCTGAGCTTTCTTTTTCTACTGAACCAATTTTATTTTTTAGAGGTTTTTGCCTTAGGGCATGTGTGCTCACAGGGGACAGAGAGACAGAGACAGTGAGAGGGAAAGTGAGAAATCACCTCCCTGGGAGCTGACCACACTGCAATCCTTTCTCCATTCTCTTCCCAGCATCTTGAGTACACACACACACAAGTTCCCAGCATGATTTTCTTTTCTTTTTTTTTTAAGATTTATTTTATTTAACTTTCTTTTTAAAAATTTGATCAGAGAGGGATAGAGCAAGAGTGTGAGAAAGAGAAGGTGAGAGAAAGTGAAAAAGCAAGCTGCCGGGTCTGGGACTCAAACCGCAGTTGGCCACGTGGGAATCCAGCGCCTGTAACAACCACACCACCTGCCAGCCCCACCCAGCATGATTTTTTTTTTCAATTTATTTATTTGCATTCATTCTCTGAACATCATTACAGCATACAAAATGAGATTTTCCATCCAAATTACACTATATATTGTCTCAGTCAAGCACATCAACAAACATGTTATTGTCAGCAAATGATCTTCCATTTCTTGTCTTCTGTATGTTTTGCTTTTTTCCCCCCATCCTAGATTCTCTATCTCTTACCCTCTGCCATCTCCCACTCTCCTCCCACAGTCTCTGGTAACTATGTTTGCTTTCTATACTGTTTTCTCCTCACATTTTATTGTAACGCCAAAGACCCTAATCAATCCAAATACCCTCATAGCAAACACAGGTGATACACACATTTCCATGAACACAAGTCTTACTTTACGCATCCTATAAAGTAGCACCTAGCTGTGGCTACATATCCTACTGCAGTCATTGAATAGATATATTTTTTTTTTCTGAAACTTTTTTTTTTTGTAACTCAATTTACATTCCTTCCCTAAGCTTCATCACAGCATACAAAATGCAATCTCCCATCCAGTACACACTGCATAGTGATACAATCATGCACATTACAAAAAATTTTCCATTACTAGTTCCTAGAATTACTTCCACCCCTCTTTCTGACCCTCTGTCCCTTCCCACCCTCCTCTCACACCACCTCCGGTGTCTACAATTGTCCTTCATTCCCTTCCCACCCACGTTGCATTGATCACATAATTTCCTGCATAATCTAACTACTTTCCATGGTGAGTTCACTCATTACTACTAAGAAAATCAGTTTTAACTTAACTCAAAGAAATGCCAAGGAACTTAGCTTAAAGCCAGGAAACAAGTTAGGATTCTGTTCAAATGGAAGGTGCATGAACCTATCAGTCTCATGTACTTTTATCTTCTGTTCTGGTTCAATTTTCCTGATTAAATTCTGGGATATAGTATTCAACTCCAGACTTGTCCCTCTGATTAAGTTGGCCACTTTCATAGTTTTTTGACTCTTATTTCCGTGTGTCTGTTTTTAATTTTCTTGATACAGCACACCCTTGAGAACTTCTTGGAGATCTGGTCTGGTGCTGGTAAATTCTTTCAGGTTTTGTTTATCTGAGAATGTTCTTGTCTTTTCTTCCCACCTGAAAGATAATCTTGCCGGGTACAGTATTCTTGGCTGAAATTGCTTCTCTCGTAACACTTTGAATATATTTTCCCATTCTCTCCTCGCTCGCATTGTTTCTGATGAGAGATCTGCTGTTAGCCTGATGGGATGTCCTTTGTAGGTAACTTGATGTTTCTCTCTTGCCAATCTTAGTATCTTGTCTTTGTCTGCGGTTTTGGTCAACCTGGCTATAATGTGTCTTGGAGAAGATCTCCTTGGGTTGATTCTATTTGGGGTCCTTTGTATTTCCTGGGACTGGATCTTCGAATGCCTCTCTAGGTTTGGAAAGTTTTCTTGCAGGATTTCATGGAATAGATTATCAATGCCCTTATGGGTCTCTTCACCTTCTGGAATGCCAATTATCCGGATATTTGGACGTTTGATGGTATCCAGTACTTCTCGCATATCATTCTCAAACTTTTGAGCCATTTTCTCAGTCTTCGTGGTGGACTTTTCTAAGCCAGCCATTTTCTCTTCTACATCTGAGATTCTATTTTCTGAATGATCTAGTCTGCTTTTAATACTTTCAAGGGAGATTTTGACTTCTTGTATTATAGACTTCATCTCTAGCAGTTCCGTTTGAGTCTTTTGTAAAGTGTGTAATTCCTCTTTTAGATCTTGCAAGAATTTCCTCATCTCCTGGAACTCGGCAACTTCTTTCTCCTTTCTCTTTAGCAGTTCATTATCTCTCTTTTCTTCCATCTCTGTTAGCTTCGACATTACGAATGTTCTAAATTCCTTATCAGACATTTCCATGACTTTCACCGAACTGCTTGTGGATGAAGGAGAGTTACTCTTTTCCATTGGAGGAGAGGTATTTTCTCGTTTTCCCATATTTCTCGTGATCCGACGGTGATTTCTTGTCATCTGATGAATGGCGTGTTTCTTTCAAATTCTTGAAGTTAAGCCTCAATGTTCAGGAGCAAGCAGACAGAGGTGTTCTAGAATCTGATTGCCGTTCTGTTTTGATCGCTGGTGCAGCAGATTCAGTAGATATTGGGTGGAGAGACAAGAAAAAGGAAAATGAAAAAGAGAGAGAGAAACAACAACAAAAAGAGAGAAAAAAGACAAAAAAATAAAAAATTATAATTGCTTTTCTTTTTTTTTTAAGAGAAAAAAATCACAAAATAGAAAACCGCGCGGCGCGCTTTCCATGAGGAATCTTCTCAGAGAATGGCTCAACTCTCCTGCCTGGGAGAAAGGAGCAGAAGGGATTATTAACAAAACAAAAGATGGAGCTGAGAGCCAGAGAGAAACTCTACCTTTAAAAAAATCGTAAAAAGGAAAAATTACCAAAAAAAAAAAATGAGGAGACAGGAGCAGAGAGAGACAGAGACCTCAGAGACACAGAGACAAAGATAGAAGGCCAGACGGGCTCCCTACCACACTAGCTTTGCTTGCTGGAGGCTGAATTATGAGTAGAAAATCTTCATTTCTCCTGTGCCCTGAAATATCTAGTTCCCAGTTTCCATGAGGAATCTTCTCAGAGAATGGCTCAACTCTCCTGCCACACTAGCTTTGCTTGCTGGAGGCTGAATTATGAGTAGAAAATCTTCATTTCTCCTGTGCCCTGAAATATCTAGTTCCCAGTTTCCATGAGGAATCTTCTCAGAGAATGGCTCAACTCTCCTGCCACACTAGCTTTGCTTGCTGGAGGCTGAATTATGAGTAGAAAATCTTCATTTCTCCTGTGCCCTGAAATATCTAGTTCCCAGTTTCCATGAGGAATCTTCTCAGAGAATGGCTCAACTCTCCTGCCACACTAGCTTTGCTTGCTGGAGGCTGAATTATGAGTAGAAAATCTTCATTTCTCCTGTGCCCTGAAATATCTAGTTCCCAGTTTCCATGAGGAATCTTCTCAGAGAATCCCCAGCATGATTTTCAAGCCACTAGGCCCAGGACCTGAACCATGGTCGGTCATGTAGGAGTCCAGCGATGTAAATGCTACACCATCTGCTATTCCCCGCTGAACTAATTTTTAAAGTTTATTTTATTGTTTCTTCCATGAACCAGTGGAGGGAGAAGAGAAAGAGGGAGAGAGAGATTGCTCCCCCAATGGGTCCTTGAAGCCACAATCCAGTGCCTGAGAGCCTTAGCCAGCTCCATGTTTATGGGTATGTATACCCAGCATACTCAAGGAGGTCTCCAGACTCGAACCCAAAACCTTCCTATGTGTGTCAGCCTTGCAGAGTGTAAGTTACTGCTGTGGCACTGTCTGGCCCTCACTGAACTATTAAACATGCTCTGTATGAAGGTGTGCTCCTGCAGCCCATAACCCATTTTTCTTAGTGTATTTTGGCACCACGTATCAAGCCGAAGATTATCAAACTTTATTAAAACTGGCTGGGTCACAGTTCAGAGAAACAGAGGGGAGAGATGGTGAAAGACACACACTTCCGGAGTAGGGCACCAAAAGTATTTTCCAAAGACAATCTGCCATTGAATATCTCATTTCTTAAGCAACAGTGGCAGAACAGTTGTTGGGAACAGTGTGCAATTTATTTTACACATAATGTTCCTCTGATTATGGGGCCATCAGTTCCTAGTCTAATTGAAAACATATTTTCTTGACTTCTATTAGGGAAAGAAAAACTCCATAAACATTTTCCCAACAGTACAGTGTTTGCTGCCATTCTTTATGAAGATTCACTCAAAATCAAAATGACAGAATAAATTCATGTTATAAAATTTTTAAATCACTTTCTTTGGTAAAATCATTATTTTGATGTAATGTGTTACCCAGAACTAAAGCCCAAATTCTTCTTCATTCTATTTACCACTGAATCCCTCAAACATGTTTACAATTGTGTACTAAAAGAACAGTGCACACACACTGATTAATACAAGTTTGTGTAATATTTCACCTAGTCTTTTCAAATTGTATTCAGAGATATTTTGTCTTGTTATTTTTATTTTAAAGAAAGTTCTAGGTCCCAGAAGGTGGAATGGTGGTTGAGGCACTGGACTCCCACATGGCTGACCATGGTTCAAGTCCTGGACCAGGTGACTTGCTTTCTCATATCCCTCTCTCTCTCTTTCTCTCTCTGGTGAGTGAAAATTTTAAAATTTTTAAAAAACGGGGACCAGCAGTTAGCATAATGGCTATGTCGCTAGACTCCCATGTAATCTACCGCTGTTTGAGTCCTGGACCCGGTGGCTTAAACTCATGCCAGGCACGTGTGCATGCGTGCCCAAGATCCCGAGAGGAGAATGGAAGAGAAGGGATTGTGGTGTGGCCATCCCCCATAGGGGGGTGATTTCTCACTTTCTGTCTGTCTCTGTCTTTCTGGCAAGCACACACGCCCTATAGCAAAATCCTCTCCAAAAAAAAGAAAGATAAATTAATAAATAAATAAATAAATAAAATTGAATAAATAATTTTTTTAAATGTTCTATAATTTTAACCAGCAGATGGTGTAATGGTTAAGTTGCTGGACTCCCATGTATCAACCATGGTTTGAGTCCCAGACCTGGTAGATTAAAACTCATGCTGGCGCATGCATGTGCATGCCCAAGATCCCAAGAGGAGAATGGAGGAAAAGGGATTGTGGTGTGGCCACACCCTCCCCAGCCTTGGAGGGTCAATTTCTCGCTTTCCATCTCTCTGGCAACCACAAGCACCTTATAGCAAAATCTCTAGGGGAAAAAAAAATCTGGGACTAGCAGATGGCATAATGGTTACGTTGCTGGACTCCCATGTAGTTGACCGCAGTTAGAGTCCCAAACCCAGTGGCTTAAAACTCATGCTGGGCTTGCATATGTTCGTGTCCAAGATCTCAGGAGGAGAAGGGATTGTGGCATAGCCACCCCCTTTGGGGGGTGATTTCTCACTTTCTGTCTCTCTGGAGAGTGCACACACCCTACAGCAATCTCTCTTAAAAATAAAATAAAAAAAGTTCTATAAAGTTAGTTCACAAAACTCCTGTGAATGATGTAATTCAGATGGTTTGGTACAATAGCTTTCATCTGCCTAATTCATTGAGAGGTAAAGTGCCTGGCTTTCCCCCTGCAAGCCCCACCTCTCCTCCCTCACCTGCCAGTGCCTTGAGTCTGCGTGCCTGGTGCGAAGGGGTAAGATGAACCGTTTCTCCCTCTCTGCTGGTAACACCACCTCAGACTACCAGTCCTTCGTGGGCTGGCGTTCTGAGAAAGCGGAATAGAGACGACTCCTGTTAACTAGAACCACGGTAAGGCATCTTTAGGTTTACATTTAAATCCTTGTCTCAGTTGCTTTGGTGGAACCCTCTGAGCAAAGTGCCTGTGATGAGGACCATAGGATCTGCCCTGCCGCAGCCACTGGTGGCCCATTCTCCATAGTCCCGCTCATCCTGCCATCATGGGCAGTAATCAAGGGGGCTCCACTCTGGGGATCACATCTACGTGACCCCCACTTTCATGACCCCCCGGTTCATGCTCACGATCTGTTCTTCTAAAGAGATAGTCCACCTGTCTGGCTTTAAGGCCACTCCCCGTGCCACCTGTGTCCTGCTTATCTTCCAAGTCCCCAGTGTGGGGCGTCCTTTCTGGGTGGTCCCTTGTGTCCCCTCTCACTCAAATAAGAGTGGAATCCCTCAGATTTAGCAAGATCTCAGATTTAGCACATAAAGAATACTCGGTTACATTTTATTTTCAAATAAAGAACAAACGATACAGTATTTAGGACCAATTAATATAAAATGTATCCATTGCTTATCTGACTTTCAAACTTAATAGGAAGCCCTGTATTTTGTCGTTACTGTCTCCACTCTTTTCCTGCCACTGAGGGAGACCTGACTGCACCCCTCTCCAACCACGTCTCCTTCCAGTTTTCCTTCCCAGCTGGTCTCTTAGTCTTGGCTCTAACCCTGATGGTGAAGGCGGGGAACTCAATATAGTTCTTGTAGTTCTTGAGGGTTTCCGTTGGCTAATGTCGCTGATCTGTTTCACAGCTCACTGTCTCCCCAACTCAGCGTAGGAAATCTACCATATCTCAGCACCTACATTTAAACCCTAACTTTCTGTTTAATATATATGGCATCATGTATCTCTAAAGAATATTAAGAAAAAATAACCCTTCAAGGTGTTCATCTTTCCAGTGCCTAAGACAACAGATTCAACTTGAGCACTTTGAAATCATGCGTTCGGCCAGTTCTTACTGTTACGATTTTTATTGAGATCCTCAGTTCACCCAGGAGCAGTGACCCTGCTCCTCCTGAACTACACCCTTCTGGCTGGTTCCCTTCCCTCATGACCACTGAGGACTCTGGACTCTAATCACTTTGGTTCAGGGAGGGTCTCTGATCCAAATCAGGCCAATCAAGGTTTCTGCTGGTGACTGATAGCAAATCTGAGAAAAATTACTTGAACTGAACTTTTAACAGAAAACATTGAGAAGGTATAATTGATGCCATTTCTGACCTTCTAGAGAAAATGATCCCCAAAGCAAGTACAGAGGTGGGCGATATTCTGCCTAATTACTCTTGTGGTTTGGTGGCCGCCCCAACCTTCTTACTCACGGGTGGCTCAATTGATTATTCCTGGTTTTCTAAACCGATAAATTCCATTTTTCTAAAGTACTTGGAGTGTAGGTTTCTTTACCTTCCAGGCAATAGTTTGCATGTCCTTTGAAACTCTATTATTTTATTATTGTGCCCAAGGAAATACTACCACAAAAATATCATAGGTTAGTAATGATCATAGGTTTAAAACAGATCAACTAAAGAAAAAAATAGTTGTCTTATTTTGGAAATAGAAGACAGAGAAAGAAACCACTTAAAGAACATCACAATGGACATGGTTAATATTTAAACATATGACTCCACAAAAAAGAATATATATAATCATAACCCAAATATGAGGTGAGATTATTTTTAACTAAGATAGAGAGAGAAGCACTAATCTTACAGATCTCTTTATAATTCTCAAGCAGATCACTAAATATTTCTAGTGTAACATTTACATTTTAAATTTTCTGTAAGAAATTAAGGCACAGTACAGTGATCTGCTTCGTACTCATGGCAGCTCTTGGCTCTGGGAGTATCCGAGGCAGACGGCAGGGCTGCTCCCACTTCCCCCTTTCCGCGAACTTGTCCTTACTAGGTGGTGTGGCTCCAAGGCTTTGCCAGTGCACGCTCGCACTCCTGCTCCCTGTGACACCACACTTAATTGGTTATTAATTTGGCACCAGTCCTAACCCCAAGGCCCCAACATATATATATATATATATATATATATATATATATATATACACACATACATATACATATATATGTGTATATATATATAAGTATATATATATATATATATAGTGTGTGTGTGCATGAGAGAGGCAGAGAAGTAAGAGAGAGAAGACAAGGGACAGAGAGAGGACTCTCGACAGGGTCTTGCTATTTCCCTTTCCCCAGCCCTACAGCTCTTCAGGACCCTGGGTGTCCTTCTGCGTGTGCACCAGCATGTTTACAGGCCAATGTGTGTGTGTGTGGGTGTGGGTTTTGTTGTTGTTGTTTATGTTTTTATTATTATTATTAATTTTCTACAAGGCGTGTGTGCTCATCAGAAGGGGATTGGCCATGCTATAATCCCTTCTTCATTCCCTTATCAGGATTTTGGGCACACATGTACACACATCCAGCATGATTTTCAAGCCACTAGGTCTGAGACTCAAACCACAGTGGACCACGTGGAAGTCATGCACCTTAGCCACCATGCCACCTGCTGGTTCCCAGGATGGTATTTTTCATGGTGTCCATACTCATTTTGAAAATCAAGAAAAATATAAAACGTAAAAACTCTAAAACATTGTCTGAGAAGAACTTTGCCTCTGAAAGAACACTGGAGGGGAAAGAGGTGATAATATTGATTCTTGTAATAGCAGAGAAGTGGGGCGGGGGGTAAGCTTAATAAAACAGAGGGAGGAAACCAGAATCTCCAGCAGGGGCGAACTTGACAATTCAGTTGACATCATTTTGCTCAACATGTAGAAGTCACATAATGAGAGGTGGGGAGACACCATAGTTAGCAGAGTATTTTATTAATATCATTACAGTTTAAAATAGAAGACTGTAGCTGTCACAACAAGGGGCTTTTAGAAAGGACCAGACTTTAATGGAGAAGAGCTAAGGTAGGAGGTTGAGGTCTCCTTGGGAGAAAAGCAGGAATCTGTCTTTTACTTAAGTAATTAGCCTGGCAGCAGGTTTTATACTGAGATGATTTCAAACTGAAAAATAAAGCAGGCAGCAGGAGGAGGTTGTTATGGCATACGACATTTAGTTTCTCACGATGTAACTGAAAAGAGACAAAGTCAAGATTATTTTCTTTGCAAATTAAACTACTTAATTTAAGTTACAAGTACAGAAATGAGTTGCCTATTTCATATTCTAGTTTTTCAAAAACAGATCCTGATTGTATTTCTCTTGTTCACTTAGTTATTAAATATTATCAATGTTCTTTCTACTGTGAGTTTAAAACATCGTTACATAATTGAGGAAAGTGTGTCTCAGCAGTATGGCAAAGTGAACATATGTTGTTTATCATTCTAGTTTTTTTTTTTCCTCTTCTTTTTGGAGCCATCCCATCTCTTATGTATGTGGGAACCTCAAAAAGTTCATGGAAAAGATGTAATAAAATTATGAGTTTATTTTGGTGTATTTTTTTTCAAATCCTTGCATAGATTTTTTTTTATATAATATGAATTTGCAATTAACTTTCTGAGGACCCCTCTTATGTCTGGACCCAGGGTCTGCAGTCCAAATGGCTTCCCTTTCCTGCCTGTGTCTCAGCCCACCTTCAGGACCTGGCTCCAATAAGTGGCCATGTGACCACAATGCCGTGCACAGGGCCACCTTCTACAGTTTGTCGTGCTCGAGGGTGTCTGGCCAAGGGAATGAGTGGGGTCTGAAATCCAGCCATGCCTCTCTCCCCAAGCTGGTACCTTGGCATGGGGTATACATGCCCAGAGAAAGGTCACCTTTTCCTCATTTTCATAAAGGATCCATCTGCTTGCCAAGCTGTTCACCTGCAGGGCCGCATTCACCTAGCGGGGAAATCATTTGCTCATTTGTACAAAGGCTCTGGAGCCATATGGGCTCACACGGCCTTGCCAGTGAGAGAACTCCATCCCTCTTTGCCTCAGTGACTGTTCATGGATGGACCCAAGTCTAAAGATGGTCAGTCGGAGTCCTCCCCTGGACTTGTGTATAATTTGCTTGAAATACCTCATGGAATGGCTAGAGCTGCTTCGCTGAAAGATGAGCACAGCCATGGTCCGTCCTACATCAAGAGTCTTTGCAGGATTAAGCAAACACAGAGGAAAGAGTTGTGAGATGCAAAAACAGGGAACAAGCTCTGGTTTGAGCCTCTGGTACCACACTTGCTGAAATCCCTAACAGCATTCCCCAGTTACACCAGCCAATGGATTCTTCTTTAATTAACTTAGTACAGAAAGTTCTGTCTCATTCAAATAAAGGACATATACTGATTAAGTCCGGTATTGACATTTTGAGGAAAGCTATTGTGCATAATGGAAGACTGTCCCCTCCCTAATACCAGGGCTGCTCATTACTCTGGGGTAACCAGCATCTGTTGCTTTGGGGCTTACACCTGTAGAAGGGGGTCTTCAAAAATGTGATGGAAAATGTATTTTATGAAAAAAAATTATGCATGAGTTTCAATATTTTTTGCACCAAAATACTTTAATTCCATTTTTGCACTTTAATTCCATTTTTCCACAAACTTTTTGATGTAAAATCTGATGTTTTCAAAGTAAATGATTAATTATAGGGGGATGAAATTAGTCAGGAAAGGCTTTCTGAAGATGGTGCCTTTGCCTAATCCCAAAGGGATCAAGCAGGAACATTTCTGTTGGAAAAGTGGCAGTGCAAGGGCACTACGCAGCGAGTTAGAGACACTCACTCTGACTTTTAAGTTGGAAGTGAATGCATTTATTAGGTCAATACTGGAAAGCTCTATAGGTAGTCTGGAATCAAGACTCATACTAGAGATGACTGTCAGGGATCAATCTCTCTCTGCAGTTTGGGGAAGAAGCCCCTCCCAGTTAGTCTAACAAAAGTCTTTGAGTAGCTGTGATTGGTGCTGCTTAGGTCAGGGGCCTGGTCCTCTAGAGCTGACTAACCAGGGAAATAGGCGCCTCTGAGCAGCACTGCCTGGACCACACGCTCACCCTGGAGCTGAGGCGAAGGCAGCACCTCCTGACCACACACTGGTAAGTGGCTGTTCAGGGTAGGTGGGGAGCCATTGCTAGAAAAGGAAGATGGGTGGGAACCAGCAGTTAGCATAATGGCTATGTCGCTAGACTCCCACGTAGCGTCCCGGACAGATGGCTTAAAACTCACGCCAGGCGCGTGTGTGTGCGTGCCTAAGATCCCGAGAGGAGAATGGAGGAGAAGGGATTGCGGCATGGCCATCCACCCTGGGGGGTGATTTCTCGCTTTCTGTCTCTAATGTCTCTGTCTGTCTGGCTGGCGAGCGCACGCGCCCTATAGCGAAAATCTCTCCAAAAAAGAAAAGAAAAGGAAGATGGGTGATGGATGGGTTAACTTCCAATGTCCTTATAAGGGAGGAAGCTGACAGGAGAAGCAAGGAGGAAATGTGTTAGCATGAAAAATAAGGTCAAATAAATGAGGGAGCCGAGCCCAGGAAACAGTCAAGTGATTCAAGGCGAGGTATTTGAACTTCAGTGTTGCACGTACAAATGAAGTTTCTGGAATGTTTACCTTGCTTCTGAGGAGCATGGTCAGAAAAGGTAGCTTGTACTTTTCATGTATAGTACCACTTGACCCTGTTTTCACAGACAGAATCATTTTCAAAATTTTGTGACTAACCTTAAGGCAGTCACCCAGAGCTGAACATGAGAGAGATCAGGTGATTGGCAGGAAAATCCGTCCCAGGTGGAATACTTTATCAGATGGTAATTCACGAAGCCAGTTGGATCCTCTCCTTTGAGAAGTGTTAGAAACAAGATACACAGAACGAGACTAGTGAGAATAAAGCAGAATTTAGAAGAAACTCACAGATAATGTGGTGCATTAGTTGGTGTCAGCTAAAGCTTTGTAAAAGATACAACCAAACATATGTGTCTCAACCGACAGCAGCTCTTATCTCATTCCTGTGACAGTCCGGGACAGGGTGATTCTGGGAGCAGACTTGTCTACGCTGCAGCTCTGCTGTCCTCAAAAAGTTGTGACCATTTGTATTGGCCAGCAGGCAGGATGATGGACTGGTGGGACTGAGTCCCATTTCCACCTCCACCCACTTCCCGGTGTGGAAAACTAGTCACGGGAGACCTAGAAGACAGGGAAGGTTAGGCCTGTGGTTGCTGCAGCAACTCCATACAGATGAAGGGTCTCTTAGAAGCCTATTAGTCACTTGTAGCCCAAGTCATAGCAGAGCCCTCAGCAAACAAAACCCAGGGGGCAGAGAGATGGACTTTGTGAGGGGTAAGAAATGGACATTCAGGGACCAGCAATTCATGTAATGGCTGTGTCGCTGGACTCCCATGTAGCCGACCACAGTTCGAGTCCCGGAATCGGTGGCTTAAATTCACACCGGGCGTGTTTGCATGTGTGCCCAAGATCCTGAGAGGAGAATGGAGGAGAAGGGATTGTGGTGTGGCCATCCCCCCTGGAGGGTGATTTCTTGCTTTCTGTCTCTCTGTCTCTCTCTTTCTGGTGAGTACACGCGCCCTATAGCAAAAAAAGAAATGGACATTCACTAAGAAGAGGACAGGAAAGCATTAGCTGAGCCTTCTCAGCCCAGCGTTCAAACGTGTCTGTGTGAAGGGTCCTCTCCCAGCCTGCTCTCTTCTTTTGCAGTGGAGTTATCAATACTATGGACTTGTGTACATTAATATGGGAGATGCTGCAATCTCAAGCTTAAGAACCCCTGCCTCAAACTCTCAAGGCCACACTGTTCACCTCTGTGGTTTCCATTACCCTTCCGGTGGTGACTCTGCATCTGTCTCCCCAGTACAGATTCTCTTTGGAGCCCCAGGCCGGCATGGCAGGTAGTACTGAATAGCTCCAATAGAAACATCCTGAAAAACACTTGGCACCCCGGGCATGAGCCATCACTCACTCTCCTGCCTGCTCCCCGGCATTTTCCAGTCAGATACTCAGATGAAAAACTTGGGACTCACTCCTGAGTCCCCCATCGATCTTCTCTGCTAGAACTGGTTGTGACTAGAGCTCATTTGCTGTTGAATCCATCCACGTGTCTCCTGATCCACTGCAAGTATCCTGGCCCAGCCTGGATTTCTCCACCTGGATTTTTGCAGGAGCTTCTGAACTACGTCTCCTGCCCTAAACTTGCACCCCTGATTCTCACACTTCAGTATGTGATCACTATGCAGTTAACACATACCAAGTCACACTCCCAATTGAAAATATTTTATCCTTCACCATTGTTTCCAGAAAAACTCTGATCTCCATAGACAGCCCATGAGACCTTTTTATCAGCTGGATTCCAAGTAGGGAAACTGCCTCCACACAAGGTAATTCAAAGGAAGGGAATGAAACACAGAAACCATGACAAAGGGCTTGGAAGAACACAAGGGGCGCTAAGCCAATCAAAAGCAGAAACCATAGCAGGAAGCCACTACACTCCAGGTGGGTGTGAACAAAGAGCATGAGGGATGTCACCCGAGCCCTGAGTCCAGGACTTCCAGGAGGAGCTGGAGATACTGGAACTTGCCTTCCAAAAGCGAGGACCATGGTGGATCCGGTCTGGTGCAGGCTGGGATCAAGGACAAGGTTGCAGCCTCCACTGAAAAGCGGGGGCATACCTGCCTTGGCTTCTCTCCTGCTCAGCAGTCTCAGTCCAGGGCCTCATCACCAAACTGCATTGGCCACCAGCTGGCAGGGGAGGCCTTTCACGTACATGGCAGAACGCCAGAAGGTTAGGAAATGAACCAGCACAAAATCTCACATTCTGCTCCCTCCCTTGCACTCTCTGTACACTCCCTCTGGACTCTCTGTCACGCTGGAACCTCTGTGTATTGGGGCCACAGAAGAAGTCACCCTTTGACCTTTTGTCACCCACTCACCTGTGTGGTTCTGAAGTATGCTTAGGTTCTCAACTTGGATACTACACTCCAAGGAAGTGTATTTTGGTCCCTAAATCTGAACTCAGTACACTAAATATATGAGCACCAGATCACCTATATACCCCGTCACAACATTTATTTAAAAAATAAAAAGCATAATATGAAACTAGATGATGAGTTCCTATTTATTTGTATTTATAACTTGAGACCAGGGCAGAGGCTTCCTATCTACTAGCCTCTACCACGTATCTGTACAACAAATATCAATCGGTTGAGTGTGTAGATCAATAACGAAGGTGTGTGAGTCGGGAATCACAGTGGTCAGTGTGGAGCAGTACAGGCCCTGCTTAGGGGCGTCCACACTAATTGCTGCTAGACTTCAGTGCTCTTAGATTTTGAAAGACAAAGGACATTGTTCAAATTTTTCTTGACACTCAGATGTGTGATGGCTGCTCTGCCCTGGGTGCTACCTTATTTCACCTCCACCTTTGCAAGTAATTCATAGCTCCCCCACCTAGTCAGTGCTCATCATACTCTATGAAATAAATTAAGTAGAAACACACACACACACACAACAGGAGCCTTGCTAAATCTTCTTTTTACTGTTTACTATTAGTAAAAAGGTACTAGGATTTCTCTTAAATACAACATATATTCCAAATTATATATAAAAACCACTATGGTTTGGGCTTTGCTTATTGTTTCCTCATCTTTGGGTCATCTCTCAGCCACAGGTGAATCAGGTGGTGTCTCTGTCCTCAACTCCATCTTTCTCTTATTTCCCTCTGTCATCTCTCCTGCTAAAGGCTGACAACTCTCCCACCAAGTGCTGTTGTCACTCTATGTTGGAATAATCACCTTTTGTTTTAATAATTCGTTGGTTTGCACTTTTTTCCATTTAATTCATAGAGAACTTCATTGTTGTCCACATAGATTTGTTCTTGCCTGTGATGTTTCTATTGCTAATTTCTGTTACACAGATTTATGATGACAAAATGCTTCAGGGTTTCCGGTATAACCAACTTCTTGTGTGAACGTGCTAGTCTAGTCATCCTCAGTCTGTGTGGGAGAGGATCTCAATGACTCCTACTGTGAACAGAATATCTTCTAGAGGGGTCCATGGAGGGGACTTCCCCAATGGTTGTTTCTTGTCTCTGTACCACAGTTATTAACCCGAGAGGCTAGAGATGACATCTCTGACTGTAAAAACATGCTGCCTCACTAGGCCTTTGCCTGCTATGTCTTGGTTCCAATAGTCTAAATATCAAATTTAAAAAGCAAAGTAAAATTGAAATCACATTTTCTATAAATTTATATGTTTATAAAAGATTATTGAGCTTTAGCATAAGAAAAGTAGCATAAGTATGATACAGTATTTCTTCTGTTCCTTAGCAAATGCTGTTTGAGCAAATTCATCCTTAAATCTTATCTTCTGAAAAAGAATATCTAACATCAATGACACATATGCACTAAACTATAAAGTGGTCAGTGATGTTCATTTTATATAAATGTAAGAGAAACCATGATTTCACTTGTAAAATACCTGAGCAATTTGAAACTGGCTTTATGAAAAATAAAATAGAACTTCAAAATAAGAGAAAGTAACCTCAGAAATAAAGGTTGAGGTCAATTGACATGGTTTCCCAGGAAAGAATTATTGTATCTTTGTTATCTCTTCACCCAGATACACACACTGTTGCCCACAATGCAACTGTGTGGTCAAGAAAACCAATAACAAATAAAAATACAACCACAGAGTTCAAAGCCCGAGCTCCCAGCCAGAGAGAAGTTCTTGTGAAAAAGCTGATTGTATAAATGTATTTTCCCAACACAGACATGGTAATATTGCCTGACAATTCTAGCTAGATAAACCCAGAGACAGATTTATCTAATGAAGATAATTACTCTTAGCTCATTGAGCTGCATGGATTAAGTAAGAGATGGTATATGCAGAACCCATTGTAGGTTGACCCGTGTAAGACTTGGTCATTAGGAAGGGTGAACATTTTTTGGTGTAGTAATTAGAATTAAATCAGCCATTTATCATTTATTAAGTTTACATCACATATTCAAGCATAATACTAGGTGCAGAGGACATAAGAATAAAAAACACATGGATTTTATGTTCGAGTTAAGAGTCTAATTGGGAGGAAGTTATAAAAAAAAAAGTCACAAGGAAATTTATTATGATAGGCCAGCCTTGTGATCTGTTGGATAACAATGCTGAATCTGACATGGCCGACCACAGGATTCAAATCCTGGCCCTGATGGTTTGTAAAACACACCAGGCATGAGTATGTGTGCATGCCCGAAATCCCAACAGGATGGAGGAGTGGAGGAGAAGGGATTGCAAGATGACCACACTCCAACGGAAAGGGCTTTCTCCCTCTTCCCTCTTCCTCTGTCTCTTTAATGTATGTAAATGTCCTCTGGCAAAACAAAAAAACATTTTTTTTTAAAATCTACCGTGAAGTAGAAATTACTGGTAAGAAGTGAAATCATTCCAGCTATTCTGAGGATCCAGATGCGGCATAGCACTGTACGCATGTGCTGTTTCTCATTGTCAGCATGACGGTGTACTGAGCCATTAAAATGCTTTCTCAGGCTCCTTACAGCTTCTAGGAACAGAGCAACTTTGTTGTTTGGACAGACCTGTTAAAATTAGAAACGCATGAAGTGAATGAATGGCCGAATGAGAAAATCATCACAATATTCTTTCTCTGGGGTTTTCTATGTGCCTGCCAATTAAGGCTCAAGAGGTTTGGGTGGGTAACTCTTTGCTCTTGCAATCTACCAGCAGGTTTATTACAAATACAAAAGTTATTTATGCAAGCCTAAAATTTGGATATTTTTGCTTTGCTAGTGACCTTTCTTAACCTTTCTACAGAGATAGATTCACTTCTAGACTGAATTGTAAAACTCTCTTCCTGAGGCTCCCACCAGAGAAATTAGCTATGTAACAAATTTGTCAGATTAGAATATGAGTGGTTGTTTCTCATGTTTTGTTTTTAAGTAGTGTGTATGATGAATGGAAGCAATTTACTCTTGCACTTCTAAATGTGTCATCTTTTTAGGAGCCAAACATACTGCTCTGTGAGGAGAGGACCACGAAGCACATCTTTCTGCTGGAGAAACAATAAGACAAAATCCAGGCAGCAGAGGGTGTCGGAGCATTCAGTGGCAAAGCAGCTGCCCAGAAAGACAGGTGATTCTCGGACGGGGCCACAGTCAGCGGGAGGTGGGCATAGTGTCGACAGAGCAGAGCAGGCTGGCCGAACGCACAACTGACAGGTTCTGCACGCAGGTGGAGGCAGGCAGTGGGCTTGGCAACAGGTCTTGAGACCGGAGGCTCCGAGACAGTACTCTGGTGCCAGGCAGTGTGGTGTAAACCTGAGATGTCTTGCAGGTGGTGGCTGAATGCCTGCTGTGGGGATTGGCAGAGGTGAGAACACGGACCAGGACACAGGGGCATAGGCTCAGAGGCCTCTGCAGGTGGTCAGGACAGAAAGTGTGCGGAATACATTCAACACCCCACACCACCACCACCCAGAGACCAGGATCTAGGCAAGAGGTCTGACAAGATGTCCAGGATCACAATAAACAACAAAGCAACAGGATTGCAATGGCAGCGATGATGTGGACTTTTAGAGGCAACAGAGCCTAATATTCCTCCCACTCTTCTGCCAAGGGTTGAAAATGGCCTCAAACAGAGTGGACGCCAGCACAAACACCTGGTTAGAATGCGGTGTGAGGTTGCCAAGACCAAGGCAGTTTATGACAAAAGGTACATATTTAGAAAGACAGGAGTAACATAGAGTTTGCAAGTTGAATTTTAATGATGGGATTTTGATACTCTGAAGGGCTTTTGATGCATGCATAGCCAAATTAGGATAATCAAGATGCATGCATGTAAGGATATCACACAGCCAACACAACTCTTCTGCATTTTATAGGGGTGCAGGGAAAGCAGGTGTTGTGGCTGTCTCAAGAACTCATTCACTTTCCAGATTAAATTCAGCCTCTAAAACTGCAGAGTCACGCATTCAAAGCCCGGGGAAACAAAAGTACCAGGCAAAAATCCTGGCACATAATGCTGGAAGCAGAAGAGGGAAAGTGATCCTTCTGAGGAATCATAAGCATAGATTTAGGATTACCCTGAGTCATTAAGAAAACCAGACAATCTCTATATATTTGAAATAATAAGCATTTGCATGATTAAAAGTGAAAATGAAAACAACTGTAAGTTGATTTTTTAAAAAAAGAGAGAGAGATAAAAAAAACCAACAGATGGGATAATGGTTACATCGCTGGACTCCCAGATGGTTGACCGTGGTTTGAGTCCCAGACCTAGTGGCTTCAGACTCACACCGGGCACGTGTGTGTGTGTGTGTGTGTGTGTGTGCCCAAATTCCTGAGAGGAGACTGGAGAAGGGATTGGGACATGGTCATCCCCCCTGTGGGGGGAGGGATTTTCACTTCCTGTCTCTCTGGTGAGCACACGCACCCTATAGCAAAAATCTCTCTTAAAAAAAGAAAGGAAGGAAGGAAGGAAGGAAGGAAGAGAAAGAGCTAGAGAGAGAAAGAAAGAAAGGAAAAAAGAAAGGAAGGAAGAAAGAAAGAAAGAAAAATTGGCTCCACATTAGTTTGATTGAGGGCGGTGATTCTTAAACTGTGTACATGGATCCAGCAAATACAATGTTCTCTAGAAAATTGTTAAAAATGCTAATTCTTGGGACCAGCAGTTGGCATAATGGCTATGTCGCTGGACTCCCACGTAGTCGACCACGGTTTGAGTCCCAGACCTGGTGGCTTAAACTCACGCCGGGCGCGTGTGTGTGCGTGCCCAAGATCCCGAGAGAAGAATGGAGGAGAAGGGATTGTGGCGTGGCCATCCCCCCTGGGGGGTGATTTCTCGCTTTCTGTCTCTCTGTCTCCCTCTGTCTTTCTGGCAAGTGTACACGCCCTATAGCAAAAACCTCTCCAAAAAAAAAAAAAAAAAGCCAATTCTTGGGGTACACTCCAGATCTTTTGAATCAGAAACTCTTAGGGTAGAGTCAATAATCTATGTTTTAATAAGCCTTCCAGGTACAGAGTTGATGGTTTAGCAAATAAAAGTACAGGACACAAAATTTAATTTGATTTCCAGAAAAATAATAATTCTTTAGTGTAAGCATATCTCATGCAATATTTAGGTCATAGTTATATACTAAAAATGTTTTTAATCTGAAATTCACATTTGACTGGGCAGCCTTCGTTTTAGCTGACAGCCTTCTCCAGGTAACTCTGATACAAGTTAAAATTTGAGAACCACTCTTATAGGGCAAAAAATAATAGCAATATTTAACACAAAAATACAAATTATCTTTTATGCCCATAGTGTAAATGTGTCTGGCAGTATATAGAATTCAATTTTTAAATATTTATTTGGCTCAAACTATTTGCTTTTATTTGTTTTTGTGTTTTGACATTTGAGTTCATCTCAATCTGTCAAACGGTGTGAAATTTTACATAAAATCAAGATCTGAATCATACATTTAAAAAAACTTGATAGAGGGCACATGTGCTCACTGGAGAGAGACAGAGAAAGAAAGAGACAGAGAGAGAGGAAAAGTAAAAAAAGCAAACCCCATGGCAGATGGTCACATCACACTCCTTCTTCTTCATTTGTCTTTTCAGGATTTGGGACACACATGCACATGAGCCCAGTGTGTTTTTTCAAGTTGCCAGATGCAGGAATTGAACCACGTGGTTGACCATGTGGGATCCAGACTCCTTGACCACTATGCCACTGACTGGCCCTGAATCATATTTCATATGGCAACAATTAAGACTATTGACAAGTGGCCCCCAGGCTTCCACAGTCCCCATCACTCTTCTTTTGTGTCTCTACCAAGAGTCTAGGTATTGCCCACCATTGTATTGTGGTTGTGCTGTTGCTGCAACCCCTGGTTGGGATTGCATTACTTGCTTAAGTCTCTTTAGAAATATACATTTGCGATGTCTTTTCTAGTAGCATTCCTCTCTCCATTGTTACACACCTTCTAGAATGAGAAATAGCTCAAAGAGCTCACATGGAAACTAGGGATATTATGGCATCAGCTACATCTCCCAGAAAATGAGTTAATAAGACTAGAAGTCAGGGATATGATAGAGGGCCAGCCTGGAACAATGGAGCTTAATTTATATAAGGACCAAGAAAAAAAAAATCATTGAGTTTCCTTTGTGTGTTTCATTTAAATTGAAAATATTCTTGGGCCGTAGTGGTTAAAGCAGCTGGATCCCACATGGCTGACCATGTGTTTCAAGTCTTGGATCCTGTGCCTTGAAAATCACATTGGGTGTGTGTGCATGCAGGCGCAAAATCCTGAGAGGAGAATGGAGTAGAAAGGATTGCAGTGTGGTCATCTCCCCTGGTGGATGCTCATTTGCTCACTCTCTCTCCAAGTGCATGTGTCCTCTGGCAATTTTTTTTTTTTTTAAATAAAAGGAAGAAAGAAAGAAAGAAAGAAAGAAAGAAAGAAAGAAAGAAAGAAAGAAAGAAAGAAAGAAAGAAAGAAAGAAAGAAAGAAAGGAAAAATATTTTTGCTGATTCTTAGGGAAAATGCATGTTTCAAATTTGATGATATGATTTAGTGAAGAAAAGAATATCAATATAAAAATTAACAGAGATATTTAAGGAATAAAATGTTAGCATTGGAGAATATTTAGGAAGGCTGACCTATAATCTTTACATTGAAAATAAATTCAGTCCATATCTCAAATCCAGACCATGTACCTGCAATCAAAAGACTGTGATTCACCCCCTACTTTCTATTACCAGCTTGAACCAATATGTGGGTGGATAGAATCGGTGGTGAACGTCTTAACCAAATTTGGTTCCTGGAGCAAATCAAGACGATCATGTCTACTGACTCCACACCATTTAGACATTGCTTGATTTAGTTTAAGTGAATTACTAAATACTGGAAATAAATACAACTGATTTATGTTTAATCTAAGTTTGTGTTTCATGATTTGAATTTTGCAAAGTCACTTTCAATTCAAACTTTTACAGCAATGTCCCTTTTACTATCTCAAGAGCTTTCCCGGAATAAACCTCTCCCGGTGCAAGCTCGCTTGCAGAACATGTGCAATGCTTTGGTGACATATGGGCCTGTCTACAGTAATTAATTCCTAGTTTGTCTGACCTAATTGCTCCATGTTGGCAACTCTTGTTATTTTATTAAAGGCAACATTGTTAAATATGAACAGAATATTGCCGAAATTGTGATTATTATATGCAAAGGTGTGTACATTTTATAATTCCTCTATTGTATCAATTATTAAATTCTCACTGTTCGATAAATATTTCCTACACGGTGATCTCAAATGCTATTGCATGCTCCAATTTAATTTATCTTTTTAATTATATTGATGATTAGTTGTGTTCCAAGTCTATTGTGGAGGCGGAAATTAGATTCAGTGTTCCTTTCCCACACTATGATATACTACATTTTATTCCTCCTATTAGGTAAATTAGAAAAACAGGGTGCTTTCCATTTTATATAAGGAAGACCAGTATTCCTTTCTGCTTGATTAAGGAAGAAGAACACTGTGTCCACCTTAAATTTGCTCACTTCAGGTTGGTAGTTGCATCTCAGATCCATCTGGACATTTTCCTCCACCCACCTGCATCTCCATTTAGTCCAAACTCCACCGCAGTGACTTATGGTAACATTTGGTTTGAGATACCATAAACAATCAGTAAGCTTTTGAAGCTTGCTATTCTGTCCCAATTTTGCAACAAAAAAAAATCCTGATTGGATGGATTTTATTTATCAATCTCTAGGTTTGTGAGATATTTTAAAGAAATTAAATTGTACATTTAATTTCACTCCCTGTAGTAGAATGTGTTATGGGATACCCCAGTTCTGTATGCCTGATGCTAATGCAGTCTCTTATGCATCAAAATGCACTGAGTACTTGCAAATTACAAAACAGCTACGCTATAGACACACACTGTTCTCATTTCTGAACTGTAATACACCAAGCTTTTGGGCAATCGTATGAAATTTATATGGCTAGTCACAAGAAATTTTTATTCACAGAAGTTAGTTACTCTAGACAGAACCTCTCAATTTATTAAAGGAAAAAAATCTGAGTTCGACAAAGGCATAGGTACAGCCACGGGAAGATAAAGTCTAGCAGTCCCTCCTGTCTATCTCCCCCTTCCCTGAGAATGATAAAACTAGAAGAGAAACACATTTACTTGAATTTCAATATTCTGTAGGTCTTAATGCCATATGAATTTCTCACCTATTAAAACTAATGGGTTCTGACGCTTCTGAGAAAAGACAGATACATGCCAGAACTAGTCATTTCTCAGCTTTCGCTGTTGGATTAGATTTGCAGCAACACAATAGGCTTAAAAAGCAGACTTTGCTAAGGGATAAGAGGTGGAAAGTTTGAAATTCCTGAAGCCTGGAAGCTTTGATCATAATTTTGTTTTCTTAAGTATGGGAAAACGGTGCTTCCACATCGGGCATAATGTGATGGCCCTAGGAGCTGGAAGACAGGAGTTATAAAGAAGGGAGAGCCCCAAAGCTACAGCCACCTCTCCCAGTCCTGAAATACTGTGAGGGGTCAGAGCAGGGAGACAGAGACAGCTGAGATAGGGGAAAATAAGTAATGCCAGGTGTAAATATTAGTAAATATCCCTAAACTGAGGGGATAGAGTGATGGGTCTTCAGAAACACCCAGAGAGCTACAGTAGAACCTGAGATCTGAGGTATATGTACCCACTGGGGTGGTGGTGGTGGTGGTAGGGTGAACTGCGGACTCCTAGCAGAAGCCCAGCATAGGGCCACTGTCACTTTGGCATAGTGGTTGTACAGAACTGTTTGAACAAGGGGAACTGTGAGGAGGAGGGCAAATAGTGAGATAGTTACCCATTGGTGAAGGGGTAATAAAAGTCAAGATCGGGAGGCTCACCTTAGTATCCAGGACTTCGAGAGATCACATCAAAGATGGCCAGGGTACTAGCTTCTGAAGTCATTTGCCATTTCTGGTTCTATGTATTTGTTCCTGTGAGTTCGAGGATCCATTGGTGTCATTTTCTTACTTCAATTTAACTCTGCTCCCACCCACCTCCTTTATGTTGCTATTGTCGATTTCATTCCTCTCTATTATCAACCCAGTAATACTGGGTTGTCAGGAGAGTCATGACACATGTTTGCCTCGAAATGCATAGAAAAATACATTGTGACTTTCCTGATGAACTAATACAATTATTTGCATATTGTTTTATGCATTTGTTTTTTAAATCAGTTAAGAGAAGGAAAAAATGCATTCATACTTTTAAAATGACCTAATTTCCTTTACTGGTGGCCTTTGATTTTCTCTATGGATTCCAGTTTCCATTTCTCTTCATTTGCTTTCACCCAAAGAACTTCTTTTAGTGTTCCTTGTGAAGCTGGTGTGGTAGCAAGAGATTCTCTCAAATTTTGTTTACCTGGTACTGTCTTTATTTTGGATTCATGTTCGAAAGATAGTTTTAGTGGATATAAAGTTTGTGATTGGTAGTTATTTTTTTCTTTGAGCACTTTGAATGTGACAGCCACTGTCTTCTGACCTCTATTGCTTATGATGAGACAGACATTGGCTGTAATCTTTTCAGAGTTTCCTTGTGTGTGATAAATCTATTTTCTATTACTGTTTTCAAGATTTTTCTCTTTATCATTAGCTTTTGGAATATGTAGTATAATGTGCCTGAGTATGCATCTTTTTCATTTATTCTACGTGGATCTTCTTGAGCTTCTTAGATATATACATTAAAATATTTCAATAACCGGGGACCAGCAGTTAGCGTAATGGCTATGTTGCCAAGGGGCCAGTTAGCTCTCTGGGGTGTTTTCTATAAGGGACCTAACCCCAGTTGTAAGGATTCCATCCCCATAACCTTGTGACACCCCAAAGGCCCCACCTCATTACCTTAGAATTTCATCATATAAATTTTGGGAGGATAGAAACATTCAGACCATACCGGGGACCAGCAGATGGCATAATGTCTACGTCACTGAACTCCCATGTAGTCAACCGTGGTTCAAGTCCTGTACCTGGTGGCTTAAACTCACACCAGGCATGTGATGCTGGGCACGTGTGTGTGTGCTCAAGATCCCAAGAGGACAATGGAGGAGAAGGGATTGCGGCATGGCCATCCCCCCAGGGGTGATTTCTCACTTTTTGTTTCTGTCTCGCTCAGTCTTTCTGGTGAACACACGCGCCCTATAGCAAAAACCTCTTCAAAAAAAAAAAAAAAAAAAAAAGAAAGACAGAAAAAGAAAGAAACATTCAGACCATATCAAATGTCTGTCTTCCTTATCAGGAAATCAAAAGCTTACCTACAAACCATTGAGAAGATCTTGCTTATGCCTTACCTACCAGAACACTGTCACATGATTAATCTAGCTGGAGACCAAGAAGGGACATAGTATCTCCAACCTCTAAAAAGGTTGGAAACATGAAAAGGAAAGGGGTTAGGGGTGGGTAGTACTCCAGCCTTGAAGGCCTTTGCCATTCACTTTGTTAGTCACTTATATAACTGCCAGTTACTTTGCAAAGTGCTTTCTTTTAAATCCTATAAAATGACAATGAGTTAGTCCTAATGTCTCCAATTAAAAACCAAAAGACTAAATCCTTGCTTTTTCTTATACTTCATTTTCCTCAATCATTATCATGGTACCCAGAATTAAGAGACCCAAAGAAATCACCAAAGCACCAGGAAAGGGTATTTCCTGACAATAATATGGTGTTCAATTTAAGAGTGTATGTATACGTCTACTGGAAAGAAACAACACACAGCATTTATCAAGCTTAGTATTTTTATTTTTACTTTTCCTTTGGGGTTAAAGTAAGTTTTCTCCTCTACCCTGGGAAAACGTAGGCAGGCAACTCACAAATGTAACATGAACTGAAGGATTCAGGGCTGTAATTTGCATCAAAGCCAAGCCAACAGGACTTCTGTCATCTCCTCTTCAAAGCAATATTATCCTAAGGGATGTGCTATTTCACTGTAAACCAAGGAATTCATGCTCAAACATGCAGCTGCTAGCTCAGAATTTAACATAAAAAAGCTTGAAAAAGAAAGAGTAAGTGGGTAGGATCTTTACTGACTCCACAGGAAACCCTCTTGCTTTGTTTTATTTTTGTTTTAGTGTTTAAGTTCATTTATGTATTTATTGAGAGAGAGAAACAAGCACCTTCAACAAGGTCTCATGCCAAATTCACCTCCCAGCCTTTGCTGAGTACACTTCCAGTAGGTACAAGCTGACCTGGAGACTGAACCCTGATCGTCCATGCAGCTTCTACACTGTGGAATACATCATGACTGCTGTTTTGGCCTCTGAGCCACCATGGCTTGGCCTCCCTTCTGCTCTTAAGTAGTATCTCTCTCCCACCCCCACCCACTCAATTGTGCTAATAAACAAAATGAAGATGAGTAATGGCTGAGTGAGGTACAGTAATGCATATTATCAAGTGGCTAGATCAGGACTAAAATAAGGCCCAGACTTTCACAATTGCTAAAGTGGATAAGAAAGAGGACAAATCTGATTATCTTATCTCTGTGGTTTAGCTAGATTCAAACTCACTTTCCTGTCGATTTTTTTTTTCAGTCAGTCAATTTAATCTAAGACTTGAAAAGAAATGAAATGTAAAGCTTATATAGAGCAGAAGAATACTATGAGTTATAAGTTAATATAAAAATTATTATAATCACAAATTACATTTTAATGGCCATGTATAACTTTTCAAAATAATTCATATGGCTGTTTTTATTTTCCATTAGAAATTGATAGAGAAAGAAATAGCTTGGTGCATTGGGTAACATATATTATTTTCATAATAACATTGTAAAATGTCTCTCTGTTACTCGAACCAGAGTAAACCAATCAATGAACACCATTGAATGAACTGACTTGCAGGAGACAAAATAAGCCATGATTTAAAAGATCTTGTCATTTTAAATAAAAACAGTAGAGGTCTCTGAAAAATGATGAAACAATTACCTGCAAAATGTAACTCTAACTAGGAGCTCTTCAGGACACTTCATACACGTTACCTATGTGCAAAAGAGATATGGAAGCTATGAATAAAGGAATTTATAAAAAGCAAGCTATTTATGAATACCTTCCCACGTGATATTATTTATCCTTTTAAGCTATGACTTACCTATTTCATTTATAAATTACTTTTTAGTGAAAATTGCAAAGAGCCAATTTGATCAGTTTCAGAAAGTTTTCATCAACATATTAAAAGCTTTCAAACATAAATCTCTTGGTGTTATTTCTTTAGAGATTTATAGTCTGTATATTATTTTAATATTGATTTTTTTGTGATATAACATCAGTGGGTTTATTTTTCAAGGGGCTATCTTTCTAAATTATATTAAAATAAGACTTCATCTGCTCTTTATCATTTCAGTTGTAGGAGATATTCTGCTCAGAGATAAAAATGTAATTTTTAAGTCACTAAAAATAGTTCCTTTATTTTTTCTCTTTTCCTTTCTTTCTTTTCTCTTTCTTCCTGTCTGTTTTTCTTTTTATTTCTCTCTCTCTCTCTCTCTCTCTCTCTCTCTCTCTCTCTCTCTCTTTCTTTTAAAAGGTTTTTGCCGTAGGGTACATGTGTTCACCGGAGAAAGAGACAGACAGTGAGACGGAAAGTGAGAAATCACCCCCACAGGGGAGGGCCACACCATGATCCCTTCTCCTCCATTCTCCTCCTGGGATTTTGCACACACATGCACACATGCCCAGTGTGAGTTTCAAGCCACCAGGTCTGGGACTCGAACTGCAGTTGGCCATGTGGGAGTCCAGTGCCTTAACTCCCATGCCACCTGCTGACCCCCTGCATTATTTTTCAAATTAAGTACTATCACCCAAGCTCCTGTGTGCCTAGGAATAAATTAATTTTGACTCAGTTTTAATTTTGCATACATACACATTTCACTCAGAGTAATTTTCTAAATATAGGATAAATCTACCCAGTATAGAAAATATGTTTTGAATGTTATTTACGGTGAAATTTTAAATGTGACCATTTTCAAGACTGAATCAATTTATTATAGTTAATATTTGGCAATAGCCCTCTCCCTTAATATGATTGATTAAGGAGCAACAAGATGGCTGAACATGTAAACTACTTGGATTTTTTCTCTTTTAAGTGTGTATATTTAAGATAAAGAGATGAAAACTTTAGAGGTATAAACACATACAGAATCAAAGGTAAGTGCCATGAGAAAGAACTAATAGCAGGACAACCAGAGTTGTAACGTTGGGTATTTCTGCAACGGGAGGGGAACCAAACCCCACTCTTCCATATGACCGCCAGCACTGTGGGTGTTGTGCTGCCGCTGAGCCACCGTGGCCGAACCAAATTGCTTATTTCTGTTTTCTAGAACTTATCTTTTTCTTTTTAATCCCTTTCTCCCTCCTTTTAGCTGTAATTGACACAGAGGCAGGACTGATAGAAAACACATATTCCCTAGAACATTTTCTAGAAACAGTCTAAGTCCTTTGAACATTATGCAACAACTATTTAAAATAGAAAATAAAGGGACCAGCAGTTGGTGTAATGGCTGTCTCTGGACTCCCATGTAGTCAACCCCGGTTTAAGTCCTGGACCCAGTGGCTTAAACCATCCTGGGCCATGTGCCTGCATGCCCAAGATGCCAAGAGGAGAATGGAGGGGAAGAGATTGCAGCGTGGTCATCCCCTCTGGGGGGTGATTTCTCACTTTCTGTCTCTCTATTTCTGGCGAGCACACATGCCCTATAGCAAAAACCTCTAAAAAAATATAGAAAATGAAGAAACATATCTCAATTACAAAAACCCAAGTTTAGCTCTATTCTCTTTCTGTTTCCTTTTTAGAGTAGGAATCAGAAGTAGTAGGGTTATATAAAAAATATATGCAAAATAAAAGACTGAATGAGTCCTTTCTCTTTTTCTTCTTTCCTATTTCCATCTCTCATAAACATAACAGCAATATTAAACTGAGAAAGTATTTTGTCAGTTTTTACTTTTCTCAAAGTACTCTCAATTAGCAGGTGATACAACTAAAAGCACTGTCAGATAATATGAAAGATAGGCAAGTTTCTGAGTGGATACAAATTGATCAATGCAACTGTCTGCCATCAATATTATCAGTGTACTCTTGTGCTTTTCAGTATAGGAAGCAGTGGCCTTATCAATTACTCCTCCTCCTTTGTAAAAACCAGGACCTACTTTCATAACAATATATAGCTAGTTACTGGACAACGAAAGTAGATCCTTTTGCAACTTCATTTTATAAGGCAAACTCTAAAAAATGATTATTCAATTAATGATGGAGGCAGTCAAGGAAAACCAATTTATTTTAGAAAATGACCTAATGCTAAAAGGTATAGGCAGGACTTAAGTTAGCTGTATCTAAGTGTGCTTATCTATTTACCTTCTCTTACAGAAATGAGAGCTACAGAGATAAATGGATTCAGTAACTGTAAAAAACAATGGCTCCTCTGGGAAGGAAAGCAATTGTTTGCTCTGGGATATAAAACAACTTTTGCATCGAATAAGAAATATGCAGATGTGGATGTACACATACACATAAAAACATCACCACATTAAATAATTTCAACTTCACCGTGAGAATAAGTTGTAAGAAAAATAAGCTCTTTGAAATCCTGATATTAGCGTTGAAATAATATTTTAAAGAAGAAATAATAAGAAAACAATTTTTAATCTTAAAGTGTAAAAAAACCAGGAGAGAGTGGGCAGTGGGGTAGACCTGATTTTAAAGGATTTACATTAATTGGCATATTTATACCCTCCAGGGTCTAAATACACTTTTTTTTTTAAAGTAAATCTCTTTCAATCTTAGTATTCTTAATATTTCTGCTCAGAAAGATAAGTGAGATTGGAAGAGAAAAATCCTCAGTTACCTTAATGTTCTTGTCATCTTTAGTAGCCTTTCTATTTTATTACTCAAAGTCATTTGCATTTAGCAGGAGACCACTGACAAAGGTAGAAAAGCACTTATTTTCTCTGAGATTCAGTTGTCTTGTACGATGTATTGGTTCAATTTGATCATCTCTTAGTCCCTTTTATCTTTACACTTTATGACTAAAATATAGAATGGAAGAATTACTAAACTCAGAATGTCTCAGAAGCATACTTGCAGGTATTACTGGAACACACCTGTAGATAATTACACCAGAGAAAAAGACTGTCTGTATGAATGAGCAACTTTGGATATGCCTGAAAAAGTTACTGTTGTCAACTCCTTTACTTATATCCAAACCAGTGGATCATACGAGTATATTTACATACAAGGGATTTCAAATCTTACTGGAACTTGAATAATATTTATGTGCATTGTTTCATGTTATGGATGAGAAAGCTGTGTTGTAGGAAGGATTAAGTCGATTAAAGCATTGGTTTTATCATTGACCTTTTCATTAGTTCATTTATTCATTCATTTGAGTACGCATTTCCTGAATGTTACTGCAAAGGACATTATGTTAAGCTCTAGAGAACAAATACAAATATGTCATTGTCCCTGAGGTCAAGTTTTGTGTGTTCTTGGAAGAAAAACAGCAAATTCAAATGGAAAATGCATCTAATTTGGAAAAACTGTTATAAATTTAAACATAAAAAATTGGGAATTGTTGATAAGTGAAAAAAAAAAAACTTTGCCTTGATCTTAAAAATATATATGCTAACATAAAAGACTTAATTTTATATGTACTTTAATTTTAGAGAACATAAAAGTATTTTTAAATGTTCCAACCAAAAATAGCTCAGGCCCAATTAGCTTTCCTAGAACATTCTACCACAAATTTAAGGAAATAAAGACCAATTCTTAATTATGGGCCAATGTAAAAAAAGGTATGTGACAGTACGTTGAAAACCATAGAACGAAACCAAATATAAATACAAAGTTTAAATAAAAAATATTTAAAAAATAAAATCATAGAACATAACTGAGAACAGTTAAGTCCTAAATATTTAATATTTAATATTTTCATGGAATTTTAATATTTTCATGGAACGTTAGAGTCAACATGTTAAATTCCTTACATTGATCTATAAAAGCAACAAAATCTCAACCCAAATCCTGGTGGTATTATATATATATATACATATATATATGTGTGTGTGTATATACATACACACACACATACACAGAAATTTATGTTGATTCTAAGATTTATATGAAGTACAAACAACCTTGAATAGCCAAAGTAGCTTTTAAAAATAACAAAGACATACATTACTTGATTTCCAAAGTGTCAACAAAGTTATAGTAATAAAAATAGCAGTGCACTACCAAATTATAAATATATCAAAGGGTCAATGGAACAGAATAATAGAATCATTAGTCCATGAAAAGAAAATTCATGTACAATAATATTTCTTCAAAGTCCTAAAGCAATTCAATAGGAGAAGAAAAGATTTTCATAATTTATTATCTACATGGAAAAAATAAACATCAAGTCTTGCCACAGAAAAATGCATGAAAATTAACTCAAAATGAACCATATATCTAATTGTATGAGTGGAAATACAAAACTTACAGCAAGAAAAAGAAAAATATTTCCAACCTTGGATTTGGCGATGTTTTCGTATCAAGGACACAGAAGTTATAAACCATGAAAGAAAAATGAAAAACTGTATTTCATGAAAAGTAAGACATTTAGTTTTTGTTTTTTTTTTTTTAAAAAAAGACATGAGTTCTAGGGTTCTAATGTACACCCTGGATGGTGAATAATATGTTAATTAATTTGATTGTAGCAATCATGGAACAGTGCATATGTATATAAAATCACTAGTTTCTATATCTTAAATATATTTAATCTTTGTCAATTAAATATTTAAACATTTTATAATATTGGGAGCATGGGGGGGAAAGATAAGAATAGATACATGTAGTACCATATAATCAAAAAATGATTTACAATAGTAGCAAAAATAATATAATTAGGATAAATATATGGTATGAGGAATACATAATTCCTAGTTCACTAAAAATAAGACAAATAAGTCAATTAAAATAGACATAAAAATGTGAATAGACACTTCACAAAATAAAATATTTAAATGACTAGTAAGTTCATGAAAAGATGCTCAACATAAGGTCATAAAGGAAGTTCAAATCTAGGGCCAGCAGATGGCATAGTAGTTGGGATTCTGGATTCCCACATGGCTAATATGGTTTGAGTCCCAGATCTGGGCACTTGCTTTCTCACTTTCCATCTCTCTTTCTCTCTCTCTCACTTGCTGGTGAGAGCACGTACCCTACAGCAAATTTTAAAAATAATCATAAATAAAATAATATTTTTAAAAAGGGAAATACAAATCATGAAATACCACTCAACACTGTTAGAGTGGTTAAAATGAAAAAGACTGACAGTACCAAGTGCAGATGAAGCAACTGGAAATTTCATATACCTTTTCAAAATGTAAAAGTGAAGCTTTTATAAAACATCCTGGTAGTTTTTTTTTGTTTTTTAATATTAAATATACATCTACCAAATACCACAACCACTGCACTCCTAGGAATTTACCCAAGAGAAATAAATACATATTTCCACACAAAGACTTATATATAAATATTCATATCAGCTATATTCACAATAGACAAAACCCACACACACGACCACACTATATTTCACATATTCTAAGAAAAATAAAGGCTATAGGAAGGGACCCGAACCTTACCATAGAGAGACATCAGAGGTGGGTAAGCAGTCTGGCAGCACATACAGAGGTTCCCGGGGGCTGGCTGATTATTTTCACTTTCTCTCTGTCTCTCTCTGTCTTTCTGGTGAGCACACGTACCCTATAGCAAAAGCTCCCAAAAAAAAAAAAAAAAAAAAAAACAAACAAACAAAACAGAGCATTATTGGTAGAAAGATAGACAAATAAAACAAATTAGAAGCTGATAGAGTCTAGAAACAGATCCACAAACATATGGTTATTTAATTGCTGATACAATAATGGTGTTATCAGAAGAGGGGTAAAGTTTTCTGTCAATGGTGCTGGGTCAATTAGATATCCATAAGGACAGAATAAATCCTGGCCTCTGTCTCACACAATGTGCAAAAGCAAATTCCAGGTAGAATATGGATCTAAATGTAAAAAGGGAAACATTTTAAGTTTTTCATAGGAAGCATAAAGGGCCCAGACAGTGGTGCAGCAGTAATGCAAAGTTTGATAAACTGACACACAGAGAGAAGCCCCAGGTTCGTATCCAGAAACCTCCCTGGACTTACCAGACACACATAGGGCTGTTATCTGGGCCAGGTTGCAGCTGCGGATAGAGCAGAGTAGGGACCATGTTGGGGTAGCCTGTCTCTCCCTCTCTCTTACTAGTAAAGAGAAACTGTAAGGAAAAAAAAAGATACATAGCTATAGTCTACAAGTAACTTTTATTCAGAAAGTAAAAATCCTATAGTCTACAAGTAACTTTTATTCAGAAAGTAAAAGTCCTATAGTCTACAAGTAACTTTTATTCAGAAAGTAAAAATCCTATTTCCATTTCCTATTAAAAAATAGGAAACAGAAAAGCAACAGAAAAGAATAGACAAGGGACTTAAAGAAGCACATCCTAGAAAAACATATGTAAATGACCAATAAACTTACAAAAGAGGTTTAATTTTATTATAAATAAAGAAGATACGAACTAAGATAACAATGTAATACCATTTACAGCCACCAACAGGGCTATAGCTAAAATGAAAAAGAAAAATTCAGTCTCAGCAAGGATATAAAGCAATGGCAACTTTTATACACTGCTAATGGAAATATAAATTGATATAATCACTGTGGAAAACTGTTTGGCAGTGTCAATAAAACTTATTCAGTGTACACATGTTCACTGAAAGAAATGTATTCATAGCAACACTATTTGTAACAGACAAAAGCTGAAAAACATGCTCCATAAATGGTGAAGAAATACATAAATTACAGTATATTCACGCACTGGAATACTGCACAGAATGAAAAAGACAACCACAATCATAAACAAAGAAATGCATGTTTCTATTTATAAAAATTTCAAAAAGCCAGGGTCAGTATTTCTGGTGCAGCAGCAACATAAGGTTCTGTGACACCGGGCCCACATGGAAGGTATCAGGTCTGTGTGCCTGTGTCCAGGGTGTTTACCTCTCCATCTTCCTACCCCCCCTCTTTCTGTCTCTGTCATAGAAGAAATAAATTAACTTTAAAAAAACGAACTTTTATCAGGCAAAATAAACCTATCATAGTCTCTTGAGATATTTACTGCTCATGCTTGGTGTGAATAATTCTTAGAAAGGAACTGGAGGGGGCTTAGAGGATCACTGTAATGTCTTCTTTCCTGCTCTGGACACTGGCATAAGGGAATGTTTAATTTGTAATAGTTCATCAGTTGTATGCTTTCAATTTGTGTCTTTAGGTATCTCACACTTCAATAAAATGTTTAAACATTTTTTATAACCTTAAATGCAATGTGCTCTTTTGTATATTTTCTTCAAAGAGTACAAATATTTTCATTATAATTTATTAAAAATAATTATTTTGGGACCAGCAGTTGGTGTAGTGGCTATGTTGCTGGACTCCCACGTAGTCAACTGTGGTTCGAGTTCCAGACCCGATGGCTTAAACTCAACGCCGGGCTTGTGTGTGTGTGTGCCCAATATCCTGAGAGGAGAATGGAGGAGAAGTGACTGCGGCATGGCCATCCCCCCCCAGGGAGGGGGTTGATTTCTTGCTTTCTGTCTCTCTGTCTCTCTCTGTCTTTCTGGTGAGTGATGTGCCCTGTAACAAAAACCTCTCCGAAAAAAAAAAAAAAAAAAAAAAATTAAGTAGGGTAGGAGAGTGTGACCAAGATAAATTACAGATGCTAAGTCCACAATGTGAAATTGAAATAAAAATATTACTCTCCTCTTGTGGAACTGAGATGGTATTTGAGGGGATGTGCACACCTGTAGCTCAGAAAAGCTTCCCCATGGAGATAAAACCCATAGGAACTAATGAATCAGCCATATGAAGGAGGGATCAGCATGGACAAAGGCCCTGAAGTGGACCACGCCTTTGTAGGTTCAGTAGGCTGAAAACTGTGGTGGGTACTTATTTGAAAATGGAGAGTGGTTTGTGAAGACACTGGCATGGCAGGCCATAACCATACCACAAAAATCATCTAGCCATTGTACGGGGTTTAAGTGTTATTCTCAGAAAAATGAGCGTCATTGAAGTATCTATACAAAGGAATGAAAAGAGCATATGGATGGATGGATGGATGGATGGATGGATGGATAGATAGAGATAGATAGGTAGATAGATAGATGATAGATAGAGAGACAATAGAGAGTGAGAGAGAGAGAGAAGAGCAGGATGACAGTAACTACAAAGAGCACGAACTGAGAGGCGAGCTGTTAGGAAGCTGCTGCAGTTGTGTGTAAGAGATAAGGATGATGCGAGACCGATGAGCGAAGGAGGAGGTGTAGATGTACCCGCTTCTGTGATATTTGCATTTCATCAATTTTTATAATTATCTGACTTATTTATTATTTGCTTGATTATAAAATACTTAGACTCCTAAAACTAAAAGGTTTTTAAGATAATTTTAAAAATGTCTTCCAAGAGTGAGAGAGACACAGAGGGAGAGAGACAGATGGAAAGAGAGACAGCACCCCTGTCAGGGTCTTGATGCTAGGATCCAACCTCAGCCAGCCCAGGTCATGGGGAATGGTGTGCCTTGTGTACACAGGGAGGTCTCTGGGTGTGGACCCCAAATCTTCCTATGTGGGTCAGCTTCCCGGAGTATCTCCATTTATTGTTCTACCACTGTCTGGCCCCAAACTATTATAGTTATCAAGATTCTTCTACTTTACCAGTGGGTGTTGAATAATAATTCATAAATATGCTTCAAGAAGATAGACTCTTTCAGTTTAATAACTTTGGAGGGTGGGAGAGGAATGCAATAAATCACTGATTTTTCCCTTGGGCATCCTTCAAGACAGTCCATGTATAATCTGTGATAAGTTTTTCCAGGGCATGACTTTACTGCTGTCTTTCAAATCCATGTACAGAATAGAAATGCCTTGAAAATGGTAGCATGTCTTTCTAAACTGCAAGGTTTCACTATTTCTGGGATAACCTGTAGCTATGTTATTACTTGACTGACTTGTTTGTTTGCTTGGCTCTGTGGGTTCAGTTTTCTATTTTAGAATATGCTTAGCCTTAGATCTCTGCTGCAAGAACAGCAGTAGTTGAAATAATAAACAGTTCTTAACAAGGCAAATAGGCAGTAGGGACTGATCTCATTTTATGAACCTGAGTACTATAAAAAGAGTGTATTATCAAAGAGCATAATTGGTGTAACCTAAGTAGGTGTTGAATTGAATGACCTCCTATTAGTTTCTGCTGTATTAATTGCTGAGAAATATTTGCAAAATAAAGCATCTAACCCAAATCTAATAAAATCCAGATAAAGTCATAACTGCTTAGTGACAGCATGGAAGGCAGAGGAGATCTGGAGCCCCGAGGTTCGCTCCCACCTCTTCTGTCTAGCCGTGTGACCAGGAGCAATCACAATCAACTATCTGAGGTGACATTTTTCTCATGCACAAAACAAAAAACGATAGCAATGCCCTAACTCCCAAAGCCGTTGACTGATCAAATAAGACAATGCATATAAAAGAGCTTTGAAAACTCGGTCCAGTGACTGTTAACTTTCACTACCCAGAAGGATCCTGCCTTTGCCTATGGAAACCTACTTGCATTTAATTTTTTCTCCCATACACTTTAGAAGAAACTGATTATTACTTATTATTTCAACCCATTTAATCTTATGTCAATTCTAAAAGCATACATTTTCAAATAATACCTCAGAGCTCTGGAGCACTTCATCAGGGTCCCTTACTGAATCTATGGATATTAATCTTTTGAAAAAATTTCTTACACCCTTATTCCGGGAAGTAAATGGAAATTTTGCCCTAAAGGGCAAATGGAGTTCCTCTTTGGATTCTTTTTAGCGATGAATGGAGAAGCCAGAAAGAAGCGGTCCTGTTTTGGCCTCCATTCTCCATGCTCTAAAGGGCCCACTGAGGTGTTGCTCCCAAGCTAGAGAGAGACCTGACATACGCACGCAGGTTGCTGTATGTCACAAAACCTAAAGAGATGCTTTGCCTTGGAATTCTCAGACTGGAGTGAAACGATCATTTGAAGTGGAGGGCAGGTTCAACTCCCACTCCCTGTGTCTCCACGGAGAGCAGAGCTTTTGCTTTACTCCAGGAAAGGACAACAAGGAACATGGAGAGCTTCCCTCTCCACTCCTTCCTTATGTTCCAACATTGTAATTAAGTTATTAATGAGTGCCAGCTAGTACCTGCTAGTGTCTGAGGTCTCAAATCAGAACATTCTATACTTCCATCTGTGGTCAGTCTCGTGTGTAGGTGAGAAGGCAAGGTCTCCTGTTCTAAAGATGTGACACATGTTAACTGGTTTTCCCAACACTCCTATGAAATATATCTTAGATGATCTCCATATTATGGTGGAGAAAATGAAGCATGGAGATGTTGAGTGAGTTTTCACACAGTCCCATACCTAGCAGAGAGTGAAAGGAAACTGGACCTGCTCCAGGGATTCCAACATTCCCGCTGAGCCTGAGGGCTTGTGCTCCATTATCAAGTCATCTGGTCCATAAAATATCCTGACCTCCATGAAGCTTACTAGTACATGTACTGGTGAACTGCGTGCCACTCTGGCTATACCAAGGGGAGATTTGAGGAGGAAGAAGGAAAGGGCTCCCATTTTGGCCTTGGTTGCAGCCACCTTCTACAATATAGCTTCAATGGGTGTTACTGGCCTGTCTAGAATAGAGCCAATATCAGGACCAGCAGTTAGCATAATGGCTATGTCGCTGGACTCCCATGTAGTTGACCGCAGCTTGAGTCTCCAACCCGGCGGCTTAAATTCATGCTGGGCACGTGTGTGTGCGTGCTCAGGATCCTGAGAGGAGAATGGAGGAGAGGGCATTGCAGTGTGGCCATCCCCCCTGGGGGTGATTTCTCACTTTCTGTTTCTGTCTTTCTAGCAAGTGCACACGCCCTATGGCAAAAAAAACCTCCCCTCCCCTGCAAAAAAAAAAGAATAGAGTCAATCTTGAAATCTTTAGTCAGCACCTTGCATCTATCCCTTTGCTTATGAGACCTTGAAGAAGAGGAATGTTTAATTGGGCCCTCCAGCTACAAACACATTAGGCGAAAAGATGAAATTTGTGTTATAAGGTACAAACAGTTTATACAGACTTACTTTAAACACACAACTCACACATACGCCACCATAGCACACAAGGAAAAATTACAAAATAATGTATATCTGAGCACTGAATATGAGTCAACTGTTAAATTATCATAATAGCATGTAAGTTTCATTCTTATCCAGGCCTGGTTTTCCATTGTTGGTTTTTATTCTTATTTAGGCAATATTGTTTGATTCTTATTTAGGCAGTATTTGTCTAATTCATGTTAAACTATAAATGGCTATATGGTCAAAGAGATTAATTAAAGCTTTACATTCTGAGGAAATTTCTCAGTACATAAACATAAATAAAATTAGGTGGTCAGAAAAGTTATGACGTATTTTTCTATGCAAAAATGTGTCATGACTTTTCTGATGACCCAATATTTTATATATTTTGTTATATATTTATAAGCTTTTTTTCTTTGTTTATTAGGTTTTTGCCATAGGGTACATGCACTCTCTAGAGAGAGGCAGAAAGAGAGAGACATAGAGAAAATGAGAAATCATCCCTAGGGGGGATGGCCATGACACACATGTGCCTGCCATGATTTTCAAAGCACTGGGTCTGGGACTCCAACCATGACTGGCCATATGGGAGTTCAGAACCTTACATTTCATGCCACCTACTGGCCCATACAACCCAATTGTACATGGAAGCTAGCAAATAATAAATTTGACACTGTTATCCCCAGTTTCATTAATTAACAAGTGGAAATTAAAAAATTGAAGATCAGGGCTAGAAAAATCACACTTTCACTTAAAAGAACACTAAACAAAATGGAGCCATCATTCCAAGCAAGCTGGACACCAACGCCCATGCAACATTATCTCAATGACCTGGACTTCAATGGATCTATTATTATTTCTATGTAATACATACACTACAAATTGTTCAGAATGCTAATCTCATCCAGAATGTCATTATAGTTAGGTGAGGTAATTATTCGAGACATTTTTATTGATAATGAAAAAGTAATTGTCTTCCTAATTGTTTATTGTCTTTCAGCCTTACCCTCTTCATTTTTTGACTGCAGTAAGTAACTATTTACTTAAAAAAAAAAAAAAATGCTGCTACCCCAGGGTCTGTGAAGCCCTGCGCTCCCGTTGTACATGTGTTTTATGTAAATGGTACCTGACTTCCTGTGGTGTTACCACCCGTTTATGGGGCTACTTTCACTACCTTTCAAGCTCAATGCTCTTCTAGAGAAATTGAATGTTGAGCTAAGCATAGAGGAATCTAGATGACATTTTTGTGTTTGTTTTTGTTTTTGTTTTTGTTTTTGTTAGGTTTTTGTTATAGGATGTGGGTGCTCACCAGACACAGACAGACAATGAGAGGGAAGGTGAGAAATCATCCCCTGGGGAGATGACCATTCAACAATACCTTCTCCCCCTGGGACTTTAGGCCAGAAACTCTAGCTGTGCTTTTAAAAAAACTGAAAAACAAAACATAAAGGTAAGAAAAAGAAGACCCTAATGCAAAATCCTTTCATGCATCATACTAAATGACTGAGTGCTCTCTCTTTTACTTTAAATAGAAACTCAGTTAAACTAGCAATTGTACATATGGAAAAAAATGAAACCATCAATTAATTCCTAAAGTCTCTGAGGACAAAGATTGTTACTCTGTCTTTGGAAAGGCCCCTTGCAACAGCACTGAAATTTTGGTTAGAAAGATCAAACAGAATCTAGCCCTAAGCAATATTTGGTCTTTGTTAGTAACGGTAAAACAATTCACAATGTTGAAATGCTGTAACTGATACCCTGATATATTTATGGTTGCATCAGACTTACCTCCCCTGAACTAAGACCATCACACTATTTCAAATAGGCCAGCAAGCACACATAAGATGATCACAGCTTTCAGCTACTTCTGATTTAAGCCGAATTGGAACCAGTGACCTAGAAGCAAACAGTGTCATATTCCATTACTAAACGTCTTAGCCGGCCAGTTACTCTCAGTCTTTTTTTCCTTAATCATTTTTATTAGCACTGTTCCCATTTTTACCATCACACAATTTGAAAGCTCTCAAGAATGTGTCCTGACACAAATTATAGCTATTGTTTACACTACCTTCTTATAAAGACAGACTATCCCCATGTGTGAGATTCACCTTGAATTATGCCAGCTGCTTTCCAATTTCAGTATTTGTTCTTCTTTTATTCTCTGTGATAGTCTCTAAACGGCATTCGATGTGGGTGGAATGACAAGTGCCTTCTCAGCTCCAGTAGCGAAGGTGAATTGAAGAAGGAGCCAACAGACACCTGTCCATCAGCACCAGGGCAAGCTGGCCCCAGGTGCGGAGCTATGTAAATTGGTCTGAAAACGCACTTACTGCTCTCATTTGATTTTTTTTCTATTTTACCTCATAGCCTTTAAGGGCTCTAGAGTCTACAATGTTTAAAAAAAAAAAAAAAAGTCACCTTTGCTCCCTCATATTTGATCAACAAACTAATGTGAAAATACAAAAAGAGGTATTTTTTTTCTTGTCTTTTTTTTGTTATAATATTTTTCTCTATACTTACATTTCTTGGAATGCCTGTCATGTCTACAGTGATCTGTGAAATAGCATACCTAGATAAAAAGGGAAGTAGATCAATATTGCTTTAACAGAGAGAGTGCTTCATGAAGACACGCGGGTACATAATTAAACATAACAAACATTTCCCAAGGACTCATCTCTCTAACTCAACAAAATCAAACTCACATTCCTCTGTGCTTTCCCCAATGAGAACTTCATAACTTTAGAGTGCTGTTAGGGGATTTAGAGGACAATTTTGATAGCTATTTTTAGAAAAATGATAGACATCCAGCTTACAGAGAAACCTGAAGCTAAAATGAGTATGTTTGGAGGAAATGGTATGGACAGTACAAACACCGAAGAATGGCACACTTGGGACAATGCGTTGCACCTAGTCTTTGAGGTTGCATGTTTTTCACACGTCCTAATGCTGATGGTTCATTGCAATTTCCTTACAACTAATTTAAAAAAAAAAAAAAAAACATTTTTCTCATAATAAATCAAATCAACAAAGATTAAAGTATAACAATGATATTTTATTTTAGGAAATTTATTGGGTTATTGGAAAAGTCTTGCATATTTTTCTATGCTTTCTATGCAAAAATGTGCCGTGACTTTTCTGACCACCCAATATATCAGTACATCACATTTCTTCCAACTTACATTACTGGAGACTGTAATAGATAGATATATTGACTCTAAGATGTGAATTTCTTAATTGGACTCCTTCAAAAGCAGACATAGCAAGGATTTGAATACATGTAGCATTGGGAGATGCTCCCAGGAAACAGGATGAAGGAGTGAACCAGTGAGAAATAAAAGGAAGAGGAGCCAATGAAAGTGCTGTCGATGGGAAAGGGGAGTTCAGTCTTCCTTTGGCCCTCTAAGAGATTCTGTACAATTATTTCTCCATGGGAGGAAAACTGCCACTAACTCTTGCTATATATCAGTTGAGAGGCACTTCCAGTGGCATCAGCTCCCTGCCAAGCACAATCCCAGATTAGCTCCAAGCAATGGGAAGCAGAAAACTCTAGGCCTGAGTAGGATATATATGCCAAGGCCCTCAGATGTGGGCTGAGGAATAGGGAACCCCCAGTGTTGTCAACAATGCACATGGAAAACAAGAAAGCAAGGGAGACAAGAAAAGAAGACAGTTATCTAGATGAATCTATCATTAAAAACTGTGGAAGCACTTAGCAGTAACTATAAAAGAGGGTTATTAGCTCTGATTTTCCCGGTGTCATCATTTCTGCCTACAAGGAGATACTGCAAGTACTCAGCATTTTGATGGGTAATAAATCCTTCCGAAAGACAACATACTCCATAACTCTTTCTTCTTTACTACATGTAGTAGAGGCATGAGGCTTGTTGGTCATCAAATACCCTTGTCAAACTACCAGGCTCTATTATCACGGGCAATTCACTTTGTTAAGATGTATGACTTCAGGCTCAGGGGAGCTCCTAAGAGTCTAGGATGCCATTCCATCCTAGGAGTTTACGAGGATCCTGGGCCATGAGTAGGTAGGGCTGCTTGTTCTTGAGGGATAGTTTAGACAGACCTGAGCATGTTTCAGGGTTCTGGCAGATATCTGCTACTGTGTGACAGAGGAGGGACATTCTGACTGCTGGGAAAGACACGTCCCCTACAAGGGTCTTCACAAGTTCATGAAAAATGTATTTTAGTAAAAAGTACGCATGGATATTAAATATCTTTTAGGCCAAAATAAACTCGTACTTTACTTCCTTCTTCCATGAACTCTTGAAGACCCCTTGAATATCTCCTAGGCACTGTGATGTGGTTTAGGTGCTCTTTGTGTAGAGCAAGAGAAACACCATGTTTGAACCTGACTTTGAAGTGTATCTTGTTTGTAAGAGGGATGTGACCTGCACGCTTGGAAAAGCCTTTGTTTATCTTACACACAACCAAATCACGTATGGCACCTTAGGTAAACAATAGACAATGTTTAACAATGTTCTCTCAAAGATATAAAAGACGGGGCAGAGACCAAGATACTCAACACTGTCAATGTGGTGCATTCGGTGTCAGAGAGCTCCCCATACCGAGATCTTTAGATTGCAGTCTCCTCCTGAGATAGACGCCACCTCCTCGAGACTGCCTTGCATGACAGGGACAGTATCAAGATCACACTTCCTCACAGGACTCTGAATTCTCCTTGAGACTTGGGACTTGGCTAGGTAACCTCTCTTTTCTTCTCTTTCTTCTCCAATTAACAACATTGTGTGGTGTGTAGTACGTTTAATGTGAATGATTTAAGTAAATACGTACATTTAGTTATAAATGTAATTTACATGATCATGATCACTGGGATTTAGTTCCTAGCTGGACACAAACTAAATCCTAACATCTACATATGAATGTAGAAGTGTGGTTTTCAGTTGGACTCTAATTGCAAATCTCATGCCAGAACCTAAACTTCATCCCCTGGCTGTGACTGCTGATTTGAGTTTTTTATGTCAGCATCGTGCAAAGACACGAATTGCTTGTAGCAGTTTTTACAACTGCTCATGACACTTTTAAATGGTCTGGGACAGTGGACTTGTGTCCTACATGGCTCCTGGAAACTTGCAATGGGCAGTGGTGACTGGGGAGGAGAAAGTTCCTTCTTGCTGACTTCAGGTGTGTCCACATGTCTTTCCTCTTCTCTCTCATGTAGACCCACAGACCTCTCTCCCTTGTTAGAGCCCCTTGCTCACTCTGCTTCTTCCTAGTCCTTTGGATTTGTATTTCCCAGGGGTCTGTGGAGGGAGTCTTGGGCCACTGTTTTTCTTTCCAGTCGATTTTTATAGCATAAAGTTCGTCCCTAGAGATTTTAAGGCTTAGATATTTGGGACTCACCTCGTTCAGCTCTTGCAGACATAAAACCTTGACTTCAAAGTCTATGGGTGGAAAGTAAAACACCAAGAAATTGCTCCTGGTCTCAGTTTCCACTGGGGCATCCATTATCCGAGACAGGGCTATCAGGGCGCTCCAGTTAGCAGAGCTGTGGGAGGGCCACTGAACACCAAACCCAACCTCAAGTAGCATTTCAGAGCCATCCTCCCATGAATATACCTATCACCTCCAATCCTAAGCAATCTCTGTGTGCATGACAGTGGTGTGTAACAATAACAGTGTGTACATAGTCACATGTTGAACTAGTTTGGGTTGGAAGTTTTAATTATCCTGTGGTTAAGCTGCTAGTATGATTTAGTCTTCAATTTTATTTTAATGACCCAATATTGGAACTTGAAAAAAAGTTCTTTAAATAATAGCCCAGATGCAACTTTGATAAAAACAGTGATCCATATTTCATGAGCATGGTCCTTGTATGTTTTGAAGTTAATACAGGGGTTCGTGAATTTCTTTTCACAAAAATGAAGATCATGCCATGCTAAAAATCAGACAGGTGACAAATGAAGTGCCACTTTCCGCCCTTTGGTGTTTTGCAAGGGTTTGCTGATGGCATCTCCAGGAAACTGAGTCTGGTCCCTGTCAGCATAACGGGCTGACCAGGTACTGGGCTCTGGTCCTTCTGGAGCTGTGGACCACCTGAGATAACCACGCTGTCTGCAGTAGAAGTTCTCCTTCAGTTTACTAAACCTCTTCCGTGGCAAACTTCTTTTAAAAAAATTTTTTTTTGAGAGGTTTTTGCTATAGGGCGCGTGCGCTCGCCAGACAGTCAGAGAGAGACAGAGAGATAGAAAGCGAGAAATCACTCCCCAGTGGGGATGGCCACACTGCGATCCCTTCTCCTCCTTTCTCCTCTCAGGATCTTGGGCACACATGCACACGCACCTGGCATGAGTTTAAGCCACCGGGTTCGGGACTCAAACCGCTGTCGACTATGTGGGAGTCCAGCGACATAGCCATTACGCTAATTGCTGGTCCCTTTTAAAATTTTTTAAAAATGTTTTTGCCATAGGGTGCATGTGCAGTCACTGGTCAGAGAGACAGAGAGCAGAAATGTGAGAAATCACCTGCTAGTGGAGATGGCCATGCCACAATCCCTCCTCCTCCATTCTCCTCTCAGAATTTTGGGTGCACACACACACACACACACACACACACACACCCAGAGTGAGTTTCAAGCCACTAGGTCCAAGACTTGAAGCATGGTCAGCCATGTGGGAATCCAATTCTTCTGGCCCCAGGGCAAACTTCTTAACTGAGCATCTATTCAGACTATTTGCTATCTTCCTTAATATACTCTAGGACATCTGAGTTTTGTCGAGTCCACAGAGAACTCATTAAACTTAGGCCCTTCACCTGCTCAATAAGCCAGACCACTGATTACTGCTTATATGATTTGTGCGAGAAGTGTCTGTGGCTATTTTCCCTCCAGAGTCCAAAAAGGAAAGGAGAATCACCCTCAGCCTTCTGGGTCTCCCAGATCTACCTAGCTGTTTCTATACAGTATGGCGTTCACCAGATTGTAGGGTTTTAATGTTGGACGCAAACATTCCCATAAATAAAAGGAGTGACAAGCTATTAGAATTTGTTCTTCTAGGGCTGCCGCCAGAGCACGGCAGTTATGTGGTATGCATTGGGAGCCAGAAGCCACATGGCTGCCCATGATTTGATCCCCAGCCCTGACATGAAAAACACATTAGGTCCATGTGCATACTCACCCCCAAATCTCCACAGAATAGAGAAATGAAAGAGAAGGGACTGAGGCATGACCACAACCAGTTGTGGGGTCCTTTCTCTCTCTCTTTCTTATTAGTGCACATGCACTCTGGCAATAATAAAGTAATAAAAACAAAACAAATTTTTAAAAAAGAATATATTATTCTAAAATTTAAACTCAACAGATTCAAAGAGTGTATCTGTCTGGCTCGTTGCTTCACTACATCAAGAGCCACCTTTAATAGGTACTTGGTAAGTATTTGTTTAGTGACTAAATAACAACTTACCCTTTGCTGAAATTGCTCCTAAATGCCACAGGGCTTTCTTCAAAGTTTCAAGAGGTCACTGTGTCCCATTGTTCTTTCTTTCTCCCTGGGTTGTGTTATTCATGGATTGTTTCCCTCAAATTTCCTTTCAGACATTACAGAAGAACCAGCAGCCTGGTTTCAAGAGTCTCCAACAACAGAAACTAAAAGGGCACTGATGACAGCCCTTGAGTTGATCAGGACAATGGCCCCTTCAGAGCTGACACTAGCAGGAGGTGCCCCACAGGCAAATATTTGCTTCTTGAAGCTCAAGCCTGGGCAATCACCAGGAAGATGGTTACCGGATGTGCACCTAGATCCTGTCAAAGGGCATCTGCGCGCTGGCAGAACTCCAGATGGCTGGTCTCCGATCCCAGCAGCACCCTGAACGCTGCATCAGGGCAGGTGCTGCTTTCGTGAGCAGCAACAGAACCCACGTACGAGGCTGGCTACAGGAGGAAAAGAGCAAACTTTTCAAGAGCAGTGACGTGGAAGTCTGGAGGACCATTTGCTAGAATTATCAGAAGTTTTAGAGAGGAATCTGAGTTTCCTCAGAAATGTGAAAGAGCTAGAAAAGAGTTTATGTATATAATTATGACCAAGTTTTTATTGTAAAAATAAAAGGTGAGATGCAGCCTGGTGGTGTGGTTGGTAGCAAACTGAGCTGCAATGCTGGAAGCCATGTGGCTGTGCTTGTGCATTCAAGATCCTGACAAGTGAGGGCTGGGGGACAGGGTCATGGCTTGTCGAGAGTACTCCTCTCTCTCTGAGTCTCTTTGCGTCCCATGTGTGCACATGCATGATCATGAATTAAATAGATTAAATGAAGGATGAAATGGCCTAGAAATCTTGGTGTGTTGTGTGTGTTCGAGTATAATTCAACACCATAACTGACACGGCAAAATCTAGTCTCTGTTCCATATTTGCTCCTGTAACTTAGAATCCCATCTAATTACCACAGTTCATTTAAACTGAAGAAATCAATACTTGCCCTGCTTACATCACTTTCATAGTAGTTAAGGTGCTGGATTCCCACATGGTCGACCACAGATCAAGTCCTGGACCTGGCTGCTTGAAACTCCTACCAGGCACGTGTGTGTGTGTGTGTGTGTGTCCAAAACCCCAAGAGGAGAATGGCGGAGAAAGGGTTGTGGTGTGGCCAACACCCCCCCCAGGGGGTGATTTCTCACCTTCTCTCTCTGTCTCTCTGGTGAGTGCAAGCAAAAAAAAAAAAAAAAAAAGAAAAAGAATAAAACAAGGTAACATAGAAATGTTTGATTAATTTTAGGGCACCCTTATAAAGCCAAGAATTACTCTTTTCCAAATTAATTCGATAAAAAATGTATTGAATAGTTTGGTAAACAACCCAACCAAACCAGCTTAAGAAAAATGGAATAGCATTTTCTGAAGATAGCAAGTTCGCACAGCTCAATGTCCAGAAGATAATCAAAGCCAGGCCTCATGTGAATAGAAGCTAGAAACTGAAACATTACAGATGGAAGCTATTCTCTCACTCCTCTGGGGTCGTATGACTTCGCTCAGTGCTTCTGCTTTCTCTGAGTCAGTCTCATTTGTCTCTCCCTTAACTGTTTTAACTGTTTTCCTCGGAGGCTTTTCTCCCTCATCATCTCATGCGCAATGCCTCACGCTCGCCTGTGCAGATCTAACTCCACTTCTTTTTCTTTCTTTCTTTTTGACTCAAGCACACACTTCACACTGTAACACATTTTTTTTTTTTCTGGTTTGCTATAGAGCACATGCACTTGCCAGTGAGAGAGAGAGAAAGATAGGGAAAGTAAGAAATCACCCTCAGGGGGCTGGCCGTGCTGCAGTCCCTTCTCCTCCATCTCCCTCTTGGGATTTTGGGCATACTCATGCACGTGCCTAGCATGTTTTATAAGCTGCTGTGTCTGGGACTTGAACTGTGCCATTGATCATGTGGAACACCACCACCTTAACCGCCACATCACCAGCTGGCCCAACTCTTTCATTTCTATCTATTGGTTCAAATTTCTGAGACCTTGATCTGCATGATGAAAAAGACCACACAAAATCTTGAGTGATTGGTCAGGCTGTCCATTAACCCTTCTTAAATCCCAGGTCTTCAATAATCCGAATGTCTGCGGCTGAAGCAATGTGACCAAGATGTCCCCAGAATATTTTTGGTGGCTACAAGGAGGAGCAAGTTCTTTGAAAAGAGATTAGGATGGATCAGATACAAGAAAAGCTTAGGTAAGTCAGCTCACGTGAGGACAGCCAGGTTGTAACATGGGAGCACTGGAAGCCAGGTGCAGTGAGTGCATTGTGGAGGGACAGCACCAGCAAAGCAAGGATAAAAAGGAAAGGTTTCACCAACTTGAACCTTTGATGAGGTCTTCCTCTGTGCTTCTGTGCTCTATCATTTCTTTTTTTTTTTTTTTTTTGGAGAGGTTTTTGCTATAGGGCGCGTGCGCTCGCCAGAAAGACAGAGAGAGACAGAGAGACAGAAAGTGAGAAATCACCCCCCCCCCCCCCCCCGAGAGGATGGCCACGCCGCAATCCCTTCTCCTCCTTTCTCCTCTCAGGATCTTGGGCACGCACGCACACTTGCCCAATGTGAATTTAAGCCACCGGGTCTGGGCCTCGAACCAAGGTCGACTACATGGGATCCAGAGACATAGCCATTACGCTAACTGCTGGTCCCTCATTTTTGCTGAATATTTTCTGACTGACTTTTTTTCTAAGAACAACAACAAAAAAATGAGTGCACTGATACAGGTGAGACATGAAAAATACTAACCCTTTGTATTCAAAATTTTTTTGTCATTCATTTTATTTGTTTATTTCTTTTGAGTACAATAGGACTTTGATATGGCAGAAAATTTGCCTTCCTAAGAATGTTCTCTTAAAATGAAAGAGAGACATTGTATGTCTCCACTTAATATAGACTGACTGTCCACACTCTATGGTGGAATCCGAAAGATTAGGGAATATAGGAGCGTGGAAAATGGCTATGGATACTGGAGACAGTGTGGGAAGGCGGTTGGAGAAGGAGGAGAGTGTGAGGAAAGGAATCAAGGAGAAAAATAGGGAGGCAAGACATATATGGGACACAGAAATGGAGGATTATCTGTTGATGATAATGTGTATAGTATCTTCAACTGGACAGGTGTGAAGTGTATTCATGTTAGGTAAATTTACTTTACAAGTTGTAGTGCTGTATAGTGACTGAATGTATAGAATAAAATTTTAAAACTAATAAATCAATAGAACCATGAGATAACTTTTGTACACGGTTAGCCTGGTATCTAATCCTAAGAAAAGAAATTTAAAAAGAGTCTACTATATTCTCAAGCACTCGTTAATAACCTTAATAACCTTTCATGGGGCTGAAGAGCCCACAGTTTTTCTGGGTGGGCAGAGCAGACATTCACACACAAATAACTATTTACAAGGCTGCAAAAGTGACATTTGATGAAAAGATACTGAAAAACATGCACATGATTTCATTTCCTTACAAGTATTTAACATTCGATTTTTTTTTTCTTTTTTGTTTTTGCTACCTCTCTTCTGACATACCCTTCGCTTTCTTGTCCCTGAGGTACTTTGATGGAAGAGAATTCGTTCTTTGTTGCTTTGCACATCTAGGTTGAGACCAGGTCCCACTGATTACATTGAGTTGACAAATGACACAAGTGTTAGTTATCCTTTTTGTCTCTGTGTGTGAAGCTCAAATGCATTATGTCATTGTACGAAACTGCATATGAAATCGATAAACTCAAGGAAAATGCCTATAAAACCACAATTCTTTAAGTCAAGGGAAAGAAAATTGCTTGTGCTGCCCAGATAGTTTGGGATTTGTTGCCTGTTTCCATAAGAGAGATTTTCTTTCCAATAACTTCAGGCTCAGGAATTATAGTTAGTCACCAGAAGCCTAAAAAGTCTGATGCATTAATCTTTATATATGTTCTTTTCCATTGCATCTTGCTTTATTTATGGAAATCATTTTGCTAGCGTAATACTATAAGCTATACAACTTGTTTTCATGAAGAATTGAAGTTTTAAAAAATAGATAAAAATAAAACTAGGGCTGAAATACCATTTGAAAAGTACCCTGAAGAAATTACTATTTGTTGGTTTTGATAAATGCTTTCCAGAGTTTCCTAGAGGTCAAAAGTTTGGCTGTGTTTATAAATCATCACTTAACCTACCAATATTTTTTTAATATAATGTTTTGTACCATAAATTATTTTGTTCTAATCCTAGACTCTTCTGTGGTATTTTGTCCCATGTATTTGTCATAGAGTAATTAATACCTCTGAGAACTTATCTCAAAGCAAAGCATGTGAATGTGATAGGAAAGGTTTTCCTGAAACTCTGTTTCATTCCCAAATCTAAAACAAAAACAAAATCTGATCAAAGTTGTGACTGTAAAAATGCTATCCACAAAAATAGAAATTTATTGGGAACCAGCAGTTAGCATAATGGCTATGTTGCTGGACTCCCACATAGTCGACCGTGGTTCGCGTCCCGGACCCGGTGGCTTAAAACTCATGCCGGGCACGTGTGCGTGCGTGCCCAAGATCCCGAGAGGAGAAAGGAGGAGAAGGGATTGCGGTGTGACCATCCCCCCTGGGGGGGTGATTTCTCGCTTTCTGTCTCTATGTCTCTCTCTGTCTGTCTGGCGAGCGCACATGCCCTATGGCGAAAAAACCTCTCCAAAAAAAAAAAAAATAGAAATTTATTTTATTAAACTTTCAAATGTAAAAACTCCTAATCCAATAAATGTTTTGATTGATTTCTTGGTAGTGTCTCTAATACTTTCCCAACTGCCATAAATATCTTCTTATTGCTCCAATCACTTCAACTAACGAGCTCAGCATTAAGAATTCTAATTAATGCACAATGAGTAACTCTCATGAGTAAAGAATCTAATCCCTACTGGCCTAGGACTCAAGTCATAAACCTTTCTATCAGCTGGCAGATCAATGCTCCTGGTATTTTATGTTATTATTGAAAATGAAACACAATAGTCAGTTGCTATTAATTGTATATCAATATTGATTGGTTCTTAATGATGAACTCATAGTTAAAGAAAGAAAGTTATTAGTAGATGCTAGAGTCCAGAAATCCTTGATTTCAGGGACAATACTAGTCATTAAATAAAAGAAAAATAATAATAATCAAAGTTATCAATTTTTTTAAATGCTTAAATAAAAATAATAGTTCAAATTTATTTAGAGCTTACTAAATTCTCAACATATTCTAAGCGTTTTATAATCATGTTTGTGTTAAATATGTATAGTAATTCTGTGGCATAGCTGTAGACAACTCATTTTACAATTAAAGAAATAGAATAAAAAAAATCATCACCCAAGTTTACATAGCTCAAAATGGAGAATCTAAGATTTAATGCAAATTGCATGATATTTAGAGCCTGTGGTTAATCCCTGCACCTTTCTCTACTTAGCGAAAGACAAGCACTAGCCGTGGTTGTAAATCCCTTAATTATGTGGAATTTATTGCATGTATCCTACCATTAAATTTCACGCTAACATTTCCCATTTGGTATACAAACAGGACACCTTGCTCTCCAGAGTGACTTGAGCATATCTGATCTGCTGAAAATAGGAGAAACAGGCCTGAATTCAGTCTAGCTGTAGTCATGCTACCCCAGCTGTGATGGTTAGTCCTCGTTCCCTCATATCTCGTAATGCCTTTCTCTGCCCTGCTCTATGCCCCAGCAGGCCATAGTTGCCTTACCTTTTGCCTTCTAGGTGGATTAAGCGAATGGAAGGAGCCAGTGACAGATAAGAAGGAAAAAGTACCCTGAGTGTTTCTACGAACACACGCCTTCTGGATGGAGGACCACTGTTTTGGCAGTGGCTCACTTTCCATGACTGCAGTGCTTGTTCGGTTCCCCCAGAGCTACACTTCCAATTGCCACTTCAGATCTAGGGACAATAAAAGAGGTTTATTTTGGGACCAGCAGATGGATACGTTGCTAGACTTCCACGTAGTGGACTGCCTTTTGAATCCTGGACCCAGCAGCTTAAAACTCAAGCTGGGGAGTGTGCACAGGTGCAAAACTCCAAAAAGAGAAGGGAATGAAGTGCGGCCATCGTCTCTGGGGTGTGATTTCTTGCTCTCTGTCTCTCCAGCAAGTGCACGTGCCCTATAGCAAAAAATCTCTCTGATTAATAAGAATAATAACAATGATCGGGACCAGCAGTTGGTGTAATGGCTATGTCACTGGACTCCCATGTAGTCGATGGACCCCGTGGCTTAAACTCCCGCTGGGCGCGTATGTGTGCCCAAGATCCCGAGAGGAGAATGGAGGAGAATGGATTGCAGCATGGCCATCCCCCCTGGGGAGTGATTTCTCGCTTTCTGTCTTTCTGTCTTTCTGGTGAGTGTACACACCCTATAGCAGAAACCTCTCCAAAAATAATTAATAATCATAATAATAATGATAATAATGGGTTTACTTTGTCCTCAACTTTGAAAAACACTTTTTTACTAAACGCTCTTCAATTATCCCTTTTGAGTGTGCATTCTGCTTCTTCCTGGGATCCTGATATGCAATCCTTGAGGGTGCAAGAGATTCTGTATATTAAACTTTTTGCAAAATGTTTTTGTCTCAATAATCTATTGTTACCAAAGCAGCTATCAGAACACTGTGACATAAAACAATGGCCATTTATTTGTTCACAATGCTGTGAATTGGCAGCTAGATCGGGTTCAGCTGATGGTTCTTACACTAGTCTCATCAGAGTCCTGCTCTCAGCTTCGGTCATTTGCTTGTCCAAGTGAGGCCAATGGTCCAAAGTAGCTTCATGTACTTTGGGCATTGGGTGGATGGTCAGTTAGTGTTTTCCATGCCCTCACAGCAGCCTATCTCAGGCTTCTTTACATGGCTACAGGGGGTCCCAAAGGGGTTAGAGCAGAGTCTGCAAGTATTCTTGAGGCCTGGACCCAGAAACTGTACAGCATCAATTCCATCACATTCTTTCTATTGGTCAAAAAAAATCTCAGTGCTAGCTCAGATTAAGAAGAATGAAAATAGATCCCATCTCTTGAAAAAAGCACTGGTCACATTGCATAAAAGCATGTATACATATGGTAAGAATTTCTTATGGTCATGTTTTGCAATGACAATAGAGGTGTATGAGTCAGATATCATTGTCATTTTTGTGTGTAATTGAATGAGATTTTTAATTTAAAAAACCATTAATTATTTGAATGATACCTAGTCATAGGACTAAGTTTTTAGGTACATCTATGCCCAAAGATGAGAAATACATTCACATTCTTCCTTTTCTCACACATACAAAGCCAAAACAAATCCCAAGGCCATTGCTCCTTACTTTACATTTTTTAAATAATCATTTAATCTTATTCATTATTATTATTATTATTTTTAATTCACTATAGGGCACACAGAGACAGAGACAGAGAAGGAAAGTGAGAAAGCAAGTCTCCAGGTCCAGGACTCAAACCGTAGTCGGCCATGTGGGAGTTCAGTGCCTTAACTGCCACACCACCAACTGGCCACTTATTTTACATTCTTTTATTTTTTTTGGAGAGATTTTCGCTATAGGGCGCGTGCGCTCGCCAGACAGACAGAGAGATAGAGACAGAAAGTGAGAAATCACCCCCCAGGGGGGATGGTCACACCGCAATCCCTTCTCCATTCTCCTCTCAGGATCTTGGGCACACACTCACACGCGCCCGGCGTGAGTTTTAAGTCACCGGGTCCGGGACGCGAACCGCGGTCGACTACGTGGGAGTCCAGCGACATAGCCATTACGCTAACTGCTGGTTCCCTTATTTTACATTCTTAAGTCTACATATTAGACTTCATGGTTTCTAGTTAAATGAAAAAAAAAAATTCAACTAAAGAACTTAAATGAAACTACCAAATGAAGATTAAATTATAATTAAAGTTTTGCATATTTTCCTCAATTTTTAAGTTTTCATTTCAATACATTTTTTCCAATATTTAAAGTAATCTAATGATGAGAAATGATGTTTATAAAAGGTGATCTGTAGTTGAAATCCATTTAAAAAGAGATTATGCATCATACTTATAGGCACTTAAAATTTAATGACTTTCGACTAGTTAACCATTCTACGCCCACAGCAAACAGCCTCTCTTGCTTGCCAAATTGCTTCTTCCTTTTCTTTACATAGCAGTCACCAGAGCCAGAGGCTAACAGTGGAAGACACTCCTCTGACAAGAACAGCTGCCTGCGTTGTAAAATTGGTCATGCTTTAGTGGCTTTTGCTCTTAGTTAAACTTTAATTGTGAAGAAATGAGATGTGCATGCAACACTTGTTGAAGGATGTATTTTCTTCATAGAGGGAATATTATCAGGGCATTTATATGCACGGGGTTAAGTAAAATCAGAGAGCCATGAATCTTTTATTTTCACAAATGTTATACACTGGAAAGAATTAAATTTATAAAATGTTCTGAAATGCAACACTCTATGAGACAGTCCCAAGTGAGAAGGTCACCGTTTGGCACCTGGAGACTTCTGTGAGTATACTGGGCATGTGTGTGCTCACGGTCCAAGCTGGCTAAAGCTGGGAGTGGACAGTGACATGGACACCCTGTTGAGGTACTCTTTCTCTCTTCTTGCTCTCTCCTGAAATATATAAACTTTAAAAATGTTACTTTTGCTGCAAATAAAGGCTATATGAAGGACATTGCATTTTAAGCATTTATCACAGAGGCCTGACGACCAAATGTCTTCCATGTCCCTGAAATTGAGCCCCTCCCATAGGTGTGTGTGTTCTAACCTTGGTGTGGAGCAGATATCTCTGTAGCTACTTTGCTTAGGAGAGGCTTTTCTGCTAACTTTGAATGGTCACGTTTGTTTCTACTTTATCCAGTGGAGGAAAAGAGAGCCTGTGGTGCAGGTTATAATGCCACGAAAATGAAGGAAAGACTGCCGTCCATGAATGATGGAGTGTGCTGGAGACAGTGATAAGAAGGAGCAGAGACAAGGCTTGACCTTAGGAGGGCACTTTTTCTGGTGCTCTCCTTTGGGATGCTCCAAATGACACATGCCTGTTGAAGCTGTAGGGTCCACTTCACACATAATGCAGAAACCTATCAGTTCACTTATCTAGATTTAGAACTTTTCTTTATCAATTATCCAAGTAGTAGCCTAGACTATCCACTTGTATATAATTTTAGAATGAAGCATAGTTCTAAATTTAACTACAGAAAGTAAGTATCGTCATCCCTTTGGTATCCAAGAAGGATTGGTTCCAGATCCCCCCTTAGATATCCAAATCCATGGATGCTCAAGTCTTTCATACAAAATGGCATCGTATTTGCGTACAACCTACATACATCTTTAAATCATCTCTATATTAGCTCTAAGACCTAACGCAATGTAAATCTTAGGTCAATAGGCACTGCCCTGTGTTGCTTGTGGAATAATGACAGGAAAACGAGCTATACATGCTCAGTGCAGACACAACCACAAGCCAAACTACACAGCACACATCGACAACGGGACATTCTCCCCACAGGTCAGATCACTCTGGATGTGGGACCTGAGTATACAGAGGTCATCGTACAACGACATGAAATGAGGAATTCACTGAATTTCTTAACCAAGTTTCTCATTTTTAACTCTTGTATTTAATAATTAGAACCGTCGTGCCCAAATTTGCTTTTCTAGAGAGTATGTAACCAGTTTTTACTTTATTCTCTGAGAATGAAATATTATTAGGGGGGAAAATTCCTCCCCTCAAATAAGAAAGTGTGCCAGCCTGTGTCTCTGTCTCATAGCACTTACTTGCAAAACTGGATCTTGGAGGGACCAGCAGTTAGTGTAATGGCTATGTCACTGGACTCTCACGTAGTCAACCACAATTCAAGTCCCGGACCCAGTGGCTTAAACTCATGCCAGGCGTGTGTGCGTGCATGCCCAAGATCCCAAGAGGAGAATGAAGGAGAAGGGATTGCGGCGTGGCCATTTCTCCTGGGGGGTGATTTCTCGCTTTCTGTCTCTCTGTGTCTCTCTGTCTGGCAAGTGCACGAGCCCTATAGCAAAAAATCCTCTCCAAAAAAAAAAGACGAAGAAGAAAAACTAGACCTTGGAAAGCTACGTGCTCAGACCTGACTGCAACCCAAACATTAGTACTTACCATTTGAACTGTTATTTATTATTAATTTGATTTATGTTCATAACCTCAAAAGTATAAATAATTTTTGGTGAAATATGCTCATTCATGTTCATTAAGTTTTAGATACAACTACATGTCCACTTATTTACCTATAAAGTTTCTGAATTTAATTTTGTTTCTATTATTATAAAATACTTAAGAGAGAAAAAATAAGTTATGAAAGGTAATTAGGAAGGAAAACCATTACTCATACATTTTCTAGGGAGAAATTTCAGCTTTATAGAATAGGAAGAAGGCAAAAAAGACTAAAAATAAAATAAAAAATTAAAATGAAGGGAGCTACCAGCATCAACTCTCCTGCATGTACTAGACTTTTAGTTCTTAAAGTGTTTTCCTGAGGGGAGAAAACAAAATAATTTCTCAAGAAATTTTCAGAAACAAGTAACAACAAACACCAAAACAAGAAAGAAATTATGGTCATAAAAATTTTGAGAAGCTATACTATATTCCCTGTTAGAGATGCAGGCATAAGCTACCACACTAGAAGCTCTGGAAAGTGTCACAGAAAAGAAACCAACACTACTGTAACTCAGCACTTCCCAAATATTTTATCATGAAACACCTTTTTCTCATAACAACTCTTAATATCCTGAGGCACAAATATTTCTCCAGACACTTGGAAAATTCTCAGAGAGAATGAAAATCTCTTACCTCAAATGTAGTATTAAAAAAAACTCTTCTACAATAAAGTTTTGCAAATTCTTACTATTTAGAAGCAAATTTATTTTAAATTTGTCAAAACTTTATCCCTGAAGTGAAAAGTATTGACTGAACATATTATTCATGCAGAGCAACCCAAGAGAATGATTTTAACAAGTGCAATTAAGTCAGATGCATGAATTAATTTCAAACAACAAACTATTTTTGGAAAAAGAGCATGTTTTAAAAAGTCAAAGATATCACAGCAGCTTAACTATTAATTATCCTAGATTGATTCTGGAAAGAAAAATAATAGATGCTTAAGGAAATTTAGACCACATATTTTATCTTATTTTATTTATTTATTTATTTTTGGAGAGGTTTTCGCTATAGGGTGCGTGCGCTCGCCAGAAAGATGGAGAGAGACAGAGAGACAGAAAGTGACAAATCAACCCCCGGGGGGAGGGTGGCCACACCGCAATTTCTTCTCCTCAATTCTCCTCTCAAAATCTTGAGCACGCATGCACATGCACCCAGTGTGAGTTTAAGCCACTGAGTCTGGGACTCAAACTGCAGTTGACTACATGGGAGTCCAGTGACATAGCCATTATGCCAACTGCTGGTCCCATAGACCACATATTTTAAATTATCAAAGAAGTGTATGGTTTAGCTTTTCAAAATTCTATGACTTTTCTATACACACCCTGAAGGAGCTATAGGTAAAATTATTATTTCAGGTACACTAAAAGTTGAATATTATATTCATTTTATTGTGATTTAATTCAAATCAATTAACATTTACTGGGTGTCCACTATATGCAACTCTTTATTCTGGGCTTTATATCACTTTGTTCCCTCTGCTTGACTTTTCTGCAGCTCGTTTTACTCTAATATCAGCACTCAGAAGTAGTTTTTATTCCTGGTGCAGGCAAGAAAACTGAAGTCCATAGAAATTAATTCACCTGTCAAAAGTTTTCTCCTTAGTCACTGATAGAATCAAAATATAGACCCAGTTGCTCTTGCACAGCCTGCAGGGGTGTGTCCACACCATCGCAGTATCCCCTTTTCCTGCTTATCCCGTGACAGCTCTCAGAATTGTTAAGAATGCATACTCCAGACACAAACCAATTGGGTGAAGACCCTGTTCCTGCTGTTTTGTTATGTGTGACTTTGGGAACATGATTAATTTCTTTGGACACAGTGTCACAATCATTAAATGGGAATGCCCATTAAGGGAACTGAGTTTAAATCTGCACCAGGGACCAACATCTCACACATCTCACACTCTGAGAGTCCACTGAAGTCCTGCAGAGCCCACCTGGGCAGCTGCAGCAACTCTCCCAGCAAGGCTGAGCAGCAGGGCTATTGCCCCAGCACTGAAGCCCACATGGCACCATAATTGTGGAGCACAGCTGGACCAGGGCTGTGGCAGGGCTGCTCTGGGGAACAGAGTGGTGCCATTTTGAGACCAGATCAACTATGGGGTCAGTTCTGCAGTGGTAATAAGACTGGTTCAAGGAAAGGAAGACCAACCCAAGAGACCCCAGCTACACCTGGTTCATTCCACAGATCCAGCACATGGCCTCTGCCTCCTGCAAGGGCCTTCCAGCCTCACTCTGCAGACCCTAATTTGCCCTGGGCCTGGTTCAGGTAGTAGCTCCAGAACAAGACTGCAGCCTTCTGCAGGAGCCTTCCAGAAGCTGTGGAACTGGAAAGCTCATGCAGAAACACCAGGACAGACAGGTGCCAAGCTTGATATGCACTATGTCTTGAGCACACAGACCACTCCTTGCTGTGGGAGCCTTTCAGACTCAGTTAACCCCTGCTTCTGACCAGCACTGAGCCCAGCACCTGCAGTAGCTGCAGCACATGAACCTGCCCCTGGGGAGGGTCCCTTGGTCTCTAGGATAGGCTGGCACTCTCAGCTCTACCATCCTGGAAGATCACACAGTCAGGAGAAAAAAGAGAGAAAAAGAATGGAGATAGTGTATTGGAAGAGATATGGTTACCCAGATAGAAGTTCAAAAATCTCTAAACAGATTCAACCAAAAGAGATCCTCACTAAAGTGTATTGTAATTATGATGTCAAAAGTCAAAGATACACTGAGGAATTTCAAAGTAGCAAAAGAAAATATCAAGTTACTGGAACATTCATTGGAATAACTCACAGATTTCTCAGCAGAAACCACACAGGCCCAGAGAGAATGAGATGATATATTCAAAAGACCAAGAGGAAAAAAAAAAAAACTATCAATAGAATTTGATACCAATAGAATACCATACCCAGCAAACCCATCCTTCAGAATAGAAGTAGCAATAAAGTCTTCCACAAACAAGCAAAAGCTGAGGGAATGTGCCTTTGCTAGACTAACCATGTAAGAGACTTAAGGTAATCCTAGATTTGGGAGCAAAGACAATAACTACCCAAATGAAAAAAAATAATAAAAAAACAAATTCACAGGTAGACTAGATTCACAATCTCAGATAAAACAGACTTCCGTTAAAACTTGTAAAAGGAGAACAAAGAAAGCCATTATATAATGACAAAGGGACCAATCTATATAGCAAGAAGGCATGACAACTGTAAATATATATATGCACTAACAAAGGAGCACCTAAATATATAAAACAATTATTAATAGAACTAAAGGGAAAGATACATAGCACCATAGTAATAGATAGAGAGTAGCTTATTGCAGTAAGTGCCTTCATCAAAAACAAAAAAGAGAGAATCCGAATAAAAAATCTAAATGAGCCACCTCAACAAACTAGGAGAAAAGAAAAGAAAAACAAATCCCAAAATATCAGAAGGAAATCATTAATCAACAATAAAAAATAGACAAGAAAAAAATCAATACAACAAAAAGCTATTTTTTCAAGGAAGATAAACAAAATTAACAATCAGCTACACTAATTAAGAAAAAAAGAGAGAAGGCCCAAATAAATAAAATTTAAAATGTCTCCCTATTCTGGAAGACATAACTGATACCAGAGAATACGAATTAATTAGAGACTGTTATGAATGACTATACATCAATGAACTGAAAAATCTAGATAAAAATGCATAAATTCCTGGACACATACAACCTACCAAGACTGACTCAGGAGGAAAGAGGCAACCTGAATAGACCAATAATAACCTATAAGATTGAATTAGTAATGAAAAGGCTCCCAATAAAGAAAAGCCTAGGACCACGAGATGGATGAACCATAATATCTTACTGCCCCAAGTAACTGAAAACATGGACAGTGAAACTGCAGAAAAGGGAGAAGCCTCTGTGTTTAGAAACTATAATCAATCATGGTATTACGTGTGCAATTGCTACCCACGAGTCATGGCTTTTAGGACCGTAAGCAAACACATACATATGTGTATTTCCGTATATACCTCACTGTGTATATATATTTAAAAACATTACATTCTATTGATAGTTCCAATTGTTCTTTTATTTTTTTAGAGGTTTTTGCTATAAATCATGCACGCTAGCTGGGGAGACAGAGATAGAAAGTGAGAATCACCCCCTAAGGGATGGCCACACCACAAACCCTTCTTCATTTTCCTCTCACAATCTTGAGCATGCATGCACACGTGCCTGGAGTGAGTTTCTAGCCTCTGGGTCCAGGACTCAATCAGCAGTAGGCCACATGGGAGTCCAGTGCCTTAACCACTACACTGCCTGCTGGCCGTGTAAGTTCCAATCTGAATCCAGCTCTACAGGGCTTATTTAGCTTTCCCTCTACATCTTTGACTTTTCTCCAAAACAAAAACCTTCTTAGTCTCTATTATCTACATTATATTTCTTTACTTCATCACCACTATCATACATGTTAATTTCAGAATCCCAGCCCATACTCATATGACAAAATTGCTAACTACTACAATATTTATGCACAATTCTTTTTGCTCTTACAAAGTCCAGTCAAAATGCTATTTTCGAATGTATTGTATTACTTTCCTAGGATGGCTGTAACAGAGTCAAAACCTGGGTGACTTAACAGAAAATTATGGTCTCATAATTCTGGAGGATGAAGTCTGAAATCAGTGTCTGTGGGACCATGCTCTCTTGGACCACTCTGAGAGTGAGCCCTTCTCTTCTTCTGTTATGGTTTCTGGGGCTCCACAGCACCCCTTGGATTTTACATGCACCACTCTGGTCATAAGGCCATCTTCTCCCTGGGTATTTTATGCTGTCTTCACTGTGCATGTCTATCTCTGTGTCCAAATTTTCCCCTTTTTTCTTTTTAATTTTACTGGAGGATGTATGTGTTCACTGGAGAGCGAAAGAGAGAGAGATGGAGTATGCGGTTTGATAAGAGAGGCAGGACAAAAATCCTGAGGCCCTTCCTCATTCAATGTAGTTTCAACTCAGACCAGGGTGAAAAGCCACTGAGAGGAGCACAGTTTCTCTGTGATAAGGATGTGTAAAGTGATCTTCAAATTTCTTTCTTCAGAGAAAAAAAGCAGAAGAGTATCACTACCCCCTTTCAGCAACTCAAAGTTACTACGAACTCGTTTTTCACATTTCCTCAACAACATTTAACCATCTCAAGAAAAGTCTTATAAGGCATGTTCAATGCAGAAAAGTCGAGAAAACAGAAAAGTTATAAGAAGAAAACAAAACCAAAATCTTACAGTGTCATCGCCTACAGTAAAATGCCCTGTTTTGCTGTATTTTCTTTAGACTTTTATTTATAAAATTGTGATTTTATTCTATATTCAGTTTTAGACCCTCATTCTATAAATATAAGACTGAATTTGTAAAGAATTATTTATTTATTTTTATAGATTATTATTATTTTAATTTGCTATAGGGCATGTCTACTCACTAGAGAGAAACAGAGAGAGAAAGAGAGAAAGAAAGTGAGAAAGCAAGCTGCCAGGTCCAGGACTTGAACCATGGTCAGTCAGGTGGAAGCCCAGCATCCCAACCACTATGCCACCTGCTGGCCCAACATTGTGAATTTTTACTACATGTCATACATTATCTCAGAATTCCCTTTAAATAATCCATGTTTCTGTGCATTTTTTAGGGGAAAAAACTTGCAAAGGGTTCAATACAATTTTAATTTTAATTTGAGTAAAAATCACTTTTTGAGTGAAAGTTCAGATTTACATAATTTATTTCCTTGTGGAAACCAAAGTCATCTATGTAACATTTAGAGTATTTTCCCCTGGCCAGTTTTTATAGCACCTTATGTTTTCACTTTTAAAAGTGAAAAGATGATTTACATTTGTCTGCATTGTTTACAACGCACCCCCACAACCCTAGCAAATATATCGACTAAAGATTATAGCAATAAATAATGGCGCTATGAACTTGGAGCTGCTTTTAACATTCTCACAATTCTTTACAAGCCCTGGTGCTGATCGTTGCATACATTTGAGAGTACATTGCTCACCTTGTGAGAGGTACATTAACTCTTTCAAGTCCCAAGGGCACCATTTAGTAAATGACTTCTTTAGTGCTCTAAATGTACCTCAGTGCCCTGAAAGAGACACATTAATCTCCAGAACATCCCGTGAGTACATAGGTCAGGAAATAGAATTTTCTTGGTTTTCCTGGCCCGAAACACTATGAAGGTTACATTATTACATAGACAATTCTCAGTGGATTTTATTTCCCTAAATTCCTACCTACTGCCCAGATTCAAGGTCTGAAAGAGAAAGAGTTATGCTACAGAAAACTGTTTCCATTGAATTCCTAGAGCACCTAAGAAGAGAAACCCTAAGTCATAAATCTAATTGCATCATCAGAACTATTCCAAGTGATTTAGTACAAAAGTGCCACTTTTTAGTCATTCAAGAAAAATGCAAATGTAACAGTGATCTGAAAACTGGAAGACAAGCTCTACTTTGTACTTACAATTGAAATTTGCTCATTATTGAATGAAAGAAGAATAACCTATGACTTACAACCAAGAGGAAAACCATTTCTACTTAATTTCATCAATTCAGTGTATAGAACATAAGGTAATATAGTCTAGGTTCCTAAATTAAAATACAATATAACCAGTGTGAGACATTTATAGATTGTATTTAAAACTGTGTGAATAATACTTCTATTATTCTGATTTTTCATTATATGATCTTTTTTTTTTTTTTCTTGGCGGCGGAGAGGTTTTGCTATAGGGCATGTGCGCTTGCCAGAAAGACAGAGACAGACAGAAAGGGAGAAATCACGCCCCAGGGAGATGGCCATGCTGCAATCCCTTTTCCTCCATTCTCCTCTTGGGATCTTGGGCATGCACACACATGCGCCTGGCGTGAGTTTAAGCTACTGGGTCCAGGACTCGAACTGCAGTCAGCTACATGAGAGTCCAGTGACATAGCCATTATGCCAACTGTTGATTCCATTATATGATCTTTTACAATGCAAAGGTACTTTATCTCTTAAGGTTAGATCACTATTTTTTATTCCTCTTTTTATTTCAACCACCTCAAAGATAGGGAGAAATACAAGAAACCCCTATTCTTATTCTCGTATATATTGTCTACTTTTTAATTAGATTAGATCCTAGTCTGACAGAGTCTAATCTTCCCAAACATTGCATTTCTAGGAGAAATGAGAAGGGATGTCTTCTTTGGAATGTGAAATGCATATAAAATTCTCAACCTCACCACTGGCACATAATTAAGGTTCAATAATGTTAGCTCAAAATTTTAAAAAATAAATTATTGAAACATATTATAATCCAACCCAAGTCTCTGAGGCTTTCTGAAAATGTTCATAATCATCAGAAATTTTAATGTTTTTTCAGAATCTAAAAAACTCAACAATAAGGGACCAGAGTTGACGTAAAGACCTTATCGCTGGACTCCCATGTAGTCGACTGTGGTTCAAGTCCCAGACCCGGTTGCATAAACTCACGTGGGGTGTGTGTGCCCAAGATCTGAAAGGAAAATGGAGAAGGGATTGGGGCGTGGCCATCCTCCTTGGGGGGTGATTTCTCACTTTCTTTCTAGTGAGTACACGCACCCTATAGCGAAAGCCTCTCCAAAAAAGGAAAAAAAAAAAAAAAAAAAAACAAAACAAACAAAAAAAAAAACCAACACCAACTCAACAATGAAGCCCACATAGCTCTCTCCACAGCTCTGGATTTCATTCTAATCAGACCAAGCCTTGTCCAAGTGCCCCACACTGAGGTGGGGACACATGAGTACGGCCTAATGGTTAAAGTCACCCAGAGTCCCTTCCTGCTGCCAAAAGTGGAATCAACCCACAGTCACAAATGACTGCTTCCTATGGCAGAGGACAGAACGGATGCTTTACAAGGGAGAGAGCGGGACCAGTCATCTCCACGCCAAGTTTTTAGGGAATGTGGCCCGAATGATACTGATTCTGAAAATTTTCTCTTTGGTACGTTTTTTTTATCCCAGTCACTTACTTTTCACATTTAATTTGCTAACTGCATTACTATTATTTATTAAGTATTCTTGTGGCACAGATAAATAAATCACCATAATAGCAAAAGTTAAATGATTACAGTTTTATTGCATAAAATTCGAGAAAGGGAAACATTCTCAATTAGTGGAGTGAAAAAAAATAAGGAAGATGGAAAACATTTCAGATACAGGAAATGTTCTGGTAATGGATGCCTGGAAAAGCAGTTTAAAGAATATGTGATAAGCTAAAAATAAACGAATATGGTTCTCATGAGTTGGTAGAGTGACCTCTGTGCTTAGCTCTCTGCTTACTGATCTTGCCCAGCGATGTCACCTGAATACCCCGATTACTGATGCTGAAGTAGGAAAAGAAGCTCCAGCAAGCCGCACAGAGAAATAGGCATCCTAACGGTATTTGAAAGTATAAGGAGGAAGAAAACAATGCAAACATTATGGTTTCTTTCTCCAGTCACAAAGCAGCAGACAACATGGCCCAGAACAGTGCAAGGAAACCGCGAGACAGTCACATGTGATCCCCACATGGAATAATACGACAATGAAACATTATTCAACACGAGAAGAAAATGGGCTGAAATGAACTATTTTCCTTGGCCTGCTATAAACTGACAGTACAAAAACACAAGCTCCTGGAGGGGCCATTTCTTCTCCTTGTCCTATAAAACCTACTAGACCTTAATACCGTTCCAGGCACATGGACTGAGCCCAATAAATGTTTGTGAAAGGCGTAGAGTGTGGTGAGAGGCATGAGCAAGTCCTGTGTTAATAATAGCCGTGGATCTCAGAGGTGCCTTAGTGACTGGAGCGTTTATTCTTAATCAAGTCCTCACCGTATCCAGTGAATCGGCTCTTACAATTCTGGTATTCTCTTTCCTCAAACCCCCTAAAGGATTTCTACTTGTCTCACTGTCAGTCAATTTCTTACTAATTTATAAATAAAATAGAAGCCATTGAGGGGAAGTGTCTGACCATCTCCTTCTCCAGCTCTCATTCTTACCTCAGACCACCACCTCTCCCTCTCCCGAGATTCACACACTCCCCTGAATGTTGGCCCTCATAAGTTGCTTCATCAGCTTTTCCTAATATTTTCCAGCTTTTCTAGCTCCACCTCTCTCCTGGATCATAGTTCTCCAATTATTTTATAGAAATTGCCCACACTTGCTTTCCCAGCTTCCCTAACTTCTCCTCACCTGGGCCAATGACAATTTGACTTCTATAGTCACCATTTCAGTAACATTACACTCACAGACATCACAAGATCTCCAAATCCACGAGTCCATTTTCAAATTCAGATATGTCTCAAAGTTTCATTTTTATTGTCAGTTTTAAATTTTCCTCTTGGGACCAGTGGGTGGCATGGTAGTTAAAGCACTGGACTCCCACATGGTTGACCATGATTCAAGTCCCAGCCCTGGCAGCTTGAAAATCACAGCAGGCAGGTGTGCATGCATACCCAAGATCCCAGGAGGAAAATGGAGAAGGGATTGCAGTGTGGCCATCCCCCCTGGGGGTGATTTCTCACTTTCCCTCTCACTTTCCTGTCTCCTGCTAGTGCACACACTGTATGCAAAAACCTTCACAACAACAAAAATTTTCTTTAGTGCTCTTTATTCTCTTGCTTTTATTTGTTTTAAATATGCTATCTTTTCTTCCTCTTAGCAGTTTTGTGTGCAGAGAGAGATCAGAAGGCTTCTATTTTCCTGTGACCCTCAGTAGCAAAGCAAGTTTGCTCTCAGTATTTTGCCAGGCAAAGCCATTCTCACTCTCAACATCCTGAAATGCTTTGGTTAACTTTACTTACTCTTTCTTTTTTTTTTTTTTTTTTTTTTTTTTTTTTTTTTGAGAGGTTTTTGCTATAGGGCGCGTGTGCTCGCCAGAAAGACAGAGAGAGAGAGACAGAAAGTGAGAAATCACCCCCCGGAGGAATGGCCACACTGCAATCCCTTCTCCTCCATTCTTTTCTTGGGATCTTGGGCACGCACGCAGTGTGAGTTTAAGCCACCAGGTCCGGCACTCGAACCGTGGTCAACTACATGGGAGTCCAGCGACATAACCATTATGCCAACTGCTGGTCCCTACTTATTATTTTTTAACTGTTAGAGGGACTAGGCATTCACCAGAGAGAAAGAGAGAGGAATAAAGCACCCCACCCCACAATGGTCATCCAGCCATCTGTTCTCCGTTTCTCCATCCTGTCAGGATTTGGTGTACACAAGCACGTGTACCTGACATGTTTCTCATGCCAGCACTGAGGCAGAGACTTGAACCATGGTTGGCCATGTGGGATACGGACTCCTTAACAACTAGGCTATGGGGCCTACCCCCTTAATTAACTTTCCTGGATTAAATTTTCTTGATCTTGCTCCTGAAAGCTACTTATTTTCCTTTGTTAATTCCTTATAATATGTGTTGCTAAAATTCTTCTCATCTAACACTGCATGACTTCTCTTAATCTCATCTAGTTTCTGGAGTGTCTTCTTTTTTTGCATGGACTGACATTCTTTTCCTTATTTCCAAAATATGCTAAGTCCCCATTTCTCTCTCTCTGTCTATCCATATCTCCTTTTTAGTTCATACCTCTTTCAGGCTTCATGAATTATTGTCATGACCTCTTAACACCAGCTTGTCTAATCTATTTTTTGCATTAATGCTTGGTTATGTTACAAGTATTAAATCTGATATTAAAATATTTCCATTTGCTCTCTACTGTGTAGTGCAATTATTTCCACATGGAGATGTATATATTCTACATGGATGCAAGACAATGTATATGACTATATAAACAGACCATTGGGGGCCAGCAGGTGGCATGATGGTTAAGGTGGCTGGACTCCCACATGACTGACTACAGTTCGAGCCCTGGACCTGGCAGCTTGTTTTCTCACTTTCCTTCTCTCTCCCTGGTCAACTTCAAAAAATAAAATAATGACAATGACAATGAATGAAATTAAATAAAATAATTCTAAAAATAAAATAAAAACAGAAAGAAGGAGTGTGTCCTGTGTGCTTGGCATGAAGCTATGCCAAGAAAATGCCAAGCTGGAAGTACGCAATAGTTTCTTTGTCCAAGTGAGTAGTCAAAACATGTGATACTCATAATCCATTCTTATTTGTACATATTCTCCAAGCTTTTGTTGCAAATATATATTACAAAAAAAGTACAGCATTTAAATTGCAATCTGTTGTGTACTTTCTGTTATACTGCTCTGAATAAATATCTGAAGTGTCTTGAGTATTGAATGCCAGAAGTGATTGAAATCCCTCTGAGCCATAAATTTAAAATGTGTTCTCTGTGATGGTGATGATTTTACATTATGCAAAAGATATAATTGGATACTTTATCCTGAGAGAAAGGCAGAATAAATATCACAGAATTCTCTATACCTAATTCCTGTCCTTTAAAAAGTAGAAATGCATTGTGTCAATGGACATGAAAGTAGAAAATTAAACATAAAATTATTCAAGTCAATGTCTTGTTTTCTCTGTGATTAAAGTAGTTCCTAATTTAAACATACAGACTAGCAGTTCAGTTTTTGTTGTTGTTATTGTTAAATTCAGTCCAGGATCTCATTGAATGAATGCAAAATTTTAGTCCATTGAGTGAAGAATTAGGTCCTTTTGAAACTTCAAGAGAGTCTGCCAAAACTCAGCGTTCCTGACCTTCTGCCACCACTGCCAAATTATACCAATGTCATTTGTCAAAGGAATTTTCCACATAGAGTTAGCCAGACAAATGAGTAGAAATTACACTGCTGCATAAGACCTATCATTTCAGGGGCACTGAATAAGCTAACAATTTCCCAAACACTTCCAAGCAGAATAGAGAGAAATGAGCATTTTCAAAATGACTCATTCTAAACACTGGTTTTTTTTTGGAGAGATTTTCGCTATAGGGCGTGTGCGCTCGCCAGACAGACAGAGAGAGACATAGAGATAGAAAGCGAGAAATCACCTCCCAGGGGGGATGGTCACGCCGCAATCCCTTCTCCTCTATTCTCCTCTCGGGATCTTGGGCACACACGCACATGCGCCTGGCGTGAGTTTAAGCCACCGGATCTGGGACATGAACCGCGGTCGACTACGTGGGAGTCCAGCGACATAGCCATTACGCTAACTGCTGGTTCCCTCATTCTAAACATTTTTAAAGGGAGGGACCAGCCGGTGCCAGTAAGGCAGCTGGATCCCACATGGCCAACTGTGTCATTGGAGTTCCAGATTCTGTGGCTTGAAAAACACTCCAGGCACATGTTCATGTGTGCCCAAAATCCCAAAAAGAGAGAGAAAGGAGGAGAAGGGATTGCAATGTGGCCATACCTGGGGCTGCTTTCTCACTTTCCCTCTTTCTGTCTGTCTCTTTCTGGTGAGCATATGGTACCCTTTAGCACATTATTTTAAAAAAAGCATTAAAGAAAAAAATAATGTTTTATATAAGTAAGCCATTTTTAACCGAGAAATTATAACTTACTAGATAGCTAATCACCAGGATTTACTTTACCTAATCAATTATAATCACCTATAAGCAGAGTCTAAAAAGAGTATGTTGAGTAGGAGGAGATAAATCAGTTGCAAGCATTAATTTGTCCTGGTCAGGGTTTGATACAACAGCAATGAGGGGTTAATACATCGATTAAGGGTGCTAGGATGAGCGTGCAGGGTATGTGTTGGCAAAGTGTGGGAGCACACCAAGAAAGAACAGTGGGAAGAGGCAGGACACATTTATTCATTCATTCATTCCACAAGTGAGAGAGAGAGAGAGACAGCTTCCCAGAGGGTCTTCAGACCACTATGTGCCCCAGCTTCAGTCAGCGTAGGCACATGCCTACTGCGTTCAGGCAGATCTCCGGATGTGAACCTGGAACCTGAGCATCACATCACCACCGCTCCACTGTCTGGTCCCTGAAGTTTATTTTTTTATTTTTTACTTGCCAGAAGGTATGTATACTCAACAGAGAGATACTGAGAGAGAGACAAGAAGAAAGTCCACCTCATGGGGGATGGTCACACCATAATCCCCCCTTCTCTATCTCTCCCTCCTTTCAGGATTTTGGGAACACACATTAGATGCGTTTTTTTCAAGCACTGGGTCTGAGATTCAAACAGCATCGTCGGCCATGTGGTGTCCAACTTTCTTAACCACCAGGCCACGAGCTAGCCCAAAGGTATTTTTTAACTTCGTAATTTTGCTTAAAATTAACTCATTTGCCAGGTAAATAAAACTCGTGGTTTTTGTTTTCAATTTTTGAGGATTAAAAAATATTTCAAGTCATCCGCATATCCCGAAACACTGACAATCAGAGACAGAAGGGTGACTGGCATGTTTGCCCCGTTGCCAGCTGGTCGGGATGTTGATTCTGCTAGTGTGGAAGCTGTTTGGCTCGGTGTCTTCATGCTGCTTTTTGAAGGTGACTGAAAATCTCCTACACCTGCCAAATCTCATTTAACATTCAACAGTTGGCGGTACTGGCAGGAACATCATTCAGAGATAAAAATCTCTATTACTCATGTCATTTTTGGTGGGCTGTTATCAACAAGTGAGCAAATGGCAATGCAGATTCATTCAAACTCCAAACCAGGATTCAGATTTGGCCTTACAGCCTGCTAAGGCACTCAGTGGTAGACTCAGCACTTAATCAACCTCACAGGAGCTCCTGGTAAAATGAACAGATAATCTGAAAGTATAAGAAACCTCTGGCTTGACCATGTTTTAATTACCACAAGGACCTGCAGATGCAGAACGGTATCTCTGATACTTTGGGAGCTGCATTGGTTTCAGCATCTTGAGCTTTCTAATACGTTACATTTTTCTGTACTTTTCTTCCAGTTTATAAGTTAGATCATAATTGAACTGTATATTTTGTTTAAAACATATCTTTAGAGGTGTTTGATTTCAAAGGAGCAACAAAAGTGCCTTAGTTATATCATCCTCCATGTATAATCATGGGTCATTGATTAAAATGTGATAGATTCTTTTTCTTTAATAATTATTTTATTTAACTTTATTTATTTATTTATTTTAATTTGACCAGAGAGGAACAGAGAAAGAAAGAGGGAAAGTGAGAAAGCAAGCCACCAGGTCCTGGACTTGAACCACAGTCTGCCATATGGGAGTCCAGTGCCCTAAACCACCATGCCACCTGCTGGTCCCGATTCTTTTTTTTTTTTTTTTTTTTTAAGTTTTGCTATAGGGATTGTACATATTTGCTGGAGAGGGATACAGAGACAGATAGAGAGAATAAGAGAGACAGATAGAAAGGGAAAGTGAGAAATCGCCCCCCCCAGGAGGAATGGCCATACCACAATCCTTTCTCTTCCACTCTCCTCTCAGGATTCTAGGCACACACACACACACACACACACACACACACACACACACACATGCTCAGTGTGACTTTCAAGCTGCCAGCCGGGTCCAGGACTCAAACCAGGAAGTTCTCCATGTGGGATCTAGCACCCTAACCTTCATGTCCCCTGCTGACCCAATAGCTTCATTTTTAATAAGGAATTGAAAGTCAACGATTATAAGAAGCTATGTGTTTTGAGGCCAGGCAGTGGTGATGCAATGGACTCTCAGGGGCAACGTGCTGGGTTTGCCTCCCGGGCTCCCCCTGAGCAGCCCTGGTGTGAGTGCACATGGCCATGATCTCTGCCCGCTAAGACTGGGGCAGACTGTGGCATCAGAGAGAGGGAAGCCTGTCTCTCCCTGCCTTTCTCTCTCTGTCACGCCTCCTCTCTCATGGAATAAATATGTAACAAACTAGATATGTATTTTTATGGAAATATCTATCTTGGTACTTTTAAATACATAATATTTATGCAAAACAATAATATATCTTTATCTTTGTATTTTTTTTAACTTGCCAGATGGTGTGTACATGCACCAGAGAGAGACAAAGGAGAAAGCACCCTGCAGTGAGGTGTGGGCATGTTGCTATCTGTTCTCCATTTCTCCCTCCCCTAGGGATTTTGGGTCTGCACACGCAAACCCCTGGCATGTTCTCAAGCCTCTGGAGCTGGGATTTAAACCATGCAGTTGGGCATGTGGAATCTGGATTCCTTAACCACCAGGTCACAGGGTTGGCTTGAGTTTTGTATCTTTTTTTTTTTTTTTTTTGGGGGGGGGGGTCCTTGGGTCCTACCAGAGAACACTATTCAAAATGATAACAGAAGTTGTTTCCGCTATTAATAAATAAATAAATAAATATCTACTATGTGCCAGGCATTCATTGCGCGAAGGGTCAATGATGAAACAGACAAGAAAAAAATCGTTCTCTACTCCAAAGACACTTACAACCTCACTATTATTTTATTTTTATTTATTTATTTCTTCTATGAGCAAGAGGACAGAGATAGAGCGTAATAGAGAGAGGGGGGAGAAAGACGGCACTCTCAATGGGGTCTTGGCACTATGGTCCAGCCCCACCCTCAGCCAGCCCTGGACCATGGGCATGTACATGCCTGGCATATTCATAGAGGTCTCCAGCTTTGAACTCACAACCTTTTCAAGGGGGTCAGCCTTACAAAGTGTCACATTTTGCTGCCATGCTACTGTCCACCCCACACCTAACCACTGATGTCAGATGGCCTATATGGAGTGTTGGAGGACGACTGTCCCATAGCCGATTCCGCAGTTAATTAGATTAAAGGACTAAAGAATTAAAATACCCCAACATATCGAATTCTAGTTCTTAGTGTATTATTTAAAAATAGCAAACACATCCTATTACCTAAAAATGGAAGGCTTTAATCATAAATCACATTTATGATTCTAAAATTCCAAGTTGGTCTGCTACATAATTACTGCTAAAAAAGAAATACTACTTCTCAACTCCACTAGAAACAACCTTATAGTATTCATTAGATAAAAGGCAATGCTTATTTGACTATAACTTAATTTCAGACACATCTGACTTATTTATACTAATTTATATGATTCACAAGCAATTTGTTTTCTGAGATATACCCAGAAATTACAAAGCTCAAGGTTAAGTGGTCAGTGGGGACCATGCTGTGTTTTATAATTGTGCTGAGTATTTAAATACACACGTTATACTTTATTCCACCCTCAGGCTGGAATGACTGTGGCCAGATCCTACAAACCTTCCTGTCAATGAGTTAAGGCAGACCGGAAACTGTCTCCTGAGGGAACTTTATACCAGCAGCCATTTTCTGAGTAGGATGGAGGTAGCAATGATCCCAGCTCACCTAAGGCTCCTGGCCTGCCTAACAATAAAGTGTGCAGCTCTTCAACAGCACAAGGTAGTTGCACCCCGAGTACTTGTTCGAGAGTCCAACTAAAAATTTACTGCCATGCAGTACTCACCCAAACTTGCACTAAGAGAGAAATACCTGCGGAAGATTACCTGCCACGTAATTCTGTCCACATAGAGGAACCAGTGGGCCCCTGGATTAAGCCTGATGAACAGAGAAAGGAGCAGGTGGGCCACAGAATGTCCCCACAGAAACCCCGCTAAGGAATCGTGCTTTCCCCTTGGTGTTGTGCACCAAAAGCCTACGTAACTAACAGTCCCATGAAAGTCACTGGTGGAGTAACTACAGCAGTTTCTTGAGGACACTCTTCACGATGTCGCAGTGTCCTTTTTACGAGGACTCAAAGGAGAAATTTTCCTTTGGACTGAGTGCCGGGAATAACTGTGCCTTTTCTAAACAGGTGAGTGTCTTTTTTGGGGACACCAAGCACTGTTTTCTCTAGGGTTTTCCTCTTCTCTCTGCATCAAAGTTTACGAGCCAAATCCATGGCCTGCCCAAGGAAACTGAGATAGCTTTATGGCACGCTCGCATTCTTCTCAACTCATCTTTCTTTCTTTTTTATTTAATTATTTTCCTTCTCCTTCCTCCCCTCCCCACTCCCATCCTTTTCTTTTCTTTTTCTTTCTTTTTTTTTTTTTTTGCTTCTGTTTATTTAAATATATGAAAGCTGCCATAAGTCCTTTTCTGGAACAGGGTGTGATAAAGAAGATTAATAATGTGAAATAATAAACAACATACATTTTCCATTTTCCAATGTAAGCCCCCTTTATGACTAAGAGACAATAAGCCAGCATTCGCCCCAAGGGCAGCTGTCATAAATAGGCCGGGGGGGGGGGGGGGGGAAACAAAACTTAGCTTCTCATTATTAAAGGAATCATTTGGAAGTAAGACAAAAACAAAACAAAACAAACTGAGGCTGTGAAATGAATATAGAGGTAATGTTTTAATTTCAGTTCCTGGACGGCATAAAGAATCCTCAGGCTGTGAGGGCAAAACGGAAAACACACTTAGAGGCAGTGCAGGGGCCTGTTCTCTGCCTCTCTGCTCCTCACCTCATCTCACACAGACCGGCCCCTTTTCTGTCCTGGCTGGGGCAGGTAGAGAGGCATTACAGATCCATAAGCAGAACCTCTGACCGCTGAGCACCCACAGTCTTCAGAAAGGCACAGAACAGCCCGCTCCGCACAGCCAGCTCCATTAAGGCATGGGTGAGCACTGGGGAAAATGGTGGGCTTGGGCCGTGACAGGAGAACCAGCAGTGGGGCCAGCAGATGGCGTAACGGCTGCATTGCTGGACTCTCACGTAGTCGACCGGGTGGCAGCTTAAAATTCACTTCATGGATACAGCATACATGGACATCTGGTGTCTCCATTTTCATGACTAGCTGAAGTATAAGGTGCATGGGTTTTGGTATTCAGATGAACCTGACTTAGCCTCCCTGTGTGACCCTCATCACATAACTCAGAACTTAGTTTCCTCATCTGTAAAATGGAGACAAAAACAGCTGCCTGACAGGTTTGATTTGAAGATAACCTGAAATGATTTATTTGAAAACTCACGCAGTCCAGGGACCAGCAGTTAGCGTAATGGCTATGTCGCTGGACTCCCACATAGTCCACTGCGGTTCGAATCCTGGACCCGGTGGCTTAAACTCACGCCGGGCGCGTGTGCGTGCGTGCCCAAGATCCCGAGAGGAGAATGGAGGAGAAGGGATTGCGGCATGGCCATCCCCCCTGTTGGGTGATTTCTCGCTGTCTCTCTGTCTCTCTCTGTCTGTCTGGCGAGCGCACGTGCCCTATAGCAAAAACCTCTCCAAAAAAAAAAAAAAAAACTCACGCAGTCCAGTGCCCACTCAAACAATTAGTTTATCAGCCTAATTTTCCCCACAACGTGTTCCTTCCTTTCTTCTACCTCCAGTTGCCAAGAATGATTAATATTAAGAAAAAATCTCACAATTCCATAAATTCAGAGGCACAAAAGGGAAGTAGACCCTCCGTAATAATTCATGAACTTTCAAAGCAGCTCTTCTTCCTTTTTTCCTGAAGAACATTTCTCCACTTTCACCATTCTCCGTCTGCCACCTTACCTGTTCTCATTCCATTTCATCTCAGGTGTGATTTTTTTCCCTTCGACTTGATCTGTGCAATTGAGGCCATCAGGTCTAATTCACCTGAAAGCCCTAACTGCACACTAATAAGTTTATCTAACCATGCACACATTCTTATTCCCCTGCATCTGGTCTTAGAGACAGAGACCTCTCCTTCTCAAGGTCCATCCCTCACCTCTAGTTATCTTATAGGAATTCACTCCACTAATAATGCCCTCTCTCTGTTACGTTCTAAATATGCATGACCGTTTACTCTTTTTCTTCATCTTTTATCACATTTTAATCTTCGTACCCTAAAATTCCTTCCCTGGATCCAAACACCTATGGTTGAGCTGCCTTCCTAGCCCTCTTTGCTTTTCTAAGAAAAATTTCTTAAAAGGATATTCTATATTCATTTTACATACTTCTACAATTCTATATGTCTTAGCCTTCTAGAATCAGATTCTCTTTCTACTTATGCTCTAAATTAGATTTTATCGGGGCCAGTAGGTGGCGTGGTGGGTAGGGGCACTGAACTCCCACATAGCCAACCACAGTTCAATTCTTGGACCTACCGGCTTGCTTTGTCACTTTCTCTAACTCTGTCCCTCTCTGGTCAAATTAAAATAAATAAAGTTAAATAAAATAATTATTTTAAAAAATTAGATTATATCTAGGTTAAAATAAGCCTCTTCATGGACTTAACATTTACACTTTCAACAGACTGAATGGTTATGTTCCACTGAAATTCATATGTTGAAATCCTAACCCAAAGGCAATATTAGGAGATGAGACCTTTGGAAGGTGATTAGGTCATGATGGTAGAGCCCTATGAATGCAATCAGTGCCCTTATCAAAGAGACTACAAAGCAATTGTGAGCCCCTCTGCTGTGTGAGGTTATAAAAACTGACTATGTAAAGCAAGCCAGCATGAGGATTAGCAGGACTGCAGCCATTTTGAAATTAAGAAAGGCCTCTAATGAGAATAATATCACCAAGTGCAGAGTTAAAGAGAGATCCATTTGAGGAATGGTCAAATGAGAAACCAGGAATGGATATTTGTAGGAAAACAGGAATCAGGATTACTCAGGGGAAAGCAATTGACTCTGACTGATTATAGTGAAGAATGATCTGCAAGCGCTTGAACGTTGTATCCATGAATACAGAGAACATGTTGAGCTTTTTAAGACAGTTCGGTAGTGCTTGCTATCTCCCTGTAACAGGTTACAGAAATAAACTTCCTTCTCCAGCCTCCACCTCTTGTTTCACTGACCACAGGAAGCAACAGCTGGACTTAGTTGGCCAGTAACATATGCGCCATTAAGTGGGTCTTCACTAGACACTCAAGCTGCTGACTCCTTCATCTTGGACTTTCCAGCCTTGAGAACTGTGAGAAACTAATGCCATATCCAGTCAATGGCATTCTGTTTCAGTAACACAAATGGACTGAGATACCACTCATTCCTTCTTGAACTCACTTTTTCCTTAGGCGTCCATGACCCTACTCATTTCTATTTACAGAAAGGTCCCTTTATAGTCTTTGTTGCGAGCACAATCTCCTCTGCTTCATGCTTGGTTGTTGACCTGTGCTGGTCTGGAGTGAAATCTTATGTGTCTTCACATTTTAACATAATCATTTGTATACAAATGGTTACTAATTATATAGTTGTGTTTTCAGTCTCAAATTCTTCTCCAAGCTCCAATCCTACATATACAATTCTTGACTCAATGACCAGCTACACTTCATTTAACTCTTCCACAGGCTCATCAACTTCAATATGTCCAGAAAAGAACTTAGCACAATTCCTCAAAACCTGTTCTTCCTCTTCTATTACAGATTTAGTTCATGACATTGCTATTGCAGTAGTCATTGCTCTTGCCCAAAATGAATATTCCCCTTTCTTAACCCAGCACTGAGTAAAGGACTGAATCTTGTATAACTAACTTGCTAAATATTCCTCCAATTCATAGTGTCTTCCATTCCTGGCATCAGTGACATTACTGAGTCATCAACATTCCTCACCTGGTCTAGGGAAATCTATTCTAAATAGTATATATATAAGAAAAGACAATTCAGCATACTGGTAAATAACATATACTCAGGAAGAATATGCTTGTTTAAATACTAGCTTTAATAACTTAATAGCTCTACAATCTGAGGCAACTATGCAACTCTCTGCTTCAATATATTCTCCTTCAGGAGAATATACTATTCACCATCTTTCCCTGGTCGCTGTGACATATCCTCAAGTCTCCATTAAGTAGGATATCCTCTGTTCCAGGATTCCCTCTCAAAGATACAGAGTTAATCCAATACTAATTCTCCATGATTCCTTAATATCCTTTATAGTCTCTAGTTTGAGACACATCCTTCAATCTGTTCTGAAGATACAATCTGTGTTTGTGTAATGCAAATTAGCTGATTTATGATTGCTAAGGAGAATGAGGTCAATATAATGCAGAGGTCAATCTAATGTTGGTTCATTCATAACTTTTCCAAAGACGTTAATATTTCAAAGACAACAAAGGAAAAGTTCCACAGTTACAGAAAGCATGTTGGTAATATATGAAAATCTTAATGAAAAAAGCTGAAAACCCAGGAAACGCCTCGCCTTTGGCATGGGGTTAGTGAATTGAAGAATTGCTGCCCAGCCATGGTGGTATAGTAGTTCCACTGCATTGCTGATGCCACATGGAAGACTGGGATCCCAGTCCTGGGTACAGCAGGGCCCCTGCATGTCCTCATGATCCTGACTGACTGGGAAAGGCTGAAGGTTCACAGTGTGACTCTATCAAGGGTGTGTGTGTGTTGGGGGGGGGGGGGGTGGTGTCTCATTAAAAAAATAAACAATTTGCTATACTTTCCACAGAAGTAACTGTGTGAATATTTCTCAGTGTTAAATGCACTGGGTAAGATGTTTTTTTTAAATTCTGGGAACCAGCAGATGACATAATGGTTACGTTGCTGGACTCCCATATAGTCGACTGTGGTTTGAGTCTCAGACACGTTGGCTTAAAACTCACGCTAGGAGCACGTGCGTGCATGCCCAAGATCCCAAGAGGAGAATACAGGAAAAGAGATTGCAGTGTGTCCATTCCCTCTAGGGAGTGATTTCTCACCTTCTGTCTCTCTGTCTTTCTTCAATAAGCGCACATGCCCTATTGCAAAAATCTCTCTAAACAAAAAAAATATTTTAAAACATTTTGATGCACCTGGTCTTTATTATAAGTGAATGGTCTCAAAGATTTTAGAATGATGCATGAGCCCAAGGATTAAGCCTGCAACAGACCAGCTGATTTTGTCACTAAATGCAAATGTGGAGTGCATCAAGAGATAGTGAAATGCTTGTGCTTTTATTAAGACTTGCATTGCTCTTGTTAGTGCCCAGCTTTCAAAGTTAAATGAGCTTTGAGTATCTATACAATCTTATTTTTCCTGTAACCCTTGTTTTTCACTATGTAATTTTGTAATGCACAAGCATTTTTTTTCAGGAATACATATATGCCACTCCAACAAAAGTGCTTGCTTGTACATTAAGATAATGTGTCTGCAGCCCCTTAACCTGTGATTTTTCTAGTGAGCAAGGATCACCACATATTAACAAATGAGGGATCACCTCATTTCCTAACTCAATAATGTTTGATGAATTAAACAAAACTATAGAAGATGCTAAATCAATACTAGTATCTTCTCCTAATTTCTCAATCAAGCAGAAACAAGGTTCTGTGTATAAAATGTCCCAAACAAGGGCTTTTCACATGCTTGTAACATAAACTCCAGAGCTTCTCAACACAATGCCCATGGCTGTACCTGCTAGTGTATCACTCCGAGCCTCCAGTGTTAGCTCGTCAGGTGGGCTCCCTGTGTTCTTGCTACCCAGTGTGGGTTTGCCTCCTCATTTTGCTCACTCCCTTTTGTTATTGAAACAGAGACCTCTATATTCTATACACCCCGTTATGACCTGGTTGCTTTTGTATCTCACCCTGACAGTAGTCTGCTTTCTTAAAACATACATTTATCCCTTAACTTCTTCCTTTTTTTTTTAAATTTACAGAGAGATTTTTACTCTCAGACATGTGCACTCACCAGAGAGACAGAGAGACAGAAAGCGAGAAATCACCTCCCAATGGGGATGGCCATGCTGCAATCGCTTCTCCTCCATTCTCCACTCAGGAGGCATACACACACACACTCCCAGCATGAGTTTTAAGCCACCAGGTGTGGGACTTGAACTGTGGTTAACTACGTGGGAATTTAGCAACGTAACTATTACACCATCTTCTGGTCCCTCCCCTAACATCTTAGTTGCTTGCTTTCTTAGGACAGAGTTAAGCATCACGAGACCAAACACACTTAAATGTTTGTTTGAAAAACTCTCTTCTAGAAACCAGATGGAGATAACATTTTGTTTCAGCCTGACCCCAAGCCTGCCATGCACCAGCTTAATGGATTAGAAACACCTGCATCTCCCACCTCCTCCCCTCATACTTCTCCCATAAAAACTCAAAAGTTCTACTACTCAGAGAGATGGTTTTGGAGAGTCTTGAGCTCTGCCATCCTCCCAGGCACCTTTTCTATAATAAACCTTTCTCTTTTTTAAACCATACTAATTGTCTTGACATTGGTTTTTGAGTGAAGAGCAGTTTGACCTGACTTTTAGTAACTCAATGGTTTGGATAATGACTTGTCCTCCAAATGTTCATGTTCTCAATTTGATCCCACTGTAATAAAGTTTGTAAGGGGAGGCCTAGTGGGTGGTGATTTAATCATGAAGAGAACACACAAATCGATGAATATCTTGAAAGATCCAGTGAGTTCTAGCTCTCAGAAGAAGGGATTAGTTTCCTTGATAGTAGGTTGTTACAGGCAGCTCTTCCTCTTCCTCTTGCTCCCTCTCTGTCTCTCTTTCTGCTGTGCCCACTGTCCTCTGTACTTGTGTCAGCCATGTTCTAGCCACTAGAATTATGAGTCAATAAACCTCTAACCTAGTCTCAAGTATTTCTGTTAGCAATGCAATAATAATCTGAGACACTTTTCCTTCTCATCTTCCCTAACAGACTTTCTAGTCCCCTCTAAGCATTAAAGTCCCAAACCTTATTTTAGTGTCTCCTCCCCCTTAGAAAGGCCTAAGCCTCACTCTCCTCATCAAAGAGTCTGTCACAATAATATGTAATACACATTGGTCATTAACCAGTTAGTGTAATGTTATTGTTCATTCTTTTATTAAGTATGTTCTATCTCTAACTTAATATCTAAAATAGGCCTACAATCTACAATTCTGTTTTTTTTTTTTTTTAATTACTTATTTAAGTCTTTAGTTGTTATTACTGTTTTCTAATTTGACCAAAGAGAGGTAGGGAAAGTGAGAAAGCAAGCTGCCAGGTTTGGGACCTGAACTGCAGTTGGCCATGTGGGAGTCCAATGCCTTATCCACTATGCCACCTGCTGGCTCTAACAGTCTACAGTTCTTATAGTGTCACAATCCAGATAAGAAGCCTGTACTTAATATTTATCTGTTATGAGTTTAAAAACAAACAAAACAAATAACCAGTGTGTGGGAGGGCAGCAGGTAGCATGCTGGTTAAAGTGCGAGACTCCCACATAGCCAATTGCAGCTCGAGTCCTGGACCTGGCAGCTTGAAAATCACACTAGATGCGTATTGCCCACCCTAGAGACTGGGTTAGAGGTTTACTGACTCATGATTCTAGTGGCATATGTCCCCCAAATCCAGAGGAGAATGGAGGAAAAGGAATTGCCATGTGGCCATCCCCCCAAAGGATGATTTCCCACTTCCCCTGTCTATGTTTCTCTCAGAAGAGTACACATACCCTATGGTAAAAACCTAAAAATTTTTAAAAATACATAGAGTAGGGCCAGCTCATAGCCTGGTAGTTAAGGGAGCGAGATCCCACACAGCTAACTCCATAGCTCAAATCCCAGCCCCAATGGCTTGGAAAACATGCTGAGCATGTGTGTGCCCAAAATACTGACAGGATGGAGAAACGGAGGTGATGAGATTACTGTGTGGCCACACCCAGCCTGTGGCCAGCATCCATACCCTCTGGTAAAGAAAAAGCAAAGGTAAAACTAAGAGAGCAGAATAAGTCATATTGGGTTAAAGTAAAAAGTTGGCAAATCAATGAAGCAAGCTAAGAGGTTATTGCAATAAACTCCATGTGAGATTTCTGTGGAACTAAATTGTCCTTGTTTCAGAGGGGATTTTTCTTTAAAAAAGAGAAAGAAATAAGGAAATAAGGACAATTTAGGTAAATAAATGATCGGAATGAGTAAAAACATGAATCTAAGTTACAAAGTCCTAGTAACAAGAAAAGAGTAATACCATTGAAACAAAAGATGTAGAAATTTATTTCAGGAAAAAGAAGAATTTGGTTTTCTTTTTCTATATTTAGATGAAGGCAATGCAATATATAAACTGCTTTTCAAATGAAATTCAATGATATCTTTTATTCTGAAATTTTTGTCTCTCTTGCCTCATTGTTTGTGTATTTTATTAACCCTGGTAACTGATGTCCACCATTTTAAAGCAACAGGTGATAAAAACAAATAAAATTGCCTCGCACCTATATGCCCATGTAAATATTTCTACTGAAAAGAGCAGTTGAATCCAAAATGTTAGGATTATGTTTCCTATGCTCATGTGCAATTTAGAAGACATGTAAAAATTCCCATTATGGGGACCAGCACGTGACATGGAGGTTGAGGCCCTGCATCCCACATGGCCCACTGCACAGTTCTAGTCCCGGACATAGCAGCTTGGAAAACATGTTGGGTGCATGTGCATGTGTGCCCAAAACCCTCAGAGGAGACTGGAGGAAAAGGGATTGCAGCATGACCATCTCCCCTGGGAGGTGATTTCTCACTTCCCCTCTCTTTCTCTGTCTCTCTCTGGTCTCTCTGGTAAGTGCATGCATCCTATAGGGAAAACAAAACAAAACAAAACAAAAAAACGGATGCTAATAGTCAGATCAAGACCCAAGTTAAAATGAAAAGGTTTTAGAAATCTAACAAACAGGGACCAGCAGATGGCACAATGGTTATGTCACTGGACTCCCATGTAGTCAACTGCAATTCGAGTCCTGGATCCGGTGGCTTAAAACTCATGCCAGGTGCATGTGCATGCATACCCAAAATTCTGAGAGAACAATGGAGAAGAAGGGATTGCAGTGTGTCCATCTCCCCTGAGGAATGATTTCTCATTTTCTGTCTCTCTCGCCCTATAGCAAAAATCTCTCAAAAAGAAAAGAAAAAAGAAAGAAATCTAACAAATGTATAGTCACTTGACTGAATTTTACAGTTTAAGGTAAGAAGTTATTTTAATTCACAGCCTTTTCATTATTTGGCTTAAGGATTTTACCTTTTGTCATGCGAACTAGAAATATAAGGATATAAGAATGTTACATTCACAAAATAATGGGTGATATGAAATTAAACTAATTCATTTCTTGTGTGGCTCCAATGGATAATGAGCTAATTGAAAAAGTGACTACTGACTGCAAGTCATTGAAATCTTTACTTATTTTGTTTTACTTAGATATCCTCTCCCCAAATCTGTTCATTGTACAGCAAAATGTTGCTACTGAAAACCAAGAAATTAAACAATTTCAAATCATTATGTCAATCTGGACTGAGTGAAGCTATCAGGTTGAGCTGTTTCTAGACTTTGCTCGAGGTGAGGTAGAGTCTGTACATTACTGCTTTATATTTAGAGTCAACGCTAGAAAATTGAGTAGACACTCCTAAAATATATGTAAATCTCTAAGCTTCTGAAAATATTTTCCATGCAGAATATGTGTGCTATTCATTAATAGTTTGGACTATCTCCATGCAATTTTGTAGTTAAAATTTTACGAACTTTGGTTTTAACTTATTTCTTAGGCTGCTTACATAATAAAGACTTTATTTTTTTATTATGTTTTTCATGGAAGGGCAATTTGGATATTTCCTGCAGCAAGACTTAAAATCCTAAATTCGAATTTAGGGCAAGAGGGATTATTCCTTCCAATCAGTTCTCCAAAGTCAGAAATAACAACTACATTTTGTTTTGTTTTGCTTATTCGAGGCATGTCTTAGAATTGCATGAAGATAATAATGAAAACAAATATTTACTGAGTGCTTAGCATGTCAGAAACTATGCCTGGTATTCTCTACATATTAGCTTATTTAGTCCTCTCAAACTCTGGGAAGTAGATAATAATGTTATCCCCGTTTTGTAAAGGGACAAATTGAGACTTCGAATGGTTATATAGCTTGACCAGATACATGTAATTAGAAAGCTGTCGCAGTGGTATTTAGACCTATGTTTGTCTTAAACGATGAGGCTTATCCCATATTGTGTAAAGGAAAACATATTTTAGTCTTCTCTATTAGTTTTCTTTATGTGACATTTATTTAACTTTCATAGTGTACTTTTCATATATTTCTCTTTTTTTTTTTTTTTTTTGAGAGAGAGAGAGATTTGCTACAGGATGCAGGCGCTCACCAGAGAGACACAGAGATAGAGAGAAAGTGAGAAATCAACCTCAGAGGATGGGTGGGGGGTGGTCATACTGAAATATCTTCTCCTTCATTCTCCTCTCAGGATTTTGCACATACACACACAAGTGCCTGACATGAGTTTAAAGCTGCCGGGTATGAGACTTGAACTGCAGTCGACCACATAGGAGTCCAGCTCCTTAACTACTGTGCCACCTGCTGGCCCCACTTTTTATATATTTCTTCTGAAACTATAAGCACCTCATCTTCATGATGGTCTCTGAAACTACAACCTAAGTATAATTTAAAATAATCTTAAGAAAATGCTGTTAATTCACTCCAAATAACATTAAAATTACTTCATAGTATCAGTCTTTTTGCTTCTCTCAGATCAGTTTTAATGTCATCAGTCAGAAATATCAACATTAAGGTCTTGGTCCTGTGTGCTTGTAAGAAACCATTGAAATAAAGGGAGATTTTTCATTGCTGAAAAGGCTGAATGGGTGTCAAGCTGGTCATTTTTCAGCTTACAGGCCGATTAGTTACAACAGTTCAACTAGAAAGTCATTGCCCAGGGCACCGTTCAAAGTAGTAGATTCTATGATGTAAACTGGCAGAGGGATATTAAAGCAAGTGGGAGAAGAGGGTCCTTTTGGGGAGAAATGTGATAGAACACGAAATACAAAGTGCACTTTGAGACTCTCTCTCGGACTCAGAGAAGACCACCCACAGGAGTCTCTTCCTATTGTAACTGCAGGAAAGGGAGCCCCTCCTCAGACATTTGCATCTATTCCCTATTCCTTTCTTTTTTTTTTTTTTTGGAATGTGATTTAGCACCAGTGCCTGCTGGATAAAAAGAGTCTGATTAATGTGTAGCGCTTCCTGTTATAGCATACACACCGAGGTAAGTGATGGAAGACCCTCACGTAATTGGATCTGAAATGGAGTAAAATGATGAAAAATTTAGCAGAGCCTTTGTCTTTCTATGCTACGGTGGGGATAGCCAAGAGGTCAGGATACTTGGAAACGATGAGGGGCATTTTATAGTCTCTGCTGGTAAAAATTTGTTTAACACAGTCCCATGATTAAAAGGAGTGTGTGTACCCTGCTGTGGCACCAAGGTGCAAGAGAGGGGATAATAAATTGGTGCCATTGACAAGATGTCATTTGTTATCTGCTTTAAAATGTCAGGTCGTGTCATTATGGTGAAATATTTTCCCTCTTGATGTATGTCTTACAAAGCAGGTTCAATGTTTGGCACTATTCTATTTCAATAAAAGAAAACAGCTTTTAATCTGGAAAGGACTGTCACCAGGAAGAAAATAAGGTCATTTGAGACTCTTACTTGGTCATTTCTCCCCAACCCTCCATTAGCAGTATATTTCAATCGCCCAGTTGGTCCAAATTCTTTCCTTAATTTATCTTCTGAGGAGTGTAATTATCCATCTGCTCTCTTGGCCAAAGGCAGGGAGAAAAAGGGATTTTAGATATTGCAAGGTTACCAAAAGGCCAAAACCGGAGAGTGACACAGACTTGTGCTCTACCTGTTTGTGCAGATTTCTCATAATTCCTTGTTCCTGAAAGTCTCAGAACGCCAGCAAATAAGACGAAGCTCTCTTAGATAACATCGACTTAAAATAAGGAAAACAAAAGTTTTAAAATGCTCTTTCTATTTTGCCCAAGGGTATGTGCATCACTGGACAGAGAGAGAGCAAGAGAGAGAGAGAACAAGAGTCCATATCTCCTGTGAGGAACGGTCACTCCACAATTTCTTCTCTATTTCCCCCTCATTTGGGGATTTGGGACATGCTCACACATGTGTCCAGTGTGTTTTTTAAGCTGCAGGTTTTGGGACTCAAACTATATAGTTGGCCATGTAGAATCCAGCCACCTTAACCACAATGCCTCAAACTAGTTTATTCTAAGCTCCTAGGTAACAAATAAATTATACAGACTAAGTTTGCATTAGTATATTCTTGTGAACCAGGAGAAATAGAACAGGATGTTATAGGTGGGTAAAAATCCTAATGAAATTTATGCAAGGAGACTTCAAAGTATTCATGGAAAATGGGATTAAAGTATAACTTATTTTGGAGTAAAGAATTCTCTTTTAGAGAGATTTTTGCTATAGGGCACATGTGCTCACTGGAGGGACAAAGAGACAGAAAGTGAGAGATCACGCCTTCCCCTCCAGAAGGGATGACCACACTGCAATTCCCTCTCCTCCCTTCTCCTTCTGGGATTTTGGGCACACACGCACATGCACCCGGTGAGAGTTTTAAGCCCCTAGGTCTGGGACTTGAACCACTGTTGACTACGTGAGAGTCCGGCAACATAACCATTAGGCCATCTGCTGGTCCCTGTGCAAACAATTTTTTTAAATCCATGCATTGTTTCTTCATAATGCACACATTACATGAACTTTTTAAAGATCGCTTCGCACAACCTCTAGTGGTATTCAGAACCTCAAAGAGAAAAAAGCAAACTATTCACCTGAGAAATCCTGTTCTCCACGAGCTTAACTATTGGTGAAGGGACAGTAGACGCAAATAACTAAAGGATAAGAAGGTTCATGAGAAACATCTAATCTTTAAAGACTTCTGCACCCACACGAAAAATCTCCCTGATGATAATGAATACAACTAACTCCCTCAGAGACTGCATTTAAATGAATTTCCTGTGGTGTTGGCAGCTGCTCCTTCTATTACGGTTAAAAATATCAAGTCTCTATGTAACTTTTATTCAAAATGTCTACACAGTTACCTGATTTAGGTGGAGATAAAACTGCTGAGTTCATGTATTAATTCTTTAAACTCAGTGCTTTCAGTGCACAGGAAGCATATATATATATAATCTTTTTTCTTTTTCTTTTGTTTCCTTTTTGTTTTTGTTTTTTTTTTAGGTTTTTGCCATAGGGCACATGTTCTCACTGAAGAGAAACAGAGAGAGATAGAGAGGGAGAGGGAGAAATCACCGCTCCAGGGGAGATGGCCTTATCGCAATCCCTTCTCCTCTGTTCTCCTCTCAGGATTTTGGACATGCACAGACATGAGCACAGGGTTGTTTTCAAACCACCAGGTCTGGACTCGAACCACAGTCTGCCAGGCAGGTGTCTAATGTCTGAACCATCATACCACCTGCTGCTGATCTCTCTCTCTCTCTCTCTCTCTCTCTCTCTCTATATATATATATATATATATATATATATATTTTTTTTTTTTTTTTTTTTTTTTTTTGAGGGAGATATTTTTGCTGTAGGGTGCATATACTCGCCGGAGAGACAGAGAAACAGAAAGCGAGAAATCACCCCACCCCCTCCAGTGGAGATAGTCACACCACAGTCCTTTCTCCTCCATTCTCTTCTCAGGATTGTGGGCATGCACACACAGGCACCCACTGTGAGGTTCAACCCACCAGGCCCAGGACTTAAACCATGGTCGACTACATGGGAGTCCACCGACTTAACCAGTACACACACCATCTGCTGGTCCCTATATAACTACTTTTAAGAGAAGAAAATTTTAAGGGGAATTTCATGAAACAAATGAAAAGAAGATCCAAGACCTTTCTTTCCCCACTTACCATTGCTGAAACCATTTAGTTCGGCCATTCTCCCAGTGTCTAAGGTCAGTCCTCAGCGTAAGCTGGTTAGAGGGGAGGCTGCAGGGCAGTTACAGGCCGGCGGGAGAGCAGGGACAGCAGAGTCTGAGTTCTACTAACCTCGCTCTCCAGCTTGGCAATGAGTCATTCTCACAGCTGCACTCACTTTGTCCTCCTGCTTCAATTTGGAAAACTTGGCTTCCCCCATCCCGTTCCTGAAGCTGTGTTCTTAGCAATGACCTCTGGCCCGGTCTCTATGGACCTATCCCTGTCTTATTCTTGACAGCCTCTTTCCTATAGATTGGAGGCTGCTTAAAAATCACCTCCTCGGGGAAACCCCCTGCAATTCTGTTGACTAGGTTTTATTTTCTCGCCATATGGTCTTACAGCACAGCATGGCACGTATTCAAAATACTCTCACCCCAATTATAGCTATATGATTACATATGTATAACTTAGAGCTGTTTCTCACCCTCACTAAACCATTGGCTCTTTGAAAACAAATATCAGGCCTACCTCACTCGCAGCTATATTGGGAGTCACTAACAGATAGGGTCTGGCCGTGGCAGTTATTCAGTGGAAAGCCAGTAATGCATTAATGAGTGCAGGCCATCAGCTTAGGGTTTCTTTCCTGAAAGCCTGCTGCCTGCCCTTCCTCCAGGCTTTCAGTGATCTCCACCTTTGGATGCTCCACACACCTACTGCTACTCTGAGCTCATCCAGGGCACTGACAGCGGCCTTCACTGCCAGTCTGGCACAGAGCCTTTCGGAGCCACGCCTGTGTGTGTGGCTTGTTACTTAGTACCGAACACAGAGTCTTTTTCTCTCCAACTCTGTCAAACTCATCTCAACCCAGATCTTAGACCCTCTCAAACTGTCTTATTTACTCCCAGTATTGAAACCCATCTAGTTACGCCCTAAGGTGAGATGACCTTCTTTGGTAGCTCCAGACGTTTGACCCCCATTGTGCCTACTCCTGAGACCATAGTTGATGCTTTGCAGGTGAAGAAATGCCAAGGTGAGGCAAGCTAAAGGAAGCTATTTGAAGCAGGACTCACAAGTAGAAAGCGCGTCCAAAATGTGCCCCTTCAGCAGCACAAAGTCAAACGCTGATGTCTGAAGAGAGAATAAAAGGACAGGACATATGGTGGGAGAGATTCCAGAAAGACAGAACGGCTGCCTCTGGGCACCCGTGAATTTAGCCCTCAGAAATCAATTGTGTAAAGACTATTTAAGGACGGTAAGGTTTGAAAAAGGACATGAGAAAAGATATGTGTGCGTGAAGATACAAATTCAGCTCATTTTACATTTACAGTCTTGGTTTAGCAATTAAGACTGACATTAACTAGAACTGCTCCTTTGTTAAAAGAACCTAGAAACTTATCCCCTTTCCCCCATTTGTATTTTTTATATCAAGGCTATGTCCTGTCCTGTCTCTGGTAGAAATTTACCAGTATGGGATATGAAGCCATGCAATTAATTATCAATTACACAGGTATATGTCTTTGAACTATGGATTATATAAAATGTACTTTTTGATTTTGGAAGCTGAGATTTGATAAAATTATTAGGTTTTTAAGAATTTAAACCATTAGTCTGGGCACTTAGTGACATAAAGATTTATTACTGAATCTTGACAAAAAGGATCTTCATCTTTAAAGAGAAAATTGTTTCTAGAGCTTTTTAAAATAATGCCCTTGAAGAGATATTTGACATTTAAAATAGATTAAATAAAAACAAATAAAGTAATCACATAGATTGCATCATTATCTTAGCAAGATTTGCCAAGTCTGTTTCCTTCTTATGTACTTAAACAGTTTATTATGTAATTTATCTCCACAGAGGTGGGTTGACATTTGCATTCCAATATTTCCAAAGGTTTCTGTACACACAGGCACTTCTGCACAAAAGTATCTTTTCAAAATATAGCACCATATCATTGAGACTTGCCTCAACAACCTTGTTTCATCCGTGTGTCTAAACGTTGATGTACAAATAGTTCTCTGGACAAATTAAAGGTGACGTAATTTTCCTCTTTAAAAGAAAAAAAATTCTCCTCAACTAGGTACTAAATAAACATATGATAATAGAGTAGATTTTCGTTATCTAATAGTTTCTCTGTTCATCATTTTATGATATGTCTCTTTTATTTACCATGCTACATAAGGAGCATTTTTAATTTCAACATTTTTACAGTATATTTTTTAAATATATTTTTGCAGCTCAGAACTTCTGAACATGGGTTATTTCTACAATGATTGGTAAATCATGTCAGTAATGGTTTAAAATCCCAATATTATAACACATTAACAAATTAACTATCTTCAAAGGAAATATTTAGAAACTACAAAATGACTCTTGAGAGACATTAAAGTATATCTAAGATATACTTATTATTATTTTACTTCCTTATGTTAAAATCCAATTCACTAATCTTGTGTATTGTCTTCTTTGTCTTTTCTAATTAACATTTTCATAACTTTCCACTCCCCATTTAAGTGGAATTTTCAAATAACTGAAACAATATTTGCCATATCACATGCTTTGGAGTTTTTGAGGTAGAAAAATCTATTACAAAGCATAAGCAATCCCATGATCAGACTGTGGAAACCAAGGCAAATTCCTTAATCTTTAAATCCTCATTTTCCTTGATGGTATAAATGGAGACAGAAAGTACATTCACAATTTGTCACAGGATTACATTAAATTGTATGAATGACAATATGTGAAAATATCTCAACACTTGAAAATATAGTACATTTATTAAACCATTAGTTTTCTCTGGAAAATAGCTAATATGGTTCTGATTTTGGCAGACGATTTTAGTCACATTCAACAACACATTATTATATGTAGAGGAGTCATACAAAATGTCTAAGTTTTAGTTCACAAAGATGTGTGGAGATATATAAAATTATTTCTTTTACTGAAATAGCTTATATCTCTGTCTTTTTTTCTTTCCTAAAATACAGTTTTTATATATAAAGTAAAATATGTATTAAAGATAAGACAGGTAGAAAATTAACTCAGCTGTTGTAAATGTCATTATTTGGAGACATATCCACCAAAGCAACAACATATACGTTAAAGTAAGACTACAAAGGTTCTGCTCATAGGACTGAGCAAACACAGCTCCACCCTCTACAACCCATTGAAAGCAGCCATGAAACCTAAAAGGAATGCATGGGACAGCTATTTGAAGACTCAGCAAAGCAAATAATAAATGAGAGGATTAAGGAAGAAGGCCAGCGGTCAAAGTACTATTGACCAGCAGTGGGTCTTTCATGATGTTCTTTCCTCTGGTTTCACCAGCATGAGCTCAATGCAGTTTGAAATCTGGAAGAGATAATCAATACACAGAGAGAAATCTCCAGTAAAAATCCTCTAGTTCTAGCTTTAAGAAGAAGAAAGAGATGTCCTAAGGCTCACAGAAAGGGGGGAAAGTCACCACATTTTTTGCTCTGGTTCTTCCTTGCCTCTGCTCTTTGGTGTCCTGTGTATGCAGGGACCGTGCGGCTATGGTGCTATACAAGAGCATAAGGTTCTGAGGAGAGTGTGGAGTGGAGGAGACTTCCTCACAGACCTGGGAACTGTGGTTCTGAGAGGATGAAGAGAATGCCCATTGACTTTTCTTCTCCTTCTCCATCTTCTTTCTTCTTAGTCTCAAATGTGGGTGTAATTCCAGGAAGTGTGCAGCAGGATGGGTGCAATGAGATCCAAATTTTGGCTCAAGAACAAGAAAAGAGGAGGTCCAGAGAGCTGAATAGAATGTGCCCAGGCAATGTTACAGAGGAATGGACTCAAGAGACTAACCCTTTAAGTTGTTATGGACTTACCTCTGAGCCGAGCATGAGTGGATCTGATATGGATGGCATACATGGTAGCATTTGATAACTGATTATAAGCTAGAGCATTACCAGACCAACTTGGTGCTGTATATGTGGGACAGATCAAAACAGCACTGCAATATTTTGAAAACTAAACTGGTATTAGAATCACAACTCACAGGACTTGCTCTATGTCCTAGTGACTAAGGGAGTCAGATCCCACATGGCCGATCACAAGGTTCGAATCCTAGCCCTAGTTGCTTGAAAAACACATTAGACATGTGTAAAAGCATGTCCAAAATCCAAAAAGGATGGAGAACTAGAGGAGAAGGGATTGCATCAGGGCCCTGACCCATTATGGGAATGCTAGCTTCCTCTCCTTCCTCCTCTCCTTCTGTCTTTCTGTCTCTCTCTGGCAGGTACATTCACCTTCTGGTAAATTAAAAAAAAAAAAAAAAAAAAAAAAAAAAAAAAAGAATCACAATGCACAGAAACTAACTGGGTCAATAGTTTATGAAGAAAAATATTGCTGCTTAAAAATAGCAACATTTTCTGTAGATGTCAACCAAGACCCAGAGGCTCATAACATGATATTGAAATGAAAAAAAAAAAAAAAAAAAAAAAGGATAATCTTTTCAACATACAGTGATGAAAAAACTGGGCATCCAGACACAAAAATAAAAGCAAAGGAAAAAAGGATCTGGACACAAACTTTACACCTTTCACAAAAATTAACTCAGAATGTATCAGAGACCTAAATATAAAATGAGAAAACATGAAACTCCTAAAAGATAACAGAGAGGAAAAGCTGGGAGATCTTGCATTTGCAATAACTTCTTAGATACAACACAATAATCCACAAATTTTAAAATGTGATAAGTTGGGGTTTATTAAAATTATAAACTTAAGCTCTGCCCCCCCCAAAAAAAAACAACACAAAACAGAATGAGATGACAAGCTGCAAACTGCAAGAAAATAAAAAAAAAAAAAATTTCTGATAAAGGACTGGTATTCGAAATATACAAAGAATCATTAAAACTGAACAATAAAAAATTAATAAAAGATGTGCCAGCATTGAGCATGGTAGTTAAGGTGTTGGACTCCTATGTGACTGACTGCAGTTTGAGTCCTGGACCCAGTGTCTTGAAAAATCACACCTGGTACATGTGCATGCATGCCCAAAATCCAAAGGGGAGAATGGAGAAGAAGGAATTGCAGCGTGGCCATCCCCTGAGAGTGTGATTTCTCACTTCCCTTCTCTCTTTCACTTCTGTCTCTCTGGCAAGTGCATGCACTTTATGGCCAAAAAAAAAAAAAAACCACAAAAAAAAAAAAACAAAAAAACACCAAACCTTAAAAAATAATATAAAACAATTCAAGTATGGATAAAAGATCTGAGAGGAAACTTCACCAAAGAAGATATACAGACGGCAAGTAAGTATATAGAAAGATCTTCAGCGCCATATATCATTAGAGAACGTCAAGTTAAAACAATAATGAGAGGGACCAGCAGATGATGTAATGATTATATTGCTGGACTCCCACGTAGTCAAATGTGGTTCCATTCCCAGACCTGGTGGCTTAAAACTCACACCAGGCATGTATGTGTGCATGCCCAAGATCCCAAGAGAGGGGCATAGCCATCCCCCCTGGGGGAGAGTGATTTCTCACTTTCTGTTTCTCTGGTGAGTGCATGTTCCCTATAGCAAAAATCTCTCAAAGAAATTAAAAAAAAAAAAAAAAAAAAAAAGAGAGAGAGAAACCATTCCACACCTATGAAAGTGACCAAAACCCAGAACACCCAGAACACCAAATGCTAGTGAGGATATGGAGCAGAAGGAATTCTCACTACAGGTGGGACTATTAAATGGCTATAGCCACTTTGGAAGACTGACAATTTCTTACAAAACTAAACATATCCTTACTATATGATTTGCCAGTCATGCTCTTGGGTATTTACTGAGATGAATTAAAAATTTACACCCACAGAAATTCCTACATGTGGACCCAGCTGCAGTGGTGTACACTGTCAAGAAATTGTGCTCCAAAGGCAGAAACCACAGGAGAGGCCTGGGTTTGATATCCATTCCCATTCCCACATAAGTGCTAGGAAGGTGGCTTTTGCCTGTAATTCCAACAACTCAGGAAGCTGATCTGGAAGGACAGAAAGCCGGGCAACACAGCAAGACCCTATCCAAATAAGAGCCAGGCTCTGTGGCATATACCTGTAGTACCAGCTGGGAGACTCAGGTAGGAGATCACAACATCTAGATGCTGTTTAAAATTTAAAACATGAAACAAAACCCTCCATCTAAACATGTATAGCAGCTTTATTCATGATTTCTGAAACTTAGAACTGAGATACCCTTCAATAGGTGAGTGGACAAAACTATTGTGAATCTAAACAAACATTATTCCATGATAAAAATAAATGTTATCGATCTACAAAGACATGGAGACACTTTAAATGCATACTGCTTAGTGGAAGAAACCAACCAAGAGGACATACTGTAAGATTCAAGGAAAGGCAGATCTGTGGAGATCATAAATAGACCAGTGATAGCCAAAATTTGGGGGTCGGGATGGGGGTTGCATTGGCAAAGCACAGTGAATATTTAGGGCAGTGTGACTATTCTGTACAATGCTGTCATTATGGATAAATGTCATTATAAGTTTGTTAAAAACCCATAGGATGTACAACACAAATACTGAAACCTAATGGAAACCATGGACTTTAGTTAATAGTAATTATAGGGATCAGCAGTTGGCGTAATGGCTGTGTCGCTAGATTCCCATGTAGTTGACTCGAGTGGAATACATGCGGTTCGAGTCCCGGATCAGGTGACTGAAAGTCAATACCAGGCATGTGTGCATTCATGCCCAAGATCCCAAGAGGAGAATGGAGGAGAAGGGACTGTGGTGTGGCCATCCCCCCTGGGGGGTGAATTCTCACTTTCTGTCTCTTTTTCTGGCAAGCTCACTCACCCTCTCCAAAATCCTGTCCAAAACCCAGAAAATTATAAATATTGGCTCACCAATTGTAATAACTGTAGGACATGGAAAGTGTTAATACGAGGGAACATCAGAAGGATGGGTAGCATTAGTGCTATTGGCATCTAGGGAGTCAAGGAGGAGATACTGCTGCCAATTCTAGAGCACACAGGGCAGCCTCCCCCATTGTTACCTGGTTCAAAATGCCAATAGTGCCTAGAGCGAGAAACCCTGCTCCAGGAGGGATTTCCTCCCTCCATTTGTAAGACACTTTAAAAATCATTTTCCAGTTATCTAATTAATCATAGAAAAAATGCTTATTAATATAATTTGATGGGAACCACTTACATAATGAAGGTAGTTTTCATACTAACAGGCATTTTCAGCCAGCATTCTAACGGCAGAAGCATAGATCATTAAAAAAGGGGGGAGGGGGAGGAAGCACCTTGGCTTCGCTGCCAGATAATTTCAAACAGAAGCATTTATTTCAGTGGTTGCAGGGAAACAAATGACAACTTTTGGGCCAGTTATCACTGCACCACTAAAGCAGTTCAGGTTTTTTACAGACTTCTGGAAAAGGCACCAGCCCGAGCCAGGGATGACGGAAACTCACAGAGCAGGACGCCACTCTATTTGTAGAGCCCGAATGAATGTAACATTCCCAGCTGACCAGAGCTCTCCCAGCATGAGAGTTCTTTCACTCAGCACTGCTGTAAATCCAAACACCCAGGGATGGTTTCATGGTTTTCTTTGGGAGGTCGCTTGAGGACTAAGGCATTTAAAGGGTTAACTAAATATGGTTTGCATATATAAGGGGTTCAAGTTAAATTCTTCAGAGCAAAGTCACTATTAGCCACATTTTCCCTTTCAGTCTCTACATCTATCTCCTACTGAAACAAGCTGAAAAGCTGCAGCCTCTGATGAAACGTGCTCGTATTTGATGGGACTGGAAGGAGAGTGGGTCGTTGTGCAGGTACAGTGGTGCTGAGATCACCCCAGGTGCAGGCATGATCACTCAGGGTGATTTTGTTTGCTAGGGGACATTTGCCAGTATCTAGAGACACTCACAGTTGGTGTTTGTCAATGTGCAGAGCCATTTTTAGTTGTCACATTTAGGAGATAGGGCGCTACTTGCATTTAGTGGGGAGAGAACAAGGCATGCTAAATATCCTACAATGAACAGGACAGACCCCCCCACAGCAAAGAATTATCTGAGTCAAACTGTCAATATTTGTCAAGGTTGCAAAACCCTGCTTTCCGGGCTCGTTCATCTTCATAAGCGTTGGCTAAGATTTCCCAACTTATACATTTAATGATAATAAGTTATGTGGATTATACCTTAGATGAGAGCTCTTTAGAGATGATCTGTCTAAGCATGCATTTCTTTTGTAATATCTGTCAAGTCATAAAGTCTTGAAAATATTTATGCTATTTACCTGATGTTCTGAATAGGCTTAGAAGAATTCTTGCAGTCTGATAGAACTTCCAAAGCCAAGAGGTCTTTGTGAGTTTGAGTTTAAGATACATCTTTCAAATCAAGGAGAAAATAGAGAAGTAAGACATTTATGGGACACAGAAATGGTTGATTACCTGTTGATGATAATGAGTATGGTATCTTCAACTGGACTGGTATGCAGTGTATTCATGTTGGGTAAATTCACTTTACAAGCGTTAGTGATGCATAGTGATTGAATGTATCAAATAAAAACAAATTTAAGATCCATCTTTCATCTTCCAGTTTTGGTGCCCCAGTGTTTATAGTAAAATATATGCCTTCTGGTACAGATGCTTGAAACTATCACACATTAAGTGTTTCTTCTCAAATACTATTACAGTTTTCTGCTTCCATTCTTTTCTTATACATGTCCGAAGAACCCACATTTTATTATATTTCATTTATCCCTAAATAAACATTTCAAAAGAGAAAATCTCAGTATTTGGATTGTGTAAAAAAGATAAAATTAGTAATTAAATTGATACCATTTTAATCAATTGAATCAAAATGCTAGAGTCAAATTGTCACTTGAAACACACAGTGCCAAATGATTTTGACAAGCTTTTACAAGACTTAAAAAAATACCTAGTGGTATGAAGCTCAGCTTGGTTTGTGCCTGAGACAATGCTGAGTCTAAATAGCAACTTGATATTTAACAAGCTTATTTTAAGTATGATGCAAGTATAATGTACCAATTTCCTAAACTGTAACTAAGTGCATACTGAGATTAAAAAATGAGTATTATCTGTAACCAATATGAAAATATCAATAATGTACAAAGATTCTTCTGCTTCGTCCCTCAAATAATCAATACCAGAGTCTATTCCAGCTCAGAAAAATGGAGACTTGAATAATTGTCTGGCTAATTTAATAAATGTAGACAGCTGACCCAGATAAATCAACTTGTAAAAAACTGTTTTATCTCATTAGCATTTTTGGCCTGAATTATCCAGATAATTATTCCAATTTTCCACATCACTTTGTTCATATTGATAGTGTCTTTCAATTTTTCATGTAAATGCATTTCTTCTGTCCAGCTCAAAACTCAGCAAGATATGCGTCCTTTATGATGCAAATCTAGCATTTTCCTGTTTGTTGATACTTTTTGAAATGCTATCATTTCTGTTTGTATAACCTTTAACTCCCCATAGATGATTTAGCCATGATGATGCCAAAGGACCCATTTACGCATTATACAGTTCTGAATAAAGAACATCTCTTGGCTATTCTGCTATATTTTTCTTCATTTATATAAGGTTTATTTGAATTCTGTACAACATGTATTTTCATTTTTTTTCTTCTGGTATATTTCTATTCATTCAGTACACTTGTTTATTTGCTCACCTGGTTTATACCTAGTTATCCAGCAATGTTTTATTCAAGACATCTCAAGTTTCCACTTCTTATCACATAACCTAGGTTGATTAAGTTTATTTATGTCTAATCAGAAAAATACTGTTCCAAATTAATAAAAAGTAGAAGAATATAGTTTGGAAGGCAAATTGTTTTAATCTACTACTATGTTGCTATCAGAAATATCTGAGCCTGGGTGATTTCTAAAGAACAGAGGTTTATTTGACTCATGATTTTGGTAGCTGGAAAATCCAAAGGTACGGGGGCTGGCTGGCATCAGGCATGCTATATCACCCACGCAGCTGACTGAAGCAGAGAGGATGTCAGGCGCATACCAAGAAGAATGCCCGAGGCCATCATCTTCCTTTTATAACAACCTGCTCTCATGAGATGTAACCCCTTCTCATGAGAACGAGAACTCAGTCTCATGAGAAAACCTTAACCCAATCACCAAGGTGATGCTTCCATGAATTAATCACCACCTACTAGATCTCATCTCCTAAAGATCTTTTCCCCTTCCAACACCATTACACTGGGGACCAAATTCCAAAACAAGAATCTCTGGGGACAAGCCATTGTCCAATCCATAGTGTAGATACTATGGTTAGTTCAGTCGTGCTTATTTTACTGTTACTAAAGACTAACTGGAGAAGTCATTCACATCAGAGTTGCGAGCTGCCCCTTTCAATGACTAGGGCAACTGAACATTTTTTGCTCCAACTTCACCCTCCAGACCCCAACATCTAGACAGATAGGGCAACCTCCGTATTTTCTGTCTCTAAGTTTTTTTTTTTTTTTTTAATTTTAAAAGTGAAGTCCAGAAAAATCAATAATAATGTTGAATGTTAACTTCCAGAAATTAAATGGAATGATTGGACCACAGTAACACTGCAAATTCAGCAGGAGAGAGATTAATTACATGAGACTGAACTGATGAAAAAGAATGTTATGACCTTTGACTAAAATATTACTGATTTTATCCTATGCTTTGTTTTCCAGATTTAAGGATTTTTTTCCCTTCTTTTGAGCTGTTGATAGGTTCAGCAGTTTGTTAATATCTTTGTTGTTGTTGTTGTTTTGTTTTGTTTGTTTTTTAATTGAAACATAAACTTTTCTCACTTCCCAAACCCTCTGGAATTGGAAAATATTTGGGAGTATTGTTATTTAGTGACAGAATGGTTATTTGCATAAGTTCAATAAAATCAGTTACCGTGCATTAGAAATTGGAAATACTGGTTAAATCGATTAGTATTCTTATGGGGCTTCATGCACATAGCAGATCAAATTGAGGCTTTATTTATTGACTGATTGATTGATTTAGCAAATAAGTTAGTTTATGTCTCTCTTTGGTAAAAGGAGGAATAGAAAAGAAAAAATACAAGGAAAATTGTAGTGCACTTATTACTAGATTTTAGCTTAGTCCATATCTGTTTTTTGAGTTTTTAGTTTTTATCCACCTACTGTTTGAACAGAATACTAACCTCTTTCCTGTCTTTAAATCTTAAGCAAATTGTTCTTAACAGTTTTTTATTTTGATTTATTAAAGCTAAAACTGCTTTTCTTGAAATTAAAAATACATAAAAAATAATAAAATATCTATTTAATGACCACAGTAAGTCTTATAGCCACAGCTAGGTGCTACTTTATAGTATGTTCATTCTACTCAGAATTTTATGCCTAAAGTCAGTCATGTGTTCACAAATTTGTATATATCAGCAGCACTTGCTATTGAAAGTATTTAGATTAATTCAGATCTTTTGTGAATCAATAAAATGTGAAATATTTTAAAAATTAAAAATAAAAATGGAGGTGCAGGGGTATGAGCAGTACAGACAGCAAAACACAAACGTTGCATAATTATTTCTACAGCTCCATTCATCTAAAAATACAACTAATCACTTATTATTCTATAATAAATGTGTGTGTGCCAAGAGGAAAATGGAGAAGGGACTATGGTGTGGCCATCATCTTTTTGGGATTTGGAACATGCATGCACATGTACACAGCATTTTTTTCATGCCACTGTCTAGATTAAAATTGCACAATCAGGGATGTGGGATCCAGTCACCTTAACCACTAGTCACTGACTTATCCAATACTTAGCTTTTAATATGGAGAGCCAAGAACTAAAAAGTCAAATAATGTGCTCCCAAACATGCAATTTACAAAGGTAGAACAGAGACAGAATAACTGTCACCTAAAGAAGTAAAAAATGAGAGGTACATTGTTGTCACTGGTCCACAGCAATTCTGAAATTCTGCTGGGTGAGCATCATAACATCTAAGGTTGGAAAAGGAGTTTAGGTGTTTATGAGTTTTTGTGAGTACATATGCATATGTGTATATGTATGTGTGTACAGGCAATAGTATCATTTAAATTTTTTTCAACTTTTTTAGGCTTTTAAAATTATAGTCGATTTTCATTAAAAATTTAAAATACCAAAGTGTAGCACAATATATATGAAAAACATAGCACATAGACAATCTATATAATTTTATGTAAAAATATTTTTCTGTTTTAATATAAGAGTTCATGTCTATAAATGATATTGCATGTTAAGAATGATAAATTGGATTGGTATTTATCATTATCTACATGCACTCTTTCATTTTATTGTCATGTAGTGCATACATACTTTGAAAAAACATGCTACATATTTGATAATGTGAATAAGAAATCATAAAATTCAAAATAAAAAAGCTAAACAAATTTCTATTGTTCTGTGTATTTTTTGAGAGTCTCTATTTAATAATTTTTGCATGAATTCAAACTTTTTTCATTGAGATGGAATGCATAAAATTACCTTCTATAGCTGTTCACTGTAAAAAATTATAAGTGTACAGAAAAAACATACAGCTTCTATGATAAGTAGTCCATAATATACTTAAGACATCAAGTTTGGAAGTCTTATACAACCTTGAAAATACGTTTTGTAAACTATACATTTTTTTTTTTTTTTTGGAGGAGTTTTTCGCTATAGGGTGCGTGTGCTTGCCAGACAGACTGAGAGAGACATAGAGACAGAAAGCGAGAAATCACCCCCCGGGGGGGATGGTCACGCCGCAATCCCTTCTCCTCCATTCTCCTCTCGGGATCTTGGGCACGCACACAGACGCGCCCAGCGTGAGTTTTAAATCACCGGGTCCGGGACGCGAACCGCGGTCGACTACGTGGGAGTCCAGCGACATAGTCATTACGCTAACTGCTGGTTCCCAAAACTATACATTTTTTTCATAAATTTTTTGAGAAAGATATTCTATCCTATTTTTAGGTGTTTTTGACCCAGATCTTATAATATTAAAAATATATTGTTCACTTAATGACTGAATGCATTCCTAACTGCTACTTTGATGTATTTATAGAATAGTCTTAGTGGTCTAAAAACAACTGATAATATATTACCTCCAAATAAACACTTTTTAAGTTGATTTACTTCAATGCTTTTGATTTTGTTTAAATAACTTATCTACTTTTTTATTAACATATTTACTTATTCATGACATGTTTTCAAAGTTAAAACTGTTAAAAAATGAGATAATCCCATCTTTAAAGACTGTAATTTTGTTTAAAGATATAAAAAGTGCATATTCCATTTCAAAATGAAGTAAAGTTAATAGGTGGGGGACCAGCAGGTGGTGTGGTGGTTAAGGCACTGGACTTCCACATGGTTAGCCACGGTTTAAATCCTGGATCTGGTGGCTTGCTTTCTCACTTTCCATCTCTCTCTGTATCTCTCTCTGGTAAGCACATGTACTCTATAGTGAAATAATAATAATGATGATGATAAATAACATTAAATAAAATAATTCTTTCAAAAAATGTAACAGGTGAGAAGAGCTCTACAGATGATATAGGCTAAGTGCTAGAGATTACAAGGACATTAAGGATGAAAGGCAGAATGTGCTTTGATTTCATGGAGAGTGACTTTTGACCTGCTATTTAAAAAGGTACAAGTATTAAATAAAGACAACATAAACAACCACAGGAACAGGAATATACCATATAGAGTTGAGGATCAGATTGGCTGTGACGTTGAAGTAAATATAAGAGGATGTTAGAGGTGATTCCAGAAAGGTTTCTTCCTGCCAGAGAACAAGATCTGAGACTGTCATACTTGAAGAAGAAAGAGAGCAAGGGGTTAAGACTATGGATCTGGAGCCAGGCCACAAGTTTAAAACTCAGTTCAGTCATTATCTCACACTAGGTCTTTGGCCAGAGCCTTCAATTCTCTGTTCCTCCATTTCTTCCTAATAATAATTATCTCAAAGGGTTGTGATAAAAATGAAATAATTTAATATGTGCTAACTGCATACAACAGTGCCTGGTATATAGTAAGGGCTTGGGTTCAATAAATGTTATTATCATTTCATTATTAAACAGGTAATATAGACTTCAATATTTGTGAGCAAGTACATCATACATATTTTTGTGAGGAAATGGAATTTAAAAGAATGGATACATATTCCTGTTAACATAAACAATTTTTCACAGTATGACATGATATAAACAGATTCAAAATTGTTTGTATCTTATATGAACTTTAGACTTAATTTATATTGTTAATAAAAATCTTATGAAATACTGTTTTATTTTCAATCACAAACCTTCAGAAGAAATAGCAGTGGGAATTTACTGTTAGAGTCAGTGTAGAAATAATACAAATTTTTCTGTTTCTGCTTGCTTTCTTTTTTCCAAAAGAAAGAATTGATAGCATTGTAAAATACAATATAGCAGTATCACTTCTTTTCAACAAAAGAACCAAAATTGGATTACATTTATGTTCTGGGGCTATTAAGTAATATACAATATATGGTACTATATTAAAATAGTATTCTCTGTTGATATGCTTTACCAAGACTTAATATTTCAATAGACAATTTGAAACTGAATAAATCATTTGGAGCATGTAAGAATTTGATGCATATTTTGATTAAGATCAAGTATTATTCATTTCCAATTTAATTTTTTTAGAAAGAAATAATTCAGTCAAATACTCAATATTATGAATATGAGATTTTATCTAGATTCAAAGAAATAACAATGTTTAATTTATTTCTTTCTTCCATTTATTCAAGTGTTTCTATATTTTAAAGACTTTGTATCTAAGAAAAATCTTCCCTATTTTTTTTTTTTAATTTGTTTTTGCCATAGGACACTTGAGCTCACCGAGAGACAGAGAGACAGAGGAAAGTGAGAAATCACCCCCCAGGGTGGATGGCTGCATGGCAGTCCCTTCTCCTCCATTTTCCTCCTGGGATCTGGAGCATGCACACACACGTGCCCAGCTTGAATGTCAAGCCACCTGGTCCAGGACACAAACTGCAATTGGCCACGTGGGAGTCCACCTTACCCACCACATCACCTGCTGGCCCCTCTTCCCTAGTTCTTACTATTCGCAGCTATCCTTAAACTGCCTATGAATTTAATTTAATTTAATTTAATTAGTTAGAAAAATACCACAGGTTCTGCTCATTCCCAAGGTAAAGGGATGACATAAAGGTGTGATCACCAAGTGGCAGTGATCAGGGAAAGCCATCTTAGACTGTCAGCCGCAGTGTGATCTATGTCACTGAACTCCCATGTAGTTGACCATGGTTCGAGTCCCGGACCTGGTGGCTTAAACTCACGTTGGGCGCGTGTGTGTGTGTGCCCAAGATCCCAAGAGGAGAATGGAGGAGAAGGGATTGTGGTATGGCCATCCTCCCTGGGAGGGTGATGTCTCTCTCTCTCTCTCTCTCTCTCTCTCTCTCTCTCTCTCTCTCTCTCTCTGTCTTTCTGGCATGTGCACTCGCCCTATAGCAAAAACCTCTAAAAAGAAAAAAATAATAATTTCAGTAAGTGTCCCTGTCTTTTTTTTCTTTGAAGATGACTTTATTTTAGTACATCCAAAGATGATATAAGAAGGGCCTCTCTGGGGTAAAGACTATGGGTACAGGGCCAGCAGGCAACATAGTGGTTGAGGTGCTGGACTCCCACATTGTCAACCACAATTTGAATCCTGGACCTAGCAGCTTGAAAATCACGCCAGACACACATGCATGAGTGCCCAAAATTCTGAGGGGATAATGGAGGAGAGGGGATTGTGGTGCAGCCATCCTCGCTTGGAGGTGATATCTCAATCTCTCTCTTTTTTTCCTCTGTGTCTCTGGTGAGTACAAGCACCTTATGGCAAAAATCCCTCTTTAAAAAGGAAAGAAAAAGACCATGGGTGCATCTGGTGAAAATAAAATCAAAGACTACCAAGAGGCCATGGAGAATGTGTTTCCACAGGGAGAAGAACACACAGAATGTTCTGAGCACCGAAGGGCAGCCACTTCAGCTACTGCCCAGACGCCCTCCCCTGAGAGAGCTGGCAGTTTGTTCGAGATGAGCTCTCTTCTTGTTCATATTCCAGACCTGGCATTCTCCCCCCAATGGCTATTTTCCTCTCCACTTTTCAAAAAACACCCCAAAAATAGCCTGTAGAGATCTGAAGATAATTATTCGAATGCTTATCTCAAAAAAGCATAATTAAGCAGGGAAGCCAAAGAAAGAGAAACACTACTCAGAATAATCCCCTTACCTCTATTATACATGCATTCTGTTTCTTTAATTATCCTATCAATATTTTTTGTTGGAATCTTTTTTTTTAGAGAAGAACTTGGTAAGTAGAGATATGAGAATTAGAATGCTTAATGTAGTAAATACCATAGATAAAAAAATAAAATGTTACTCTCTTTATCCTATCAATGTATACAAGTCACAGCAAAATAAATCTTCAAAAAAAAGGGGAAGAGAATGGATAATAAGAGATTTAGTTTTTAAGCAGATAAACCCATAAGCTCGAAAAAATAATTTTTTCTTAATGTGCCTCATTTCTTAAGTTAATCTATTCAGTCTCTGACCTCTCTGTATACACTGTGTAAATCCTTCCTCTTTGCTCCATGATAAGCTCATTAAATTTATAAACAGTTGTTCTACTCAGTAAGTATCAACTTGTTATATTTAAATAACTGTCTCAATTTAGTACAATTTTTTTAATCACACAATATATTACAATTTTGAAAATATTTTTATCAGCAGTCAAGAGGCTTTTATAACCACACATTTCCAAACTACCCTACAAATGAGAAGATTTTGGAAATTGCTGCTGCTACATAAAATGAAGTACATTCTGTTTAATAAATATATCCAGAAAAATGAAATACAAGATAAACAGGTAACTGAGTAGATAGTAAATAAATGGCATTCCTGAAAAAAAACTGCAAAATGAAATTATAAAATGTTCTATCTGAGGGGCTGTCAGGTGGCGTGGTGTTTAGAGGCACTGGACTCCCACATGGCCGACCTGGCAGCTTTCTCTCTCTCTCCCACTCTCTCTCTCTCTCTCTCTGTCACTCTGTCCCTCTCTGGTCAAATTAGAAAATAAATAAATAAATAAATAAATAAATAAATAAATAAATAAATAAATAAAGTTAAATAAAATATTCTTTAAAAGATGTTATATCCGAAAGAATATGAAAGATGGCTGTGTCAGACTCGAAGGTGTTAAGTGATCGTGTATGAGCTGGCAGACAAGAATTTAACCTGAGGCGCCTGGTCCTGCACCCCATCTCCCTACTGAGCCAGGCTGACTTCATATATGTCTGAAAAATGGAGCTCAGAGAAGTGGGAAATAAAAATTCACCACCTTTCCCCATAGTATGCACACTCTCCTTTTTATGCTTAGCAATCAGGATTTTTCATGCCTTTCTAAATGCTCTTGTAAAGTCCTCGAAAGGGTCTGAGCAGCTGCTGGAAAGGGTAGATTGTAAGGACAGAAACACCTCTGCATTTGCGCTGCGCCATAACGAGGGACATCATTTGAAAGTAAATAAAGTGTCAGTGGGGATGAACTCAAATTATTTTTCCAAATTTCTGAAAGAAGGAACTGCTACATTGTTACTGGTGCCTGAGTTTACATTTTCTCTTGTTGCACTTGCACTTTACATTCATACTGTATATTTTTCTTTTTTTTTTAAAAAAAAAAAGGTTTTTGCCATAGGGGCCGTGCCCTCATCAGTAAGAGAGAAAGTGAGAAATCACCTCCCAGGGGTGATGGTCATATCACAATCCCTTCTCCTCTTCCCCTCCTAGGATTTTGGCAATGCACATGCACCCAGTGTGATTTCCAAGCCTCTGGGACTCCAACTGTGGTCAGCCATGTGGGAATCTAGCACTGTCACCGCTACGCCACCTGCTGGCCCCACTGCACGGTTTTCCGAAAGTCAGAAAATTAATGATCTCTTTGGAGTTTCTAGTCCCTTGATTTGTAGGAAAGGATATCCATACCAACCGTGTTCTCTCATGATATGCTCTATTGTGCACTGTGTGAAGTTTCCACAGCATCTCAGTAGAATGTTCCAGCGAGAGCTCTGCGCTTCCCCCTAGTGAAAATGAACTATATGACATTCAGTGCAGAATATAAAAAAGGGATCGTTCAGGAATCAGTACAAGCAATTTATCAGTTAAAATAAACCAGAAAGACCTGTGGGTCGGGTTTGGGGCCAGCAAAGACACACCAGCACATTCAGTTTAAAGGACCTGGTTTCCAGGGATCATTAGGAGACTGCAAGGTTTCTGGTACATAAACTCTTAAAATTTAATTACAGGCATGAATAAGGCAGTAATAGTTTCAAACTCCATGGTATTTACTTAGCTAGCTAACCCTGCAGTCGTGGATTTTCATTTATTCATTTTCAGAATGAGTAGCGCATAGTTAGTTATGCATCTGATATATGGCTTCTCATATAATGCCAGTTGGTTTAGGCTTTATTGGTGAGGTCCTCAGTTGAATCTGTCACATATTGAAATTGATACGCAGTGGGCTTGGCTTTAGGAAATTTTAAACTCCAGCTCTTTCGGGAAATGTTATCCATAAAAAGCCAATTGCACCAGAATTTGCTGAGTGGTGGAGTCTGTTGGCGAAGATGGAGTATCTGCATCCCATTGTCTGCTGTTCTACAGTGCTGAGGGCTAGAGTGTCATTGGTAGGCTCCATCCTCATCCTCGGGGAGCCCTCAAAAGCCTGCAGTCCACCTCCTGATGCCCCTTCCCTGGGTTGGAAATGAAAAGATTTCAAGGTGATGCCTTTTGATTTTTTTTAAATGTAAGTGTATAGTAATGCAGCCTGGCAGATTAGCATCAATCAGACTAAGATATCACAGACAAAGGATTTGGTATCTTTAATCTGATATTCTGTGCACTGATTAGAACTATTCTCTCTACCCAGAAAGCCTTAAATGGTACTGAGCATTGTAGATTACATGGCAGATGGTTAATGAGTTTAAAAATAAAAAAGAAGGGGAAATAATCCTAATTTAGGACTCTATTGTTCCCCCAGGTTCCTTTTATCAAAGCAAAGCCATCAAGTATTTCTAATCTTAGCTGTTTCTAACCAAATACATATAATTTACACAAAGAAAAGTACATGTACATGGCATTATAAACACTTATAAAAACATTTATCTGCTCACCAGGAATTTGAAAGATATAAGTGGGACTGAAGATTGCATATACTTTTGTGAGTTTCAAAGCACCTCAAGTTACATAAGAAAGCGTATCTCTTAAATAACAGCAACTGTTTTTCCCATACATCTTTCTAGAAAGACACTACTTTGTCAGTCAGGCAAAGGTAAAAATGTTTGACTGACCTATATTACCCAGCGTGCCTCTTCTCTATCGTGCCCACAGTCTGTTACAGTGGCTATCACCTTGAACTTAATTTGACACATTTTCAAAAAAATCAATAGAGCATACATAGCATCTAGTAAAGGCTTTGGATCACATAGATCTGAGTACAAATCCTGGAATTCTGTGACCTTGAGCAAAATACTTCAGTGCCCTAAGCCTTTGTCTATAGTAGTAAGTAGTTGTATATAAACTCATGGGTGATGGGGGAGTTTAAAAGAAATAATATATGTACTAGAGATTAGTAATCAGTAAATGGTACCTTTTAAAAATCATTTTATTTATTATTATTTTTAAGTTTGCTATAGGGTATGTGTGCTCACCAAAGAGAGACAGAGAGAGAGGAAAAGTGAGAAACCAAGCCACAGGTCCAGGACTCAAACCACAGTCGGCCATGTGGGAGTCCAACACCTTAACCGCCATGCCACCTGTTGCCCCAGTAAATGGTATCTTATAATGTTATTTGTAATAATATTAGTGTTATTTTTTTCTTTTTGATTATTATTTTTGAAAGCACTGTACATCTTTACAGCATGTAAAATGAATTTGCCACCTTGAATACACTGCATATCTGTCCAAAGATATTATTATCAGCAGACAATTTTCCATTTTTGTGTCTGTTAAATGTTCTGCTCCTTTTACCTCCTTGATTCCTTACACCCCCCTCCCCATTGACCACCCTTCTGCCCTGTCTTTAGTTTGCTGTTATTATGATTATTTTTTTAATTTCAAGAAAAGCAGCTTTAGCTTTAATGAATCAAAATTTTAAAAAGTTAAGAAAAATTTGCTTAAGACTATAAGCCAGGAAACAGATTAAGATTCTGTCCAAATAGTAGGTAGATACTAAAAACTCAAAAGACAAATATGGACAGAACTAAAATCTAGTAACCACTGCACTATAGTTTTCTTCTGAAACTTTTTTTTCTCTCTCCCATACCCCCTTTTACCAAAGAGAAGCATAAACTAACTATTTTGCAAAAAAATACATTTAGTCTCAATTTGGTCTGTTATTTGCACAAAGCCCAATAAGAATAAAAAGAAGAAAAAAAATCCTTACATCTCAAAAACAAAGCATAGAAAAAAATCGGCAATGTTTTAGTCAAAATAATGAAATTCTATTTCACCAGTTTAGTCCCATGTAAGTAATTTCTCTTCTGCTGAGTTTGCAATGTGACTGTGGTCCAATCATTATGTTTAAATCCTGGAAGTTCAGAAATATGATCTCAAAGTTATCAAAAATCTATAATCAAGAGTATTTATCAGAGTCTTTTTCATTAACTTCCTTTAAAAAGGCAATTTTGAATTGTAGCCTATTACAAAATATTTTAGAAAGAGCATCAGAATAAAGCAATTAACTATGGACAGTGAAACTTAAAATGGCCATGGTTCCAGATTGGATTTTACCATAACTGCAAAGTGACAATTTTTTTTAGAATTATTTATTTAATTTTTATTTATTTATTCATTCATTTTAATTTGACCAGAGAGAGACACACAGAGAGACAGAGAGAGAGAGACAGAGAAAGAGAGGGGATGGGGGGAATGAGAAAGCAAGCCACCAGGTCCAGGACTCAAATCATGGTTGGCCATGTGGGAGTGTACAGTGCCTTAACCACCATGCCACCTGCTGGTCCCCCAAATTACAAATTTGATCATTTCTGTGAGAAACTACATTAGAACTATTTAGCATTACAAGTATGATTAATAACATACGTGACAAATACTTAAGAATCTCATACAATTTTGGAACACCCATTGACACAAATTTCTATACACAGGGAGCTAAACATCATTCCACATTTGACAATGTTTCCCATATAATTTCAACATGTCAGAAAGTCTGTCTTTTTTTTTTTTCAATGTGGCAAGACTCAGCACTTTTTCTTTTTAGCAGAAGTACATGAGAAGTAAATTTATTTTTAAAAGAAAAGCAATAAATTTAACCTGAAACTCAATTTTTCTAAAAGTGATCCCAAAATTTTTTTTTCTGTAACATGCAAAGTATTTAACATTGGCAAAAATACATTTTTTTTTCATTTGGGTTACAAAAACTTTTGTAGTATATAAAAACAGCATAATTGGAGATAGAATCTTAAACATTAAGAATCAAATTTAGACTCTCCAAGGAAAGTGAATACATGACTAGTCACTTGCATCAAAAATACTGAAAACAGTGTCTATCTAACATGGAGTTTTCAATCATGTTTGATTCTCTTGATGTTTGGGTTTGTTTTTTTTTTTTTCTCTTATGTCTGTCGATCTCTTTAGTTTTTCTGGTGTAGCACTCCCTTCAGTACTTCTTGAAAAGCTGGTCACATGTTAGTAAATTCTTTCAGGTTTTGTTTATCTGAGACAATTCTGAACTTTTCTTCCCACTTGAAGGATAGTCTTGCCAGGTATAGAAATCTTGGTTGATATTGTTTTTTTATAGCATTTTGAATATATTTTCCCATTCTTTCCTAGTTTGCATTGTTTCCACTGAGAGGTCCAATGTTAGCTTGATGGCATAACCTTTGTAGGTAACTGGCTTGTCATTTTCAGAATATTTTCTGTATCTGTGATTTTGCCCAAACTGACTATGATGTGCTGTGGAAAGGGTCTTCTTTGGTTAAATCTACTTTGGGTCCTTTTTCTTTCTTTCTTCCTTTCTTTTTTTGGAGAGGCTTTCATGCACACGCCAGACAGACAGAGACAGACAGAGAGACAAAAAGCAAGAAATCACCCCCCAGGGGGGATAGCCACACCACAATTCCTTCTCCTCCATTCTCCTCTCGGGATCTTGGGCATGCATGCACATGCGCCCGGCGTGAGTTTTAAGCCACCGGGTCCGGGACGTGAACCGCAGTTGACTACATGGGAGTCCAGCAGCATAGCCATTACGCTAACTGCTGGTCCCCAGGTCCTTTTTATTTCTTGAGTCTGGATATTTGAATGCTTCTCTATATTTGGAAAGTTTTCTTCTAGGATTTCATGGAATAGATTATCAATTCTCTTACTAGATTCTTCAATTTATGGGATGCCAATTATTTGGATTTTTGGGCATTTAATCATATTTAGTATTTCTTGCATATTACTCTCATTTTTGAGAATTCTTTCCCTTTTTTTTTTTTGGTCATTTTTTCTAGGTGAGAGGTTTTGTTTTCTACATCTGAGATTTGACCTTCTGAAAGATCTAATCAGCTTTTAATACTTTCAAGAGAGATTTTGATCTCCTGCAAGGAGACTCCTGAAAGTACTTCCTCGTATCCTGGAGTTCAATGTCTCTTTTCTCTTCCATCTCATAGAGTTTTGTTGCCATAAATATTCTGAATTTCTCATCTGACATTTCACTAATTTCCTCTGATTTTTCCGTACTTGGAGACAAATTACCGTTTTCCCTTGTTGGAGACATAATTTTTGGTTTTCTGATACTAGAGGCTCTTTTCCAATTTTTGGTTATTTGACTAATTTGTTGGAGAAGTTTTTAAAGCTGCGAGTTTGTGTTTCCTTTTAGTATGAGGTAACTCTGTCTCAATTTCTCTCTTCTACTGTGTTCTGCAACGTAGTACCCATAAGAGGAATTCCAAGGTCAGATTTATGAAGAGGAATATCTCCTCTTTGCCACTGGTTCAGTACGGGTGAGGATTTCTCTGAGTCTAGCAAAATTCAGAGGTTTGGCTACTATGCATATAGACCTGTGTATACACTCAGTGGGTGGAAGTTAAGCAGCAAAATGAGATAGTAAGGTAGAAGAAGAAGAGAATACGAACAAAAAAAGAAAAGGAAACAAAGAAAAAAGAAACAAAAACAAAAGAGAAAAATATTGAAAACCACGTGTCGCACTTGTGTGGCATATGAAATGAACAGAGGACCTCAGATGTAGATGTCTCCCTTCAATGCCCCTGTCCTATGTAGTGGACAAGAGTAAAGAATTAGCAAAAGAAAGAATTTTTTAAACAGCGAGAGAGAAAGAAAAAAAGGAACAAGAATATATGCGGAAAAAAAGGTTTTTTTCTTCTACCTTTCTAGCTATGGGCCGGGGAGGTGAAGTTAGAAGAGGGGAGCTGCAACTGAGACTGCTCAGCCCTCACGCTGGTCTCTAAAATGATAAGAGCACCTCCAGTACTGGTGTTATTAATAGTAATATATCACAGGAAGAGAGAAACATTTGGCAAGTCTGTATGCTAGTACAGATATGTATGTAGATTACAGTGAGAGGTACAATAAAGGTACGAGATGGAGATGCAAAACGTTAAACAAATATGGAAGATTTGGAACACCTACCTTTGCTAAGCTGGGAATTTAGAACCTGTTTTGTAAACAACTAAGGACAAAGATTTTAAAACAGTATTAGGACATAATCAAGCCTATATGGCTCCCAGAATTTTCTCAGAAGAATAGAGGTTAGTCACTACCTCACAACTTTTTCTGTAACCCCCCTATGCCAAGTTCAGTTTGGTTCAGTTCACTGATTATTTTTTTGAACAACAAAAGGTGCCAGATACCTTTTGTGAATGTGAGAGCAAGAAACTGAGCTGTTTTGTACTTATGGGCTCAATTCTTTCATGGAAATAGGAAGTTAGATTATCTACTGAAAAATGGTGATGGTTGAGAAGAGTGTTTGAGGTGAAGGGCAAAAAATGTCTTGTTGAGGCCAACAGATGGCATGGTGGTTAAGAGGCTGGACTCCCACATGGCAGACCACAGTTTGAGTTCAGACTTGGCATCTTGCTTTCTCTCTCTCTCTCTCTCTCTCTCTCTCTCTCTCTCTCTCTGTATGTGTGTGTCTTTCTATCTCTGGTAAGCATGTGTGCTCTGTAGAAAATTTAAATAATAATAATAATAAACAAAATTAAATATTTTTTTACAAGCAAAGGTAGCTTATTTTTGTCTTGTTTTACTTTGTTGTAATAAGTAGTGAGACTCAAAAGGAAGAAGCAAAAGGAAGATTCCCATGGGTTGCAGACTGTGTCGGGTGGGAGACCATTGTTCTATGGTTGTCTTCTCTGCAGGAACAACAGTAAGCAGAAGAGACAGAGGGAAGCACCTCTGGATTCAGCCAGCTTGGAGTTTGAATTAGAGTGGGCAGTGGTACGACACAAAAGCAAGAAAACTGAAAAATCAGAGGAGTAAATTATTCACTTGACCAAATTCTAGTGGACTTAGAATAATGATCGGCATAGGCCAGAAAGAAAATAAACATCTGGTAACAGGTATTGCTTAGTGGTAACAAAGAGGTTTAATGAAAATGAGAATATGAAAAATAGACGACGGACCTAGACAGTGGGGTCTGGAATATAGGAGATGAGTAATGTGGGATATGGATGGAAGATAAGAGTCCCCAAAGATTTCTATATCCTGATCCCAAGAACCTGTAACTATGTGACATGGCAAAGGGACTTTGCTAAGGAGACTATGCTAAGGATCTTGAGATGGGAAGATTATCCTGGGTTACAAGGTCCTTGTAGATCCTTACCAGAGGAAGGAAAAGCACAGGTTAGCAGCAGATGTGCCGAAGGAAGCTAATGGTCAGAGTATCATGAGGAGGTGACCATGAGTCAAGGACTGTAGGCAGCCCCTAGAAACTGAAGAGAAAAGAAGCAAATTCTCCTTGGAGTTCCAGAAGGAACCAGTCTTGCCAACACTTCAATATTAGCATCATAAGTCATTTCAGACTCCTGACCTCCAGAACGAGAAAAGAATAAATTTGCATTATTTTAAGCATCTAATTGGGAGGTAGTCTATTATTATGGCTCCAGGAAACTAAGAAGACTTTGAGGTAGCCAGGATTAGGATGTGTGTGACCAAAACTAGAGTTGAATTTGAGGGGTTTACTGAGTGATCCCTTGACACAGAAAAGAATTTTATATTACTGTGAAAGTCTTCTACAGATTTCAGCAAATAAACAGAGATGCTTCCTCCACTGTAAAGCTCTAGTAAAACTGGTTTTTGCATTTTTTTTTTCTTTTCCCAAAACATCTTGATAATAGTTGTGTGTTAGTCCACTAGGAATGCCATAAGAACACTCCACAGACTGAGGGGCTTACATAACAGAAATGTATTTCCTCACAGTTCAGGAGCCTCGAAGACCAAGGCCAAGCTATTCTCAGGCTTGGTTTCCACTGGGAGCCTACTTCCTTGGATTATAGAGGCACTGTCCTTCAGTGTCTTCATACTATCTTTCCTTTGTGTGAATCTGTGTCCTAAACTCTGCTTATAAGGACACCAGTCATACGGGATTAGAACCCACCCATGTGACCACATCTTACCTCACTTATCACTTGAAAGATCCTTTATCCAAGTATGTCACACTCTGAGGTATCAAGGGTAAGGATCTCAACCAAGAAATTTGGGGGTGGGGGAGGGGCACAGTTCAGCGCTTTGGTGTGCTGTAGCATTTAGTACGGCATTCTGTTTTGACTTATTCTCTCTTACAAGATCCTAACTTTTTTGAGGACAGAGGTACTCTCTTATTGATCTTGTGTAACCTCCAGTACCTACCACTATTTCTTCTCTACAACAGATGTTTAACACATGCATAATTAAATGATCACTTTGACAACACAACTTCTCAAATGGCTATGTCCAACTCTCTAAAAAAGGAAATTATGTACCTCGCATTAAATGCCAATCATTTTCCTACATTTCCATCTATCATTATTTCCTTTATCTACAGTCATTCCTCCTTACTGCGTGGCAATGTACTAGGGTTAGATGATAATGTAATGTACTCTAAGTGGAATGGATATGGATCTATCTCAATCAAAGAACATTTCAATAAGCACATTAAAATTGAATACACAGCTGCTTTTCATTTTCCATAAGTTGTATCATTCAATACTTTTTTAATAAAAATTCACTTAGATTTTAGTATGCATCCAACATGTCAGGAGTAACATTTGCTGTAAGACATGCATTACAATATTATTAGTAGTAGTGGAAAATATTATAACTCTGTCTTCCATGTCTTTATAAAGTATTGAGAAAAATGACAATGATGTCATTTTTGTATACAGTGTAATTGTATTCACACAGACATTAATTCATCAAATATATGTGGAAGATTTATTACCTGTAACAAGGGAGCCAAGGAGACTGATGAAGATTAAGGAGGGAAGTGATTAAGGAAAACCTGGATGGGACAGTTACACAAATAGTATTCAGGTGCAATTGTAGTACTTGCCACGAGGGGGAAGTATGAAATGTTACGGGGCCTGATAAAGGGGGTTTTACCTAACTGGAAGATTTACCTAGAAAGTTTGTTTTTCCATGCAAGATCTCAAGGGAGAGTCATCATATGAAGAGAGAGAAGAGGAACATTTCAGTGAGAGGACAGCATGTGGTCAGACAAAGCTTGAATATTTCCAAGGATAAAGAGAAGATAAGAGTGGGAACCAGCAGTTAGCGTAATGGCTATGTCGCTGGACTCCCATGTAGTCAACCGCGGTTCGTGTCCCAGACCCGGTGACTTAAAACTCAAGCCGGGTGCGTGTGCATGCGTGCCCAAGATTCCGAGAGGAGAATGGAGGAGAAGGGATTGCAGCGTGACCATCCCCCCTGGGGGGTGATTTCTCGCTTTCTGTCTCTCTGTCTCTCTCTGTCTGTCTGGCGAGCGCACGCGCCCTATAGCGAAAAATCTCTCCAAAAAAAAAAAGAAAGAGAAGATAAGAGCAGTAGAAACAGGAAGAGTTACAAGAGTGATCATGGTGGGCTTAAGAGGATGCATTAAAGACTTTTGTCTTTATGCTAAGAGAACCAAAAGCCACAGCTGAGAGTTGGTGGAAAGGTAATGTGATTGAATTAGGGTTTCAAATTAGCAATACTGTTAGTCTTGAGGACTGAAGGAAACCACAATGGACACTGTAGGTCAGTGGCAAATTAGTTGCAGTGATTTACGAGAAAGAAGATGGTAACTTGCATTAGCTGGTGAACTACAGAAATATGGAGGAATATTTAAGATACACAATGTCAGAAAGACCAAAAGTTATATGAATACATCATATGTAAATAGCATTTTATGATTACTTAAGCTCATTTATACATTAGTTTCTCAAATCAGATTTCCCTGGCAATAGAGAAAAAATGAACATACCAACTTATTAGGAGGGTAGGGTAGAGAGAAAAAGAAGTGAGGGACAAAAGAGCGTTCATTTCAGTGCCAGGCAGTGTCTTTCTTCACTATTACGTTTTTTTTGGTTTTTTTTGTTTTTTTAAGTTCTGTTACAGGGCACATGCCTTAGCCAGAAAGATACAGATAGAGTTAGAAAGAGAGGGAAAGTGAGAAAGCATCCCCTAGCAAGGATGGTCATGCCACATCCCTTCTCCTCTATGCTCCTCTTGGGGTTTGGGGCACACACACACACACACACACACGCCTGGTGGGATCTCAAACCACACAGCTGGCCTTATGGGATCCAGCCACCTTAACCATCACAGCATCTGGCTGGCTCAGAATCACTGCTACGTTGGAGTATTAGATCTTAAACATTCACACAGGTTTTAAGTTCCATGTCATAAGGCACTTATGCTGATTTTCATATAAAAATGTTCTCTCCAAAATCTTTTGGCAAAGTCCCTGCTATTGAAAAAAGCACTTTAAAAAAATAACAATTTGGGGGACCAGCGGGTGGTATAGGGGTTAAGGCACTGGTTTCCCCATGGTCGACTGTGGTTTGCGTTCTAGACTGGAGGTTTGAAACTCATGCCAGGTGCCTTTTCAAGGGTGCCCATAGTCCTGAGAGGAGAATGAAGCAGAAGAGATGGTGTGGCCATCCCCACTTGCAGGGTGATTTCTCGCTTTCTGTCTCTCTGTTTCTCTTTGTCTCTTCAGCAAGCTTATGTGCCCTATAGTAAAAATCTCTCTCTTACCAAAAAAAAAAAAAAAAAAAAAAAAAAAAATTGCTATCTCTAGATTATTACTTCTTTCTAGGACTTTTCCTCTCCATTTTGAAAGGCCAAGTCAGCTTATTTCATTTGACTCTCACAGCCATCTACCTGCCAGGAACAGCCAATTCCATATTGTTTTATTTTTATTTTTTTAAGAATTATTTAATTTTGTTATTATTATTATTATTATTTAATTGCTGTAGGGCATGTACACTCACCAGACAGAGACAGAGAGAGAGAGAAAGCAAGAGAGCAAGTGACCAGGTTTGGGATTCAAACCATGGTTGGCCATATGGGAGTCTAGCACCTTCACCACTGCACCACCTGCTGGCCCAGCCAACTCCAGCTAAGGCTGAGAGTGACTGTGAGACCCCTATGGTTTTGCTGCTGGACATCATACACACAGTGAAGTGTATTTTTTTGTTTTTAATTTGAGAAGTTTTGCTTGAGGGCACATGTACTTGTTGGAGAGAGAGACAGAGATAGTGAGAAATCATCCTCCTGGGAGAGTGGACATGCTGCAATCTCTTCTCCTCCATTCACCTCCAAGGATCTTGGACATGTGTGTACATATACCCAGTTTGAGTTTCAAGCCACCAGGTCCAAGACTCGAACCAGGGTCAGCCATGTGTGAGTCCAGTGATTTAACTGCTATACCATCTACTGTCCCCCACAATGAAGTTTTTGTCAGATTCTAATGGCAAGTCTGAAACATATCAGAGGTTAGTTAGTGTATACCACCATACTACTGGGAAAATTAAAACGTAATAAAAACTCAATAGGATCCAGGTACTAAGTCCACATAGACTCCAAAATATAAATAGGCATTGCCAAGAGAACACGAAGAAAGTTTATTTCAAATTGCAGTTATTATACAGAATCAATTGCAATTTTAATAGAAATCACACTGTATCACAGGCAACATAATTCGTACCTGCTGCTGGGTCGAGGTAAAATGGAAGGAATAGCATCACAACAAATAAAAAAAAAGAGCACATCCTAGGAATTGTCAGCGGCATTGAAAATCCTTGTCTTCTGTGTATTTCATTCATTCCAGAAAGCTGTGATTTGTATAAATTCCAAGAGAACCATGAAAACTTGCTATACAATTGGAAATAAAAAATAAAATAGTTTTGCAAAATGCCCAGATGAGAGAACTTGTGAACAAATGAGGACTAGGTGGTGGCAAGCTCTGAAAGCTGAAGTTAAAAACTTGCTAACGCTACTTTTGGCTGCTAAGAATAATTCAGTCATTTGACTCCGAGTTCTTTATATATGATATACATTTGCATAAAAATAACCAGGACTTTCAGGTTTGTGGATATGCTGACTTTGCAAAGCACAAAATTTGATTCTGAGTAATTGCCAGTGCTATGCAGGTATTTAGTAGTTGAAGCTAGACATGAAAGCCAAGCACAAATTCTCTTTTCTTTTTTCCTCCAATGCATTTTTCAAATCCCATTTTTGCACATGCCATGTTGGCTGGCTCTTCTCCGAACCAGAACAAAGTAAAGTAAAACAGAGGCTTTATTAACTCTGCTATGTACGTCATTGAAAACTAAAAGTAAAAGCCATATTACAGTTGTGAATGTATTTCCTTCAATTATAACAAAGGACTAAGTAGAAAGCTTGCTGGGCCAGCAGGGGGTGTGGAGGTTAAGTTGGCTGGACCCCACATGGCTGATTGCACAGTTGTAGTTCAGGACCTGAGGCCTGGAAAACATACAGTGTGTGTGTGTGAGTGCATCCGCAAAATCCCAAGAGGAGAATGGAGGAGAAGGAATTGCAGTGTGGCCATCCCCTGGGTGGGTGATTTCTCACTCCCAACCTTCCCACCTACCCACCTCCAATCCCTATCTGTCTGCCTCCAGAGAGTGTATGTGTCTTATAGCAAACCATAAAAATAAAAAATAATTTTTAAAAAGACTGGAAAAAAGAAATCATGCCAAGTTTTGATAAAACATTAAAGTAAAACAATAAATACAAACAAAAATGCAAACAAGAGTTTCTTTCTCTCGCTCTCATTCTCTCTGTCTTCAGAGCACCCTATGACAAACTAAAAAAAACAAAAAAGTAGTTGATACATAAAAGCTTCTACATTTCATTGCCCAGAAAGGACAAAACCACAGTTCCTAAAGTCTGGTATCCAAGTTGTCTAAGAGTGAGATTAATATTTAGTTTATAGCATAGCCCTGAGGAAGGGAAAGCATGAGTGGAGGAAATGACCAGCCTTAGGATAACTGAGGCATTTTATGTACTAATACAACTTATTGAACTTCCCTTACTTTTGCCATTTCAGTAGAAAACAACAAAGTGATCTGTGTTCTTACTTGGAAATATTTATATATTTTGAAGTAGTGCAGTAGCAGGCAATTGCCAGAGACAGAAACTCAAACATCAGAAAAGATTCTAGTTTTAGTCTGAATACAGTCATAGCACCACTTGAAATAAATACCCGAGACAGAGTATAATGAGCACAGTCCTGATGACAATGGCAGTGAAGAGGATGAACTCTGGGGCTGAACCGGCTAGACTCAAATTTCAATTTTGCCTTCTAATGGCTGCATGACCTTGAGCAAATCACTTAATTTTTCAATGGCTGTTTTTTTTATCTGTAGAATAAAAATAATAATAGTATCGACCTCCTTTAATTATTGTGAGGAACAAACAAGTAAAAGGAAACCCTTCAGGTAGTGTCTAATGTTAAGCCATACAAAAGGATTTGCTACACAACAGAGCAAACAAACAAACAGAAACAGTTATGAATAAGTGAACATGCACATCTCACTTTTGCGCCAAGCCCTATGCTTGGTGATGTCTGGCATATCAGTTTACTATTGTTAAACTATCTCTGCAAAGTACATATGAAAGTTCTTGCATCTGAAAGATTTTCTTTAATGGATGCTACATTCTTTGTGGAGCCTTAATGACTTTCCAGGATGAGGCTGCAGCCTGCCTTCTGAGCTTCTATACTACATTCTGCGGCCCCCTTCTCGTCAGTCATCATGCAGCGCTGTAGTTGCCTATTTCACTGTCTGCCTTCTGCAGCCTTCTGTGCATTTGGCGAAGGTAGGGTCTGCGTTTTATTCATTCAGCATCTTGAGTGCTTGACATAGTGTCTGTTATTAGGAGTCGACCAATAAATATACATATATATGTGTGTGTGTATATATATACACACACACATATATATATTACATAAATATGTAATATAAACATATATAAAAATAAATATATGAATTATGTATCATATAAAAATATATATCATATAAATCACATAATTTATATCATGTAAATAATATATATTTATATGATATAGACATAATTTATATAATATAGACACATATATAATTTATATATTTATTATACAATACATATTATATACTTTATATTTTATATAATTAATACATATTTAAATATATGTCAGATAAATATATTTTTACGTTCTCTAGAAATTTCCTGCAACAGACTTGAGTAAACCCAAACCCATTTCTAATCACTCTCTTCTTTGTTTGCTTTACTATAGATACTGAAAAATCCTGGCATTTGTCCAGCCTCTCTTGCAGCTAGGAGTGCCAGAGACATAGTACTGACCAGTGACCCCTGAATGGATCAGCTACATGAGGGAGGGACAGTGGTAAGGAAAGCTTTTATTTTTATTTTAAAAAGGGATAAAGATTACAAATTCTACTTTTTTCCCTCTGTTTTTATAATAGATATGGCTGTATAGCTGTGGCAATCATCAAAAGACCATGAAGAATAACCACAGTGTTACAGATTTAATTGTATGCCCAGATTCATATGCTGAAGTCCTAACCCCTCAGAGAGTGACCATATTTGAATACAAAACAGGGTTACTTAAGTTAAAATAAGGGTGTTGGCCCCTATTCTAATATGGCTTGTGTCCTTAAAAGAGATAGGGCATACACCCATGCACAGAAGGAAGACTATATGCAGACATAGGAAGAAGCAGCCATCTGCAAGCCAAGAAGAGAGTTCTCAAGGTGAATAACAAGTGGATCATGGACTTCTCCATCTCTCGAACCGTGAGGAAATAAATTTCTGTTGTTTAAGCCACCCAGCCTGTGGTACTGTTACAACAGACCTATCAAATTACTAAATGCATGGACCCAAATCAAGATGCTAAAAAATGACAGGACAGGATATATAAAAGGTTGGATAGATAAACCAATGCCAATCATTGCCTATCTCCAGAATTATCATATAAGATAAATAACCTCACTTGCTTCAGCTATTTGAAGAGTTTGTGTTAATTTGAGTTGCAACCTATACTACTTTTTTTCTTTGACTCCCAGGTGAGTTTGATCTGATTCAAAATATAGCCATAAGAAGCACCCTATCACCAAAACCTAGATCAATATGGTTTCTGTCTTCCCACATAAGGTACACTATCCAGTGTTGGTCAGAAAATTCAACTAACGGTTGCAAAACCAACATAAGGATGATAATTACTTAAAAATAAAATCTACTTTGAACCATTTTCAAAGTAATCACTAAATTATTCTAGTATTCCCTTATTTGATTGCATGTTAGGTAGTATTTTTGATACTTTGAAGTTAAAAATATAAACAAAGTGGCATGTGTCACATCTAGTCAGAAATACAGGGAGTCTTCAAAAGGCTCATGAAAGATGTGCATTATAAAAAACACCATGCATGGATTTTACACCAAAATAAACTCTTACGGTAATTCCATTTTTCTATCTTTCTGAAGTTCCCTCAGAAAGGTCAATACAAGAGTAGCCTTATACTGTTCCTACAGGTGACTTATGGTAGGGACAGGAGCTACGCCAAAGCTTGACTGACTGGGTGCTGAGTGATTCAAGTGAACAAAGCTTCCTGTTCACGCGGGTGAGATAGGTGACCTAGAAAAGAAACAAACGTCTATTATGCTAAGTCACAAAGATGTGAGGATTGTGTACTACTGAAACATAACTGACTCAGTTGGAGTTCTATAAGGAAACCCTTCCAGGAATATGGTTAAGAAGATTTTAGATGAAGGGAGTGTTTACAAAGTTGTCTTCATCCCAGCTTAGAGAAACTGACCACCTGTCATACCTTAGAGTCATCACACGAGGGAGGTGCTATGATCACTCAACCTAAAGGTCAAAAAGGAAGACAGTTCATGACTAGAAGTTGGACAGTAGTTCTGTGGAGAAGGCCTACATGGAGCTGTAGCCGCATTAGGGGAGTCCAGCCAAGCCTACAGCAACATGAATGGAAGAATCCAGAAGTAACTGACCCTACTTTTCTTTCATCATCCAATCTTCTTCTGGTGACTTCTATCAATGAACTCTCTTAGAAGCTGGGTGACAAAAGATTCCATTGATGCCAATAATAATGACAAGCCCCCCACGCCAACCCCAGGGCATAAAGTAGTAAAGAGAAGTTTAAGTATAGACCCAGAGGAGCAAATGGAATGCCCATGAGAGTCTACTCTAACTGATTTTAGAGGATGCTGGGACAACAGAGCTCCAACAAATAGGACTGGTGACCCACGGGGACCTGGAGGATGGTCCATATTTGCAGGGTCAAACATTTGATAAAATTTCCACCTTTGCTTAGAAGGCAGTTCATAGAATCATAGAAGTGATGTGAAAATAGAATGCTAATGGTATGCAGTGATTTTTATTGACTGCATTTAGCAAGTATCAGAAGGGAAAGAAGTGAGCGCACAGAAACAGATTTTAGAGAAAACAAGGCAAGTCTACAAACCAGGAATTTGTTGAATTGAAAGCAGAACTGCATCTCAATTCCAATCAATAAAAAATAAAACAGAGAAATGACTTGGATTAAGATAAGACAATTAAAACTCAGACTCCTGGGCCCACCTTGTATCACAGTAGTTAATCTCTGTGTACAGGGAGCCAGATCCCACGTGGCCAACTGCAGTTCGAACTTCAGCTTCAGTGGTTTGAAAAACACACTCTGTGCACGGGATGTATGTCCAAGATCCTAAAAGGAAGGAGAAATGGAGAAAAAATTATGTTGACATGACCATGCCCTTTGTGCAGGGTGCTTTCTCTCTCTAACAAGCATACACATCCTCTGGTAAGAAAGAAAGAAAGAAAGAAAGAAAGAAAGAAAGAAAGAAAGAAAGAAAGAAAGAAAGAAAAGAAAGAAAGAAAGAAAGAAAGAAAAGAAAGAAAGAAAGAAAGAGAGGAAGGAAGAAAGAGAGGAAGGAAGAGAGAAAGAGAGGGGGGGAGGGAGGGAGGGGAGGAAGGGAAGAAGGAAGGGAAGAAGGAAGGAAGGAAGGAAGGAAGGGAAAGGAAGGGAAGGGAAGGAAGGGAAGGGAAGGGAAGGGGAAGGGAAGGGAAGGGAAGGGAAGGGAAAGAAGGAAGGAAGGAAAGAAGAAAGAAAGAAGAAAGAAGAAAGAAAGAAAGAAAGAAAGAAAGAAAGAAGAAAGAAAGAAAGAAAGAAAGAAAGAAAGAAAAGAAAAGAAAAAGAGAAGAAAGAAGAAAGAAACAAAGAGAAAAAAAGAAGGAAAAAGAAAAGGAAAATGAAGAAGAAAACAGAGGCAAAAGCAAAATACCTCAGACTCTTGGCAAGCATCTAATTAAGGGTATGGCTGTTGAACTCATTATTAAAAATCTCTGAATCATTTGTGGCTACACATGGAAAAAATCCTTCCAATTAGTCTAAAACCTTTCCAGGAGAATAGACTAAATGTTTGGATTTCCTACCAAAGCCTGATAAGTTCCTGGTACCTGCAATTAAGTCGAGAGAGATCCATGGGGCTTTAGTCAGTAAAACGGTCAGATGAGAACATCAGTTCTGGGCAGAGTCCTTACAGTCAGCGCATGCATTGCCAAGTTCATTTTCCTTCACTATGGCTATCAGAGAAACAGGTGTCAAGATGAACCACTGAAGGCCTGTGTTCCAGGTGACTACAGTGAGGAGAGACCCCTGCTGGGTTTTCAAACCAGATATATGAGATAAGCAGATATAGCATTTAAACCACTGAGTTTTGGGGTTATTTATTTCACCTAACATCTTGAATAATACAAGTTAATAAGCAACCCTTAGAATTGAAGACATTATGCAACAGAGCAGTCACTATGGAAACACAAACAGCAAGTGAAACCATATCAATAAGTGATATACAAATAGAGCCATGAACCAGTGCAGGCGAGATGAAGTGGCTGGGGCGATCTTCAGGCTCATTTACAGCCTTTGAAATCTAAGGAGACGTTAGAACAAATGAGAACTATTGTAAAGATTGTGAAAACTTCTACATTGCAATTTTGTAAAATATATATGAATAAATTTTTTTCCTCTGAAATTAGTAATTGGCCCATACAAGATTAAATAACTTTCAGACACACTGCTTTGTTCTGTTTTGTTTTTTTCCATGAGCAAGAGAAACAGAGACAGTGGGGGACACTGCCAACAGAGTCTTGACACCAAGAGACACACTCAGCTTCAGCCAGTCCTGAAATACACATATGCTTGGTGTACTCAGGGAAGTCTCCAGATACAAACCAGGACCCTTCCTATGTGAGTCAGTCTTGAAGATTGTTGGATTACTGCTATGCCACTGTCCAGTTGTCTCAGAGATCCTGTTTTTACCTATCTAGAAAAAATGAAGATCCCAGGCTGGCCTTGTTGCTTAGTGGTTAGGGGAGTCAGATCTCACCTGGCTGCCTACAGGGTTTGAATCTCTGCCTCAGTGGCTTGAAAACCACACCAAGTGCATGTGCATGGGTGTGAAAAATCCTGACAGGAGAGAGAGTGAAGAAGGGACTGTGGCATGACCACATCTCATTAGAGGGCTCTTTCTCCCCCTCTCATTCTGTCTTTCTCTGGAGAGTGCATATATGCTCACTGGGAAAAAAATTAAAATCATTTTTTAAATTAAAAATAATTCTTAATTTTAAAAAAAAGAAAGAAGGAAGATCCAAAGATAGAGAGCAGGGTTTATAAGTTTGATATGGAGGTTCTGACTGGTCTATATGTCACCTTTGCAACTTCAGGAAAAGGTTCTGTACTATGTTAAAAATTTGATTTGGGGAGGCCAGCAGGTGACATGGTGGTTGAGGTTCTCGACTCCCACATGGCCAACAGCAGTTCAAGTCCTGGACCTGGTGGCTTGCTTTCTCACTTCCTCTCTCTCTCTTTGCCCTACAGCAAATTTAAAATAAAATTATTTCCTGAGTGATAAGAATAGAGTGTCTTTTATTATCCATAGAGAGTCCCTTTAACCGTGTCTGAGTTCATGCTCCTGAACTGACTCAGCAGGTGGCCAGAAGGCTGTAGGATGGGGTCTTTCAGCCCCACCATTAAATCTCCAGGGAATGGGACTGGAGATGGTGCTCAATCACCAATAGCTATACATTTAACCAATCAGGCTTCTGAAATAAAATATTGATTAAAAACTCTGAATGATGAAGTTTTTGTGGGGAGAGGAGGGAGGCTTCTGGATTGATGAAAACACTGAGTTCCTTGAAGAGTGGTGTACTCAGAGAGGGCATGGAATGCCACCCCCATCCTTGCCCTATGACTGTCTTAGACGTGCCTGTAGACTGGGGACCCCCATTTAAGGTTGGCACTTGAAGTGGAGATAGTCTTCCAGGACTGAGCCACTTGATCTTTGGGGGTCTATGATAACTCCAGGGAGTTAGTGTCAGAATTGAATTTTTGGACACCCCAGTTGGTAACAGAGCATTGCTGAAAAAAAACAAATAGCCCTAGACCTGGGAAATGGCAAAAGAAATGTGCAGACTTAGTCTTCTCTGAAACCAAAGTACCCTAGGCAGTACCTGGGGTAGGAACTGAGACAGGGGGACAAGCCAGAGTAGTGCAGCTTGTGTTTGATAAAAGCACGTCAAAATCACACGTGGACTGCAATATAGAAAAGCATCCTTCTTCAGAAGCCAGAAGTCTACGTGAAGCAGATCAAATTTCCACACATGGAAGAAGTTGGAGGAGTAACATCAGAAGGAGTAAAAAGTGTATTTGCCTGCTTTATGTCATAGCTTTGCCTGGCATGCATGTCCAAATCTCTGAATCCTTTTGTCCCTAAAGATGTCCCATTGGCTTTGGCCAGTTTTTACCCCATGGCTCTTCTTTTTAGATTCATTTGTTTCCATAATTATTTAACCATTGGTTTCTTTTGCGGTTAGCTCCAAGGTACTAATTTTTTCCTCTTCCATGGCTCTATCTCAGTCCCTAACTTTTTCAGTTGAGCATCTGCTTACTCCTGCCTTTGCACCCTTCAGTCTTATAACCCAGCCATGCCTAGAGATTTCTGCAGGCCAGCCTGTGACTTGAGGAATAGTAAGAATAACAAGCAGATGGCCCAAGAAGCAGTAGTCTCAGAATGACACGAGTTCAGGAAAGCTGCAGGCAATCCATGGTACCAGAAAGTTCACTATGTCAAGCAGAGCATGTCAATAAAGAATCCTACATGGAGTGTTGATTTGAAAAAAAAATTTATTTATCTTCAGCAAACCTCCACTTTCAACTCTCCAGGGTTTGGGGATTACAGAAAACAAGATGCAGCCCCAGAGAAAGAACAAAGAATAGCATGAGCTAAAAGTGAGGATCCATATTTAAATCCTAAATGAGAATTAGGGTATTAATCAATCGACAATGTGGGGAATGACCTATAAGCCCTACTGATACTCCTTCTGACCTGTGGCTGCCAGGTTTACTCTTTCTGCTGCTGTATTCCATAAGAAAGGGAGTACATCCTGTTTCATTTAAAAGTTACAGAAAGCCCTGTTAAAACTGCCTAAGGAGAAATGATCAATTATTATCTTAAATAACTATGAGGTCTAGGGTAACTGGCAGGTGGCGTGGTGGTTAAAGGTGCTGGATTCTCACATGGCTGACCACGGTCCGAGTCCAGACCTGGTGGTTTGCTTTCTCACTTTCCCTTTCTCTCTCTCTCTCTCTCTCTCTCTCTCTCTCTCTCTCTCTCTGTGATCAATTAAAAGATAATAACAAATTAAATTAAATAAATTATTGTTTTTAAAAAGAGGTCTAGGAAAAGTGTAGGCAATTGTAGATTGACACAGTTGATGGGTATTTAGACCAAATCTATTGCCACTTCTTGAGAAGTCTCCTCCATTTTGGCTTAATTACACACTCTTTTTTTTTTTTTGCTGTTTATTTGTTTGTTTGTTTTTTGAGAGGTTTATGCTATAGGGCACACACTCTCACCAGAAAGACAGAAAGAGACAGAGAGGCAGAAAGCAAGAAATCACCCCCTGGGGGATGGCCATGCCGCAATCCCTTCACCTCCATTCTCCTTTCGGTATCTTGGGCATGCATACACACACGCCCGGTGTGAGTTTAAGCCACCAGGTCCAGGACTTGAACCGCGATTGACTACACGGGAGTCCAGTGACATAGCCATTATGCCAACTGCTGGTCCTACACGTCCTTTTTTTTAATTACCAGAGGATACATGTGGAGAGAGAGAGAGAAAAAGAGATGGAGAGAGCACGACACCACCTGCTGTCCCCTGACATGTTTTAAGTGACCTGCTCAGCCTACCATGTTTTGGATACTCCTCCCTCCCTCCTTTTGTTCACAATTTTATTTCTGATTTAGCCTCCTGTCTCTGTCAAATAGTATATGCTCAATACTTTACTGAATAAATTTATATTATATTGGAGTAAGACCATATAGCCCTGTTCTATTTTATGGCTCTGTCTTATTGGTCTTAACTTGTTGGGCCAAGGAGGGCACTTTGTCTATGTTGAACTAATAAAAATCTTTTTTCTAGCAATTTTGAATTAAAGCCAAATAATTATAGTCTCAGATTTGTCTGGTTTCTTGAATAGTGATATAAAAATATGGATGTGCCTGTATTCCACCTGATAGACTATGCAGCAGACAAAGTAAATGCGCAGACCACGAAGCAGACATGTTGAATGGAAAAGGTAAGAAGAGATGAAGATAGTCCTGAAGATGAGTTCCCTAATGCTTTTTAAAACCACTTTTATATACTTACAAAAAAATCAGAAATACGTTATTTTAATTATCAACTCATTTTTTTAGAGAAATTTTTGCTATAGGGTGCATGTGCGCTCACCAGAGAGAGAGAGAGAAACAGAGACAGAAAGCAAGAAGTCACCCCCCAGAGGGATGGCCATGCCACAATCCCTTCTCCTCCATTCTCCTCTTGGGATTTTAGGCACACATACACATACACCCAGCATGAGTTTTAAGCCGCTGGGTCCAGGACTCAAACTGTAGCCAAGTACATGGGAGTCCAGTGACATAACCATTATGCCAACTACTGGTCCCTCAACTCGATTTTTAATTACCAAGCTATCTGTCAAAAATTCAGATGCTTCAGTCCAACCCTGAAAGATTCTGACTAGAGTGAGTTCAGAGTGAGCCAGGAGCTTGCATACTTGTTGGGCATCTCAGCTTACTGCAGTGCAGGTGGGAGGAGAATGACTGTTTAGAAACTACTACACTGTGTCATGCTCCTGTTTCAGTGTGTCCTCTGGGTTCCTTTCTTCCAGGCTTCTTTCCCAACTCATTATCATCTAACTGCTTTTCAAAAACTAAAGCTCCTTTTTAAGCACCATGTGCACTTACTTCCTATGAGTCTATGTGCAGCAAATACAAAATTATCGCTCTGATTCCCTTCTGTTTAGTCTCCTATCAACCATATACTGTTTTCCAAAAAAGAAAGTAGTACTCAAATAATTTTATTTAAATTGGAACTACTGCTCAAGTCAAGGTTTACATATTTCAAAAATTGCTAGCCTCCCAAAGGAAAAAAAAAACAGAATAAAATTTCTTTATTATTTTCATTTGATATTTTCCTTGAAGCCCAAAGAAAAGCTATTGTAGAATTACCTTTAGAGAGTCTCGCATACTTAAAGTTCTCATTGTACAATTCACAAAGCTAGTACATACAAAATACTTAGTACTGTAATTTGTAAAGCTTTCATGATCTCCTACCTCTTCTCAGAAGATAACTTTGATGCCATTGGTAAGTATTCACTGCCTAGTGTTAGGACATGATGGCGAGACTACAGGAATTAATCCGCACTCCTATCTATACAGCAGAATATTTTTCAGAAGGTAAATCTTGGTAATGGAATACATTCAGTCTTTCAAACATACCAGGATATTTAGTTCCATTTACAAGATTGCCATGAGTGTTAACGAGGAAGCATAATTATCTATTCAATCCATGTTTATATTCTTGTCCTTTCATTTTCATTTTTAGCTTCTTCACATCTTAATTTTCCAGGATAGATGCCATTCTGCCTGACTCTTCTGTTATAAACCAAAGATGCCAGAAATAAACATGTTATACAAGAAGGAAAATTGTTTATTCTCCCCTCCGAACCACTCGGCTTCTTTCCGTGACAGGCGGCAGACTCAAGCCAAATGAATACTGAGAGGCACCATGAATTCATCAGACAAAACACACATTACGGCCGGATATTATATACTAGATGGTATTAACATTTTGGTCATTAAACCTGCTTAATTAAATTTAATTGTTTTCCCCAACATTATAGCAATTGCTCACTAACCCTATTGCCTTTTCTGTTCCAGAAAAAAAAAAAAAAAGCCTTATTCTAGGCAAGTCAACAGTGTAAATGTTCAAAGTCGTGCGTACCTTCCTGCTCCATTAGGTCGTCTCCAGGAAGAACAGTATGTTATGTTGATATTCCTGACTGAAGGTCAGTAAATGATATTAAGATGTTGCTGGAGAGGTGGCCTCATAGCACAGCAGTACTATGTAGAAGAAGCCAGATCCCACGTGGCTGACTAAGGCTGTCCTAGAAGCTTGAAAACACGCTGGGTGCACATTGGAGGGAAAACAATTGCACTAACCAGGCCCATTGGGGGTGCTTCCTTTCTCTCTTGCGCACACACATACACGTACCCTTTGGTATTAAAACAAATAAATTTTTAAAATGACGCTTTTGTAGACCGCAATAATTACAATGCAGGTGTTGGAATCTGTCAGCTCTGTACAATTTTTTTTTCTATAAAGTGAATAACATTCTCAAGAACAGTGAGGTCAAACAAGAAATACAGATTTGATGACTGACCAAAAATGGTTCACATTCACAAATTTAGTGAAGTGCTTTGCATTTCATTAGAGTCTAGCGGATACTGTCATGAAGAAACACAGAGATGATCTACTCACGCAAGCCAATACACAGCACATGCAAATAATCAGCATTTTGTGACTTTAAAAGAAGGAGAAAACTATCTTCCTGCTACTCATTTAAGAAAGCACCACTAAAGAGAAAAATAAAAAGTAACTGAGCTTCCAAGGATACAGGAAGAGTAAAGGTTAGTTCAGGTGAAGAAGGCTGTGGCACAGACGTAAGAAGAAAAGAGTCTGGTTAAATTTGACTGAAACAACGGATTCACTATATGAAGTATGTAGTTGTATTTGTTACAGTTTATTAATCTCTTCCATAACAGAGAGAGAAAGAGAGCACTCCAATGGGATCTTAGTGCCATGACCTACCCCCAGCCCTAGCCAACCCTGGATCATGGGCACAGGCCTGGCAGTGTACTCAAGAGGTCTCTGGATGTGAACCCAGAGCCCTTAGATATGGCCAGACCCACAAAGCATGTTTTACACTGTGTCACCGTTTCACACCAAGAAACATAGTTTTAAAAAATAATTGAAATAAAATCATTAAATACCAAGCAGAGACAATATCTGTAATAGGGATTCCATAGTGAATAAAAGGAAAGACATCGAACCAGAACCTTACGTTTGCACCGTATGCACTTGAACCTCTCCTCAGGTCTGTGCTGAGCAATCACCACGTCTCGTGATCATGGTCAAAGCAAAATCAGAACATGGATTCAAATTAACCTTTCATCTCTAGTCCAGATAATAAATTGAGGGTAGAAAGTGCCTGAAGGGTAACAGAGCCTGGCTGCTAGATCAGTAACCAGTATTTCCTGGACTGTGTGGGTAAAAATGAGGTGCTGTGTGTGTAGTCAAGGCTAAGGGGCCACCTAGCTTATTTAATGAAGGTTACTGTGCTGAGATTATGTGCTTCCAATAACTTTGAGTATGACAATTCTTGCCTTTAGCATAGGAAACTATTTCTTGCATGGAATATCTTCTACCGCCCTTGTTTCCTTAAAAAAAGAGAAAAAAAAAAAAGCAAGCATAATTGGTAATTATATTATTGCTCTGAATAAGACAGAAGGCACAAATATATCAGTATTTATTTCCTTACCATTCAGCTTGTTTTTATGTACTGGAAATATATCAATTTGTGCACACACAAATTATGCTGTTTCTCTGACAGGACAGGTCATAAATGAAACATACTGGCTGCTCACGACGTGCACTGGTTGCTTACAGTCCATTTGTGGGAAAATGTATGACTTCTCTTGGTGACAACTCCATTGATTTATTCATGAAGCACTTTAGTTTGAGTGTGAAAAGTTATAGACACACCCACCAGGATTTTAGGAGCTCCCTTCCTTGCGTGTCAGCCATTTCAGTGTGAGATACAACTTGGCATAATGAGTCTTAGCCTGAGGGGGAGCACGACTTGCCAAATATAGAGAAAGATAAATATGGCTGCTCAGGTGTCGCCATAGAGAGATTCATATGCAACATTTCTCTAGCTCATTTTTTAGTTTCTAGCGTACCCATACATTTCAGGATGGACATATCTATAGAATTAATAAACTTAAAGTATTTTAATAGAGACATGTTGTATACTTTTCTTTCTTAGACATTTCTAAAGAAAAAATGGCAATAAATTAAAAAGTGTGACAAATAAATGAAATGTTATTGATTCTACAACAGGGCCCTCAGAAATATATTTACAGATAATTCCCTTTCATTAGCAGACATCAGAAATAGTGTGTGGAATACGGGATTTCAGATTCACTGTCTAAAGGCACTGAAACCCACTTGAGCGTATAGTCAGCAATACTGGTATCTGGGGCCAGAAAATTCTTTGCCCTCAGGGGGCTGTCCTGTGCAGGGTGGAATGCTTAGCAGCATCTCTGACTTCAACCCTATGACAATCAAAAATCACACCAAGTGTTTCCAAATAGCCAAATATCCTGCTTGAGAACCAGAGTAGACAGCAATGCATTAGTTATCAACATCTGTAACAAACAATCCCAAAATTCGCTGCTTAAAATGAGACAGATTGGGACCAGCAGTTAGCATAGTGGTTATGTCGCTGGACTCCCATGTAGTCAACTGTGGTTCAAGTCCTGGACCTGGTGGCTTAAACTCACGGCGGGCACATGTGTGTGCGTGCCCAAGATCCCTAGAGGAGAATGGAGGAGAGGGGATTGTGGTGTGGCCATCCCCCCTGGGGGTTATTTCTCGCTTTCTGTCTCCCTGTGTCTCTCTGTCATTCTGGTGAGCACACGCGCCCTGTAGCAAAAACCTCTCCAAAAAAAAAAAAAAAAGAGAGAGAGAGACAGATTTATTATCCCACAATTTGTGTGCTTTGGGAATTTGGATATGGCACAGGTGGGTCCTCTGCTTAAGACTCTCTCAAAAGACTACAACCAAGGTCTCAACCAGAGCTGGGGTCTCATATGAAGGTTCAACTGGAGAAGAATCTACTTCTGAGCTCATTTGGTTATTGGCAGCATTCAGTTGCCATGGAGCTGTCCCTGAAGAGACAAGAGGCCTCAGTTACCTGTTGGTTATTGACCGGAATTCATCCCTAGATCCTTTCCATGTGTACCTCTCCTATTTGGCAACATCCTTCATCTAATTATGCAAGCTGAATGAGAACCTGCTACCAAGACAGAATTCACTGTCACGATATAATTGTAGAACTTGCATCCTCTTGTTGCATTTTATTTGTAAGAATCAAGTTACTTAAGGGGAGGGGGTTACATAAGGCCTTGAATACTTGGATGTAGTAAATATTTGGGGGCCATGGTGGAGTCTGCTACCATAGTCAATTGGCAGCAACCTGACAGCTCATGAACTATGTCAACCTTATTCAGTCTTCTTTTTGGACCATCACAAGGGTCTCCCACACCTACCAAATACTGAATAATCAGTAATGTATAACTGTTCCATTAGGAAATAAAGACAATAAAAGAACTGCCAAGTAAAGAAGTTTCAGGCCTATGAGATACAGCTCTATAGCATGGTTTCTTACAGGGTGATAAATAATGCTGGTTTTGAAACAGCTCAAATTATTACTTTCATGTTGAGTGAAATAAGGATGGAAAAATTAATGTATGTTTTTAGGAAGAATTAGCATTTTAAGGCATCACATCCACTTCTCATCTCTTTTCAGCTAACAGAAGAAAATTAGCCAGAGTGGTTTGACTTCGATAAACGGCAAGTAAGGACTCAATTGTTTCAAGGTCTCTTTCTCTGCAGTTTTCAGATTTGAACTTTTTTAAATCACAGCTTATAGGGAGAAGTGTACTCTCATGATGACCCAGAACACACACACACACACACACACACACACACACACAACTAAGCAGTTGGCATAATGTTTCATCCCCTCATCTATTCTGATACTATCATATTCTGATCTAGTCTCATCAATTTTCTATCCTACTTTATTTCATTTTTGAAAGTGATGGTCAAGATCTACTAAATAACTAAATTGATTTAATGACTCACTAATTGATACTGTGTTTTTGGAACCACTCCCACTCCAAGTTACTGGTCCAAAGCTGCCCATGTTCTCCTAAATAACCATACCCACAGATTAAGTCAGAGTCTAGAGAGACATAGTTAGAATCAAATCTCCCTTTACATACTGTAAGGCATATAACAGACATCCAAGAAAGATCTTTCTGTTCTTGTTAGATTTTTGCCATAAGGTATACTAGAGAAAGACAGAGAGAGACAGAGAAATTAGGAAAGTGAGAAATCTCCCCCCGGGGATGGCCACACCACAATCCCTTCCCCTCAATGCTTCTCCCAGGATCTTGGACACACACGCATCACATGTGCCCGGCATGTTTTTCAAGCTACTGGGTTCAGGATTTGAATGGCAGAGTTGGCCATATGAGATCCAGTGCCTAATCCATCCTGCCACCTGCTGGCCCCAGCAAGATCTCTTTTAAAACCCAGGCCAGAGAAAAGTTTTTACTTCCATGAAATTGTCTTCATTAATTAGATATCATATAATTTGCATCTTATTGACAAGTCTCTTACTATTATAATGCTGAAATTGACTTCTCATTCTTCTCTCTTTCCTTTTGGTCACTAAAAATGAAATTGCATTTTGCTCACTTAATTTCTGCTTCTTAATGATCCATATAATTGACAAGAACATGCTTTCCAGCTATGAAATCTAACAGGTCCTTTTGAACACCTTACTAATTCTCCTGTAGAATTTTCTCTCCTTGAACACCTTACTAATTCTCCTGTAGAATTTTCTTTCCTTATGTTTTTAAAAGCCAGAGGGTCAATGGAGGAGAAGGGATTGAGGCATAGCCATCACCCTGGGGAGTAATTTCTCACTTTCTGCTGTCTCTGTCTCTCTGGGAAGTACACACTTCCTATAGCAAAAATCTCTCTAAAAAAAAAAAAAACCAGAGAGCATGTGTGCTCACCAGAGACAGAAAGAATAAAAGGAAGTATACCCTAATGGGACATGTTTACGCCATAATCTCTTCTCCATTTCTCCATCCTGCTGGGATTTGGGACACACACGCACACACACATACACATACATCTGGCAGGTTTTTCAAGTCACTGAGACTAGGATTTTAACTGTGGTCAACCATGTGGGATCCAAGTCTCATAACCACTAGGCTATAGGGTTAGCCTTTCTGTAGAATTTTCTACAAAATACAAACTCTATGCTGACTGCATTAACTTTTTACACATGAAACATTGCAAATAAAAAGAAATTTCATTTTTACTCAATGTTGGTCCAGAAGATAACAGAAAATATAGAAAAAGTAGGGGCAAGAGTCTACTGGATCAAATTCATTGATATCCCTGAGTCAGCTTTTTAAAAAGAACATTTTTTTTGAGGCCAGCAAGTGGTGCAGTGGTTAACGTGCTCCCCCCACATTGCTGGCTGTGGTTAGAGTCCCGGACACATTGTCTTGAAACTTATGCCAGAAACATGTGCTTGTGTGCCCAAAGTGCTGAGAGGAGAATAGAGGAGAAGAGACTGTAGCCTGGTCATCCCCCCAGGGGGTGATTTCTAGCTTTCTCTCCTTCTGTGTCTCTCTGTGTCTCCAGCGAGCTCATGCACCCAATAGCAAAGACCTCTCTCTAAAAAAAAAAGAACAATTTTTCCTAGAATTATTTAATTCCTCTTAAATTCCAATATACTTAGAGGAATGTACTTCCTGGACGATTAAATGTTTCCTAATTTGCAGACCCCCTAGCCTCAACCATCTGAGTATTTCAGGAGAAGTACAGCATCTGTCCACATGCCTGGGTTTAGGAGAATCATTTGTGGATATGAAAAGCAGCAGCACCAACTGGATAATAAGGACAAACACACCTGAGCCCTGGCCTCTCTGGCATCTTCACTGCTAGCTGGTGCTAACCTCTGAGAAGGGAGGAATAGTTTAGCATTTTTGGTACTTTAAATCAGGTCAAAGGTGAGAATGGTTCTTAATGTTAAAGATTTTTACACAACTGCTTAAATATGAAAGTAAAATTGCATACCTCTGCTTTCCTGGAAGTAAGGAAAAGAAAAGATTAAAGAATATCTATCATGGTTTTAGAACTCTTAGGGACTAGGAATGCAAGAAAGAAATTTAGCCTTTTCATTTCAAAAATTTTAGTATTAGTGCCTAGTTTGAAGACAATGTGTTGCTGTATATTATAGTTTTTAAAAAATTAGTCAATATGAGTTTGTGTGTGTGTATGCGTGTGTGTGCGTGCCCTACCCTACCTCTGTCTATACTTGGGGAGACCTACACACTTTGTTTTCCAAGGTATTCTTCTAGTTGTCCAGTTCCTTGAGTGTGATCAATATGAGGTACTACAGGAGATGAGAGAAAAATCGGGAGAACAGTCAGTCATCTCTTCCTCTTGCTTCTTCACTCTCACTCATCCACTCCCACTCTGTTCTCCTCCTTAATCTGGCATTGCCACTGGAGAACTGACCATCATGGGTCGGGGCCTCTCCTGCGTGTTCCAAGGCTCTGGTACTAATCCTTCTTTACTCGTGTACTACAAGTCCTTCAGGTAGTAACTGGCATTCCAATTTTGATTTTTCCAATTCCAAAAATTTATGAAAACAATTCTCTATGTTCAGCTCTTTCTATTTGACATACCTACTATGGGTCCTGTTTTCTAGATTATAAACTGCAAGTTTTAAACATTGTCTTTGTCCACTAACTTGAGGGATAATCCTGGGTATGCTATTTAAATTTTATGAGCTTCATCTTTTTCTCCTATAGTAAGAAAAATAAATATCCGTAGTAAGTTGATACAACATTTAAATAGTAAAGTTAACTGAGGGAATACTTTGTGTGAAACAATAGAAGTAGATTAGTTTATTAAATACTGGCTTGTGTTCTGTGTGGAAGGTATCATTTCTCCTTTGCTTCTTTCCAGATTTTTTTCTTTCTATTTTATGATGTTTTGTTTTGAGACTGTTTTCATTGGTTTTATGTTGTTTGGGGTTTACTCAGCTTTTTGTATCTGTAGGTATATGTCTTTTGCCAAATTTGGGTAATTTCCAGACACTGTTTCTTAGAATAATTTTTCAGATACACTTTTTCCTTTCTCCTCTGGAAATCCAATGACACAAATGTCGTATCTTTTACTTAAGATCTCTCAGATGCCTGGAATTCTTTTCACTTACTTTTTCAATGTATTCTCTCTCTTATTGCCTTAGTCCACTATTGTGGTGCTAACAGAAATACCTGAGGTTGAGTGATCTATAAATATTAGAACTTAATTTGGCTTATGATTCTGGTGGCTGGAAAGTCCACAGGTGTAAAGTCAGAGACCTGAAGGCAGCTCTTACTTTATAACAACCTGCCCTCTCAGGAACCAACCCTTCCTCATTAGAGCTGGAATTCACCCTCTCATGAGACACCATTACTCCATTCATGAGGGTGATGCTTCTATGATCCAAACACTGCCCAGTAGGCCTCACCACTCGAGGTTCTCACCACTTCCCAATGCCTTTACACTGGGGACCAAATTCTAAAATATAAATCTTTGGGAGACAAATCTAAACTATAGCCTACTTACTGTGTAGTTTCTATTGTTTTTTCTTCAAGTTCACTGTTTCTTTCCTCTGTCTTTTACATTGTGCTGTTAAGTCATTCACTGAGGGTTTTTTCCCCTCCCTAGTTATTCTAATTTTTTGGTCTAAAATTTCTATTTGTTTACTCTTCACATGTATTTATTCACTGAGATTTTCTATATTTTAATGTGCACAAGTCACATTTATAACTGCTCTTAGATGCCTTTTTATGATGGCTGCTTTAAAATCTTTGTAAGATCATTCCGGCATCTGTGACAACTCAGTGCTGGCATCTTTTCTCATTCAAGATGACATTTTCTTGGCTCTCAGAATGACAAGTGAGTCTTGATTGTATCCTACACATTTTGGGTATGATGTTGTTAGACTCTAGATCTTGTGTAAATCTTCTGTTTCAACAGGATATCAATGTTCTCTGATACAATCCTGACCAGAAGAGTGTTCGTCACAGATGCAGTGGTACAAATCTACATTCCCCACTCAGCTTTGGCTGGTGACACAGCGTGTTCAGGCCTGGGTTTGGTTCAGATAGGGGAGTTGCTATGGTTTGAATGTATCCTTTCCGAAATTCAGATGAGTCATTTTGAAGATATTAGGTATTGGGAAAGTCATGACCCAATGGTAAGAGGGTGAAAACTTAATCCAATTACAATATTAAGAAGTGGGGTCTTTGAGAGGGCATTAGAATTAAATAAAAGATTAAGTAAGAGTCACCAGGGTAGGCCCCCATGATTGAATCCTGGTGACTTTAAAAGACACAGACACACTCAAGCTCTGCCAAGCAATGCCCTGTACCCCCTCAGATCTCTGCTGAGAGTCCAAACCAACAAGCAGACCCTCACAGACGTGGCCCTTAGAACTCAGAACTCCAAAATAATGAGCTAAATAAACCACTATTTTTTATAAGTTGCCCAACAAACTCACTGTGTTAATGTTGGACCCCAAGGCCATAGTTGGTCTGAGCTCTTCACTGTTGAGAGTTTCCTTATTGGTTGTTTCATGTATAATCTACAAGATTTTAGGCTCTAGCACTAACTTGGCTCCAGTACTAATCAGTAGAAATAAGGAAAAATGGATATATTATATCTTGGTCCAGAATCAGAAGTCCCTAGCCTGGTCAATTTGAAAGAATAATATATTTCTACTATATACAGTTTTTAATCAAAATTTTTAAAAATATTTTTAAATGAAACAGTAATTAGTGGTTAGACTTTCAATAATAAAAATTATTTAATCGTGCTACAAGGAAAGAACACATTTTAAACACCTCTAGGCAAGTCTAGCATTTTAAGGTTTTCACCTCCTCCTTAGGAGCAATGGCCTCTTTAGATTTGGACATTTCATGCATAGTAATATTCAGAAATCTAAAATACACACAAAATTCAAAGAAGATCTTATGAATCTTGGTATCTTTATTTTTTTAACTTTTTATATTTTTAACTTTTCAAAAAGAATTATTTCATTTAATACTAGCTACTGTTATTTTTTTAATTTGATCAGAGAGAGAGACAGAGACTGAGAGAAGGAAAGTGATAATGGAAGACACCAGGTCCAAGGCTTGAACCATGGTTAGTCATAAGGGAGTCCAATGCCCTAATCACTATGCCACCTGCCAGCCCCAAATTTCGGCATCCTTAAATAAGAAGGCATGAGTTGATGGATTAGTGTAAAGACAGTATTATACCAGGATCAAATGTTTCAAGGCCAATTTAAATAACCAATCATATTGTGTTCAAATGGGTTGGGCACATTTAAATGGTTTTAATAAGGTAAAGTGAGCATTACTTTTTAAATCACTTCTATGTATTGCTCCTAACCACCTTCTATCTACTCTCTTTACTTAGTTGCTGTGGTATATTCTTTAGTCCATAAAGCCCTTTTCACTTTTCCCAAGGCTCACATTTCCTCTGATGCTTTTCAATAAATTCACTGGATTGCTGAAGAAGGCTAAATGTGCCATGTGAAACTTACTCCATATTTAAATACTTACACAAATAAAGTTATAAAAATGATTCATTTCATAATCTTGACATTTTTGACCAAACCCAGGAAGCTAAGGATAGACAGTTCTGCAATGTCGAAGAGCAATTAGCAATTAGGATCATTTTAACTGGAAGAAAATCACAGTTAGAGTATCCTATTTCTCTAAAATGATTTCGCCATTAAATGGAGGAGAAAAAAATTTAAAAACCTGACATTGGCTGGTAAAAGTCATTAAAAGAAACCTAATACAACTGCAAATAGAAAAGATCCTGCCAGAAAGAAAATGGTGTGACTAAGAACCCTGTAACTGTAGTTTGCACAGAAGAACTATAGCACTTTGAACAGTAAATCAAATTTACTGTAACATAGAAATGTAGATTTTTTTCTTTTAATATATTCTGCCTCCTTTCATAATCGTAATTTGTCGTTGTGAATAACCAAGCCAACATTTGAAGCATTAATGGAAAAGGCATTTTAAAAAGTACTTATAAGTATCAAGTATTATCACATAATTTAGAAACTGTGTACTTCCTTGAACTTAATGAAGCTCGTTAATTCTTCCAGACACAGTACTTATTAGCTAACACAATAGTAAACGTTCCATTTCCTAGCCACTGAGCTATTGTAGTAGAGAGTATATTTTATGAATTGATCAAAGCAATCCCCTTAGCCCTTACTAAGTAGGTGCAGTGAAAAGGGATGGTACCCCATGAGTCAGTTAGTCTTACTCTAGTTAAATATATACCTAGAGAAAGAAAATCATACAGCATCTTAGAATCTGGACTTGAAATCAATTTATGTTGAAGACAAAAATGTCTCCTTCATAAATATTTATAGGAAAGGAATTCAGATTACATGTTCAGCATTGAATGGTGTATATTATTCTTATTAATGTTTCATAAACATTTGTACAAAAAACAATATGCTTTACTTTGCTTCTAAGTATTAAGTAGAATTATTGCAGCATCTGCTTCCAATGGTTGAGTGCACAAGCTATTCATGCCTCCTCGTAAATTCCATGATGCATTAAGATGTCATTAAATGTACCTTCTGTGGTTGTCTCCTAATTTACATACCTTGTAAATCACCAGGTAAAAAAGTGAACTGGGGAATAATCTCCTACACGCTTTCCTTCTGCCACAGACTGAATGGCATTCATAGACTTCTCCATTCCAAGCTCTCCACTTCAGATGCCTCATGCCTGAAACTATGTTGGGGAACATTTGAAAATGTAGCTAATAAGCACTATTATTAATGATTTGAAATCATATCTCTATTAGCCATGTACAAAAACTAGATTAGAAAAATGGCTAACAGATTATTAGTAGAGTCAGAAAAACTTGTCTGATTTAGCATCTGTGTTATAAAGAAAGACTGCCTTTTCGAGGAGCCAGTAAGTAAGAAATTGGAAGGAAAACTGGGAGATTAAAAATGTCTCTTTTCTCTGTGCCATTTTGAATGCCCTCACCACATGGTTCCTAGAACCACAGGATCTCAGCCTTACGAAAAGCTTAGAGCTCACCTAGTGCAACTTCCACCCCTTACAGGATTTCCACAGATTAGTGTCCATCTGGTGTCTGAACACTTCCAGTAATGGGGCGCCTGCAATTCGGCAAGAAAGTTCATCCAATTTGTCATTTGGATTAACTCATTTTTCAGTTCTGGAAGGGAAAAACCCACTGTAGTTGCAACTCCTTTTCACCTCCCGCCTCACTCTCACAGTAGAGGTGGTATTCCTTCTATCTCAGTGGCCACACTGTGGTTTTTTCATGTTGAATATCACTGCTTTGTTGAGGGACAATAGTACAATAAGGCGTCATTCCTCTGTTTCTGTCACCTGAGGCCATTAGCTCACAAGTTGCCATTAAAACCAATATAAGTTCAGGCTGCCTGGCTTATTCACTGTGAAGATACTGGGTATTTGATGGGGAAGAACACAGCTGCATTTTTAGTAAACTAGACTTAGAACATAAAAAAGAGTTTTTCTATTGCAGAGAATGATAGGAATTTTAACATTGGCCATTTGGATGAAATTAATATCCCATAGAAACCTAACACGAGAGTTTTCTTGGATCAGTGTCTTTGAAAATGAATAAATATATATGGATTTTATATCTAAGACAAAGAAAAGAGGGGAACAATGAGGAATAAAAAGGAAGCATGGTCGTTACTGAGCAATGCATGAGGCCAAGATGAACCTTAATTTTGCCAGATTAAATCTATTTGTTTTATTTTGAATTGATTTCTTCCAAACAAAGGTTAGCAAATAAATGGGATAATCTTTTACTTCAAGGTCAGTTTTTTCCCTAAATGATGTGGTTTACAATTTGTAATATATTTTTTTTTTTTTTTTGGAGAGATTTTCGCTATAGGGCGCATGCGCTCGCCAGACAGACAGAGAAAGAGACAGAAAGCGAGAAATCACCCCCCAGGGGGGATGGTTACGCTGCAATCCCTTCTCCTCCATTCTCCTCTCGGGATCTTGGGCATGCACGCACATGCACCTGGCTTGAGTTTTAAGCCACCGGGTCCGGGACGCGAACCACAGTCGACTACGTGGGAGTCCAGCGACATAGCCGTTACGCTAACTGCTGGTTCCCAAAATTTGTAGTAATTTCAACCACTACAAACAAAGAGGTCATTTGTCATTGGCTTGTATTGAAAGATGAACCTCTACAGTTTTGCCTTAGAAAGACACGATTACCAAGTGATGGATAAATTTAAGAACACTGTGATATATAGGAGAAATCTCAACTTCTTGTTTTTCCTTGTTTTTATTCCAAAACACATATATTAGTCTTTCCAACGGCAGGTCGTGAACCACCATCGAAAAAGGTATGGTAAAAATGGAAATTCCTAGGGCCAGCAGGTGATGTGGTGTTTAAGGCCCTGGACTCCCACATGCTGGACCACAGTTTGATTTCTGGACCTGGTAGATCACTGTCTCTCTCTTTCTCTCTCTCTCTCTCTTTCTCTCTCTCTCTCGAGCACTTGTGCCCTATATCAAATTAACAATAATAATAATCATAAATTAGATAATTATTTTAAAATAATTTTTAAAAAAGAAAAATGGGAATTTTCTACTATATCTTTTTTAAAATAATTATTTTATTTAATCTTTATTTATTTTTAATTTTTCTAGAGTTTTTTTCATTAATTAATTTATTTTTACATTTTCCCATAAATGTTTACTTTATATATCAAAAACTTTTAGCTCATATTCCATAGTTTTTGACAGTTAATAAACAACTTTCAAAATTTCAAAATACTGAATTTTAAAGATAATGTTCAAAATATTTCTTATAATTTTTTAAGAATTATTAATTTTATTTATCCATTTATTTTAATTTGACCAGAGAGAGACATATAGAGAGAAAAAGAAAAGGAAAGTGAGCAAGCAAACCACCAGGCCCAGGACTTGAACCATGGTCAGTCATGTGGGAGTGTCCAGCGCCTTAACCACCATGCCACCTGCTTGGTCCCCATCTTATAATTTTGTATAATTTTGTTTGTGACTCTATAACAGAGACAGTATGGTTTTAAATATTTTTGAGAAAATATTTACATGTCAACTACTAAAATTGTTAAAAAACAAATGCCCAGCATTCAATTCACACATAAACCTTCTCAATTCAGCCCTGCCTACCAAGTATTCTGTAATATACCATCTGCTAGCAAAGATCAGTCTTTTCCTTTCTTCAAAGTCTTTCTCAAGATAATCCTCTAGTGTAGTTGCTCTTTTGTAATCTCTTCTGATTACAATGCTGGGCTGGAAAAGTCCAGGTTATTTTATGTTATAAATTATTTTATATATCTTCTCTAATCCTCTCTGCCAGGCAAAACTATTTATGGTGCCAGACCATCTTTCTAAGAGCTTCTGTTGGCTTACTTGAGATCTACCTTAGTTCCATAGTTTTCTGATTAATCTTCAGATATGGCATTCCAGTCAAAACCTTGTCCAATAATGAGTATTTCTAATTTCTGATTCAATGCAACAAGTATTATTGAACTTATGCAAATAACACTTCTGCCACAAAATAAGAATACTCTCAAATATTTTCCAATTCCAGAGGGGTCAGGAAGGAAAAAAAGTTTATGTTTCCATAAACAAACAAGAAAAATATTTTAACAAATTGCTGAACCTAAACAACTCAAAAGAAAGTGAAATGCTTAAATTGGGAAAACAAAGCATAGTAAAAAAAAAAATTAGTAATGTTTTACTCAAAAGTCATAAAATTCTATTTCACCAGTTCAGTCTTATGTTCAAATTCTCTTATGTTGAATATACAGTGTTACTGTGGTCCAATCTTTCCATTTAAATCCTAGAAGTTAACATTCATTGTTATTATTGATATTTCTTATCCATTGCATTAAATTGGTTATTTCTTGTTTGCCTTTTGTTCTCTTATTTCTGTATGTGTCTTTAGTTTTCCTGGTAGAGCACTTCTTTCAGATATTTTTGAAGAGTGGGTCTGCTATTGACAAATTTATTTAGGTCTTGTTTATCTGAGAATGTTTTTATCCATTCTTTCCATATGAAAGATAATCTTGCCAGGTATAGCATTCTTGGTTGAAACTGTTTTTCACTTAACACTTTGAATATATTTTCCTTTTGAATATATTTCTCAATCCTTGCTCACATTATTTCTGATGAGAAGTCTGAGGATAGCCTGACTGGATAACCTTTATAAGTAACCAGACGTTTCTCTCTTGCCAATTTTAGTATTTTCTCTTTGTCTGTATATTTGGCCAATCTGGCTATGATGTGCCTTGAAGATCTTCTTGGCTTGATTCTATTAGGGGTCCTTTGTATTTCTTGAGTCTGGATATTTGAATGCCTCTCTAGATTTGGAAAGTTTTCTTCTAAGATTTCATGAAATAGATTATCAATGCTCTTATTGGTCTCCTTACCTTCTGTGATACTGATTATCCAGATGTTTGGATGCTTCATGCTGTCTAATATTTTTTGTATAGTATTCTCATTTTCTTTTTCTCAGTTTTTTTTTTTTTGATTGTATTTTCTAGATCAGAGGTTTTACCTTCAACATCTGAGATTTGACTTTCTGCATGAAATAATCTGCTTTTAATACTTTTGAGGGAGGTTTTGATTTCCTGAATGACAGCTTTCATCTCTAATGGTTCCATCTGATCCTTTTTTATGGTGTGTATTTCCTCTTTCAGGTCATGGAAGAACTTCAACACCTCTTAGAACTCGTCTCTTTTCTCCTCCATCTTCTGGAGTTCATTATCTCTCAGCTCTTGCATCTTGTTTAGTTTTGTCACTATGAATATTCTGAATTATCTATCAGACATTTTCAAGAGTTCTACTGTACTGTCTGTGGGTGATGAGCGATTGTTCTTTTCCCTTAGGGGAGAGATATTTTCTTGTTTTTCCATGTTCCTTGTGCCTCTGTGGCGGTTTCTGGTCGTTTTGTAACAAAAATCTCCCCTCCATTTGTCTGAATATTTCGGGAGTCTAGAAGATGGAGGTTAGAGCATAACTTCCCTGAACAGGACAGGACACACCTCAGCTTTAAAATGGCTGCTTGTCTGAATATTTCCTATTTATTTATTTTAATGTGACCAGAGAGGGCCAGTTAAAAGCATCAAGTTTCCTTTTCCTTTTTTTTTTTTTAAGATACTTTTGCCTTAGGGCATGTGCGCTCATAGGAGAGAGAAAGTAAGAAAACACTCCTCAGGGAGGATGGCCACACTGCAACCCTTTCTCCATTCTTCTCCTGGGATCTTGGGCATGCACACACAAATACTCAGCTGATTTTCAAACCTCTGGGTCTGGATTTCATACCATGGTGGGCCACATGGGAGTCCAGCAATGTAACTGCTACAGCATCTGCTGGTCCCTCCTTTCCTTTTTTGCCCCAGAAACAATACTATAATGTCCTGAAGAATCAAGGAAAAGGCAGAAGATGAATACAGAGGTGGTGAAATCAGGGATCGGAGAACAGAGAATGTTGTTCCCTTTTGAAACTGTATTAAAATCTTGTACAATGCTTTAATATGTCATTTTGCAACATGTTTTCCTTTGGAGTCCCTAGAAGAAATGCTAAGAAGCAGGTATCAGGAGGAAGGAGTAGGCAGCAAAAACAAATCCAAGTATATGAGCTTCTCTGACATTTTTCTCCTCTTCCATCTGTGAGGTTTCTATGGGCATACCGGGTCTAGGAATCCAATTTTAAATGTCACTCTCATCAGAACACAATCATATTTTCTATCAAATATAAAAGCAGATTCATTCTCAATAATAACACATATACAAGATTAAACCTGTGTCAAGTCAGTTTTTCAGATCGAATTAAGATCCTGTTAATGTCAAGGAAAACAAGCATACACTTCCCACATGTTATGATTTAGAAAGTAAATTTCCCTTGTCCCCTAATCAGTGATAATTACTTGGAAGTTTCTGAAATGAGTTTATATATGCAGTTCCAGGATGGAAAGCTAATATAAAAAAAGTTTACATAGAGAAGAGTATTTTTCCTTATTTCAAAGTCATGTAAGTTTATGCAAGGTAGATTTCATAGGACAAACATTGTAGATGCTTGCAGATTATATCAGCCTTTGTTTTGACCTCAAAACAGTATAAATTTAAAGACAGAAACCATCTTTGAAGTCATCCATCTTCTCCCTAGTCTTCAAAGAAGAAAATCAAGACTTCCTAACTTCAGTCTTGATAGCACAACACTTGAGTTCTGAAAATAATATTATGAATCATGCAGAAAATAATTAGGTTCCAGTTCAGGCCAAGTGGATTCTTGGTAGTAGAAATGGGACCAAAGCTCTAGCTCACAAATTCTACTCAGTGTCTTTTCCTTTAAGTAACATACTGAAAACATAGTAGCATTGCATTTTTCTTTTTTTTTAACTTTAACCACGTGGACTCTGCATACCAGAAATTATATTTTAACATGATAATGATATATATCATATATTGTCTCCTACGTACTACATGCTCAACTAGGCAATTTGTATCTTGTCATATTTAAAAAAAGCTTGACTGAGAACAAGATAAACCTTTACATAAAGCTTAGAAAATAACACGAGTCTAACATTCATACAGAAATTTTACAGTCTAAGTTCAGGAAATATAGTAGTTAGATCATTATAAACTCCTAGTTTTACTCCTTCGCTCTCCATTTCTATTTTTCTCATTTTAAAAAAGCTTTTTCAAATGTTTAAGTATTTTTTCAATTTCTTCCATGAGCAAGAAAGCATGTGCAAGAGAGGGACAGCACCCAAACAGTCTTGATGTCACAACCCTCCCTCGGCCTTCAAACAGCCCTGGGTGATATGCACACATTGCCTGGCATACTTAGTCTCAGTTCAGACTTGAACAGAAACCTTCCACAGGATCGCCTCACAGAGCACCATGTTTTATCTGAGCCACCCTTTGGCCCCTCAATTTTTATTTTTCGTATTGAATTTATTTTGCACCATGCTAGTCATCTTTCTTACAATACTCTTCTTCTTTTTAGGAATTAAATTGACCAGGAGACTTTAAATAGCTACAGACACATCCACCTGCTATTAGCTTCAAGGACCAAAATCCACCTCTTCCTCCTGCTTCCTCCCCTCCTTCCCACCCTTCTTCCCCTTCTTCCCATTCTTCCTTTTCCTCATTTTCTCCTACCCCCTCCTTCTCTCCTTCATTATTTAATTCACAGAGAGTCCAATTGTCTTCCTCCCTTTCTTTAGCTACAATGAAGTTTTATGAAATTCTATACAGTTCAGCTATTATCTCTTCTAAATACATACAACACACATGCACACACACACATACACACACATACACACACAGACACACACAGTCTGCCTAACACAATAGTCCATTTCTTAAGGTCAGATACCATATTTTAAATTTCTTTTATAATCTCCAGAATTCTGAGCACACAGTTGATGAATAAATACTATTCTGATTTGTTGAACTGTCCATGGTTCCCTCAAATTTTCATGTAGTCTAAGAACATTTCTCTAAATTATTCCTTCAATGGTTCATCAGTTTCTAAATTCAAAAGTATGTTGCATATTCCATCTCTTTGCAGGTTAACATATTCAGATGGAAAAAGATTTGAAAATCAGTTTCAAATGGCATTAAAAATCACTACCTTTATATACTATAGATCAAAAATACTATAGACCAGTACTCTAATTTCACTTCTTTCTCCATGGGGAAACAACTGAACCTCTCTATTCTCTATTTCTTCATCAAGCACCTGAGCTGTAAGATGGCAGAGACAGAAGGCAGTGAAGCAGGCAAGAAGGTTTCTTCCAAACTGTATTCAATCCATTCTAAGGGTCCTGTGGAACTCAGAGCCTTTTGAGAGAACCTAACTAGTTGCTTGGGGGATGTTGAGAAGATTGAATAGATGTTGGGAAGATTGAACAGATGGAGCTCAATTATTACCTTCAGACATTAACCGTAAGGTCTCCATTTTTTTCTGGGCTGGTACGTGGCGTGGTGGTTGTGATGCTGGACTCCCACGTGGCTGACTACGGTTCAAGTCTCAGACATGGTGGCTTGCTTTCACACTTTCCGTTTCTCTCTTTATCTCTCTCTGGTCAAATTAAAACAAAACAAAAACTCTGCCACAACGATTTTTCTGCATTATGGTTTAATGTACAAAACACATCAAATCATTTCAGTACTGTGAGAGAGACAAAAGTTGCATCCAACCATCTGTTATGTCACCGAGTGTCCATATCAGGAACTGTGTTTGGGTACTCATAACCAACTGCTGAGAGTTTTGATCATCTCCCAGAGAAACAAATCTAGCAGTAGGTATTAGATCTGGTGAGGTCACTTCATAATGTCCTCATGCACTCAGGTTCCTTCCACTTTTCTGCTCCACATCCATGTCCACTAAATGAGAAGTTGGTTCTAAAATTTCAGATGGCATATGGATATTACTGCACGAGGAGGATATGGGAAGTGAAAGGGCATGGGACAAAACGACTCCTCCCAGCTAATTTAGCACCGTCTAGGACCTTTTCAAAAGCAGCACAAACAGCATATCTCTATATCTTATCAGGCAGAACTTAACTCACATAACTACAACGACTGGGTTGTTGGAAAAGTCTTGACACATTTATGCATGGAAAAACAGAGAAAAATACATCGTGACTTGTTCAAAGACTCAATCGTAGTTAAGAGGCTGTAAACCATAGTCTTTCAGCTGTGCCACAGGGCCACTGTCAACAAAATAGAAGGCGGCAAGAGATTTCTTCATAAGAAAGAAGAGAAAGAATGATCCAGTCCATGGTCGAGTGGTTGAGGGAGCTGAATCCCACCTGACCCACCAAGAGATTCAAGTCCCAGTTCTAATGGCTTGAAGACCACACCAGGTGCATGTGTGCATGTGCCCAAATCCCAACAGGATTGAGAAATGAAGAAGAGATTGTGGCATGATCATGCTTTATTGAGGGGTGCTTTCTTTCTCTCCCTTTTTCTCTGTCTGTCTCTCTCTCTCTGAAGATAATGCCTGCCCTCTGTCAAATTCAAAAGAAAAAAAAAAAAAAAAGAAAGGATATTAAGTAGCAACTACCAATTTCAGGCACAATAACCTAAAGTTCATTTGGTGTCCTAGTAAGAAAATTAACTTATTAAAATAAGTCTTTATTTTGTTAATGACTTTATATTTTGGTTCTGTGTAGCCCCTGAATTATACCCCTTCCTAATTGTGCATTCTCATGGACCGCACGGTTGACAGAACGTGCTAAATACAGGCTCAGTGATGTGTAAAAAGTGTAACTAGATGTGTGTTTTTTTTTAAATGAACTGAGGCAAGTGTAATTAATTTATTTGACAACATTGCAGTAAAATCATTTAAAAGGGAAATTTAAAACTGTGAAAACTTCTTTCAGCCAAGTGATACAGGCAGAAATCTAAAACCTTGAGGAAAGCATAATGATTCAGATTACGAAGAGAGGGACAGCACAACATTTAAGTTCTGAAAATAATACTATGAATCATGCAGAAAATAATTAGGTTCCAGTTCAGTCTCAGTGATGAATAAATGTGACATCTGCTAAGATATTTTATCATCGTATGATTCTTCATTAAATAAGAAAATGTGATTTTACGTTTGTCTTTGTATTAATTTCATTTCAATAAATATAACACTTATGTGTAAATGTTGAATACTGAAATGAAAATCACAAAGTCGTAACTTTTTTAGTGAAATTGAAGGTCATGAAAAAGTAACCTGTATCTGCTGGTTAATCTAAAATAATTTGGAACCCCAATCATTCAGGTAATTGGTCCACCTAGTGTGGTGATTAGAACACACTGTTAATGAATGAACTAGTAACATCATAAACAGTGTGAGCTACTAGAAAACATTCCATGCTGTTGCTGTTCTTCTGTTTAACAATTATTTCATTGAACTGTATACTATAACTGAAACATTTGTCTGATAGGAAAAGCACTAGGGTACTCAGTTGCCTGCATTACCATAGCTTAATTTTTTAAATTCATTTGTGATACTTTTGATACAAATCATGATCTGAAAGCATTTCATATGTAAAAAAAGTTGGTATATCTCAAATAATTTTAAAAACTATTTTTGTTCTGGCACTATTTCCATAACACAGCTGGAAATTGTATGCAATATCCAAAATATAATATATGCTTGCTTAAATTTAATAAAATAGATTATATTTTTAAATGTTGAAAAAAAATCAAAGCATAAAATATTTTCAACCCTTACCTATCCCATGAGACAAAAGTGTGTTTTCATCTAATATTAGTGAGAGAAAACCTATTCCCTTTCTAATATTTCAAATCCAAATATCAAGAAAGGAAAAGTCAATTTCACACTCTAACACTTTAAGACTTATGCCACTGTTAATTTTGAGTAGAGAATAAAATATATGAGTTCCCCTGAATCATGAAGATTAACAAATAGAACCTAAGATAATATTACTTGGAGACTCAAGTCCCATGATATTGGGGCTCGGAAAACAATTCCTCAGAGGCCGGTGGTATGACAGGCTGCTTTGGGAAAACAGCCTCAGAACCAACGCCTCTCTCTGACCTTCCCCTGTCCCATCTCTCAATCATCTTAGATCCTCTTTTCTTCCAAAGTTCAAGAAAGAACTTTATTCTGATATTCTAATCTCAGCCTGCAGTCTGGGCCCACTGAAGAAGAAAACAATTGTCTTTGGTCCTTTATCTGAAGTTTCAGATGAACTAAATTTGTGCTAAAGGGGGGGGGGGGGGGGGATTGAGGAATGTTGGCCCCTGGATGGTTCCTCGTGAACTATTTTCTCTCAGGCACACACAACTCCAGGGAGAACCATTTACTCACTGTTACCGGAGCTCTGGGCTTGTTCTTGCCCCTTTGAAACTGATGACTCCAAAACTGCAAGTACCCCCCTTTTCTCTCTCCTACGGGAAGGGTGTTTTTTAAGCCACAATCATTTTACCATCCTTTGAGCTTGTAATTTCTATGACTCCAAAATACAAATGTACGTGTTAAAAAAAAAATCGGTATGTCTTTTTCTCTTTAGAAACCTACCTATTATCAGTGATTCTCAGCAGAACCTTTAAGAAGAGAGATTTCCTTCACTCCTACCCCTTCTTTCACAGTAAATTAGAGATTATCCTTGAAACCAGGAATTTACAGGAAGTCATTTAGCCCAATTTTTCTACAGTGAAGAAGTTAGCTCGATACCATTTTCAACAGATCATCATCCAATTTTGTGTAAACCTCAGAACCTAAGAAATGTTTTCCATATTCTTATGAAAGTGTTTCCTATCACAAACATTAGAATCAAGATATGGCCGTATTTTCTTTGATAGTGAATGCTCACCTTTCTTGTTTGACATACTGTACTTCTATTAATGCAGCCTACAACAATTTCTCTGTTTGTACCATACCTTACTTTTTTCTAGTCAATTAAAATCACTTGGTCATTCTTATTTGAGATCCAATTAAGTCAGTTCTTACAAAATGCAATGAGAAACTTTTTTGGCAACTTTATTGAAATCTAGGTATCTGTGGCCCTCTCTTACTATCTTGATTAAATAATCCCATAAAAACAGGAAAAAAGGATAGAAGAAATAAAAGAATTTCTTCATTCTCAACTAATAGAGATAGAGTCTTACTGAAGAATATTTTTTCCCTAAGTACTAACATACCTTGTTTCATTTTGGGAGGAAGAGAAAGGAAAGAAAATGCATGATTTTCTTCTAATACTTTCAATTACCTTAATAATTATTTAGTTATCAACAACAATGGGTCTGCAATAAACACTTTCAAGGCCTTTGTTGTTTCTCAAGTGTAATTTACCTGGACAAGAAATTTGAACTTACATGTTTAATTAGTTAATAGCTAAAAACTCATTCATAAAATTTGATATTTTTTTCCTTTTTTTTAAAAATTATTTTTTTAAGGCTTTTGCCATAGGGTGCCTGGGTTCGCCAGAGAAACAGAAAGAGATGGCAAGAGGGAAAGTGAGAAATTACCCCCCACTGGGGGAGGTCCATGCCACAATCCCTTCTCCTCCATTCTCCTTCTGGGACTTTGGGAAGACAGGCACACACGCATGCATGCAAGCAGAGCATGAGGTTCAAGCCCCCAGGTCCAGGACTCAAACCATGATCAGCTATTTGTAAGTTCAGTGCCTTAACTGCCATGCCACCTGCTGGCCCATCAAACTTTTTTGGTAATCAGGTTTTGTCTATTCTTTCACCTGAAGAAGCATTTCTTTCAAAGAGTTGGGAGAAGTGGCTCTTTTTGTCTCTCACCTGTTTACATTGTATTACTTGGTCAGAGTATTTCTCATTTCCCCTAGTTCCAAGTTTAGTATGCATAAATATCACCTAGTGAGCTGTTAAGAACATGTATCTATTTTGACCTTAATTCCAGATAATTTCACTTGGTAAGACTTATATTTGGCTCCGAAATACATATTTTTTATAAAACATCCCGCACAGTTTTGATGCATATAGTACATGACCATATGTTGAGAGATAGTGCTGTATTTACTCATATTTATAATCACTTAAAATTATGTTATAAGAATTTACTTTGTATATTATCTCACACTCTTTCTGGGACATCATTTTTTGAGACTATTCAGCTCTGAGATCATGCCTGTACCTTCTTAAAAATTCTGAAATCAGTTGTCCTAAAATTTAAATTGCATATCTGACTATAAATTTGTTTTTGTGGCATTATAAATTCCAAGATGATGTGATCACTATATTTATTCACTAAGTATTACAGTTACTTCATTCAATATTACTTAATTAATTTCTGTCAAAGAATTATTTAATTTATTATATTTATTATTTTTAAAATAATTGACCAGAGAGAGAAAGGGAAAGTGAGAAAGCAAGTTGCCAGGTCCAAGATTCGACCCACAGTCAGTCATGTACAACGCCTTAACCACCACACCACCTGCTGACCCCTCATTAATTTCTTATAGGTCTATTTTTTTTTGAAAGATGGATCATTATAATAAAATCTTAGCAACAAAAAAATTAAAAGATATTTATAGAAGTGTTTTGTAAATAGTACATCAGGTATTTGTGTTTAATCTTAAGTCAGAGTCTGGCTCAGAAACTTTTTAACTTAATAATTTATTACCTTCATATGCAAGAGGTATACACATACCTGAGTCTTCATACCACCATCCTCCCACAACCCTGAACCCAGCCAGCATCAGCACAGGTGCATGCCCAATGTGTTCAGCAGACCTGGGAAACAAACCTGGAGCCTTCCCGTGGCCTCCAGACTCCCACAATTGTGCTCCTACTGCTTCCACCATCACGGCTGGGCCTAGACCATTTAAGTATCAATATCTTGAGGCACCTTATACGTTAAGTTCTGATTATCTTTTTTGCAAATTAGTTATTATAAAAATATTACTTCTCAGTGTATTTTTCTTATATGGTATCACTGAGATGATAAGATTGGGAAGAAAAAAAATAATACTTTTTCTCTATTCAAAACAAGGTTCATGGCTGACAATTTATTTATTTTATTTTATTTTTATTATTATCATTTTTTTAATTTGACCAGAGAGAGAGAGAGAGAAAGTGAGAAAGCAAGCCACCAGGTCCAAGACTCAGACCATGGTCAAGCAGGAGTCCAGTGCCTTAAACACCATGCAATCTGCCAGCCCCACAAGACTGACAATTTATAACAAAAGAGAGACAAATAGAAGCATACAAATTCACATAATTTGTTTGTTTTTTAATTTTTATTTTAATTTGACCAGAGAGGGACAGAGTGAGTGAGTGAGAGAGTGAGAAAGTAAGCTGCCAGGTCTGGGACTCTAACTGCAGTCAGCCATGTGGGAGTCCAGTGCCCTTAACCACCACTCCACCTGCCAGCCCCTTAATACAAGTTTTACATGACATAGGAGCCACCAGAAATGACCAAAAGACCACAGAAAAAGTGTATCTTTATGGGTGGTCATGCAGACATATTATTAGAGGACAGGAGAGGGCAGGAGAGTAAGGCCCTGTTTGTTCATTTGTTTTTTGGCTTCCCTATGTGTCATTTTTTCTTTCCTAGTTGTAGGAAGAACACCTGGTTCATAGGGTTCTTCAGGGGAAAAAGGAGATAGAAAGCCAGAGTGATCTTCCTAGCTTTATGGCTTGCTTCAGAGATAGAGGTTGTGAAAAGAGTCTACTTTAGCCAAACTGACTCAATCTCATTAATCTAATTTTCTTTCTCTCGTTCTCCTCTAGTTAGTAGTCTTTGAGCTCTTGCATAGGAACTCCAGGGAGACTGGCATCAAGGCCAGTCAACCTGAAACTTGAAACAATAAGGAATATTTATCCCTGAGAACCAAAATTCCTGTTTTAAAGACAAATTGCTTGATCATACTCCTAGCTAATCCAAGCTAAAAATTAACTTGATCTATGCTTTTCTGCACATAGCCACCACCACCCCAGTCTCTTCCTTCCCCTATAAAAACATTTGTAAATTGACTGACCAGTCAAGTAAATTTTTACTTGTCTCCCTGGTGTGGCCATGCTGTAATAAATTCTTTCCTCTCTCACCAACTTGGCCTGTGTGTGTCTTGTTGAACAGCGAAGAGTCAGACCTACTTGGGTTTCTGGACTGGGGCATATGGTCTCTTATCTGGCTATAAGGTGGCAGGAGAACATCAGAGATACCTCCCCGCTTCTGCAGTTTCCTCTATGTCTTCCATCTTAAAATACCTCGTATACCAAGGTACCATATTTTGGGTGACTGTGTTCTTGAACCCTGACTCTAATCATGAAAATTCCTACTTAGCAATTATTATCCTATGCTAGGCATTGTTCCTAGGACTTTATATGTACTAATGAATTGCATTCAAATCACTACTCCATTAAATTAAATCTATCATTAAATGGAAATTATCATCCTTCTTTCAGAAATAGGAAAACTGAGACTCAGCAGTGAAGCACTACATTGAGTCACAGAGCTGGTAATGAGAAGACACTGGATTTAAATACAGGCAGGCGGGCTCTAGACCCTGTGCTACATACTTGACAACTATCATATTCAAGGCTGTGCAGTCAAATTCAACATTTTCCTTTGAATTATTTCCATTTACCATATCCAGTTAACAACATGCTGATTTTTATTTAATAACTGTTTGGGAATAGCCTAAATATTCATCTCTTACAGTAACCAAAGGTCAAGTACATTTCAGTGCAGGGAGGGAATTAACATATATTTATATAATGAGTGTCAACTTGAAAAGAAGTAGTTTTTCCTTAAATCATATTTCACCAGTATTCTTCACATCATCTCACTTAGATGTTCACAAGAAAGCATCTGACTGAACAAGATGCAATAAGATGTTAATGAGAATAACCACTCACCACTTGTCTCCTTTCTTTGTAAGCATTTGCATATTCAAAGAGAAACTTGTTAGCCAAAGACGCAGATGTTTCTTCTCTAACACTTGCCTTCTCATTTGTAAAGGCAGTCTTTTGCCCTCACAATACTTGTTTTTGACCTAAAGAAAAGGCATTTTTACTTGAAATTGCCTTAGCACTCAAATTTAACATGGACTAATCCTCAGATATAAATCTGAATCACTGTTAATTTTGTAAAGATAGCTACCATGGGGAAAAAATGACTCTTACAGGTGTTCAGCTTTAGAACTTAATAGAAATTACAGCTTGAATCTCTTCGGAGATTGACTTTTCACATACCTGAAGTGCTTCATTATGCAACATTATTTTGTTATAAACATCTCACTCTTCTGTCTTACAGCCAGATGTGCTGAAGACAACTTCTTTACTTAAGGTAAATTATGTGAGAATAGAAAGAAAGAAAATTATTTTATCTATCCTCTAACTAGAATGTAAGTTACATGATGGCCTATGTGAAAAATAGCTAAGTGTAACTCGAGAATCTTTAAGATCAGAGTATTTTCCTGGAATACCACTGTTTATTCTTTTAAAAGAAAGAGAGAGAAATGAATTCTTGATTGGATGTAATAGGATTCAAAACTATACATGATTAATTATATATATATATATATATATATATATATATATACTAGTCAGGGTTCTACTGGCCTTAAGGAAGTATTTTGTTTACTTTATAAAGGTTCCTTAAACCCATATTTATAATGTAGCACACAAACATTTAAGAAAATAAGGTAATACTTTAATATGATAGGGTGGAAGAATAGGCTAACCACATATACCTGGCAGCTGTTAAATGGAACGTTTTTAAAAACTAGGGCTTCTTTTTTTTTAAAAAAAAAATCTATCTATATATCTATATTGGTACTAAATATTTATACTAAGAGTATGAAAACATTTGTTTTTATTGCCAAGTAAGGATAGTTATAATAGGAGCTGGGACTTATGTCTGGTGCCTGGAATTTACCGGGGAGAGATGGTTTATCGAGAGTCATGGTTACTCATCCAGAGACAGGGAACCAGGGAGGATCGTGTTCTCAGGCCATTGCTCATGTGGATGGATTATCAAAATCTCCAACCTGAAGAGCTAAATCATCATTGCAAAAGTAATCAAGAAAAAATTTAGTAGTGAAGAAATATAGTAGTGTAGGAGACCAGAATATGCCAACCCAAAAAATGCCTCTTTGGTATAAGGATTATTTTTGAACTAAAGGTAATTGAGAAGAATCAAATACAAGAAAAACTCTCCACCCTCCATTATTTGCTTAAAAGTAGAACATTAATTTATAAAACTATCCCTTCAGCCTCACTCTACCAGAAAGGATACAGGTTGATCACTGAGGGCAACTTTTTATGTCCTTAGTAGTCCGAAGAAGGCATTAGAGGAATCTATATAACAAATTCTCATTTTCTGCCTTCCCACAATTTGCCACTTCTGTGGATTCAAATCCTTTTCCTTCATCTTGTTATTTATCTTAAAATTACTGTAATGCTATCTAAGGCAGATAATTGAGCCACTTCTCTAAGAATTACTCAATCTTTGGGTATCGCGCATGTATGTATGAAATATGCCTGCTAATAAACTTCTGTTTTTAACCTTGTTAATCTGTCTTTTGTCACAAGGGTGTGTCCCAGCTGAGAACTCTGAAGGACAGAGGGAAAATTATGTTCCTTACTCTAAGGAAGCAACTGAGGTAGAAACAATCTAGGTTCTGAGACTAATCAGAGGTTAGCTCTTCCTGGTTCTTCTCTGAAAAAGATTTGAAACAAATTACAGAAATATTTACTGGGATAGCTTGAATGCACTAGCCAGACTTAATGATAAGAGAGTTCTTGCAGGCCTAGCTAAACCAGAAATTATACTGTTTTTCATTACCGACTTAGAGGTTTCCTCTGTGAGCTCTGTTGACTCCAAGTCCTCGAACTTTGGGAGTCTCTTTTTCCAAATCTTCCTCCAGCATCCTGCCTACCTCCAGGCCCAGAGAAGCCCTAAAAAGTAACAAGTTAAATGTAAGTTAACCTGTGAATTTAAGACACAATATGCAACAATGGTATGAAACTGGGAGTTCTCATGCCCAATCTAACAAGGCTTGAGCCTCCTTCCTAGAAAACTATATTTTTCAAATACTTAAATGTTCTCAAATAGCCCACCTAAAAGAGTGTAAGGTACAATGTGGATAAACACTGAGTGAATTTTAGACTTTTATTTAAATGGGATAGATGCCTAGTGTGTGGTCTTAAAGGCTATTATGGGCAACTTTATTAAACTGTAATTTGGTTATATTTTCCATATTTGTGCCATTTTTATGAAAATGGGAAATATGCAGAAAAGCAGAAAAAGCATTTCTTTCTTACAACATGAAAATAAAAATTGTGCTTTTATTTTAGTACAATTATTGTTCGCTGCTCTCTATTCTAAATGATAATTGTTTAAAACTTATATACTGGTGAGAACTGAAGGCATTACTACATATAGGAAATAGAATTTATTTAATATCTACCTCATATGTGAAATCTGGGTTTAATACACAATTAAAATATATCATATAATCTGAACTATGTAGGCATGTATAACAATAACATGTTTATATTCATCTGGTTTGGAAAATTACTGTATTAAACAAGCAATATATATTTCACTATAGATAGTAAATTAAGAAAACAGCAAAATGGAATCACTAATAATTCTACAACACATAAGTAACCAGAGTATAATATTATATATGGCTTCAAAATACATAAGCAGTTGTTCATAAGCTCTGTTAATGTGTGTCCAGATCTACATCTTTTATTTGTGCCATTAAAATACATTTCACATCCTGAATATGTGATCTGTCTTAATGAGACACAAAGTGTAGGAATAATAATGAAACTAATATTTAAATACAAGGTTAAGATTCTGAAAGCATAACAGAGTGAGGCTAACCTCATTATTTCCAGCCCTATGGTCAGTTACATCTGACCCAAGAAAAAAGCAGCTAGTAGCTTAATTGTTAGCTGTAATTTCCAGGAAGTTCTGTTTATCAGATAGTTTGCTCGAAGGCATTTAGAAAACTTTATACCAAATCTCGGACCTTGAAGCAGTCATTTGTTTTATGTGGGTTTTCAAGTCCTTTTTAGAACTCATGTACACACATTTTTTTTCATATTGTAACTTTTTATGTAAAATTTTGACTGTCTTAAAATAATTCTTATTTTACTTTTATCTCAAATATATCACATATGTTTAATATAGCCATATAAGATAGAGAAGAACCTTGCTTTAATTTCTTTAGTAATTTTGGATTATTTATTTCTATGTAGGCAAAACAAAGACAATAATTATACAATTATTACATAAACAAGGGTGTATAGAGAAAAATAATAAACTACCACAGTTAATTTTAAATGTACCATATATCAACTTATGATTACATGAATGTATTTCTAGTTTGTTTAGTTAAAAATGTAGTTACTTGGATGTAAGGAATTTGTAAATAGCTTAAAGAGACATGGTTAGGGGCCAGCAGGTGATATGATGGTTAAGGTGCTGGACTCCCACATGGCCAATCCCAGTTCAAGTCCCAGACCTGGTGGCTTGCTTTCTCACTTTCCCTCTCTCTCTCTGGTGAGCAAATAATAAATAATCATAATAATTAATAAAATTGAATATACAGTTCTTAAAAAGAAGACTTGGTTACATCAATTAGAAAAAGATTAAACAAAATAGTTATTATGTCTTAACTCAATTTGTACCATATGTAAAATATAAAGTAGAAGTACTTCTACACATTCAGTTTTGTTATTTTTTTAAATTAGAACTTAGTAAACTCTTTATTTTACAAATGGTAGTTGTTGGATGGTTATAAGGGCAAAACATGAATCAAGATTGGTAGAAAATAATGTTGTAAAGCTCTAAACCAATTAGACAAAATATACACCTGTAGCTAAGTTTAGGTAATACTGTTATTAACAAGCTTTAAAATGAGATGTGCTTAATTTTTATATTAATGAGAATTAAATTCATTCTTCAAGCACACAAATGTCAGTTCATAACAACTTGAACATAGGTTTCAGTTTATTTAGAAATTCAAATTCTTTTTTTTTTAAGTTTTTTTCCTTCTTTTCCTTTTCTTGTCATTGGATGTGTGCACTTGCCAGAGAAGGACAGTGAAAGGAAAAATGAGAAATCGTCCCAAGGGGGCATGGCCACACCACAAACTCTTCTCCATTTACCTCCAAGCATTTTGGACATGCACGCATACATGCTTAGCATAATTTTCAAGCCACCAGGTCCGGGACTTGAACTGCATGACCATGTGGAGTCCAGCGCCTCAACCACCATGCCGCCTGCTGGCCCACACAAATTCATTTTTCAATAACTGAGAAAGACCAAATGCCTAACAGTCACTGAGACTGATAGCTATCATTTACAAACAGCTTTCTATGTAATGAACCCATTTTGTTTTCACATGCATCACCTCACTCCTCAAATGAAACTTTAAGTTTGGTAACATTATTAATCCTCATTTTACAGTAATAAAACTAAGCAACAGAAAAGTTACTTGCTCAGAAATGGAAAGTGCCTAATGTGGGATTTCTCGCCAGGAGTCTTATCAGATTCCTGTCTCCAACCTTTGCATGACATGGGCCCAGAGGAAACCTACAGGCTTCCAGATGGCTGGGGGGAGCTGCATCTACAAGGTAGACCTGCAAAGCCCTGCACAAAACATGATGGGAAAAGTGGGCTCAACTCAATGACAAGCCAGAGTCAGAGCTAGGCTTTGTGCAACTTTGGTCATTCACTGTCTTGAAGGTGAGCTTATCCCAAACTTATGTATTACCAGTCTAACATCCGACAGATAATAAAAACATGAATTATCATTAGGCCACTACTCAGCAAAAGAAACAAAATGCATAGTTACATTTGTAAGAAATGCTCCTCATTCAATATCTCCCGAATGTCTGCACTCTATGGGGAAATAGGAAGATCTGAAGATATAATAGTAGAGGGTAAGTCTAGATATCAGAGCCTGTAAGGGAAGGGAGCAGATGGTAGAGGGAGGGTGTAAGGGGCAAAGGTAAGAAACAGAAGAATGTAAGGTTCCCTGCTGTAAATAATGTATATAGTAATATTCTTGATTTGATTGCCATGCATACTTTGAAAAACAGTATTACACATTATAAAGAAGTATAATATATAATGTAAATAAAATAACAACAAAAATAACATCCTAATATCACTTTATCCACTAAAAAAAAAAGAAACTTCACAGCAAAGATTTTCACATTATAAAGAAAAAAGGAGAAAGAAATGCTTAACATGCCAAAATTCACACAAATCAATGGCTGTAATTTATTGAGCCCTTATTTTATTCCAGGAGCTGCCCATTACTTAATCTTATGTGTATAACATTTCGATGATGTGGGCATTGTTTTTGCTAATGTTACGCCTACTTTTCTGAAAAGTAAATAGAGGTGCAAAGATGTTTAATGATTTGCTCAATTACCAAAGTAAAAATAATCATATGAACAAGATAAAACGTAAGATTTTTCTGGTTCTAATGATCTTATTCCAGATGCTCTCTAATCTAGATCATTCATTTTTTTCATGTAGGTAATTTGTGATGTAAGGCAATGGCCTTAATTTATACAGAATTCAATAATCACACAGTACTTAGTAGTATTATTTTAGTATTTACTAGTATTTTACAAGTATTTGATTCCAATCGCATTGTCTCCCTTTAGTGCTCAATGGTAGAACTGGTTATTTCCTCTCTTATTTGAAATTTCAAAAAATGTTTTATGTGAAATCTGTAAACACTTACTGTACAATATGTAGTTCAAATAACAACAGAAAGCCTTAATGACAACATACACATGTTCTACATTTAAATTTATACTCAGCACTTTAAGAATTCTGAAGCAATGATACCACTTTCCAAAAATGTCTGTGAATCACCCCTGGAAGCCTCCCCTTTCTCTTCCTCAAACTGTAATAAAATGCTCATGTATGATATGTAGTGAACTGAGTTAAATGATAAGTTGTATCCGTTACAATAAAAAACACTTACAGAAATAAATTAAATGATATTTTGACCTGCTCCAGTAATGGAGAAATGCATATGCCTTCTTTATCATACATCTTCTTTGAAGTGTATCTTACAATCTCTTTGCCATTGGCATTAACCAGCTAAAACATTAAGCTCTTTGGCTCCTTTAGTGAAGAGATCCAGTTTGACCCAAGTCGTTGAAGGTAGAAAGTGCACATGATTTAAGGGCTCTAATGCACTAGTTAATAGCTCTGCTGCAGTAGCGCATTTTATGTCTCCAGTGGATGCTTCCTGTTTCATTCACTTTAATTATCCAACATTTTAGGTACGATTTTTCCATCCAACTTCCCTGTTGTTTTAGAGTTAATTACTGTTCATAATCATAGCGCTGGATCATTGAGGAAGAAGAAAAAAATCCATTTTCTGAAGTCATGTATTTCCCCTGCTGATAGCAGGATTATTCCCTAATGGATATTTCTAGCACTTCATCCATTTTGGTTAGAACTATCTTCAGATACAGGATTTCTATCATTTTCCCTAAAATACCATTTGACCCATTATTAATTTAATGGTTTATATGATTTTTACTTTTTATACATAAAACATACATTTTATTTTCTTAATTTCATCTCACTTTCACTAGATATAAGACCCTGTAAAAGCCTAAGCAATTTCTTTCCATTTCATACAACTACATTCTCTGTATAAGATAGTGATATAAAATGATCATAATATAATATGATCTAAGCCACATAATACTAAGTTTTTTGTCCTATTTTACTGTGAAATTAGATCTATTATCTTAAGATATTTACCTTAAAAACAACCATATAGTTGAACACCATCTGAGAGAAAAATAAAATGTTTATTTGGATAATAATTGTCTTCCAAAATTTCAATTTTAAAAGTTGGTGATACATTTATACTTGGTATAAAATTCAGAAGCTACCAGAAGCCATACACTTGAAAGAAAAATCTCTTTTTCATTGTCCCCAAGCAGCCCATTTTCTCTATCAATTTTTCCATCAGACTTTCAAAGATATTCTTTCCTACTTATCTGCATAAACAAAACAAATGCATATATATAAATATAAAAATTATTACAAATGGTGAGGAATTAGGAAAACAAGTGGTGGCAGAAGATAAAAATCAATTTTCCACCTTTATTACATTTAATATATGATATTGATCTTTCTCTATTATTAATAGAGCTGCCCCATTCTTTTTGATAACTAGTATCAAACATGCAGAACCAGAAGTGGTCAGCAGTGGTCAGATTCTGAACTGATTTAGGTAGAACTGACAGGATTTCCTGTGTGTTAAGAATCACAAGTTCCGTGGTCAGAAAAATTGGAAAGATGCAGTCATCATAATGTAGATGGAGAAGATTATAATTATACCAAGTGTTTGGAAGATGACTAAGAGTTTAGTTTTGAATATGTGAATTTTGAGTTACATATAGACTACTGTGTGTGTGTGTGTGTGTGTGTGTGTGTATTCACATATATATTTAAGAAACTTCACATCTACTCCTGTTTTATTAAGAGTTCTCATGCATAGGACCAGCAGATGGAGTATCAGTTACTTCGCTAGAATCCCACATAGTCGACCGTAATTCGAGTCCCAGACCTGGGGACTCAAAATTCACACCAGGCAAACATGCATGCATGCTCAAGATCCTGAGAGGACAATGGAAGAGAAGGGATTGTGGCTTGGCCATTCTCCCTGGGGGGGATGGGGGGGATTTCTTGCTTTCTATTTCTCTGTCTCTCTCTGTCTCTCCAGCAAATGCACATGCCCTATGACAAAAATCCCTCTTAAAAAATAAAGTTCTCATCCACAACTGGTCTTAAATTATATTGAACAGTTTGTAAGTTTATGGAAGGAGATTAAATTATATGAATTCTTGGTTATGTTAAACAGTTTCAGAAGTCTTATTATCAATTTCATATAATTAACATCCTGAGTGTCTAGTATTAGATAAGATTTTCCTTTTGTGGATAAGGTCTTGCTGTGTTGTGAACCTTGGGCCTTAGTCTTCCAAGCTCATCTCCAGAGTTTCCATGCTGGAGACGGATATGAATATAGTACAAAGCTACCTATCTATAAATATTGAATAGAGCAAGGATTTTGCCTAATTACAGAAACATAATTCCCATTCTGTTTGCTATACATAGTTCCTAAACTAAAATTCAGAGGGCTGGGGCAGCAGGCAGCATAATGGTTAAGGTGCTGGACTCCCACGTGGCTGACTGTTATCTCAATCCCTGTCCTGGTGGCTTGAAACTTACACCAGGCACGTGTATGTACATTCTCAAAATCCCAAGAGGAGAATGGAGGAGAAGGGATTGTGGCATGGCCATCTCCCCTTTGAGAGTGATTTCTCACTCTGTCCCTCTGTCTCTCTGACAAGTGCCCTATAGCAAAAAAATCTCTTCAAACAAACACACACCAGAGGGCCTGATTTTAAATATTTCTGTTTTTCAACATTACTACACGAGTGTTCTAGCCTATTCTTGCTAATAACAGAAAACACCCGATTCTTGGTCACTTAAGAGAATAGAGGTTTATTCGCCTCAAAGTTTGGAGGTCCAAGGTCCAGGGTCCACATCTAGTGTCTTCTTATTGATGGATCATGGCAAGACAGAGCAGAGCAGGAGCACACCAGACTATCCTTGTGTCTCTGTTCTAGTCTCAGTCCCTCTCCTTACAAACCCACCAGGAGTCCACCGTGGTGCCCTTTCCCTGATGAACTAAATACTAAGCTCCCAAATGACCCTCCTTTCAACATCACAGTCAGATTGGGGTTTTCCTCGCACATCACAACCAAATCTCAGCACATGAATTCGTCTCAGCACATGAATTCGGGGGGACACACTCAAATGATAGCAATGAGAGTTTAGAAGCAGATCAGATGTAAACAGATCAACAGTGATCTCATAGTTATAAGGTAACCTATTGACTAGTGTATGCCTCCCCAATCTTCCACCTGTTAGGCACAAAATTCTGAGCAGAGACATCATGGTTGGTAACTTCAGATGTCTTGCTTGTGTCATTTTCCTTGCCCAAAGCTACCATGACTTAGCGCTGCACACAAATGAAACATTTTCACACGGGGCTTTCTTCCTTCTTTCCTTGGCCTTGTGGTGCTGGCTGCTGCTGTTTTGAACATTGACAAGGACTGCCCTCATTGTTGGCCACCTCCCAATAATGATTAGTTCCCTTCACACCAGAACTTAGCTCAGCTAAAATGAGTTTACACAGAGACATCTGTGGTCCAACGATGAAATTGAACCAGATAAACAGCCTCGAGTTCCTCTGCTCAGCCCGTCTCACCTACGCAAGTTTACTTTGGTGCAAATGTGAACTTTCTCTTATTTGCAAAGTGAAAACACTAACTTTCCATTATAAATTTATTTTGAATAAGAAATTCTATATGCAATATTTTAAGACTAAATAAAAATTTCAATGAATACGGAAGGATGAGAGGCTGTATAGATTAAACCTAAAATCTTTTTTCAAAAAATCTGTTGTCTGTATTTAAGGTGTACAACGTGATGTTTCGATATACATATAACTAGTGAAAGGGTTACTACTGTCAAGCAAACTAACACACCCATCATCTCTCAGTTACCCCTTACTCATAGGTGCAAAGTACCTAAAATACTGTTTTAGCCAACATGCCAAATACAGAATGTTATTAAAGATAGTCATCGTGTTGTACATGAGATCTGTTTAGTCATTATGTCTGCTATTTTGTGTCTTTTGACATACATATCATTTCCTGCCCTCCTACCCCTATCCCTGGTAACCACTGTTTATTCTCTACCAGACTTTTGTTGTCTTAATTCCACATATAAGTGATATAATGCAGTATATTTCATTCTGTGTCTGGCTTATTTCACTTAGCATAGTGTCTTCCAGGTTCATTCAAAACGTGTTGTGAGAAATGTCTTCTACACTGTAAGTAATGTAGACTGGTGCAGTCGTGGTGAAAAACAGTAAGAAAATTCTAAAGCAGTTAAAACCAGAACTACCATATGACCCAGTAATCCCTCTTCCATGTACGAGTCCAAAGGAAACGAAACCATCATCTCATCAGGATACCTGCCCTTCCATGCTCACCGCAGCATGGTCAATAGCCAAAACACGGAAACAACTAAAAGTGTCCATCAGTGAACACGTGGATACATATTCATATACATGAATGTTAGCTGACATTTAAAAAGAGGAAGATTAAATCAAAACTTTCATGAAGTCATTTCAGCATATACCCAGCACGCAGACACCCAACTTGAACATAAGGGTTGGGGGGGGGGGGGAGGGAGATAACGCAAAGGAAGAATAAAGAGGAAGGGGAGGGAAGGGGATAACTAGGAGGAAGGGAAAGGAGGAGAGAAAGAAAAATGATACAGAATGATAGAAAGCACATTTCCTTCCATTTATAGAATGTACATTTTCTGTATCTACCAGCGTATAAAAGAGAACTTGCATACTGACACATAAAATTAACAATCACAGAGGGCGTGTTTCAATAAGCAGGTGACTCTGGAATTCTCTACCTCATATTCCAAGTTAGTGAGGCCTTGAATGCTCAGAGAGATGCTGACTACAAGGAATAGATCTCCTAGCAGCCCAGTTTGAGGACTAGCAGGACGGCAGCCATTTTGAAATGAAGGCCTCTAATGAGAACAACTTGACCCAGTGCTGAGTCATGGGGTAGTCAGTTGAGGAATAGTCAGAGAAAACAGGAGTGGGAATTTGAAGGAATCAGGCTAATTACTCAGGGGAAAGCGATTGACCCTGGTCAATTGAGGGATGACTTGCATCTACTTGTACCTTGAGACCCCGTTGAGCTTTCTGAGACAGTTCCATGATATTTGCTCTCTCCCTGTAACCAAATATACACTAGAAATAAACTCCCTTCCTCTTTGACCACTGCCTCTCCTTTCATTGACCACAAAAAGAAACAGCTGGGTTTTGTTGGCCAGTAACACTCGAGCAGCTAATTCAGCTGAGTATTTAAACAAATTGGTCACCTATGAAAAAATTGATTACGCTTTTTTCATTTGGTTGAGCTTTAACTCCTCTAACTTTGCTGTTTTCCTTATAATTGGCTCATGTATTTTCCTTTCTCAAAAATTCTTTGAAAAATAAAACAAGCAATTTTGCTGTACTGAAAAAGAACTATGAAAACAAAGACCTTTCATTAAGAATCACTTTCTTCAGGACAATTACATGACAATGCTCACTGTATCACATAATGCTGAGGAAAGTGTTGGAAGACCAGAGAAACAAAACTATAATTACATTCATTAATCTTATTTTTCAACATTTGAAAATGAATTGCAAAAAAAAATCTCATTCAGTGTCTGGACTTCACAAATGTTTTCTCTCTCTTAAGGTTATTTAAATCCCAGACCAATGTAAACATTTTCCTCCTTTATAAAGTTCCCAAGACTTCCTAAGTTCCCTTTCTTCCTCTGGGTGCAAGAGGAAGGATCATGGCTCCCTCTGAGAGTGGACACTGGTCTGTGTAAGTGGGATCTGACACCACTGATATTTACCAGAGGCTTCCAATGTTTGTGGCATTGAGGCATCAAAGATACATGGCAAGAGTAGGGAGGACTAGCGGGCAGCTCCTTTCCAAGGAGACGGCAGGGAACTTACTGCTATTTTCCTCACACTGAGGTGTCTGGATTATGCCTGTCCAAACATTAGAAGCTTCTGAACACAAAACTGTTTAATAAGCTCAGTGGTCTGTAAGAAACATTTGCCAGAAAGAAAACCCAAGGATCATGATTTCAAAGTGATTCAAACTGAGCTTTTTACTACAAAGTCCCTTTTCAATTAGAATGCTGGAAGTCAGACAGTCGGAAGATGTAAGGTAACCAGGGCAGGCGAGTGAGGGCTGCCCATGGTTAGATAGGACTGTTCCTCTCATTTAATTCAGCTCCTTAAAGGAACCTGGAGTGCAGAAGACACAGATTTCTTGCAATTTCCCCTTGTTTTGGCTTTGGGTGCCTTTATGTAGTCTGTTACTCCTTCCAGTCTACTGTGAAACAGTGATTGGTTTTTAAAAGCTTTTGTTTCCAAGAGGTAGTGCTTATACCTCTCCCACAACAAGAAAATAAAATTACTAAATACTACAAGCCTGGGCCTGTTTTTAATCATGAGGAGATGAAATGAAGGGATCATTTGACAGTCTCTGTATGTTGGAAACATCAACTAATGACCTTTATTACTAACGACCTAGGCCCTCAGGCAATGAACCTAGACAACACTGATTAAGAGAGAAGCCTGCTGGTTTTTACAGCTATCTAAAATGGAAGGAATCTTTGTGTTAATAGAGAAGGAGTAGGGCAGAGAAAGAAATGTGAAAGTGAATGAGCTATAAAAAGAAGGGCATTTTTTCCTTCCTTTGTGCGATATATTAGAAAATTAATTAGCAAATATGAAGACTCAAAAAATTATTTTTGGATTAATGTGTGGGGCTAAGTCTTTCGAATGGACAAATCAAAATCAAAATTAAAAAAAAAAAGAAACACCAAACAAACAGATTCTGTGAACTTGGCTTGCACATCTTTTAGAAATGTGTCACTGTCTAAACACAGCGACATCAAGCACCAGACACTTAGCTGAGTCCTCACAACTTCCTACCTACCTCTGTAGTGAGCTTAGCCATTAAAATAAGCATCTTCCATAGGGGTGTCAGCTGTTAAGTGCTCTTTCTGTTCTCCTGAAGTGGCGCCAGGGGACAGCGCTGTGCTCCTCCTGGCAGGGTAATTTTTACACAGATACCACCCACTGCTTGAAACTCTTCCTTGAGATTCCTGTGCAAACTTTATTGTTTGTCCCCATCCTAGAAGCTTAATTAATGTAGCCAATTCATAGTCACTTTTCATTTTTCAAGAACTTTAATACTTAAATCCACAATAATAACTAGTCATTGATTTTCAGCTACTAAGATGTTCACACAGATTTTTTTTTGTAATTGCATTCAAAAATTTACCTCCTAAAAATTATTTGAAGTAGAAGAGTATGAAAAGGCATGAAAGCAGATTGAATAAAATTAAAACTACCTACGAGCCAAACACCTCCTAGAAATAATCACTTTTAATAATTATGTTGCTAAAGAAACTCTTCTTTTTTTCTTCCTTTCTTGTCAAAGAATGGGTATGCTGGTCAAAGAGAAATGGAGAGACAGAGAGAGAGACGGAGAAAGCACCCCCCAATGGGGTGTGGTCAGGATTTTTCCATCCTGTCAGGATTCCAGGCACACACGCACACACGCACACACTACTGGTGTGTGTTTTTAAGCTGCCATGATCAGGATTTGAACTGCTGTTGTCAGGCAGGATTTGGCTCCCTTAATCAATAGCTCATAAATCCTGTCCAAAAACTTTCTTAAAAAATTGAATTAACACAGTGTATAGAATTGTGTACTACTCTTTTTATTTAACAGTATATTGTGCAAAATTTTCTAAGATATTGAAAATGTGATTTTTATTGGCAATCCAATGCTGGACATGCAAAATGTATTACTTCAATAGATGTTCCAGATGAAAATAATAAAACCAAACAACTAGTTTCTTCAAGACCAGTCAGCACATGATTAATAGCTAATTGTTAAATTCAGTCTCCTGTTTAATATATGAACTGGTTGTGAGAATTGATAAATCGTTTTGAAGCTACTGAATAAAATTAATTTAACTTATTAATTATTAAAATGCTCTTCATATAAGAATAAAATATCTTTTTAGACCATTGTTAGAGAGAAAAATAATTAACCCTACTTTTATGTTACCATTTTATTAAGAGTCTTCCCTTAAAATCTTCGAGCGTTTTCCCCCTGCTTGTGAAGACACACTTGTGTTCAGCCCTCTGGATCTGTTTCATTCATTCATGACTATATCCACTCAACAAATATTTATTACCAGAGATTTTGCTAAGTGTAGACAACAATGTAAAAAGTTTGGCACTCAGGTACCTTACATTCTAACAAAGGGAGAAAATAAAATAAAGAAATTAGGGAAGAAAGAGTTTGGTGCTAGCCAGCTTTGATTACTACATTGTAAAAGGTCCTAAAGCCGAGGATCAACTAACCATGACTTGATTCCCAATACTCACCAACTATGAGAAAATAAATACGTGCTATTTTTAGTCATTAGATTTTTTAGTCAAATAACTAACACAGACAGTAACTAGGCATATATATTGGTTATGTATAACCATGGCCATAAATAGTGGCAATATAATAGTGACATTTGGCACCAATAAACTTTTCCCTACTGATCTTCTACCCCTGGTCCTGGTTATGATAATCCTATGACCTGAGTATTTTTTCTCAAACTGGATATGTCAGGCCCTATTTAGAAGTATGTCTTCCTGAAAGGGGAAGTTAGCGAGACGGAGCTTTCCCTCTCCAATCACCAGTTTTATCACCTTCCATCCCTCACTGGGCTGCCTCTCCTAAGAGTGTCCTTTGGAACCATTGCTTCTTTCTCATCGAGTTGCTCGCCATGCATGACACATCCATGAAAAGTAGAAATACATTATTATTAGTCTGATTTTACTATATGCTTAGGACAACAAAAACAGCTTAAGAAAATAATCTAGTAGTCCACTGGCAATGGCCATGAGGAAGTTGTTACTTTTTTTTTTTTTTTTTTTTTAAGAGAGATTTTTGCTATAGGATGCATGTACTGGATGGAGAGACAGAGAGACAGAAAACAAGAAACCGCCAGCCATGCTGCAATCCCTTCTCTTTCATTCTCTTTTCAGGAGTTTGGGCACACATGTCCATGAGCCCAGCGTGAGTTTTCAGTCACCCTGTCTAAGACTCAAACCATGGTCTGGACCAGCAGCTGGACTTCCACGTAGTCGACCATGGTTCGCGTCCTGGATCCAGTGGCTTAAACTCATGCCGGGCGCAAGTGTGTGCCCAAGATCCAGAGAGGAGAATGGAGGAGAAGGGATTTCAGTGTGGCAATCCCCTCTGGGGGATGATTTCTCACTTTGTCTCTCTGTCTCTCTCTGTCTTCTGGCGAGAGCATGCGTCCTATAAAAAACCTCTCCCCCCCAAAAAACAAAACAAAACAAAAACCATGGTCGACTACATGTGAGTCCAGTGACATAACCACTTTGTCAACTGCTGGTCCCAGGAAGTCATTACTTTGTGTTTTTTTGCCCAAGTACTTGTAATGTATAAACCAATTTATATTTACTTCTCCCCTTGACTCAATGACTCAATAAATATTTGTGGAATAAACAAAATAAGAGAGTCAAATGATTGATTTATTTTGTAGTAGAGACTGCTGTACAGGGACAAGCTTCAGAAAGGAAAATCACAGGAGGGAATGGAAAGGTTAAAGAGTGTGAGCACAAACTGCAGAGCAAAAAAATGTATTTTTCTCTCTATCTAAAAATAAAATGTGTCCTAACATTGAAAACAACAATTAAAGCAAACTAATACTAACTTCATTTGCTTTTAAAACCCTTTTAAAATATCTAGAGACAGAACACTGTTCATAAATTCTCTGGTTAACCTTTTGTAGGTTCATCTCAAATTTAGCAAATAAGCTAGCCACAGAATGTATGAAATTTAATCATTAATTTATTAATTAAAATAAGTTTAATTAATAATTTAAAAGTATTCCATTTACTAAAAAGATCTCACTGAATGGTACTCCCTGTTTAGGCAGTGAGTTCAGATTAAATTATATTAAATTTATCATAAAGAGCAGCATACCATATATATGTGAAGTCATAAATGCACATGTTTTCCCACCCCAAATTTTCCTCTTGTAAGGTTTTGTTTTGTTGCTGTTGGTCTTGGCAGCTTAATATTAATGGGACATTATATAAAGAATACAGTCCAGAACTTGGCATAGACCAATTCCGCAGCTGAAATAAAGCCTCTTATAAAGCTATCTTAAAACAGGAAATGTGGTCGCCTCAAAACTTTATCCCCCAACTTAACACAAAACATTCACTGGTATATCATAGTAAGAGGAGAATAAGGATTCTATATCTTGAGATGTGACCAAATTGATTACTTCAAAGTGGCAGTCAGAATTTTAACATAAAATATTTAAATTATCCACAACAGATCACTAAGAAGTATGCATGGTCAGTTATGCGCTAAATTTAGCATTTCAAAATCTTCATTTTTTCCCTAAGAATATGAAAAAAAGTCAACATTCTCAACGTTAAAAAGGTCAAATTCACATTATCAATCTACATTTCATTCATACACTGGATCATTTTTTCCCCAAATAGACTGGTTTCTACTTTTTTATTTTCTATTTTTAAAAACAATTATTTTATTTTATTTATTATTTTTTTAATTTGCTATAGAATACTCACACTCACCAGAGAGAGACACAGAGGAAGATGAGAGAGAGAGAGAAAGTGAGAAAGCAAGCCTTGGCCTAGGACTTGAACCACATTTGGCCATGTGGGAGTCCAACACCTTAACCACCACGCCACTGCTGCCTCCCCCGCTTTATTTTCCATCTTTGTGAATATACCTCCATATACCAAAGACCTAAGACAAAAATCTGGAGTTGTTCTAGGGTTCGATGTCTCCACTGGCCAGTACATGCACTGGATCCCAAGGTCTGTGGACATGCCTGCCTTACAATGCCATGAATCCTTTGCTTCCCATCACTTCTCCAGATTCCTTATCAATGTTGCTTGCCTACAATTCTGAAATAGTCTTCAAACTTGTCTCTCTGCTTCTATCTGCACTTCTCTCATGTCTTTCCTCCATAATTGAAGTCAACTTGCTATTCCCAAGATCAAGTTTGGTTATATTAACCCACCCACCCCCCCCCAAAAAAAAACCACAAAAAAACAAAAAACTGTATGTTGCTTTTTAACATCTTTTAACCAGAATTACAACCTTTCGAAAATGGCATGCAGGATCCTAAAGAATTACACAGAAGGCCCTTCAGAATTCTTCATCTTCAGCCACTTTCCTCCTAACATAGCCCACTCTATGCCATTGCTATGTCAAAATGCTTGTATTTTCTATATTTGTGAGGTTCCTTTGCTACAGTCTGTATTCTATCAGATTATGCCCACCTATTACCGGCCAACTAAAACCAGCTGCTTCGTTACTGTGATGAAATGAGAGGCAGAGGGTGGAGAAGAGGAAAGTTCATTCATTTCTGACTGGTTACAGGAAGACAGCAAGCACCATCAAACTGTCTCACAAAGCTAAACATGTTCTTGGTACTCACAGATAAAAGCTACAAGCATGTACAAATCATTTCTCACTACCATCAGTCAGAGTCAATTGCCTTCCCTTGAGTAATTCTCCTGATTCCTTCAAATACTCACTCCTGGTTTCTTATATGACCACTCCTCAAACAAATGGCTCCATGACTCAGCACTGGGTCAGGTGGTTCTCATTAGATGTCTCTCTTAATTTCAAAATGGCTGCCATCCCACTAAACCTCAACTTGCCCTGCACTGTGGCCACTGTCCTTTCCACTGCTGCTTCCCCTTCATGGTAAACTGTCACTTCTATGACCAGCTAGAAAACTTCAGGCCATTTTTCAACACTTAGGTCAAGGGTTGCCATTGTTCTGAAGACTATCCTAACCATTCCTACTTAAATAGAATTGACCACTCCTTGACCTTTATCCAGTCTACTTTCTATATATTAATAGTTTCATAATCTGTAATACTTTTGTGCATCTATTTATGTGTTACTCATAGCCAACTAGATCATACACATTTTAAAATAAAGGCATTTGTTTTTGTATCCTGAATACCTAGAAATGATATCTTAAATGTCCATTCAAGAATTGATGTTAAAACAATAAACACATGTTCTGATGTTATTTCATTCAGCTTCCTTCACTGTATATTTTATCTGATCAAAAAATTGTAAGGTGGGACCAGCAGTTAGCGTAATGGCTATGTCGCTGGACTCCCACGTAGTCGACCGCGGTTCGAGTCCCGGACCCGGCGGCTTAAACTCACGCCGGGCGCGAGTGCGTGCGTGCCCAAGATCCCGAGAGGAGAATGGAGGAGAAGGGATTGCAGCGTGGCCATCCCCCCTGGGGGGTGATTTCCTGCTTTCTATCTCTCTGTCTCTCTCTGTCTGTCTGGCGAGCGCACGCGCCCTATAGCAAAAACCTCTCCAAAAAAAGAGAAAAAAAAAATTGTAAGGTGATTATAAAATACACAAATATGTGATTAAACACATTTGAAATATTATCTTTTGTGATTTAAAGAAATATATATTCTCTCTTTTACTTTGCTTTATCCCTCATTTCAAGTAGCTAGACCTTTTATTATTCAATCCAATGGGAGAGACAGAACAAGGGAGAAAAAGACTTGTTCTGCTTACTGACTTCCAAGAGCCTAATTTACTCAGTAAATGAGAAATACTATGCATACAATAAAGACATTAGAAGAATAGACTAAAGAAGAGAATCTTTATTCTCACCCAAAATAGAGAAATTCTTTTGGCAAAGATGCAAGTGGAAGATGGGACATGATAAGAACACAATATTAAAATGGATGGTTCTGGAAGAAAAAAAAAAAAGGAAAGAAAAAAGAAAAAAAATGGTGGTTCCCTCCCAAAGAGAGTCTAAACTATTTCTAAAATAGTATCATGAAAAGACAGAGAAAAGCCTTAGCCCATAGCCTTTCAGGAATTTCATTTCTTTCTTATTTATTTCTTCCATAAGCAAGCAAGAGAGAGAGACAACATCCCCAAAAGTCTCAATGCCACAATCCATCCCTAGCTTCAGCCAGCCCTGTCTTGTAGGCACACATGCCCCATACTCAGGGAGATTTCTAGACATGAACCCAAAACGTTCACATATGGGTCAGCATGGCAGAGTGGCTCTTACCCACATGAAAAGAAAAATAAACTCTGGGGCCAGGTGGTGACATAATAGCCTAACTGGCCCCTCATGAGGAAGGCCCTGGGTTCTCATCCCAGTAATAACCTGAGCACAGTGGGCATGCTGGCAGTGCCCATGATCTGGCCAGCTAAGATTGGGGGTGTGAATTATGGCATGAGGACCCTTTAGGGGATGCCTATTTCTCTTGCTTGCTTTTTCTCTCTCACTTTCTCATACAAAAAAAGAAACTTAAAAAAAGAAACTTCTTAAGAAACAGAGATTGTCACCTGCTATATAAACTTGAGAGAGAGTATTCCCAATCAGTTAATTAGTTTATTTACAGCGGATACTTTTTCTAGTTGCTTAAATAACAATACTCTTCATTAACTACTGCACCATCACCCTGGTGACTGAGTCAGTCATTCACATCACCTGATTGACAGGTTTTCAATCAGGTAACTTTTGCCAATTAAATGTAAACTCATGTGCCTCACCACCGGGACTGTCATGTTGGTTCGTTTCAACTTCAATTAATTCTTGGCTTGATTTCAAGTGTATTACTTTTTAAGGAATTTAGGTTGTGATTTTTATGAGAGAAATCTTTAGGAAGTTTTACCATCTCTCTGGCCCAACTAAGAATGACTGATTTATACCTTTCTCAGGTAGCTTGTTGCTTTATATATTTCTTTCTTCTTATTTTTCTTTTTGGTGAACCATCCTCTTTATATTTCTGTATTTTTCTATTTTCATTTTATTTTATACTTTTTTATATACATTTAGTTATTGTAGATCTTCGTGGAATACAATAAGGATTTTCAAACCATGCATGTGCTTGATATCTCATATTATAGCAATTGTGTGATTTTCTCATTTTCTGTCCTGGCCTGTAAGATCCTGGAGGTTGTATTTATGTGTGTGTGTTAAACATTTTTGTATTCTGTCATAGGATATAGTAATCTTGTTTATAGGTGGGGGTGCTCAGTACATATAGAATGATTGAAAAAGAGTTAAATTATAGTTGTCCTTATTCTATGAAGCCAAAATTACAAATGTATGTTAGAACCAAAACCCATTAGGATGGAAAATGCATGCCTGTGGCCAAAGAAAATGTTAATATAACAACTGACTCCTTCTTAAGTAAGATTTGAAATCTAGATATTTCTAATAACAAAATGTCCTGGTAAGATACAAGTTATCTTGAAAGTGATCTGTGTTTCTTGTGTAATATTTTAAGATTTTGTGGGCCTTTTGGAAGTTGCATATCACGTTGGAAAATTTTTCAGCTAGATTATTCGTGCAGTGAGCTAGATAATTCTCCCTGGGGGATGTTTTCTCTCTGTGTACATGGGAGTCTGAGTAATGCATTCTTGAACATTGTCTCATATCATAAGATGAGGTACTGCATTTGGGACCAGGTGCAATCTCCACATGGCTTGCTGCTCTAGTTTCAGAAAAAGACATTGAAATTGACACATGTGAGCATGATAAATGTGGGGTTCACCGTAGCAGAGTCCTGTGCTCTGTAGGAAAGAACGCGGTCAGTCAGTCAGATGGAGGGTTTCAAAGGGCATCCTGGCAGCCGAAGCAATCTGAAAACCATCAAAAGTGATGAATCTAGTGATATGCCCAGGTCATGTTCCATCTTCACAATTTGAGTATAACCAAAGTTCAATTTGTGATCCAATTTCTCTCCTACACACTATTGAGATGCAGTTTCCTTCTTGACAATATCCCTTTTTCTTAATGGGGGTTCTATTCCCCCATTCACAGCAAACATTGAACTCCAATAATTCTTCTATTATTTATTGCCCCAAATGAAGCTGTATTTACATTTTATATAATCCAAGTGTGCAATATGGCCTTATAGTTCTGTCTAATATTTATCATTCGAATGTGTACGTGACCTGAACTACATCTACCAGATATCCCAACTGATGATAAAATGGGACAAAATTTAAAAATAGGTTTTGTTTTGCATCTTTAATACCTAGCAATCAATGGCTATCTCCTAAAAAACATTAATTTAGCAGTTTTCAGGCTTTACTAAGTCCTAATCTGCCCTGGGCGTTATTACAGATTGGAAATACATTGGACTGAGGCATACTGAAAAACTGTAAATGGAAAAGTGCCCACAAATGACTCAGAATGAGAATATCCACGCTGACAACGAAGAAGGCTTTTTCAGTTAACGTGGCAGTAAGTTAGTGATGCCTGATTGACCCCTCATACTTCCACCAAAAGAACACAAAACATAAGGTGAAATGGACAGATTTAACAGCACTACAAATGAGAACTACTTTTTATAAATCTGGCAAATACCAGAAGGCTCACTAACTAAAGTTCTCATGAAGCCTTGAGGCAAAATAGCAGGTGCACACAAAGAAAAACCATGAGACGATTCTATTCCCTCGCTGGTACTGCAATCACTCACGACCCCCAGACTTTTTTATGGCCAGAAGGAAATAAGTCACTATTCGATAGTACTGGACCCAGTTTAGAAAGCACTCAATGCTGTTTTAACCCTTCTCCCTGACCCATACCTCTCTTTATACAATAATTCTTTCCTACTTCAATTTCAAGAAATGGTTGTATTTGAAGGAGGAAAAAGATGTATGTTAGTGCATGTCTGGTGGTAGCTGAAGGGGACTGAGCCTTGCTGAAATGAAGGAACATCACGATCCAGCCACCGTGGCTTCCCATTTACTATCCTGGGAAGAGAAGCTCTTTCTGTGTATTCAAAAATAGGTAATTTCTGGTCCAACATTAGCAATATCCAGTTGCCTTTTCTTTTTTTTAAAAAAAATTGTGAACACTGAACCAAGTAAAATAACAAAACAAAATCTTGAGACTTGTAGGTCTCAAGATAGCTGCTGCCTCTTTTTCATCTTGGTGCTTTTCACATTTTCTATAATAAACTTGTATTAGTCCTGAAGTCTTGAAAAACTAAACGCTCTCCAAAATAATGCTGAGATACATTTTAAACTAGGTCAGTCTTACATTTTTAACAGATCCTAGGACAGCTGGGATCTTGCTTTATTGGATTGGATTCAAAGATGATGCAGAATTTTGTGTTCCACACAAGAATTGCCGTATGAGTCAACGCAATCCGTGACCTTGCTCAGACTTCAGCTAGACAGGCTGGTACACCACCCACGTGAACTATCTGCCTCAGCGGAAACTTAGAATGAAGGGAGACTTTAGTCCCAAACTGTTTACCAGAACACAAAAAATCTGTTCTGGAATCCAGAACAATAGGAATAGAATTTTTTTTTTTTTTTTGATGATAATATCATGGATATGCTGTGACAACTAATTTCAAGTTTTAACTCAAAGTTATAAAACAGGAAAAAAGAAACTCAGGTATTTAGGTGGCTTGGTGCAAGTTTCAAGCACAGCAGAGGCAAAAATAACAATGGAGATAGAAAAAGATAATAGTAAGTGAGAATACTGACAGAAGCTTAGATGATTAGTAAGACTTTATCATAATGAAGTTTAAAATAGCCCAACACATGCTTTTGGCAATATCATAAATTGTTTAAAAGTGGTCACCTTTTCTATTTCTTCCTTCTCGTTTGACTTTGTTTGGCAGTTTGCATGTGACTGATGTACCCTGCCTGATTGTCAACCTGCCCCGGATGTACCCTTTCCCTCTGGGTGGACTAGACTGTCTTATTTAGTAATGAATCTTGCGATAGTCAATGCTTGGAAATGAAAAACCAGCCTATATCCGGTGAGTGTGACAAAGCAAGACCCTGGCTTGGAGGAAAAAGGGAAACATAAAATTCTGTGCTCAATGGTCTGTCAATGAATTCTGTCTCTTTCCCTAGAACAACCACAAAAAGATAAAACCTAAGATTAAATTCGTTTCTCGAGAGTGACTGAACAAAATCACTGAACTTGGCAATACTCTATTGTTTTGCGAGTCTTACTGACACCTGGTGGCTAGATCTCAATGGAATTAGAAATGACTGAAGATGAGATCTTTTTTGCAAGGAAACATCTAGAATCGACAACACGCTTGACACTGAGGGAGCACTAAACACTGTATTCTAAGCAGTTAGACACCCGGAGTTCAAGCAGAACTTTGCAATTCAGTCATGTTCAAAGATGCTCATGGGTGCTCATATTTTCACACCTGAAATCTTTCAAGAACTCAGTTCATCTGCTGTAAGTCATAATGTGGAGAAATACTGAGAAGTTGGTCATTGAAGCAAAATCACCAAGAGGTCTTCACTAATTGCGCATAGACTTTGTGCCATCTTTCTCTACACGTGGAAGGACTAATAGAAGTACCACTATTTTTTTTTTTTAATTTTTAGGTTTTTGCCATAGGGTATGTGTAATCACCAGAGAGTGAGTGAGAGACAGAGAGAGAGAGAGAGAAAGTGAGAAATTATCTCCCAGGGGAGATGGCCGTGCCACAATCCCTTCTCCATTTTCCTTCTGGGATTTTTGGCATACACACAATGTCTGGTGTGATTATAAAGCCCCTGGGTCCAGGACTCAAACCATGATCAGCCATGTGGAAGTCTAGCACCGTACCTACCATGCCACCTGCTGACCCAGTACTTCTTTAAAAAATTTCAGCATTTGATAGATGTCCATTTTGTCTTCTAGCTACTTTTTTTTTCCCTCCAGATAGCAAGCAACATAACCCATAAAAAGTCACAGTTCAGAGAAACCGTACACATTGTATTACAACTTCATGCCTCTCCATAGTCATAAATTTAACCTATGGTCCTCAAAATTTAGAATGCTGAAGAATCACCGTATTTTATTTATTTAGTTAGTTTAAGGAGGATTTTTGCTATAGGGTGCTCACCAGGGAGTCTGAGAGAGACAGAGTCAGAAAGCGAGAGATCACCCTCCAGGGGGAATGGCCATTCCCTTCTCCTCCATTCTCCTCTTGGGATTTTGGGCACATAGGCACACATGCCCAGCATAAGTTTTAAGCTGCCGGATCCGGGACTGAAACTGCAGTCAGCCATGTGGGAGTCCAGCAATGTAACCATTACACTATCTGTTGGTCCCACCATATTCTTTTTTAAAATACCGTATTTTGCAATTTTTATTTAATATATTAGTACTTTCTCATATTATTCAATAGTTTTTGAAATTGCTGCTTTCAATGGCTACATAATACTCTATTCCAACATGAGCATCATCATATTCTTACTTGAAAATGCACATGACAAGATGCACCCTCAGAGCATCTGATTGTAGGTATTGTGTAGAAGTCTGGAATGTGTACTTTTACTGTAATCTTGGAACTACTGTTAGAAATCTCCTTGGCATCCATCTCTCATCCTTTGATTTCTTTTGGCCCTTCTCAGAGTCTCAGTATTCTGATTCTCTCTAATCCCCCATTTCTTTTCCCATCACCCACCTAACACTCATTTCTATTTGAATAACATATTCCTAATTTTCCTTAAGGAACACCTCTGCAACTTCAGTCATGTGGAACAGTGTTATTCCGAACAGCCAGATACCAAGTCTATTTGAGGGCTGAGCATGGAAGGCCCAGTCCTGAACAAGCAGAGTTCTATTTACCAGTCCACAGCGATTGGTTCAGAATGGGTAGGTGATCTCTGATTACAGAAGGCTTTTATTATGGGTACTGCTGAGAAAGAAACCCTTCTCACTGGGCTCACTCAACTGGTAGAATATAATCTTGGAAATGCTACCGGCCACCTGTGTTCCTCTGTATGAACAATAAAATCGTGCCTCGTAACAGAGTTATGAAAGGTCAAAGCACTGCTTTCTGCAGGCATAGTTTGAGCACCAGCACCCGGGTGTCTCTGAAGTTAGAACGGTCACTACCAGTATCTTGACATGTAACTGTACATTTCCTTCGCTGTGTTTCTGTCAATGCAGTGGCAGATTCTATAGTTCTAGTTCCTTACCTTTAAGCGCCTATGGTTTTCCTCCCCCATTCCTGGACTTACCAGCCCCAGGTATAATTGCTAAGCCTCTACAAAATTTATAATTTATAACATATCTGATCTCCTAAAAGAAAAAAAAAATGTCCACCATGGCTACACTGTTATCATTGCCTTAACCTCCTCATTATATTCAGAATATTACAAAAACGTCGTGGTTTGATTCTAACCTCAATTCATGCTGTCGTCCCCATCATCAATACCCTCCAGCCAACCAGAATATTTTTACATCTCCATAACACAGAGTTGATCATTATTATTAATTAATGTCCTATTCATTCTGCCTGCAATGCACAGCGCTCTCTCTTCTCATGGACAAGTTCTAGTTACCCGTCCGACTACAGCTCAAATGCCATTGGGAACAAGACCTTCGATAATCAGCTCCTATAAAGATTGCTCTCCCTGTTACTCTCTGCCACTGTGTCCTGTCCTTTTCCTTCACTGCATTTTTCACAGACCTTGACTATAGTTTTATCCTTCTTTCCCTCTTTAAAGTCATCCCCAAAATAGCTAAAACTATGTGTGCTTTGTTGAATATCAACAGGATATACTCAAAAATGCAATGTTCGATTTATTTTAGAAAGTTTGAGGCTTTTAATTTTTATATATATATATATATATATAGAGAGAGAGAGAGAGAGTTTTTGCTATAGGGCACATGTGCTCTCTGGAGTAACAGAGAAACAGAAAGGAGAAATCACCTCCAGGGAGAATGTCTATGCCACAGTCCTTTCTCCTTCATTTTTTCTCCTCCATTTTCCTCTTGGGATTTTGGGCACACATACACATGCACTTGGTATGTCTCAAGCTGCTGGGTCTGGGACTCGAACTGTGGTTGAACACATGGAAGTCTAGGGATGTAATCATTACAACACCTGCTGGTCCGTGGGTTTTTTTTTTTTTTTTTTTTTTTTTTTGGAGAGGTTTTCGCTATAGGGCACGTGTGCTCGCCAGACAGACAGAGAGAGACAGAGAGACAGAGAGACAGAAAGCGAGAAATCACCCCCCAGGGGGGATGGCCACGCCGCAATCCCTTCTCCATTCTCCTCTTGGGATCTTGAGCACACACGCACATGCGCCCGGCGTGAGTTTTAAGCCACTGGGTCTGGGACGCAAACCGCGGTCGACTACGTGGAAGTCCAGCGACATAGCCATTACGCTAACTGCTGGTCCCAGGTCCGTGGGGTTTTCAATTTTTTAAGAGAAGTTCTGTACAACTCAGAGTAAAGATGAAATACATTTTATATTTAAGTTCTCTTTTGCTCCAAAGTAATATTTGACTATTGGGTTCTGTTTTCTGGAAAGTTAGCTCAAAGCTAGATGACATACCATAAACTTTAGCTACAGGATACTGATCCGGTATTTTATTTCTAGTGAAATTGTTAGATGACATTATTCCATTTAGTTATGCAGTTACAAGTATCTATGTGACAAATATCTTGTAATTTCAAATGACTATTGTATAAGTCCACGTTCATCCCAGTACTATTCACACCTGCTCTGGATAGGAATGAAAATGGGGACCAGAAGATGGCATAATGGTTACATCGCTGGACCCCCACTTCTGTACAAACATCTGTACAACCAGTGGATCACAAGATGCTTTGTCCAGAACCTGAGGTCAACCCCTTAGCCAGCCTAACCCCATTCCAGAAAACTGAGACCACCAACTCTTCTCCTGGGCCTGCACATGTGACTGGTGAGCAACCCTTTGGTGTAGAAGATCATGCATTTCTCTGAACAAACGATCCATGGCCACACGGCACCTGACTGCATGCTAACAATTAGTCACCTCTTCCAGCCACTCATCACAGTTGCCCACATCCTCAGGTATCTCCAGTCCTTACAAACTCCTAATCCCTTTCAGTGAAGGAGGTAAATTTGAGTTTTAACTCTCTTCTCATTGAGCTGCTCTTTGAATGAAAGATTTTCCTTCCTTGCAAACTCGTTGTCTCCTTTATTGTCCAACCGAGCTACAGGCAAATGATCTCAGGTTTGGAATGCAGTGATACAGTCAGGAAATGTTTTGGATCTGAATAAGCACAAATAATGACAGGAAATGCTTTCTGTAAACTGCAAAAATAATAATTGAATCAGCAAAGAAAATATTACCATGTAAACAACAGAAAATATGATTGTTAGTCAAAGAATAAGTATAAATTGTGGTTCAGGAGAATTCCAGTTGCCAGTGGTTAAAAGTTCAGAGGCTGGGAGCTGGCAGGTCATGTGGTGGTTAAGGCATTGGATTCCCACATGGACAACTGAGGTTCAAGTCCCAGACCTGGCAGCTTGATTTCTCACTTACTATTTCTCTCTGTGTCTCTCTCTGGTCAAATATAATAATAGTAATTATAATAAATAAAATCACACAAATAATGCTTATAAAAAAGTTAAGAGACTGGTTCTTATTTTTGCTTATGTAGCAAAAATGGGGAGTTGTCTACCTTTCTAATGATGGGTTACTAAGTTGAACTTTCATATATAAAGGTACCAAGAAATAGCAACTATTTTTACATTTTCTGGAATATGACTGAAGTTTTGCTACTGATTATCAAAGGTTTTTATAGATTAGCCCAAGTTTAGTTGCTTACTTCGCATACCAAGTAGTAAGACTAGCTTTTGTTTATGTAGTCTAACTGGTTCTGTCTGCTTGGGCAATTTTCAGCCTTGTGCTCTATTTTATTTTATTTTAGCAAAACAGTTCTCCAAACTCCACACAAATTTTCTCCAGAACAATACATGATTCTTCTGCTTTAAGATGAAAATCAACTTACAGAAAAAAATGTTCTCTTAACAATATTGTTAGCTGGAAGCTGTTCCTTCAGATCCTATGAAATATTTTTGTTTTGTTTCAGCCAATTTGTCAGATTTCTTATTTCTACTATGCAAAATAATTCTTCTGTGTAATTGGAAAGAAAAAAAAAAACCCTTGTCTCAGCTCAAACAGCAAGTTAGCCCACGGTACCGTATAGGCAGTCTGCCCACATCAGCTCAAGTTCAATAAGCACAAGACCACAAAATCTCTAACTTAATAAAAATAATGAGGACTGCTCGAACATAATAGTACTTCATGTCTGAGATGTAAGAAAAGAAGGTTATACGTACCACGTAAACAACAGGGTTTTAGTTCAAAGTTCAAATTGAGCTGCTTCCTGAACATCTCTTCAATTTGACTCATTCCATTTTCACGAGTCTTGACTATCACAGGGTACAGCCATACATTAAACATTAAAATGTTAATTTGGTCTTTTAAGACATGACAGATTTTGAGAGGGAACATTAAGATGGAGAAGAAATTCTGCATAGACAGAGCTGTGAAATATTTTCAAAGGCCTGAAAATCTGTACCTAAGTCCTATTCTTTCAACAAAAAAAAGGACCAAAAAAGAGTGAGACTATAATAAATGCACACATATCTGTTCCTCATGTTGTGGAGATGGACTTCTAATGTTTTCTTCCTCTGTTATTACCAATTGAAATATTTAGCATACTCTTGTAAATAAAAACATGAGGAAAGTACTTGATATTCAAAACATCTACCACACTTCACTATGCTTTTTTCCTCTATTAAATGTACTCAACACATTTCTCCTTATAGTCTGTTTAAACTCTTTCAGGAAATAGACTGTGCCTCATTTATCTTTATATACTTTAATATGCTCAGGATGATGTCATTTGCAGAGTAAAATGTTCTATAAATATATTTAAATTTTCCTTTAAAAATTATCAAAAATATACCAGTATAAAACAATGACATTAAGAGACCAAAATAAATGGAAAGGTTAAAAGATATGCTAAAACCTAACAAACCATAGAGAAAACATGATTGACTATACAAGCTTTAAGTCATCTATTACTCTTTTCCATAATGCAAGAGTTCCTCATTGACTTGGTCACGCATGGCCAAATATCTCATTTATCATTATCTAACACCTTGTCTGCAAGTACTTAAATGCTGCTATAGGTTTTTTTTAGTTTTCTGTTTTGTTTCTTGATTAGAAGTTCTTCCAATTGGAATTACTAATTAGAGAAATTTGGAAAGTTCAAAGTTTAGGTTTGCAAAGCTTTCCTAAATGTAGAAATTTTTCATGATATGCTAAGCTTAAAAATCCTTGAAAAGGAAATGACAAATTGTTTTGTCATGACAGAAATTTTAGGCAAATGGACACAGATGGAAGTTTTAGAACTTTACAGAATCCTTAAATAGTCATTTTCTCACAAACGTTTTCTTTGGTGATTAGATCAATTTCATAGAGATTGAAGTCAAGGAAATCATTCATATATATACTTAGTACTTTTGAAACTTTAGATTGACAAGTTTTCTTACTGCATTTCCCACATCATAAAGTGCCCTAAGCACTGTAGTAACCCCCCTATCTCCCAATCTTACCCCCAGAATACCTAAATTGCCTTATATAAAGTATGACTATTGTTGCTGAGATGAGTTTTAGGATTTTTCTCTGGGGGCATTATGATAAGCTAAGCACCTATATTTATCTAAAAATTCACTGTCCAACCAAATAAGCCTCCAATGTGACACCTTCCATTACGTTAAGGTTCTTTTGTCTAACCCTAAAAAATATGTTTTGAAATCATTTTAGATTTTTTTCACGTAAAATGTAGAAGAGAAAAGGAGATATCTTTTCATTGTTCATTACAAAGTTAATAGTCAAGGCCCCAGTAACAAAAGACAGATTAACAATAGAAAAGCAAACAAAGTTACCTAATATATATTTTATGTGACATAAGAGCCTTCTGAAATGAAGACCCAGAAGTCTGCCATGAGAGCTGAGATCTAGTGCTTTCAGGAATAAGAGAAATAAAGATGTTCTGCTGGGAAGTCACCCTAGTAGAGCCCCCTCATCCTTCTCTCCCTGCCGCTATCTGTGTCTTTCTGTCTCTCTGTCTCTGTCTTTTAATTTTTCTTTTGTTAAAAATTTTTAAGGTAATATATTTTCTTTGCTCTGAAATCCTACTTTATCTTGGTAATAATCCCCTCCTCTTTTCACCCTCCCATTTAGGAGAGGCAAAAAGGGCAGACCTGCAGACAAGAAGACTGAGTCCTCCATAAGAGCTGAGATCTAGTGAGTGCACTGCATGGTTTTCATTTTTTGTTTTTCAGAAAATAAATAAATAAATAAATAATATTTTTGTTTGTTTCTTTTTTCTTTCTCTCTTTCTTCATTTTCTTATCCTTTTTCTTTTACCTCATCACTTTGCTGCTCAGCCTTCATGCACTGAGTGTCTAGACAGGTCTAAATGAAATGTAGCCAAGCATCCAAATACTATTAGAGTCAATATATTCCTCAATTCCCACTGAATCTGTGACACAAATTTAGAAAAATGGAACAGCACAGAATTTGCAGACCACCTCCTCCTGTGTGCCTCTGATCGCTTGGACTGAACTTTTAGAATTTAGGAAGAAATGAATAACCCATCAGATGACTAGAAATCACCATTGAGGCACAAGAAATATGAAAAAACAAGAAAATACCTCTTCCCTCAGGAAAAATAAGAACTCCTCTGTCCACAGACAGTACAATGGAACTCATAGAAATATCTGATAAAGAATTTAGAATATTCATAGTGGCAAAGCTAACAGAGATGGAAAAGAAGAGAGACAATAAACTCCAGAAGGAAAGAGCTGACAAGTTCCAGGAGGTGAGAAAGTTTTTGCAAGAGCTGAAAGAGTAAATATACACCATAAAAAAGAATCAAATGGAACTGTTGGATATGAAGGCTGTAATACAGGAAGTCAAAACCTCCCTTGAAAGTATTAAAAGCAGACTATATCAAATTAAATCTCAGATGTATGACAGAATCACTGAACTAGTAAAATCCACCATGAAGACAGAAAATAGCCCCCCAAAATATACAAGAAATACTAGATACCATTAAACATCCAAACATCCAAATAATCAGTATCCCAGAAGGGCATTGATAATCTATTTCATGAAATCCTGGAAGAAAACTTTTCAAACCTAGAGAGGTATTCAAAGATCCAGACCCAAGAAATACAAAGGACCTCAAATAGGATCAACCAAGAAGATCTTCTCCAAGACATATTATAGCCAGATTGACTGAAACCATAAACAAAGATAAGATACTAAGATTGGTAAGAGAGAAATGTCAAGTTACCTACAAAGGACATCTCATCAGGCTAACAGCAGACCTCTCATCAGAAACAATTCAAGCACGGAAAGAATGGAAAAATATACTCAAAGTTTTGAGTAAAAAACAACTTCAACCAAGAATTCTATAGAATAGTCTTCTATTCTATAGAATACTAATACTATTTCAACCAAGATTATCCTTCTATATGGGAAGAAAAGACAAAAACATTCTCAGATAAACAAAACTTGAAAGAATTTACCAACACCAAACCAGTTCTCCAAGAAGTTCTGAAGGAAGTGCTCTCTCAGGAAAACTAAAGTCAGATAGACAGAAATAAGAGTTCTAAAACAGCTAAGAAAATGGCCAGCTTGGTAGGGACAAGTCCAGAGTTGAACGTTATCTTCCAGAACTCAAGTGGAAAGACCAGACCACAACAGAAAATAGATTAAGTATGTGAGTCTGAACTGGTGAAATAGAATTTTATGACTTTTGACTAAAACATTACTGATCTTCTTCTATGCTTTGTTTTCCAGAGTTGAGGATATTTATCTTCGCCTGATTTGTGGACAGATCCATGTACCTACTATTCGAACAGAATCCTAACCTGTTTCCTGGCTTTAATTCTTAAGCAAAGTTCTCCTGACATTATTTTATTTTGATTTATTAAAGCTAAAACTGCCTTTCTTGAAATTAAAAAAAGAATAGTCTCACTTGAAAATTTGTTTAAGATTAAATAAGGACTAGTGAAGAACACAAAGTACAAAATTATTCCTAAGAGAAAAAATAAGCAGAAATGGACATATTTAACTGGAAAAAATAGATCACTATAGTAAAAATTCACTGACTCGAAAGCTATTATTAATTACAATAAATTGTTCAGCGTACAGAGGACTGCTATATGTAGGGAATATGCAAGAATAATGTCCATATTCTTAGTTTAAGATCTTTTGTGAATCAATAAACTGGAAAAAAAAAGTTTAGTATGGAAGAGAGGGAGGGGAAGTGGAAGAAATAAAGTAAAAGTGTGTTTAATTGACAAAAAATGAGAAGCTATTTGCTGATGATAATATGTACAGTAATGTCTTAGTCTTGACTGATATGCATGATATTCCTGTTGGAAAAAGAAATGTATACTGTAAAGATATATGTGATTAAATGTAAATAAAAATATATACATATATATAAAACCAAAAAAAAAAAGAAATGAAAACCCAAGAAACAGCGAAAACTGTATTTTTAGAGATAGTTTTATATAATTAGGGGGTCAAAGCATATGACTTGATGGTAATAAACTGGGGGAAACAGCAAAACCTGCTTGTTCAGATTCTTGGCATCTCTTTATCTTCATTATTTCACTTCAGATATGGGGAGAAACTCTCTAGAGTAAGAGTTGTATGACCAACGTCAGAAGGTTAGAGAATTTTGTGTGTATGTGTTTGGGGGTTCTTAGACAAGGTCTCACTGTGTCATAATCCACTTGCTTCAGCCTCCTGAGCATTTGGGCTACAGGCATACGCCACCATACCTAGCTTTTTAGGGTGAGCTGGGAATTGAACCCTAGTTCCCCATTTGTCCTCAATTTGACAAGCAGCAATGTTCAGTGGGCACTGCCATGGCTAAAGCAGAGAGAATTCTTTTATGGCATGCTTCAAGAGAAAACGATGGGAGAAGATCAGAGAGCCCTTTCTTTTACATATTTTTATTTACTTATTTTATTTATTTTTTAAAAGAATTACTTTATTTAACTTCATTTATCATTATTATTATTTTTTAATTTGATCAGAGAGAGACAGAGAAAGAGAGAGAGGGAAAGTGAGAAAGCAAGTCACCAAGTGTGGGACTCAAACCATGGTTAGCCATGTGGAAGTCCAGCACCTTTAAACATCACGCCACCTTCTGGCCCCACTTGCTTTTCTTTTTCTATTTATTTATTTATTTTTTTTGATTATGATAGATATTTATTTAAAGTAATACATCTGTAGATCAAATAATTTTTAAATTATATGTTTCAGGCTCAACCAAGTTCCCAAAAATACTTTAAGGACAACTATATCCTCCATTTCAGCTACATTACTTCCTTGCCGACTCTTCTCCCTCTTTTCTCTCCTGAATAACCTCTTTCAGATACAATTCAAGGCAGAAATTATCCTCCTGGTATTTTGTCCATTGTTCTTTAGGCAAGATCTGATGCCTCGTGGTTGGGTCCAGGCCTCTCTTAACTCAAAACATCTCGTCATTAGAAAGGTCCTCAGCAAGTCTTCTCACAGCTTCTTTCACATCTTCAAAATGGCGAGCAGAGAGCCCTCTCTGCTGCTGCTGTTTACTCAAACACTTCGGTGTCATTTGGGGCACGACAGTGTGCTGAACGCCACTTATTTCAGGGAAACGTAGTTTTTGCTGAAATAGAAGTGCCTGCAGATTGGAATAGTTCACATGGCTGCAAGTATATTATCTAACTCTCTGCAGCTTATTGGGGAAATTTGCCCATTAATTTATGGAATGACTATTACTCACACTAGGAATTAGAAGGAAACCGAGTGGTGAATAATGAACAGGGTGTTGGGAGAAATAAAAGCCAAATGTTTGGTTGGGGACGATAGGGGTAGGACAAGCTGTACTGATGCCAAGGGGTGTGAGATTACCATCCAGCCGCTCATCATTCTCCCTTCTGAGCAGGAACATTCTGGACTGGAAAACCAAGAGTAGCTAAATGTCCATTACGAAAATTATAGTGTTTTTTTCCTTCTCTATGGAAGAAAAAACTACACCAATTTGCAACGTATTCAATGGCAAAGAATAAGGAAATCTCACTAAGAAATAGGAATAGCTTGCATTTTGAAAATGCATGCTCAGCTCTTTGGATTTTTATTCATTTGTGGTTTGGAAAAAAGGTGAGCTGTAGGAAACGTCTGGGTTTTCTGAAATCAGACCCTTAGAACTGGACTAATAAATACAGGTTTGTTTTCTGTGTTCTTGGATAACTACCTTAGGAGAGGAGTCACAACTGTCATGTTTATTTCTTCCTCTAAGCCACATGAATTAAATAAATAGATGCATTAAAACCTATTCTGATTTACATCATTTTATTGTTCAGATTTAGAAAAAAAAGAGAAGCAAAATGCTTAAAAATGTTGACATAAATTGAAAATTAATATTTTAAAAACTGCTTCTTAGCTAGCAAGCTGAATTTTCATCTGGATCAAAGCTAAGTAGTAAAACCAAGCAGTAAAAATAGGTTTCGTAATGCAAGCATAAGCAGCACAATTGCATGAAGAGCGTCATTTTCCTCACTTGCATTTAGGAAATCATCAGATTGCATTCTGGCACAAGCAGGATAATGGGAGAATGAGGTGGCCAATGAACACGGCATTCATTACTGAATATGAACAGTACAATCAAACCTCAGACACCTTAATACGTCCCAGTGCAGCCCATGTCCCAATACTGAAGATGAAACATTAACTGTAAAGCATTATCATGCCAGAGAGCTTTATTAACATGAGATTTTAAGAACCTTTAAGTAGCTAATATTTAAAGAAATAACAGCACTACGATTAGGATATGCTTAATTCGGGTTAGTGTGTATTTCCAGACTAATGAGTTACTTTTTGAGAGAACCAAAATCCATTTGGACAATAAAGTAAAATTAATTAACTAGCATCATAGTACACAGAGATCTGAAATACAAAAAGCACAATGTTACCTTGAGCATGAGCCAGAAACTCAGCTTTCCAGACGTAAACCAGGATGATAGCTGTAATTCATGTCATTTTATGACATTTCATGGAACATTTGGTCATTATGACATTTATGATGCAATGAAATAGGCCATAAAACGCTGTAAATTGTTGGGAACAAAAGACATTCATATTTGTGATGGGCATTTTAGTTTCAATCAAGATATTAGTAGGTTAAGTCAAAACTCAACTTAGAGTCGAATGTTGAAAGTTTTAACTTCGGTTTCTTTCATTTTCCTTCTTCCTTTCCACTTTCTACCTTTCTCTATCTACTTTGTTCTTTATTTCCATTAAATCAGATATATTGGACTACAAGCTTAAAAAGAGAATCACTTTGGCTCAACCATGATAGCACATGCTGCTTGACTCTGCTTCTCTGCAAACTGAAGCTACAGGGGAGACTGGGGTTTGTTTCCCTGCCTCTCCTAAAATTCTGGGCATAGAGTCACATTTCTGTAGCTCCAGCTACTTGGGGAGTGGACTCACTGTCTCCATACAGTGAGACCCTGTCTAAAACAATTTTTTAAAGAGAGGTTATTTATTTATTTTTTTTTAAATTTCTCTATCACAGTGTTTCTAGAGAGTTGAAAGAAAAAACTACGAATGTGTGAATGAGAGTAGCAAATTCTGAAATGGTAAAATGCATGATTTGGGGTTCATTTGCATAGCTCCTGCTTGGGTAAAATGTGGAAACTGCAAAATGTCTAACAGTAAGTGATGACTGTAGTTTCTTATATTTGGTAATACTATTTCCTGAAAACTGTTTTTAGCACCTACTGTCAAATTTTTTAAATGTCAGAATTGACCTTGTTGAATTATGCATGGAAATTAATACTAAGTGGTTTTCCAGGAAATGTACGGATTTAAAAGGCACAGATATTCATCTGAGGAAGAGAAAGACAAATACACACCAAAGAGTATTTTACTAACAAATCTTGGCTATTCTTTGAGGTCTTGTTACTTCTCTGTTTAGTATTTATGAAGTCAACAAAGTATCATTTGAATATTAAAGTTTAATGCTACATACATTACCACCAAACTGCTCCAAAATGCAGTCAGCCACAATATTCAAATAAATGTATTGGTAAAGGTTCAGCTCTGATAATGCAGGAAGATAAAGAAGAGTAGCTGTTACCAATACTCTTATACCAGTACTAATACCAACATTACAAACTCACAGTCACATAATTGGTTCACAAATACAAATCAGTGCCATCACAAAATGGATATAAACTATCCTACTATCAAATTATAATCCACTGAAAAAATTACCTTTCATTACTGGGGTAAAGACAGTTATTTGAAACACTTCAAGTTTTAAAAAAGGGACCAGAAGTTGGTGTAATAGCTATGTTGCTGGACTCCCATGTAGTCGAGCATGGTTTGAGTCCTGGGCTGGGCGAGGCGCATGTGCATGCATGCCCAAGATCCTGATAGGAGAATGGAGGAGAAGGGATTGCGGCGTGGGGAGTGATTTCTCTCTCTCTCTCTCTCTCTCTCTCTCTCTCTCTCTCTCTCTCTCTTTCTGGCAATCACATGAGCCCTATAGCAAAAAACTCAAAAAAAAAGTAAAGAAGAGAAAAGAAAAATATATATGAATATTTCTTTCAAAAAATTTCTCAACATTATCTTGTAGAGTTTAGAAAAAATATCACAGATATAATCTCAGGAACATGAGAATACTATTAATAATTATAATTTTAGAATTACTTTGATTTTACAAAGTATTTAAATTATGTTTTATTTCTCATTTCTTATTTAATCCATGAAGCAAATGTCTTTAAAGCAAATTACTGGTTTTCTTATTAAAGAATTATTTTATTCATTTATTTTTTAAAATTTAACCAGAGAGACAGAGTGAGAGAGAGAAAGAGAGAGAGGAAAAGTGAGAAAGGAAGCCACCAGGTTTGGGACTCTAACCACGGTTGGCCATATGGGAGTCAGGTGCCCTTAACCATCATGCCACCTGCAGCCCCATGAAGCAAATTTTTAATGTAGATGATGTTATGTCCTTTTTTATTTAGAGATATTTTTGCTGTAGGATGTGTGTGCTCTCCAGAGACAGAAACAGAAAGACAGAAAGTGAGAAATCACCCTCCAGGAGGGATGGCCACATCTCAAATCTTTTTCTTCCATTCTCCTCTTGGGATTTTGGGTAGGCACGCACATGCACCTGGTATGTTTAAGCCACTGGGTTCAAGATTTGAACAGCAGTTGACTACGTGGGAGTCCAGTGATTACCTTATGCCATCTGCTGGTCCCAGTGTTAGGTCCACTTTACAGTTACAGAACTTGAAGATAATAAATGTTAATTTTCTATTTTCAGATGACAGAGACTTCCCAGTCTCCAGAACTGTGAGAAATGAATATCTCCTGTTTAAGCCTCCTAGTCTACGGTCTTTTGTTACAGCATCTTGAGCTGACTAATACAGAAGGAAAAGTCAAAAGGCTTTATTAAAAAAGGTAACTTTCTTTTTAATTCAAAAGAAAGGTCCTTGTCATGAGGAAATATAGATCAATCTAAGATTACAAAAAACTCCATTATAGGAGGTTCATCCAGAATGGGATTTTATTCTTCATAAACACTCTCATGTTGGGGGTCACCAAACTTGATTGGCAAGTGTCATATGCCAGGCACTTTCATAAGTATAATAGGTCATTTCAGTTCTCAAGAACACTCTAATAAAGAATTCTATCATCCCATTTTACAGAGGGAAAAACCAGTCTGAGAATCTGCCTGGTCATACAGAGATGAAGCTGTAAGACAAGGCTGACCTCACACCTTCCTACTTCCGGTCTAACACTCTATTTACAATATCCTCTTATTTAATGACATTATTAGTCTATCTTGGAAACATGAGTGCATATTCCCAAGAATCCATTTTGTTCTGAAATTTTTATTGGTTGCAATGTATTGATATTATCCGTGAATCAGATTTATAGAAATATATCAGGTTTCTTTCTTCATATCAGGAAAGTTAAATGCAGGTTTTGTGTCCCTGCATTTTTAGTTTTTTTTTATTATAATTTTTTATGGTCAAAAAAGTCTTTGATAAAGATTTTTACATGTCATGTATTTAATGGAAAACAATTAAAAAGTTATGTAAACAGTGCAGTCAGTAAAATTTTATCTTTCAAATCATAACATTTTTCTTCAAGGTCTGTATATAGTGTTATGCTCTCCAAAGTAGATCTGGAGTACAGTTTGACTTCGAGATCTTCAAGGCAAAGCTCTACAGGATACAGATGCAAGTTCAATAGTAGCTTCTCTTACTTCCCTAGTTACATTTCTCTGCAATCTCTCCTGTGTCTGGAACACATTCTCCCTACGGTTATTTGAAGGCCGTGAGACTGAGGTACGAAGCACTGAGGTTTCTCTTGAAATGAGATTTCTGTTGTGCCCTAAACTATTACCAGGATTTCCCACCTGAGATGACTCTAGGACTGGTCTAGCAGTAAGACTGTTGAGTAAAGATCTATTCTGCTGTTTCTCCACAAGAAGTTTGGCTCTGACTGTGGCTACCTTCTCAGTTTCTGTCAGTTTCTCTGATAGTGATTTCCTAACTTGTGATTCTTTTAGATGGAGTTGCTTCTATTTTTTTTTTTTTTGGGGGGGGGGGGGAGAGGTTTTTGCTATAGGGCGCGTGCGCTCGCCAGACAGACAGAGACAGACAGAGAGACAGAAAGCGAGAAATCACCCCCCAGGGGGGATGGTCACGCTGCAATCCCTTCTCCTCCATTCTCCTCTCGGGATCTTGGGCACGCACGCACACGCGCCCGGCGTGAGTTTTAAGCCACCAGGTCCGGGACGCGAACCGCGATCAACTATGTGGGAGTCCAGCGACATAGCCATTACGCTAACTGCTGGTCCCCGAGTTGCTTCTATTTTTAAAATTCTGTTTCATTAGAAGCTTCTTGAGAAGCTCTTATTTTGGAGAGTTCAGGTTCTAGATCTTTCATTCGGAGTTCTATTTGACTTCTAAATGAAGCATGATTATTATCTCTTCACTGCCCTAAGTTTTCTTGAGATGCTGCTTGTGTCTTATTAACTTGAATATCCATTTCAAATTAACTGGGTTTTAAATGTTTTTGGAAACTAACTTCTCCATTTTCATATTTATTTCATTTCTTTCTTGTCATTTCCAAGAGTTTCTTAAATCCAGTTATCTTTTTCTCTAATTCACCATTTTTCTTTATTTCTTGATCCAAATTATATTCCAGATCGCTTTAACTCAATAAGTTTCTTCAAATGTCCCTTTTCATCCTCAGACATCTTCTTTCTTCTCCTTCTACTCCTCTAATCTTACTTCATTTCCACATGCAACAATCTCTGATATTAGGTCCTGTTTCTTTCTGAAATTATAATTTTTCAACTTACATACAGTAAAACTCACTCTTTTAAAACTTTGCTATAAGGTGCTCTGACACACCTTCCAGGGGGTTGAACATGCTCTAATTCTTTGTCTATTCTCATTTTGGGATTTGGGGCACACATACACCTGCCACTGGACCAAGACTCAGATTATGCTGTTGGCCATGTAGGATCCTGCCGCCTTCACCACTGCACCACCTCGTTGGCCCAAAATTCACTTTTTGTGGTACCAAGTTCTACAGATTTTGTCTAAGGCATGGAGTCATGTTTCCACCACCACAGTTGTGATACAGAACAGTTCCATTATCCCCCAAATTCTCTTCTGTAGCCCATTCCCTTTCTTCTGTCCTAAATCCCTGGAAATCACTGATATGTGTTCTCATCACTATAGTTTCACATTTTACAGAATGTTATATAAATGGAATTACGTAATATGTAACTTTGGGGGATTTAACTTCTTCGACAGAAAAATTCACTTGAGATATAGCTATGTTATATCATGAATCAATATTTTGTTTCTTTTATTGCAGAGTAAAATTCCATTGCATTAATGTACTGTGATTTGTTTAAATATTCAACAATTGAGATACTAATGATTTTGTTCCCTTTATTTATGATTAAGAATAAAGCTCCTATATATTCAGAAACAGGTTTTTGTGTGATTTTAAGTTTTTTTTTTTTTCTTTAGGAAAAATACCTAGAAGGATTGTTGGGCCATATGCAAAGTGTATGCTTAAGTTTACAAGAAATTGCCAAACTCTGTACGAGAGCAGTTTACCATTTTGATCAGCAAAGATGTCCAGTTGCTTCACATCCTCACCAGCATTTGATATTGTTAGTTTTTATTTCCAATTTTGTATTAGCTAGGCTAATAAGTATAAATCATCATTTCACATGGTTTTAAGTCACATTTCCCTAAAGATTAATTTTGTTGAGCAAATTTTCATGTTCTTGTGTGTGTCATCAAAATATCTTTCTTGATGCAGTTTTCAGGTCTTTTGCTCCTTTTTATACTGAGTTACTTACTTTTTATTGGTTTATTTTTTAAAATTTTAGAATTCTAAACACAAGTCCTTCATGAGAAATGTGATTTGCAAATACTTCTCTGTGTTGATCTTTCACTTTTCATAATAGTTCTATTGCGGAAAAAAGTCTTAATTTATACTAAGTTATCTGAAAATTCATGATGCATTTTTACATAGAAAAGTAAGTCATAACTTTTCCAATAGCCCAGTATAATTTATCAACTTTTCTATTTTGTTATCATGCTTCTTGTTATGATGTAAGAACTCTGACTAACCCAAGACTATAAAGATTTTCATCTATACGTTTTTCTACAAGTTTTAGAGTTTACACTTTACATTTAACCTCAGACTCCATTTGACTTAACCTTTTCTTTTTCACAAAGATTTTTGCTATAAGGCATGTGTACTGGCTGAAGAGGCAGCGAGACAGCAAGTGAGAAATCACCCTCCCAGGGAGAGTGGCCACATCGCAATCCTTTCTCCTCCATTCTCCTCTCAGAATTTTGGGCGCGCATGCGCACACACACCTCTTGGGTGAGTTTCAAGTCTCCAGGTCTGGGACTCGACCCATGGTCAGTCACGTGGAAGCCCAGTGCCTTAACCACCATGCAACTGACTGGCCTGACTTAACTTTTATAAAAAAAAATGTGTGGTATGTTTTACATCAATTTTTTCTGAATTAGGTGTCTAATTGTTTCAGCAGTTTCTTAAAAATAACCTTTTCCTTTTTGGATGGTCTTTACATATTGGCCAAATATTAGTGTACTATTTGTTTGAGTTTATTTCTAGACTATTTGTTTTGTACATTAATTTATGTTTCTGTATCTTAATCAGTAACACTTTATTTATTTATTTATTTATTTATTTATTTATTTATTTATTTATTTATTTATTTTGGAGAGGTTTTCGCTATAGGGCGCGTGTGCTCGCCAGACAGACAGAGAGAGACATAGAGACAGAAAGCGAGAAATCACCCCCCAGGGGGGAAGGTCATGCCGCAATCCCTTCTTCTCCATTCTCCTCTCGGGATCTTGGGCACGCACGCACACGCGCCCAGCGTGAGTTTTAAGCCACCGGGTCCGGGACACGAACCGCGGTCGACTACGTGGGAGTCCAGCGACATAGCCATTACGCTAACTGCTGGCTCCCAATCAGTAACACATTATTTTGATTAATCTTTGTTCTACATCTTGAAATAAGGAAGTATTCTAAATTTGTTCTGAAGGGCAACAAACGTGGAGGATATGGGCAGAATTGGAGGTATCCCACTTTATATTATTGGAAATTTAGTCACATGGCCACACGTAAGTGTAAGGGGTACTAGGAAACACCGTCAAGTTCTATTCAATGGAAGAAGAGGAACCAAGTTTGGTAAATAGCCAGTTTCTGCAACAGAGATCAATGAATATATTATTTGATGTTTAGTGACAGTATAGCCAGGATAAACTAATTTTACTTCAACTCTACTTTTCAACTTCATCTTTCGTAATTCCTTAAAGAAACTTAATGAAACAATGACACATTCTTAAATTCGATGATTATTTTTCTATTTTTTCTGCTTTATCTCTACTCAAAAATACCATTATCACACACAGGAGATCTCAGAGGGCATCTACATATTTCTGGATTCCTAACATTAGGTATTCACTCTCTTTTTTTTTTTTTTGACTCTTCATATTACTTTATACTGATAATATTGTAATTATAATTGTCTTTTCTTCATAATTATTTATGTACTCTTAAAGCTTCTACTAGGTTTAAAGTCCTTGAAGAGACCAGCCTTAGCTTATAAGTATGTGAAATTCATTTCTGTATTCCTAATGCGAGAACTCTGTAAACATGTGTTTTATTGTTGATGGTTCAGCCAAATGGCCCTAACGTTCTTAGCGAATTAAACTGAAGTCACCATCGGGCCAGCACTGGAATTCATATGGCATCTTGTCACAGTAGCGTGCTGTTTCCAGGGCCAGAGCTTTGCTCTCTAAATCACAGCCCCTAAATCTGCCAGAGGGAAGGAAGTAGCTGGAAGAAGAGGGTTGGGGAACTGCTTTCTACAGCCCAGACCTTCTGGTCACCCTTAATGGCCATGACATAAAAAACAAACAGACAAAAACCTAAAAAATGATCAGTTTGTCATTGCCAAGAGAAAGAAATAAAGTCATCCTTCTGTTACTTCCTACCCTTCTTGTCCACCATAGACCAATCATAATTTTCAAAGGGAGTTGGAGGAGGAAGAAAAGAAACACAGAATGAAATAAGGAGGATGATGCTGAGCCTAAAGTGACTCAAAATACTCTTTGGTCTATGTGAGTCAACTGACAGAGTCATAGCAAAAATGAGAAGCGTTTTCTGGCTCAAATCTCATTAATTAAATTACGAAGTTTAATTCCATTAATTAATTTAGCCCACAGTATTCTAGTAGAGCTACTGGGCACTCTTAGCAATTTATTCTTTTTTTAATCTAATTTCTGTTGTGGACAGTCCCTGTCTACTTTGATTTCTTCCAGGCACCATTTTATGGCACAATGTCTATTTTTATCTTAGGTGGATGTTGTGCCTAAAAAATGACTTATAAATAGGCAGTATAAGTATTTTTAATTAATATTACATTTGCTTTTTTATTTCTAAGCAAAACTGATGATATTGGTTAATAATTCATACACAATATATTAATGACTATTTCATCTTATTATCCCAAAGGTACCATCTCTCTTAAAATGTTATAACCTAGTTACTAAAACTAGATTATAACATGTACAAATCTGTAGTCATCTCCTTTTTAAATAAATATTTATTTATTTAATTCCATTTTCTATTATTATTATTTTTCAATTTGACCAGAGAGAGAGAAAGGGAAAGTGAGAAAGCAAGCTGCCAGGTCCAGGGCCAGAATCGCAGTCAACCATGAAGGAGTCCAGCACCTTAACCACCATGCCACCTCTGGTTCCCCCAGAATATTTTTAATTAAAAAAAATAGGCTAGCCATTACCTCATAGAATAAAATTCCAGTTTCCTAGTAAACATGGCCTTCAAAATGTTCTTTAGTTCTAATTAAATCATGGAGCTCTTGTTTGTTTTTAACTTGAATCTACAGAAAGTTTCAGAAAAGAACAAATGTATTTACAGACAACTTTCTTCTCAGAATATTATCCTGTTTTATCATCTATTCAATGAACTCTCCACCTCGCAGAATTGAAGGCCTGCTGTTCTGCAGTTTGATCTCTAACCTCCTCCAGAGCTAATCCCTGAGCACGCCTTCCATATTGTTTCAGCTCCCAGAATGCCTTTGTCCTCATCCTTTCTATTTAACCACACCTTCCCCTATACAAAACGTACACCACAAAACAGTGTGACTTCTCAGCCACTGTACAGCCTGCAGCCCACGGCTCAGGTGCTTCTCGTTCTTTGCACCGCCAGCAGATGCCAATGTCCTCAGAGCCACTCCTGTATTCTGTAAACGCCTTGTGTAGGCAGCTTTTCGGACGGCTTCCAGGGAGGCCTGACTCCTGGTACTCATGCTTTTGTGTAGGCTCCTCCCTGGAGTGTGAACTGGACCCAGTTACTGGCACAACCAAACTGACAGAATGTCACATCCAGCATCAGACTGCACAAAGACTCCAGCTCCCATCCTGCTCGCCCTCCTTTGTCCTCTCACTTGCTCACTCCTAGGTGAAACTTGCCCTACAGTGAAATGCTCTGGGATGGGGCCATGCACAGGAAATGAGGCACTGGCCAGCATCCTGAGGAACTCTGCTGATCCAATAACTGAGAGAGGAGTACAGCCCAAGCGGCTGCCATCGCTTCCTTGTGGGCTGGGAGACTGGAGAGAAGGGTGAACCCAGCTTCAGTCCGGGCCACCAGTGGGGAGGTGTTACTGGGGCTTCGCAGTTCCCAGCTCCAGGTGCAGAGAGGAGAAGAGGCAAGGGAGAGTAAGACAGGGCTTTTCTGGAGACACAGACAACCCTGAGAGCCAGGGAGAAGCAACACTTCCCTGCGGCTCTCTCATCCTTCTAGTATTTGCATAATGACTGAGTAATTGGAATAATGATTACTACTAATCATTGCCTCTTATTGCCAAAACTAATGTGATTAAAAAATATTTTAATATGCAGTCACACATCACTAAATGATGGGGGAGGTTCTGAGAAATGCATCACTATGGGTCCATCACTATGGGTCCATCGATGAGGGTCCATCACTGTGGGTCCATCGCTATGGGTCCATCGATGAGGGTCCATCACTGTGGGTCCATCACTATGGGTCCATCGATGAGGGTCCATCACTGTGGGTCCATCACTATGGGTCCATCGATGAGGGTCCATCACTGTGGGTCCATCGCTATGGGTCCATCACTGAGGGTCCATCACTGTGGGTCCATCTCTATGGGTCCACTGATGAGGGTCCATCACTGTAGGTCCATCACTATGGGTCCATCGATGAGGGTCCATCACTGTGGGCCCATCGCTGTGGGTCTATCAATGAGGGTCCATCACTGTGGGTCCATCTCTATGGGTCCATCGATGAGGGTCCATCACTGTGGGTCCATTGCTATGGGTCCATCACTGAGGGTCCATCACTGTGGGCCCATCGCTGTGGGTCTATCAATGAGGGTCCATCACTGTGGGTCCATCTCTATGGGTCCACTGATGAGGGTCCATCACTGTAGGTCCATCACTATGGGTCCATCGATGAGAGCCCATCACTGTGGGTCCATCACTATGGGTCCATTGATGAGGGTCCATCACTGTGGGTCCATTGCTATGGGTCGATCACTGAGGGTCCATCATTATGGGTCCATCGCTGTGGGTCTATCAATGAGGGTCCATCACTGTGAGTCCATCAATGAGGGTCCATCGCTGTGGGCCCATCACTGTGGGTCCATTGCTCTGGGTCCAGTGCTGTGGGTCCATTGCTGTGCAAACATCAGAGTGTTCTACTCAAACCTGGGTGCTATAGCCTACTACTCACTGAGGCTATACTTACTGCCTGTTACTGTCACGTGGGACTACTATCATATATGTGTTTGTCACTGACCAATAGCATATGATGTGCATAATGGATGTGCATAATGTTGAACCAGTAGTAATTATATTCCAAAGAACAAAGACATCATTCAACCACTCTTCTTACCTATTTATATAGACTGGAAAACAGCTGTAAACCATAGTCCTTGCCAAATACAGCAAATGATAATTGCTTCATCAAAAGTTATCACTGAGGGGGCCAGCAGGTGGCATGGGGGTGAAGCTGCTGGATTCCCACATGTTTGAATATGGTTCAAGTCCCAGACATGGTGGTTCGAAAATAGCGCCAGGTACATGTGTGCATGTACCCAAAATTCCAAAAGAAGGGTAAAGAGAAGAGACTGTGGTGTAGCCGTCCCTGAGAGGGTGATTTCTCACTTTCCCTCTCTCTGTCTCTCTACAGTGAGCATATGCACCCTGTGGAGGAAAAAAAAAATAGAAAAGAAAAAAAGTTACCACTGCGTGTCTATGAAGTACTCTCTCAAAATTAGAGACACATATTTCTTCATGCTGTATTTATTGGTGCCTAGAGCATAAAGGAATTTGGAGGCAACCCAAAGATCCTTTTTCCTTTTCTATTTTCCTTGCCTCCATTTTTATATGAACTTTACGCAATTATTCTTATACTATATCCTGAACAAAATTCCATTTTGTTTTTGTATTCGGTATATTTAGAAGCTATGGAAATGATAGGAATATATGTAATTATAAAGGAAAAATACCAAGTATCATTTTGGGAAAAATATGCACTTATAATACCTAATAATCTGCAGGTTTTCTGTGCTGCCTTCCAAGACTCACAAGGTTAAAAGAAAAAGTGATTATCTTGCTCCATATACGAGTTTCAGAGGCAACCTGAACAGGGAATAAAGGCACAGACTCTAGAGATACCATGCCTGGTTCCACAGCTTGCTCCTCCCAGTGCAAATACAGGATTCTGCACAACAATTTATCTTTTGATGCGGGCTTTTAAATCCAGACTCATGTTTCCTGTGCCAGTAATATTCTCCTATAAACTTAGTAGGTCTCCGTTCTATCTACTTCCCAAGTGAGACCCATGTGCCATCTACTACAACCAATACTATATTTAGGCAAAAAAAATTCTCAAGACTTCCTGTTCTGTTTCCTCAAACCCATGTTGTACTCTCAAGGAGATGTCAGTTACTTAGGTCAACTTGAGCAATAGGTGACAAGTGTATCTGTTTAATCTGACCTTCACTACAGAAACAACTCATTCTTTTCAGTTGAGAAAATTTGCAATATCTTTGGTGCTTAAATCTTTTTTTTCAATCCTGGCTTTCACCATCTACACCTAGAAACTATAAGGTTTTACACACTTTTATTGTTCCAGGGAACCAGCAGATGATGTAATGGTTATGTCACTGGACACCCATGTAGTCGACCACGGTTCGAGTCCCAGATCCAATGGCTTAAAACTCACACCAGGCACAGGTGCATGTATGGCCATGATCCTCAGTGGAGAATGGAGGAGAAAGGATTTAGCATGGCCATTCCCCCTGGTGGGTGGGGAGGGTGATTTCTTGCTTTCTGTCTCTCTGTCTCTCTGGTGAGGGCAGGCACCCCGTGACAAAAATCTCACTCGAAGAAAAATAAATAAATAATAAAGAAAAAAAAAAGAAAGAAAAGAAAAGAAAAAAGAAAAAGAAAAGACGTATTGTTCCAAATCCTGGTACCCTTTAAATTTGTTTTGCATCCAGTTGCAAGACAGCCAAGACTTTCTTGAGCTCATCATTTCCTTGTCACTTGTCAAACATAGCCTAATGTACAGAACATAACTAACGTAACTAAGATACAGAAATACACAATTGCTTTCCCACCACTTTCTCTGTAAGATCAGTAAAGCATGTGGTCTACTTTCCAAATGATCACAGGCAAAAGCTGCCCCAAATACTTCAGGACCAAATTACTGCTGCAGCACCACCTTCCTAGCCTCTGGTGTCGGGTTCCTGGCCATTAGCCTCCTGACTTAACCCAATGCCTCACATATTAGGCTTCTACCATGGCGTCACCACACTTGAAAGGACAGATTTATGTAAAAGTCAATGTTTGTTACAAACAACCCCAAAGTGTTTGGTTGATTACCACAAGTGTTTGTTTACACGTGCAATTATGCAACACATGGAGTCTTTGCTGCCCAGCTGGCCCATAGGGCTCTCTTCCACACAGTGATGGGTACTCAGATGTCTTCCAACTCAGAGTTTCTCTATTCCCTAGGACTTCAAGTCCTTTACTAAATTTCCATAATTCAAATGATAGGCACTAAATAAAGAAGACATACAAGATTACAAGGGAGTTATTTTTAGTGATCAAATTTTTAACTGGCATATATCACTCCTAACCACTTTCCACTGGACAAATCTTAGTCATGTAACTATCTAACAGCAAGTCTAATATCCAACAAGAATTCTCAGCCAGCTATGTGCCTATGAGGAAAAGAGAAGCAGGGTTTGTTGAGCACTTTATGGTCTCTGAATAAGGTTTCTATTTTGGTAGTTCTTGCCACATTCTTTATCAGAAATATAAAGATGACTTTTCTGTCAGCACTGTATGAGAGTTTCCATATTCCTCACAATCTCATCATCCTTGGTATTATTACCTTTAATAACTGTCATTCTGGAATGTAAGACATGTGATTTCATAATTTTTTACATTTTACTTGCTATTATGAGTTTGAAATCTTGACCATTTATTGGTCATCCATATGGGAGATTTTATTTGGTCATATTAACTGTACGTTTGTTACAAGATCATTCAGCTTTTTTTTTTTTTGAGGATTTTTTATTTATTTATCTATTTTTTTGGTATAGGGTACATGCACTCACTAGAGAGACAGGGAGATAGAGAGAGACAAAAAAAATGAGAAATCACCCCCTAAGGGGATGGTCATGCCACAATCCCTTCTCCTCCATTTTCCTCTAGGGATTTTGGGCACACATGCACATGCACCCAGCATGAGTTCTAAGCCACCAGATCAGTCCAGGATTCAAACTGAGGTCAACTACATGGGAGTCCAGTGACATAACCATGACTACATCTGTTGTTCCCACATTCAGCTTTTTAACCACTGTAAGTAATTTAGTAATTTTATTCTGTGTGTGTGTGTGTGTAATTCTTTTCTTTGCACTTAAGTTAAACACTTTTCATAGATATGTTTACTGTCTCTATGAATTCTCTTTTTATATATCAGCTTAACTCCTTACCATTTTTAAAGTATTATTTTTTTCACTCTAAATTGTCTTAATTCTGCCAATTCACTCTCATGTAATTATCATACAATCTTACTGATAACCTGCTGTGATTAAAATAAATTTATCCTCTACTTTCCATGTAATACAAAACCATTATATATATATTTTTTGATATAAATCTCTTTCAAGATTATGATCTTCATGTGGCCTTAATTTACTTTGTTAATTACAACATCTCTGTTGTAGATGATTGTGTACATTTACTCTCATTAGAATTGGAACATCACTTTTTGGACTTGTTTTTGATCCCTGAAAATACATGTTGATTCCTTTTTAATCATCGTCCATGTTTTTCTCTAAGTTCAATTTAAAACCTTCCCTTAAAAAGTCAGATGTTTTGTAGATTTATCTGATCCAAACTGTCTTTCATCTGCCTGTGGAAGATGGAATAAAGAATAATAACACTTGGGACAATTTGAATGTCTACATTTATTGAACTCACTACATTTAAGAAAGTACCATTAAGCTAAGTTAATGGTAACTTATTCCATTAGGCAGTGATTGTCTGTTCTAGCTCTTAATGAATAAAGTTACTTTGGTAAGAGGACCCAGCCTATTTTAATAATGACCAGCATCCTTTCTTTATAAAGCTATTTTTCCTGCTTTATATTTGCTGCTGTTAAGCCATAGCTGCAGAAAATGGCTTTTAGGACACACTTTCTTGACAATGGACAATACTCTACTCTATACTTCTCAAATTGAGCTGATACCTCTTGGCATGGACAGTTCCTCCACAGTACTGAGCTCAGCTTGAGGGCTTAAAGTAAAACTGTACAGCAAGGAGGTGTTGGATATGTTAGAGATTAGTGTGAATGGAAACAAACCTCACACTATTGACATATGTGAATGGGATCAAATATATATCAAGTGTGCATGTATTTGAAATAATACTAATACAAAAATATATAATGATTCAACATATGATTCTTCAAGATGACAATTTTGCCAAATTCATACATATTCAGTAGAAACCATACTTGGAGTATCCATACAATGACTCTGTTTTTTACTTTAAAAAAGTATTGAAGATGCTGTAAGAAATATTCAACACAATTTCCAATTTGAGGTTAATGTAGTGTTTTAGCACATTTAAAGGAGCCTAGGTTAAGATGAGACATCTGGTAGGTTAGGTATATTAAACACACTTTTCACTTAAGATATTTTCAACATGCAATGGGTTTATCAGAACACGACCCCGTCATAAGTTCAGGAGTATCTGTGTATGAAAATCCTCTGCTTCTTATTAAAGGCGATAAAACAATGGGACCAGCAGTTAGCGTAAAGGCTACATTGCTGGACTCTCATATAGTCGACCACGGTTCGAGTCCCGAACCCAGTGACTTAAACTCACGACGGGCGTGTGTGCGTGCATGCCCAAGATCCCAAGAGGAGAATGGAGGAGAAGGGATTGCAGCGTGGCCATCCCCCCTGAGGAGTGATTTCTTGCTTTCTGTCTCTCTGTCTCTCTCTGTCTTTACGGCGAGCGCACGTGCCCTATAGCAAAAACCTCTTAAAAAAAAGAAAGTGATAAAACTAAATTAACAGATAACTGGGAGAACAGATAATGACCACTGGACTCACACAGTTAATAGTCAGAATATTGGATGTGATTACTGAGAAAATTGTCTGCCTCAGTATGTTAAACCATAGTGGTTTAAAAATTGTTGGCTTAAAATTACAGCCATCACTGGGGCCAGGAGGTGGTGTGGTAGCTGAGGCATTGGACTCTCATATGGCTGACCCTGGTTCAAATTCTGAACCTGGTAGTTTGCTTCCTCACTTTTCCTCTCTCTCTCTCGCTCTGGTGAAGTTAAAAATAATAATAATAAAATTAAATAATTCTTTTAAAAATGTACAGCAATAATTCAATTTGTTCACAAATCTGCAATTGGGGAAAGTTTCAGAGGGATGATTAATCACTGCTCTCTGCAAAATAAGCAGGCATTGCTTAATTAAAGCTGAAAAACCCTTTTCCAAGAAGGTATAGGCCATGGATGGCAAATTAGTGCTGGCTCAGCAGAGATCTTGGCTATGGTCCGGGAGGTCTAGTTTCTTTTCTACATAAATCTGTCCATTAGCCTCTTACACTTCACAGCTAACCGTGGCGTCTGGGTTTCAAGAGCAAGCCTTCCAGAGAACCACTGTACCACTCCTCATGACACGACTCAGAAGTTACATCGGCTCTTTTCCACTATAAACCTAATCACATTCACATTCAAGGAGAGGGAATGTAGTAGCCCTTATCTGTTTTGTAAACTTTCTTTCTTTCAAGAGAGAGAGGCGTCAAAAGAGACAGAAAAGACCACCTAAAGTGAGAGGGTCTCCACATGGCAACACTTCCCCTAGCCCAGCAGCCAGCCAGGATCATGGACACCCTCACAGGCACACCCAGCATGTTCAGGTAGGCCTGGCCACGAACCCAGAGCCTTCCCACTTGGCCTCCAGTACCACACAGCATCTCCCTACAGCCGGTACCACAGTGGCTGGACCTAGACTTTATCCCTTGATAAAATGAATGTTCAGAACCAGCAGTTGGTGTAATGGCTATTTCTCTGGACTCCCATGTGGTCGATCACGGTTCAAGTCCCGGACCCAGTAGCTTAAACTCACACCAGGCATGTGTGTGTGTATGCCCAAGATCCTGAGAGAAGAATGGAAGAGAAGGGATTGTGGCGTGGCCATCCCCTTTGGGGGTGACTTCTCACTTTCTCTCTCTCTGTCTTTCTCTGTCTTTCTGGTGAGCACACGCACCCTAGAGCAAAAACTTCTCCAAAAAAAAAAAAAAAAAAAAAAAGAATGTTCAAGTTGTAAAAGGAGACTGTGAAAAGGGAGATATTATCATGGCTAGATTTTGGAAAATATATCCCCCACATAATCAAAATAATCTCATTCATATCCTTGATCTCAGATCCATTAGACTCAGTAGAAACTATAGTTTTAAAATGCATTCATTAAGATTTATTTTTCAAATCTTATCTCATGTCACATATTTCTAGGAAAGTAGAAAATTTTTAAATGATACAATCTTCCTGATGAAACCTCTGTGAACACTGTGTACGTGAAAGAATTAACCAAGTATCTTTAGAGTCACTTATCTGAGTAGATCGTTATGAGGAAGCATGAAACTGGTTACAAACTAAATCAAGTAAAACTTCTTTTGTTGTTTTATTTGATATCTTTTTAATTATATTTATTTTATAGTTCACACTATGCTTTCTATAATGCATTCTTGATTTAATAGTTAAAATAATTTTTATTGATTAAGTATGCATTTTTTATTAATCAGAAGATATAGTGCATTTTTTATTAATCAGCAGATATAGTCAAATCATAATGGAAAAAAGAATAAAGTTTATTATAAATAAAGTTTTGGGGAGGTCTTGAGGGGAAAAAATAAGCATTTATTGCCTTAAAACACAAAAAGGGGCAGTGGAGATATTCCTGTCTTAGAAAACAGAATTTAAGCTTTTTTCTCATTGCTGTTTATAAATACTATCATCCTATGGGGACATTTTTTATAATACCTATAATAAAAAAGCTAAATTATAATTAAAAGTACCAGATTATAATTAAGCTCCCACTTAATAAAAGTGAGATTGAATTCTCGCTTTTCAAAACAAATTTCCTTATGATTCTTTCCTATTGAAATTCTATTTCCGAAAATAAAAAATGTATTCAAAATAATTAGAACTCAGTAACAATGGCCTAATTTAGAATGTATTTTCATAATTTATAAAAGCTAGAAATAATAACCTGGTACCATCTGAACCATGTTCAGTAAAATATACATAAAACCAGTTTGACTGCATTAAAATATGTTTTAGGGAAAATATTTGACAAGATAAACAACCTGGGAAATTTCGTCGTCTGTATGGTGACCACCTGAACTGATCTATTACCTTTTGCTGATCTCCTTATGGGATACATGAGTAGAAGAACTCAGGTTTTCAATTTAGCACATGGACTTGTTGTCTTAACACAGGAACATAAAGAATATTGAATGTTAAGAGTCTGAAATACCGTGGTGACAGTTCGCTTATTCAAACAAATCTCACTTCTTTGGAATATAGCCAAAATCCTAGAAGTAAGCAGCCAAAACAGACAGATATAAACCCACATGAGAGTCTCGCAGGTATTCAATCACTGCCAATTTACCATCATTTCAGGCAATGTCCTATCAAGCTCGATTAGGGCTCTCCAACAACAGAACAAGAACCACGGAGGCCCTCGGCAGCATGAGAGGATATGGAAGGGAGAAGAGATCTACTGAGTGCTTCTTAGGTATCAGGAATCCTGCTACGTCTTACAGAGACATTGTTCGTGTAATTCACACAACAGACAGGTCCCCATAGCCTCATTTTACAAGTGAAGATGATGGGCCTCATTTTGTTTGAATAACCTGCCCACCATGCAAGATTCAGGTGACAGCTCAAGTCTGACTGACTCCACGGCTCATTCCGGTTTCACTGTAAGTGTCCTGTCCTGTTTCCCCTGGGAAGACCAGAAGTGACTACGGTGGCAGGTGTCCTGACTACAGGATGATTCTTGACAGCTTGACATCAAGAGAATCAAACACCACAGGATGACATAGACCCGAGTGTCAGTCTGGCATCAGTTATGTTTAAGGACAAACTTTCCAACACAGCTTAAAGGCCTCACTCCATAACAACCCAGATGAATAACTAACACTGATTATTCCTTTCCACAAAAGACTGTGTCATAGCATTCAGAAACATTTTCCTGTCTAAAATTTTTACACAATATATACATACATTTGTATATACATATTTTAACTCTATGGACAGATATAATATGTATACACATATGTATGGATGTGTTAGGGTAACAGGCCAGGACTCAGTGACTAGGGCCCCAGATCATTATGTCAACTTCAAAAGAAGCATTTAAGTATATTTTCAATTCTTAAAGATTAAAATTCATAAAAATAAACTATTTTATACTTACAGAACTCTTTAAAAAAAGAATAACTGCCCTTATTTTAAATTATTCAACTAAGAGGGGGGAAATGGCTACTTTTTTCAAAGAGATTATCAAAATCTCCTTTTCACAATAATGAAACTCTCTGTATTTTGGCCCTCAATTTGTCACTCCCTGATTATTCACATTTTGTTAACTTCATATTGCCACGTTGTTCACCACACTGCTTTTCTTACTGGGCTCATTCAAATAATAAATTCCTCCTGGATTGGTTGTGCTCTTAGTCTTCTTTTTGTTAAAACCAAACTGCAATTGATCTTTCATGCTTATTTTTCTAGGTCCTGAGGGTACTCCCTTTATATTGTATACCTTACATGGAAATAAAAAAATAGTGCTTGCCATTTAAACAGATTTGTTACTTCTAAATAGAATGAATAATGCCATAAAAACAACACAGGCATTGAACAGAATTGGTTCAAAGTTTAGGACTGCACTAGTGGAATATCAGGAATTGCTAACAGTCTCTTTCAGTTGGCTTGTCCTTGTCTGAGATAATCTAGTATCCAGGCTCCAAAGTAGAATATTGAAAGGGATTTGGTGGCTCGTGTAGAAAATGTGAGATGATACACAGATCTATATCTCTCCTGATCTTGGGAGGTTCCTTTTTTTTTTTAAGAATTATTTATTTTATTTTATTAGTTTTTATAATTTTTAAATTTGTTAAAGGAAATGTGCACACTCCAGAGAACCAGAGTAAGAGAGAGAGAAATTGAGAAAGCAAGTTACCAGGTCTGAGACTCAACCACAGTTGGCCATGTGGGAGTCCAGCACCTCAACCACCATGCCACCTGCCGGCTCAGAAGGTTCTTGCCAGTATCTTTTAATAAGTATTTTTTTTTTTTAATATCAGATCCAGAGTTTTTTCAGAACTGAATGTTTCTTTCTTAAGAGTGTCTGACTACATATTCATTCAATTTAAACATTTTAAATTATGACTGATCCCTAACAAACTGTGTGAGAAAGGCAGTCAGTGACTGGGTAGATTTCTTATACTAGGGCAACAGGAAATCTGGAGTTAGCACCAGAAGGCTCAGGGATAGGTTTGATTGTCAAAAAACAAAGACTTCAAGGGAAACATATTTTTGTCTTTAAAACCATCTGCTTCGGATGCCATTCCCTTGGTCCACTTACACTTTCTGATGGCAACTTCAGGTCCTTCTTTACTGACTTAATTACTGTTTCCTTCCCTTGGACTCTAATCATACACTTCCCATTTCTACCAGGATGAGCCCTTAGCAGTATTGCTGTAGTTTTCTGTATGTTAGATTCACTTACAAGTTCATAGAGGAATTGTACCAAATCTATTTTTTTTTTTTTTTTTTTGAGAGAGAGGTTTTAGCTATAGGGTACATGAGCTCACCAGACAGACAGAGAGAGACAGAGAGATCGAAAGCAAGAAATCACCCCCCAGGGGGGATGGTCACGCCGCAATCCCTTCTCTTCCATTCTCCTCTTGGGATCTTGGGCATGCACGCACACACGCCCAGCGTGAGTTTAAGCCACCAGGTGCGGGACTCGAACCACGGTCGACTACGTGGGAGTCCAGCGACATAGCCATTATGCTAACTGCTGGTCCCCCAAATCGATTTTTTAAGAGATTTTTACTATAAGGTACACGTGCTTGCAGAGAGACAGAGAGACAGAAAGCGAGAAATCAGCCATGCTGCAATCCCATCTCCTCCAATCTCCTCTCGAGATTTTGGGCACACGTGCACATGCACCTGGCCTGAGTTTTAAGCTGCTGTATTTGGAACTCAAACCATGGTTGATTACATGGGAGTCCAGCAACATAACCATTACACCATCTCCAGGTCCCAATAGATTTGTTTGTTTGTTGTTGAATCTTACTTTGTACCTATTACAATGCCTGCACAGAATAGAAACTCAAGGAATGTTCGTTGAAATGACCTAGACTATCAAAGTTGTTGATTGAATGTGACCAAAAAGTAAAGCTCATCATGTAATTTGATTCTGATCCATAACATCAAAGGTACTTCCATCCACACTCTGAAATCTGCTTTATGATGGGGATTTCTGCAATCACTACAAAAGAGAGAGAGAAAGTGTACATGTATGCATGCATGTGTGCACATGTGTCATTTATTTACAAATAATTCTAATGCAATTTGTTAGGATTAAATAGATTGTCTATAAAATAGCAAGTGTTTTTTATTTTTTTAGTGAGTTTTAGAGGATTCATAACCAAAAATGAGTATTCTACTTCAAAGAGTCCCCTTGGGAGGAACACAATTTATTCCATTTTACTGTCTTTGCTCAGAGCATTTTTGAAATGAAACTTCTCTTAAGAATTTGACTTTAGAATTTACTGTGGAAGAAAATTTTCAACCTCATTACTTCATAATCACAAAACATGGTCTCTGATCTTGAACCTTTATTCTCCCCCCTTTTTTTTTGGTCCTCTTTCCTAATTTTCTGATGTTAAGTTTGTCCATTTCCTTTTTATTCCCAATTTATTAAAAAAAATTAAAAGAATAGCCACTCAGAAATGGGTGAAAGTAGTAGGCTTTGGAAAGCCTTTGTGAAGCAGAGAAAGCACGGAATAGTTGTTAGACTGTTAACATTTGCAGTCCATTCAAGATGCATCAAGTACCTTGACAAGTACTTTACATGAAATAACTTGTTTCTGTCCCAAACCACATGACATGACTGCTGTAATTATGTGCCATTAATGAGAGAAGTTATTTGCCCTAAGTCTTGCAGCTAGGTAAGTGATAAAACAAATTCTAACTCGGTCACCTTGATCTCAAGTTTGGAGCTTGTGTAACTACCCCATGTAGTTTAGATGGTTTCAGTATAGCTGGGAGATTAGTTGACATTCCACCAGCTCTGCTAGAGTACTCTAGCATGAAATTCCTTATCTTCTGTTTTTGAATCAGGCCATTTGTGGGAAAATTTTCTATGCTTTTCACCTTTCTCTCAGTTCACTTACATTATGCTGTATTTGAATGAATGAATGAATACTGATAGAGATCAGAACATTCCACCGCTGAATTGCCAGAGGGCACGTGTGCTTGCCAGAGACAGACAGACAGAAAAAAGGCACCCCACAGTGGGGCATGGCCAAGCTCCACTCTCTTTTCCGACCCATCAAGATCATGAGCACACATTTGGCATGTTTTACAAGCTATCAGGACCAGGATTTGAACTGTGGTTGCCCTTGTGGAATCTGGCATTCTATGTGCAGTACTCAACCATTGCACTATGTGATTGGCTCCTCCTATCTATTCTTCTAAGAGTCCAATTATTTTCCTCCAAATCAGTTATTCTTCCCTAAGTGGCCTATGTTCCCTTCCGCTTCCCTTATTAAGACGGCATCTAGGGGCTGGTAGGTGGCGGTGCTGAAGACGCTGGACTCCTACATGGCCAAGCATAGTCTGAGTTCTGAACCTGGCAGCGTGCTTTCTCACTTTCTCTCTCTCTCTTTCTCTCTCTCTCTCTCTCTCTCTCTCTCTGTCTCCATCTTGTCAAATTAAAAAATAATAATTAATAAAATTAAATAAATCTTATAAAAAACGATGGCATATAAACTCTCAAATTTCACCTCTTTCTTAGGCATTCACTTTTTCTTGTGAAGCCTCCATGCCCATAGTACTAAAAATTAATACATGTCTATTCCTTTTATCCTCTTTTATAAAAAAAAATTTGCCAGAGGGCCTCTGTGTTCAACAGTAAGAGACAGAGAAAGAAAGGATCCCCCATAGGGGATGGTCATGCAACAACCCCTTCTCCTCCATTCTCCTTTCAGAATTTTGGACATACACATAGCACACACATGCACCCAGTGTACTCTTCAAGCTGCCAGGTCCAGGTCTTTAACCACATAGCTAGCCATATGGGGTCCAGTACCTTAACTACCATGTCACTAGTTGGCCCTCTTTCCTCCTGTTAATCTGCCTATTGTCGGTTTATTTTATAGACCCAGCTATTGAACCTAGAAAGGTAGACGGATGTTTTTCCTCTCTGTAATATTGATTATGATTGGAGGACCCAAATGCCCATTGGATCCTACACTTCCTGATATGTATGTTTGTGAGCTGAAAGTAATACTGCATTCATAACAGAGGATGGAGGTCACCTCCTTAGGGTAAAGGCAACAGTCTTTCTGGTTTACACTGCCTGTCCTAGTAACTTTTCTTCTACATCCCTCCAAAAAGATGCATGACTACTATGGTAAACTAGGAGGAGACAGAAAAAATGAAATAGATTGTAAAAAAAAATTGGAGAAAATGAAACCAAATTTCTTATACCCTATATAAATCTGAGTATACCACTGAGACAAGTCTAAAACATGATTATTTCCAGTATCCTGAGCAACTCATTGGCTTAATGAAGAAAATAAAAATCTGTCCAATTTGATTACTTATGTTATCTTTTAAGGTAACTCCATGCCACATTGGGTTATGATAATGAGGAGGAAGCTCCTATGTAAGAGGGGACTTTATATCTTAAGTAGCAAAATATCTACCCTAAATCTAAATCCTTTTTAAAAGAACTCTCCTAGTGGTCTTCCAAGTTTTACTCAAAATCAAAACAAACAAAAAACTTACAAACCTCCCATGTGACATTTTGCAGTTTTGACTTTTACAATTTTTTCTCCCTTAAGTCAATATATCTTAAGGCTATACAAAAAATTTTTTTCCTTTTAATATTTTTTAGATTATTTTAATGGCAGCTGCTCACATATGTTCCCTGAGTCTTTCTTTGTGTAAGCTAACTATGTCTAGTTCTTTTAAGGATTTCTTGTAAGCTTTAGTTTTTAGTTTATTCATTCAGTTATCAAATATTTATTGAGGATCTATTATACACCAAATGTGTTTTAGGAATTTTGACAGAGGGATAAATAAAATAAATAAGCTTCTGTTCTTATGAAGCTTGTATTCTAGTTAGGTGTGACAGAAAATAAGTAAATATACATATTACACCTCCACACACAAGATAATTTTAAATAGTATAGAAATACTATCTCTATGAAATATAAAACACAATATATATAGAGTGAGATTGCTGGTATAGTGAGTGGAGTGTGTGTATTTGAAAGGGTTACAACTCTGAAGACAGAGTCTTCTTTAGAAAAGTATAATGACATGAAATTGGTTTATTTTGCTTAAAAGTTTTCTTTTTTTTTTCTTTATTCATGTAGAGCATATGCATGCACACACGAGAGAGCGTGAGAAAAGCACCCACCACAGGATCTAGTTACACCACAGACCCTTCCTCTAGCCTTTCAGCCTACTGGGTCTAGGGTTCTTGCACATATGTCCAGTATATTTCAGGCTCACGGGGCCAGGCATTTGAACTGTGTCACCACATGAGGTCCAGCTTCCTTTGAATAGCACATTACCACTGCACCACAGATCCAGCCCAGATTTGAACATTTGATAAATAGAAATAAATGTAAGGTGAAGACATGTAGGATATAAGGAGAATATTTTATGAATTGAGTCAAGAATAACACTGGGTCAGACTGAGAAGGAATTTATCATGTGTATTAAATCATATAATATATGTGCAAAATACATACTGATGTATATGCAGTGAAAAGCAATGGAGATTCTCAAGCAGGAGAAATAATAATTTTACACATTATTTTAAAAGGGTACTGGCTAGCCTGTATGTGGTGATTAAGACAGCTGGATCCCAGGTGACTGAGTTCCTACACAGGTCAAGTCCCAGACCCAGTGTCAGGCTTGATAAACACATCAGGTAAAAGTAAGGGTGTGTGCCAAGTCTCTAAAGAAAGGAGAGAGAGAGGAGAAAGGATCTTGGCAAGGTCACACCCACAGGGGCGCTTTCTTTCTCTCTTTCCCCCAGTGAGACACAGGCCCTCTGGAAAAATTTTAAAAGTAAATAAAGAGAAGACTCAAATTATTATGAAGATTATCTCCAAAGAGTTCATTTAAAAATGGAATTAATATACAAAATTATTTTGGTGCAAAATATTTTGAAATTCATGCATAGTTTTTCATAATACACATTTTCCATGAACTTTTTGAAGCCTCTCCTGGTGGACCATGGTGAACACAAATGTGAAAGCAGAAAGATCATTTTGAGGCAATCACAATGGGTTAGGAAAGAGATACAGAAGCCTGGAAGAGTGTGATAATAGAGGAGATAATGGAAAACAGTCAGATTCAAGATGTGTATGCAGGGGGAACCAATATGTCTCAATGATGAGTTGTAGTTGCAAGTGACAGGAGAAACAAAGAAAGAAATTAGAACAACGTTCAGAATTTGGACCTGATCAGACAGGGGTGATGTGACTGTGCATTTGCAGATATGCAGAAGACTGATGAAAGAGAAGGTCTAAAATGGGGTGCAGAGAGGGAGGAATTAAAAGATCTCTTCAGAACACACAAATTTGAGAACTTATGGGACATCCAAGTGGAGACAGCTGGTAGGCAGAGGGATGATGAGGTATGCAACAGGACCTAAGCGTAAAATCGGAATTAGAAGTGTGCCAAGTACTAAGGTGTAGCCTGCTTTAGATAATCTGGAAATTGAAATGTAGACAGAAACTAGATGAAACCACCTTCAGAACCTTGAGGTCTCCAAGATTCAATGAGCATTTTCTGGAAGAGAAACAAGCCAGGAAGACTGCGGTTGGGCAGGAAACGAGACAGGAGGAACTATGACTTCATTCTGAACACCAAGTGGGATGTCACCTTTGCTGAATAGTTCTAAGATCCAGTATGACAAGAAAAAAGTATTAAATACAGGAATTGGCAAAATAAAGGTCATTGGTGTTCAGAAAATGAGTCTTTTCTGTGAAGTAATGAGAGGAGCGCCAGTTCCCACAGCAGGAGAGAGAAGAAAAAGTGCTGTGTTGCGGGTGGGACGTCTCTCTTGGGAACCATTGCTTTGATGCAAATCTACTGTAAAGGTGAGCCCCAAACTAGAAATTAAGTTTGGCTAGAATATAGGATCAAGAAAGAGTTTTGGTTTTGATGGGGAATTTTCAGACATAAAATTACCAAGAAAAGAAAAAAAAAATGTGATGAGGTAGGAGAAAGGGAAGCATAATTGCTGGAATAAATTTCCAGAAAGAGCAAGTATTCTCAGGCCCAGGTGCAGTGGTGCATGCCGCTCAGCTGCTGTGCTCTGTGAGACGGGGACAGCGAGGGAAGCACAGGTTCAACGTCTGAACCAACCTAAAGGCTGGGTGCAGTGTGTGGGCCTGTAATCCCAGCAAGGCATTGTATATTAAAGCTCCAGCCACACAGCAGTTACATTACGGGTTCAGGAGCAAATGGAAGATTTAGCATTAGGAGTCAAGCTCAATTTGTCACTACAACACAAATTTTCTCATCATATTGTCAATGTTTCTTAACATTAGAAAGCATTTATTTCAATTCTTTAAATCAAGTATTAATTAATTAATTATTATATAGTTGAATATATATAATGTATATATTTTAATATAAATGATATAGCATATATATAATGAAATCAACTATAATAATAGACATTATTGCATGTATGTATCTACAGAAATAATGTGTTACAGTATATCTACATAATACATATATTGAAATGTTAAATAAAATAATAGATCTGTAAAGCACTTATTTTAAGGTGATTTCATGTATTACCTAATTGAGAGTCTATACAATAAATATAAAATTACTCATTTTAGGCTGATCTTAATATATAGAAATTCTGATTTAAAATAGGAATCTCAGGGAAATAAATTTAGAGTTACCATTGTTTGTGTGTTGTTTCCTATAATCAAGGTGATTGAAAATTGTTTCATAGATTCTTTTTTTTTTTTTTTTGGAGAGGTTTTCGCTATAGGGCGCATGTGCTCGCCAGACAGACAGAGAGAGACAGAGAGACAGAAAGCGAGAAATCACCCCCTCCCAAGGGGGATGGCCACGCCGCAATCCCTTCTCCTCCATTCTCCTCTCGGGATCTTGGGCACGCACACACATGCACCCGATGTGAGTTTTAAGCCACCGGGTCCAGGACGCGAACCATGGTCGACTACGTGGGAGTCCAGTGACATAGCCATTACGCTAACTGCTGGTCCCATAGATTCTTTTTTTTAGAAGAATACTCAGGAAGATTATAATTATGAGCAGCTTATTGATAAAGATTTGATAATAACTTAATGTATTCCCTTTTTATTTAATCTACCTTTATTTACTATGTCACTTTTTTTGAGAGATTTTTGCTATAATGCGTTGTGATCATTGGAGAGACAGAGACAGAAAGTGAGAAATCACCCCTCAGGGGGAATGGCCATGCCACAGTCCCTTCTCCTCCATTCTCCTCTCAGGATCTTGGACACTCATGGACGCATGCCTGGTGTGAGTTTCAAGCCTCTGGGTCCAGTTGAACCACAGTGGGCTAAGTGAGAGTCCAGTGACATAACCATTAGTGCCATCTGCTGGTCCCTTTACTGTGTCTCTCATTATCCAACCACAGAAATGAATGTTTTGCTCAATTGCTTCTAATATTTGACAACATTGAAAGGTAACGTGCCGGAATTTACATTTATCAAAGCACACTGGTCATCTCCTGCCTCTCATGGAACCCAGTGTGGGGCTAAATGCAGCACAAAGCCCAGCGTGGGGCTAAACAGCATGGATGAATGAATGGAGAAGAAATACACCCATGGACGGGCACCTGGCCATGCTCTAGCACCGAGGGCAAATCGCACTTTTGGTATTATTTTATATCTGGTACAGAGAAGTGCCTCTTCTCACAGGTTAGCCTCCTCTCATATAAAACCTCTGACGTCAATAAGTAGGCCCTCCCAGTCAACAAACAGACCTCCAAGTTAACAATGGCAGTCCTACCAAATGACAGAGACAAAGCATAATTTTATTCACATACACACATACACATGCAGAGAAAGAGAGGGAGGGCTGGAGAGGGAATGAGCACGGAGAAACAGGAAAACAACAACAGGGGGAAGATGAAAGCATTTCTATGCACTTATATAGATAATCCCGAGATTTCATGAAGAGAAATGAGTCAAAGCAGAGGAAGTCAAAAGACAGCCTGCTGCCAGTGATTCACAAGCAGCATGAGACTAAATAAATGCAGGATAGTGCAAATCAAAGCCAATGAAGATCTATACCCAGTATCCCAGAGAGCTGGCCTAGTCAGTCACCTGAAGGGCCAGGTTGATTATTTAAATAAACTTATAGAAGGCTCTTGAAATTAGCAATGCATATGCTCACAATTATAGATGCTCTATTTAGAAATATTTAGAAATTATAGAGATTGCTGCAATAGTCCCTAAATAAGAAAATGTTTTGTTCTCTTACCTACGAAATGTTTGAGGACCACAGCCTGGGGTGGTTTGAAGATTTCACATTAATCAAGGACCTAAGTACAAATATGAAAGACTTATTAAATAGGAGAGCACTTATAGAATATCTCAGTGTTCAATCCATTGATATGAATCATTGTTTATATGAAACATTTTATATTGAAATTTAAATACTCTCAAGTTATTAATACACAGATATCACTTAGAAATTAACTGCCATGGAAGCTGTAGTAAACTAATCTTTCTTCTATCTTTGTCTCCACATTCTTGTTTCCATCATGTAGTTTCCACCCGATAGTCATAAAGACTACGTGTGCTCTGACTGTCATATTTGCATGTCAGCAAATAGAATCTGATAGGACAAGTTTTTACACCACCTTCAGCATACTGACTAGAAGCTTCTGCAACAAATCTGTATACCCCAATGGTCAGACATTGTTCTCTAGTCACAACTTGAGAATTTGAGCAGATGGAAAATATAATTTTTTATTCCCGACTTTATATACTCAGATGAAACTCCGAAGGAAGGAGAGTGTGAATATTAGAGCCAACCAGCAATTTTAGCTACAAAACTGCTGGAAAGTTTGTAAGTAAATATGGACATGTACACAGATCAACTCATAGTATCTAGATAGATACCGCTAATGAAGAAAAGAGGAATGGATACAGGCAGACAACTAACAGTTACAAAACCATATGGTGTGTATGTGTGTGTGTGTGTGTGTGTGTGTGTGTGTGAATGCACGTGTAATTATTAAGCCTTTACTAATGTTTCTGGTACTGTTTTAAGTTTTATTTAATCCTCACATGAGAAAACTGAGGCTTTAGAAAATTAACTCACTGAAAATCTTACAACTTGGCTTGACTGACTTTCAGATTTGTGTTATTTTGTTTTTAGAATGGACAGATGGATGGACGGATGGAATTTGGATAGATTGATAAATAATGAGGGAGGGATGGATGGATGGATGATAGACAGACAGATGGACAGAAGTAATAGTACCATAACACATTCAGACATTTTCATTTCCTTAGTGACTGTATGACTAGCTTGATAACACGGTATCACAAACTGGTGGCTTGAAACAACAGAAATGGAATCTCTTGCCATTGTAGATGCTAGAAGTTCAAAGATGAGGTGTCAGCAAGACTGATTCAACTGAGGAAGGCTCTATAGGAGAATGTCCTGCATGCCTATTTCTTAGCTTCTGGTGATTCTAGCAATCCTTGTTGGTGCTCCCTGGTTGGAAGACGTGTTGGTAGATGCATCCCTCCAATCTCCGTTCCACCCCATGTGTGATTCTTTCCTGCGTGTCTTACTCTGTGCCCAAATTCCCTCCTCTCATAAGAATAGCAGTGGTCAAACTAGGGTTCACCCAAATCCAATATAGTCTTAACTTCATTACATCTATAAAGATCCTATTTATTATTCCAAAAATGTCACATTCATATATATGGGGATTGGGACTTCGATATATTTTTTTGGTAGACACAATTTAACCAACAATAAAAATCTCTTTGATATGCTTAGGTTGATTTTCAATAAAAATGAACATGTATTATTTAATTTATTGTGTTTCATACATTTCTGAAGGAAGAATGTCCATCAGGATTTGTTTAACTAGAAAAATCTGAACTCAAATGGATTTAATTAAACATCCAGACTTCCAATCTAAACCTTTGGGTATAGGTACTTAACCCTATCCTATGTCAAATTACCTGTAAAAAAAGAAGAGAACTTAGTATTTGGATAATCAAGAGAAAACCCCTTTCTAGATTTATCTGTCACCATGTCAACATCTCTACTCTAGTTCCTCTCAACATACACTAAAATATACCTGTATCAGGAAAACTATTTTAAAAAATACACAAATAATAAATTATTGGTGCTCAATCAAAAGCTCAATCACAGTTATAGGAGCAATCAAGGCAGCCACTATATCTCTCAAGAAGAGATCACCTTGAAGAAAATTCTCTAATTTTCTAGTAATGGTCCTATAGTCTCAGTCTTTAAGGCTCAGTTCAAATAATAAATATAATGGGAACCAGCAGTTAGTGTAATGACTATGTCGCTGGACTCCCACGTAGTTGACTACGGTTTGAGTCCCGGACCCAGTGGCTTAAAACTCACGCTGGGCGCGTGTGCGTGCGTGCCCAAGATCCCGAGAGGAGAATGGAGGAGAAGGGATTGCGGCGTGACCATCCCCCCTGGGGGGTGATTTCTCGCTTTCTGTCTCTATGTCTCTCTCTGTCTGTCTGGCGAGTGCATGCGACCTATAGCAAAAATCTCTCAAAAATAAAATAAAATAAAATAAAATAAAATAAAATAAAATAAAATAAAATAAAATAAATATAATCAAGGCCCAGTAGGTACCAAAACCCTGGTTATGCAGAGGCTGATTGATACAATTGAAGGTAAAGCTACATTTGAGAAATTACGATATATAGTTGTTTAGATGGAGAAAAAAGTTATAAGATGTACCCTTAAAATTTATTGTGAAGAATAAATAGAAAATTTATAAATACATTTATAAATAAATAAACTTAACAAGTAGATATTTTAATAAAAACATAATTTAAAAACCTTGATCAAAGCAATGTTCACATGTCAATTATATATAGAATGGATCAAATGGAGGAGACTGGATTTAGAACATTTCTGAAGCTCTTTGACTCATCTCTGTATGAACTGATAAAGTTGTGGGTTAGGATGTTGAGAATAAAAATAAAGTAAAATAACTTGGTTAAGAGACATCTTGAGGGACCAGCAGATGGCAGAATGGCTATGTCGCTGTACTCCCATGTAGTCGACCACAGTTTGAGTGCCGAGCCCAGTGGCTTAAACTAATGCTGGGCGCAAGTGCGTGCATGCCCAAGATCCCAAGAGGAGAATGGAGGGGAAGGGATTGCAGTGTGGCCATCCCCCCTGCAGGGTGATTTCTTGCTTTCTGTCTCTCTGTCTCCCTCTGTCTTTCTGGCAAGCACATGCATCCTATTGCAAAAACCTCTCAAAAACAAACAAAAAAAAATGAATATTGGGATGAGTAACATATTCAAAATTTAGTGATTGTACGACTAGTTTGAAGAAAGGCTAAGAGATGAGTTGCTAAATACAGTTAGCCAAAATGTCACAAGCTAGAAATAAAAATAATTTACAATATATTGTCTTCCTCTCCATTTGGACTTGGAAATATAAATAGAACAAAGGCAACTCTGTTTTCTTCTGTCTTCAGGTGTCTAAACAAAGCCTAAGCTTCCTGCTATGCTTCCTCTATTATTACCTTCTATTTTTCTCAGGAATATTCCATCCTCCCTTATGGAATTGTGGGGCACTCATGTCCCATTATTAACTGCCTTTAATAGACATTTTTGTCACACATCCAACAGTACTTTCAAATCGCATGTTTCCCAAGCTTAGTATTTTAAACTATTTATTAAAGATCAATAAAGAAAAAGTGCCAAAGAAATTATATAATTGACAGGAATATGACATATCAAAGAAAATACACACAATCTGCTTCATCCCTGGGCGCTAAATCACCAAGCAGAGACTTTAGGAATTGCACAATAAAATTTTTCTGATCAAACTTTATAATTTTTTTTATTTAGGTAAATGTACTTTAAAGAGTTTCAAATATTAAATGTTAATGATTATGCCAAAAAACATACCTGTAAAAATGTAGATCTTATTTCTTAAGGTTTACATTTGTTCTTTTTACTAAGACATATTTAAAACCACATATTAGCCACTACTGGGGAAAATTTGGGTTGTAAATTCCCACATTTTGCACAAAAATTGCATTTCCAAGATAATATGTTAAAAAGAATGCTTATTCTAGGAGGATCTTTTTTTTTTTTTTTTAAGAGAGATTTTTGCTATAGGGTGCGTGCACTTGTCAGAGAGACAGAAAGAGAGAAATCATCCCCTCCCCACCCCCACCATTCCCCCAGGAGAGATGGACACTCCTCAATCCTTTTCTTCCATTCTCTTCTCGGGTTTTGGGCATGCGCGCACATGCGTCCAGCTTGTGTGTTTAGCAGCTGGGTCTCTGACTCCAACTGTGATAGACTACGTGGGAATCTGGTGATGTAACCATGACACCATCAGCTGGTCCCCCAGGAAGACCTTAATAAATAATAGAAAATATAATTTACTAAAATACTTTGTGAATTTTCTCAGACTTCAGTGTTCATAATTCAAGGAGCTTATGCAGATTTTTGAAATTACATTTTAAAACTTGGGACACTGATGCTTTAGTAAATGGTCTAATTTGCTTTTTCAGTTTTAGTAAAATATTGGAAAATTAAAATAGGCATTTTTCTTAGTTTTTTTTTACATAGGCACATGCACTCACCAGAGGAGAGACAGAGAGATAGTGAGAGGAAAAGTGAGAAATCACCCTTCAAGAAAGATGGCCATGCCACAATCCCTTCTCCTACATTCTCCTGGTGGGATTTTGGGCATGCATGCACAAATGCCCAGTGGAGTTTCCAAGCTGCAAAGGCTGGATTTGAACTGCAGTCAGCCGTGTAGGAGTCCAATGCCTTAACTTCCACACTACCTGCTGGTCCCAGGCAATGATATTTTTAAAAAAGTATTATCAAATTTCTCAAGGAAAACATACATAGTATTTTTTTTTTTTTATCAAAATGTACCTAGTTTTAGAGGCTTTAGAAAGGTATTTAAGATTATCAACTATCCCTATCTCTGAGATATAGTAAAGCTATTAAATAATTATGTTTACTTGAAACTTATACTAGCCTGTGGAAATAGTCAGGATTAAAAATGTGCTCACACCACACACAATCCATCAGTACTTATAAAGATTCTTGACAGTTCAGATTAGTTCACATTTTAAAGTAAACATTAAAAGAGTTTAAATTGTATTGTAAAACAGGAAGCCACCATTTCAAAAGGTTTTTTTTAGTTTAAAGTTTTGGGTTTATTTTTTTGTTTTACAAAATGTGGCTCCCTAGCTAACTTATACTGCTACATTTAAATACTGACACTCTAACAAAATGTAGTATGAAGAATTAAGTGACTATTTTTTACTTTGACAACCTATCAAATGCAAGAATACTGTCTAAGTCAATGAACAGTTGCTTGAAGCAAAAATCAAGGAATGTTAATGCCTGATTGATTATCTGGCCTAGCTCCATAAGTGTTTCGAATAAAGACTTGCTCCCTTTTACTAAAAGCATAAATATGGTACATCAAACAATTACTCAACTGATACTTTTTTATGGACAATGATAAAGTTGATAGAAAATCATTGTCTTTCTCATCAAGCCTATTAGCATTTACAAACGAAGTTTGTCCACTCATAATTATTTTCAGATGCCTATATATTCTTATTCATCGAAGTCTCTGTGAGAATTACAGGGTGTACAAAACTGTATGTGGATATAAGAACAGATCTGTCCGGGTATGTGCATCTATCCATCTAGTTACCTATCTACCCAGAAAGCTGCCTTGAAAGTTTACGACCTACTTGAAGAATGGCTTTGGGTACACTGTGAATTCAGAATGATAAAGAACAGATGGGACTGATTGCTAGCTCAGTGTGAAACAGGAGGAAAATGCCTGCAGATACTCAAGCCTGGTGTGGAGCAGCCATTCCAGCCCCAATAGCCTGGGCTTATCAGGGTGAAAGAATCAGCCTGCTGAACACAGGCGAAGTTTGTACAAAAGGAGTGAAATCAGACTAGTAATTACTTGATTACTGAAAGGAAAATATCGCTCATGGAGGAAGATGTTTGAAATGAACTAAAAAATGGAGACATACTGGTCTCAGTAGGCTTCTATGAAAAAGTTGCACGATTTGTTTTAATAGCATAGGAGATGCCCAGTGGTAATTTATGTGCTGGGAGATCTCACTTATACCAAGTCAGCTTCTCTTTTAATTTTAAACTCCCTAAGTCTCCTAAGAAAGAAATATAGCAGTCAAATGGCAAATCAGAATCTATTATCCATCTAATCCACAGTGGGACAAATTATTTAAATACCTACAAATGCAGTAAGGAGGCTGCTTTAAAATCTAATCTGGGCTGCTTAATATCTGAGGAAGATAAAAGAAACAAATTATCACTGTGAAGTAATGAAGGACAGACAGATCTTAATTGTCATCTGAGAATGGGTGGAAGAATGTACTATGGACTCATTTTGGTGTACATTTTTACAACACCTCAGGTGCTTAGAAATGCATGGTGTGTATAAGCCATCATTCGGTTAATGAGATGCTAAACTACAATTTACGTTGAAATTGTCCAGTGTTGCTTTTCATTAAAGAGATAATGACTCAGAAGATATTTTAGGTGTTGCTACAAGCTGCTGTTTTCATTCCATTTTTATTTGGCAAATTGGGTCACATCGTATTACAAGGAGATAATCTGTCCTGTAATATGCCCATGTTACTCGATTTTGCAATACAGAAATGATGAAACACCATAGCCCCTCTGCACCTGGCATGCACTCTCAGCATAATGCCATGCTGAAGCAAGTCAGCAGACCTTTGTGCAATAACCCAAATTTTGCTTTAAGGCACTTTTGTGTATATTAAACTGTGCTCTTGGAAGGCAAAACATCTGCATCGGCTCAACATACTAAAGCAGATAATGTAACAAGGCTGATGTGTTAGAGCTCTTCTATTTCCCTTAGATTTGTTGGCATTGCAAACAAGCTGGGGGTGTGATCTCCGTAGAACTCATTAGCTAGAGGTTGGAAGCACCTGGAAGTCACTGACGCACAAATGGCGACTCCAAAAGTAACAGATATTCTTTGGAAGCATATAAACTCAAGCTTCAGGGCACTCTTCTAAGCTGCCAGGCCCCTTGGTACATATCTCTACCTAAAGTCTACATCACTCAATGTTCCTTTCAGTACAAGCCATGAAACTCCAATGGAGAGAAGACGACTCAGAAATGCTTTTACTATAGTCCCAATTCCCGTCACTGATGAGGCTATAGTCGAATAGGCCAACACCTAACTTTTTTTGTTCTTAGAGAAAGCTGCCCCAGAGTAATAAGCTGAGTATTATGCCTGTAGACAAAGGTTGGCAAATTTTTCCATGAAGGGCCAGATAGTAAACATTTTCAGCTTTATTGGTTGAACTACTCAACTCTGTCCTTTGAAAGCACCCATAGACAATGTCTGAATGAATGTGTTTGGCTGTGTTAAAATGAAAATGTTTACAAAAATGGGCAATGGCCCAAAGGCTGCAGTTTGTTGACCCCTTCTCTAGAACCATGTAAAACCATGCCTTGATACATTGAACTATTATTGTTTGGTACCCTAAGCAAAATATTAACAAGAATGATTTTTTTCTTTTTTTTTTTTTTTTTTTAAGGTTTTTGCCAGTAGGCGGTGTGCTTCCTGGAGAGGGACTGAGGAGAGAGAGAGAGAGAGAGAGAGAGAGAGAGAAAGAGAAACCAACCCCTAAAAGAACGGCCATACCACAATACCCTCACCATTCTCCTCCTGTGATATTGGGCACGCACACTCACATGGCATGATTTTCAAGCTCAAGGTTCATTACTTGAACTGGGTGATGTGGGAGTCCAGCACCTTAACCACCATCTCACCTGCTGGCTCCTTGACAAGAATAATTTATTTAAAATATTTGCATCCTAGGATGCTCTGCAAGGCTGACCCTCGTGGGAAGGTTCTGGGTTCATGTTTGAGTATTCCAGGCATATGTACCTGTGATCAAGGGCAGGCTGAGGCTGGGAGTTGGTCACAACACCAACAGTCTGATGGGACTGCTGTCTCTCTCTCTTCCTCACTTCTGGAACAAATATATAAACTTAGAAAATATTTTTTAAAAGATTTGCATCCTAGTGTTCATTATAATGTTACTCATAGTGGAGAAAATTGCCTCCACTTAATAACAAAGAAATAGTCAAGCATATTAACTTGAGATAACATTATGCATCTGCTTAAACACAATTATGAAAAATATGTAATAATATTGAAATATATTTGTAACATAAGAGTAAGTGGAAAAATTAGGTACAAAAACTTGTGTACATTATGGTAGAGATTAAACAAGAACACACATAACAAAAGTATTTTCAAAGATAAGAATATAAATAAAAGTTAAAATATCCAGAATTCATACATTTAAGGCAAAGGGTAACCTGGGATATATGCATACATCAAATCAGCAGTCTTTTACTGAAAATCTTGCTTGTGAAAGTCACTGTGTTAAGCATCGGGAAGTCACAGAAATAACTGATGGCCTTCCTTTGAGAGAACTTTACAAACAATGGAATATGAGAGAGAAGATGAAATTATGACACATCTTGCACAGGATAATGAAGGAGGAGATTCTAAGGAAGCTGTCAGGGCATGAAGTTCAGGAGAAGAATCTGTCATAAAGAAAGCTAGTAGTGGGCCAGCCCCATAGCCTACTCGTTAAGGGAGCCAAATTCCACATGGCTGACCAAGGCTTGAATTCCAGTCCTGGCAGCTTGAAAAGTATGCCAGGTACATGTATGTACATGTGTGCCCCAAATCCCAACAGGATGGAGAAGTGGAGAAAAAATTGTGGCATAACTATGTCCCATTAGGGATGTTCTCTCTCCCCTCTCTCTCTGTTTTCTAGCTCTCTTCTGAGAGTGCATGTATCCTTTGAAGGAAGGGAGGGAGGGAGGGTGGAGAAGGAAGAAAAGCAAGAAAGCAAGAAAGAGAAGAAAGGAAAAGAGAAAGAAAGAAAGAAGAAAGCAAGCAAGCTAGACGTTTAGTATTGCTAAGTGGTGGGTGGGGAATGGGAAGAGATGAGGCCAAATAGTCCAGACCATGGAGAGCTTAATATGAGACTTGAAGGAGTTTAGACTTGATCCGAAAAGTGATATAGATGAGAGAAGGCTTCCTTGAAGGGATTTACATTCCAACTCAAATAATCTCTTTTTAAAAAAACATATTTTAGTGGTAATATGAAGAATCCATCAAGCAAAACAAAGACAATAGATAGGAAATAATTACAAAATATACTGGGGGGAAAAGCAGTGAGAATAAAAGGGGACACTAGAAAATTAGAATTTTGAATCCTGGCTTTCTTCTTAATAATCATATGACCTTCAGTAAATTGGTTAGTCTTTCAGAGTCTCTTGCCCTTCATTTGTAAATAAGCGTAGTAATAGTTTCTCAATGCACCATTATACAATGAAGAATAATGTCACAAAATCACCAGCACAATGCATATTTTTTTCTTTTTCCTTTTTTCTTTTTTTAGGGAGTTTTGCTATAGGGCAGTGCACTTCCTAAAGAGACAGAAAGTGAGAAATCACCCCCACCCCTCGGGGGTGGGATGACCATGCTGCAATCCCTTCACCTCCATTTTCCTCTTGGTATCTTGGGCACACAAGCACATGCGCCCAGTGTGAGGTTTAAGCCACTGGGTCTGATTTTCGAACCAAGGTTGACTACATGGGAGTCCAGTGACGTAACCATTATGCCATCTGCTGGTCCTTACAATATATATATATGTTTTAAAGAGTAAATATAATTAGAAGTTTTATTACTGATTGTACTAATACTGGTTATAAATGTTAGAGGTTTAAATATAATTAGTTTGAGAATAATGGAGGAAAAAGGAAGCTTCAAGATAGACAAAGGAAAAAGAGGTGTCAAAAATAAACTTCTAGGGCCAGCAGAGGGAGTGATGCTTAAGACACTGTATCCCCATGTGCTTGGTACCATGACTCAAGTCCTGGACCCAGCAGCTTGAAAATCATGTTGGGGATGTGTGCGTGTGCATTTCTCAAATCCTGGGAGGTGAAGGGACTGTGGCATGGTCATCCCTCCGTGTGGTGTCTCTAACTTTTCTTCTCTCTCTCTCTCTGTCTCTCTAGTGAGCATATATGCTCTATGATAAAAATCTAAAATATAATACATAAATAAACTTTAGGAGGATTATACCATTAGTCTGGTTTGGAATCATAGGAAAAGGAGCCAATTTGGAGTAGGATATTTAGCTTGCACTGAAAAACTAGTAGACTATTTGAAGTATAAAAATGTTAGTATGACCCAGTACTGATGGGGAAATGTAAAAAATGTGCCTTTACTGGAGTTTTGGATATAGAATGTGTAAGGCGTAATTAATGCTGTGCTGGGCGGGGCTTGTAGGTGTGGGGAAACGAAGTGGAGAAGAAAGAGTAGAAACACATCTAAACACATAACTGAAGGATTGTAGTAAGATCTGACCTGACATTGCATGTCTGTGTCCTCTGGACAGAACTTTCTCATCACGCACTAGTGTGAAATTCATTTTGGCATGAAAGATACAGCCATTGTTGATTTGAACTCTTTCCTATTTTCTAAAGAATTCAAAGGAGGTAGAAAAGTCAAGGAAATATATTTCTAATGACTGACTCAATTGATCCTAATTTGTTTGACAATACTATTGATTGGCAGGGCTAGTTTCCTCCCAGAATTCAATTTTGCTCCCTTTAGTAGATGCCAGAGCAGAGATGTCATATGGACACATTTACAGCCCTATCCTTCTGGTGGGTTCTTCGTCCTGCAATCTGGAATGTTCATCACCATCGTGCACTTTTTCATTGAGATTAATTATACGCATAATTTATCCATAAATAACTTGCTCCATGCTCTTGTCTGTGATGTGGCAGCATGTCAAAGAGACTTTTTAATCTGTAAACAAATTATGTCTATTGCTTTACCTCTGTCAGGAACTCATTGACTCTCTTGCCTGATGAAAGTTAATTGGTTTGTTAAGCCCAACACCCATCTTTCTTTTTATCAATCCATGCTTTATTTTTTTTTCCATACCACTCTATATTTGCTTAGATGTTCTGATTATTATTATTATTAGTTTTAGTTTTTTGAGATAAAGTATATGTGCTTGCAAGAGGCAGAAAGAGAGAGAGAAAGTAAGACATCAACCCCCCTGGGGGGAATGACCATGCACAATCCCTTCTCCTCCCTCTTCCTCTAGGAATTTTGAGCATGTTCGCTCACATGCCCTGGGCTATTTTTCAAACTGCAGGAGCTGGAACTTGAACTTCATAGTGCATATGGGATCTAGATGCCTCAACCACTGCTCCACCAGCTGGCCCACATTCTAATATACATAATGTATATTTTAGAATTATTTCATTTTATTTATCTTTTTTTTTTTTCAATTTGCTACAGGGCATATGTGCTCACCAGAGAGAGGCAGGGGAGGGGTGGAACGTGAGAAAGCAAGCCATCAGGCCTGAGATTCAAACCAGGGTTGGCCATGTGGGAGTACGGTGCCCTAACCACTACGCCATCTGCCGGCCCCTCTAATATTTTTTAATAGCCATTTAGTCTAACATATTTCTTCTCATTACAGTCACAGTTTTCCTTTTATAGGATTAATATTTATTGATCCCAGTATATAAGAAAAATATATCTAGTTGACCTTTGCTCAATTTAATATTGTATTGTATCAAATGAATTTGTTCCCAGTTGAAAAATGGATAGCTGGTCCCATACATAGCCTAGTGGGTAGGCACGGAGTGTAAGGAGGCAGATCCCACATGGCCAGCTATGGTCTGAATTCCAGCCCCAGTGGCTTGAAAAACATGTTGAGCTCCTGTTCATAATTGTCCAAAATCCTGATAAGATGAAAAAAGTAGGAAGGGAATTTTGGCGTGAACATGTCCCACGAGAGGGGGAGGGGTACTTCTCTCTCTCATGAATGCATGCACCTTCTGGCAATAAAAAATGTGATTTTATACAGTTGTTGCTATCAAATTCATATAAAACTAAAACACACAATTAGGTACTTATATGTCTCTTTGTCATGGAAAAAAGCAAAGACAGGAATGTTCTAAAAAAAGTCAATTACAATTTATACAAGAGATCCTTAAAAAGTTCATGGGAAACGCATATTATGAAAAAATTGTGAGTGGATTTAAAAATTCTTTGCACTTAAATAACTTGAATTTAAATTTATTTTTTCTCATGAACTTTTTCAAGTACTCTAGTGTCTGCTCATAAATCATGCAATATTTTATTAAATTATGCTTTTTTACAATGACATCACTTTAATAAAAACTCCATAGGAATGTTCCTACAGTGATCTATTGAGGGAAAATGTGACATAAATATATATATATATATATATATACACACACACATACATATATATATATATATTTAAAATAACTAAGATAATATATAATATATATATTATCTTAGTTATTTTAAATACTAAAATTATACTTTTCTAGACACCATGATTTTTATTAGACTTTCATTTTAACTTAGTGAAATAGGATACGCTATCCCATTAATCCCAAAACATGACATTATAAAGTGATCAAATGTTGAGAAACTGTATTAAGCTTTTCATTCAGTGTGAATTATATCTGTAAAATGATATTGTGGCCATTTGGAACCAGCAAGCAGACCTAAATAATATAGAGCACATCATAAATTATAGCTAAAATGGGTAATTCTGAACTGTGGAGTAAAATGGAACAATAAAATATGTATTTAATGATTGACAGGAAATCAATGAAGAATAGACTTGGCCATTTGGCAACATGTGAAGAATTATAAATTTAGTAGAAATAGTACAATGTTAATTTTATTCATTTTACAAATTAAGTGCAATTTCTTTCATCAAATTGATTCCGTGGCTATTTTACCCAAAACACTGTGGTAGTTATCATGAGGGGAAAAAATGATTTCCTCTATCTTTTAAGGAGAGGCAGGAATATGTCCCAATAATACACAGATGTTGACAAAGAGCAGGAGGAAGAGAGGGAGCTGACCAGGGCCTGACTACGTGCCCTAAAAATGGATGTGGTCAGTTCACTGTTCCAAGTAGAGCATAAATACTGCAGTCTGAAGAGGCTGCTTTTAAATTGTAACCCAGCAAGAGGATTTCAGATAGTGTACATATTTCCTCAAACCGGGGATCAGAACACTATTGGGTCCTCTAAGTTTTTGCTAATTAATGGAGTCTGTTACAGGGAGCTTCACGTTTTACTTTAACACAGTAATTAATAAAATAAACAGTCTCCGTGAAAATTCAAGAAGGACTGGAAAGCAGTGCTGTGCAAGGCAGGCCCACAGGGGAGTGTTCCTGATACGAGTCTGGAGATCGCCTTGAGCACATCCGGCCCACACTAACCCCATCCAGGGCTGGCTGAAGGCTGAGGCGGATCATGCACTGGGAGACTGTTGGGGTGTGTTACCTCTCATTCCCTCCCTCCCTCCCTCTCACTCTCACGCTCTCTCTCTCTCTCTCTCTCTCTTTCTCATAGAATAAATAAATAAATAACAAAAACACATTCCAAAGAATACATAAAAAAAATCTTTCTTTCTGTTTGGCAAGCACACACACTCAACAATAACAACAAAAAAAACAGTGGAGTAAGTCAATTCCAGGTATACAGAGTAGCACTGGGATGTCCAAGAATGTAAAAACCATCCAAATAAAGGGAAATACTAATTTAATTTGGGAGGGCAGTCTGCCATAGGGTGTTTTTACTCATGAGAGAGAGACAGAGAAAAGAAAAGTAAGAAATCAACCCCAGGAAAGTATGGCCATGCCACAATCCCTTTTTCACTGCTTTCAGGATTTGGGGCATGCATATACATATACCAAGAAATGTTTTTCAGGTCTCTGGGTCTGGTACTTGAACCACAGTCAGTCATATGGGAGTCCAGCGCTTTAACTACCACACCACCTGCTTGTCCAAAAGTTTAAATTCTTTAAAGCTTATTTATTTCTCCCATGAACAAGAGAGACAGAAAGAGAAAGAGACAGCATCCCCAACCAGGTCCTGACACCATGACCCATCTTAGCTGTTAGTCAGCTCTAGATCATAAAAATCATGTGCCCACCATACTCAGGGAGAAGTCTAGACTTGAACCAGCAACCTTCCCATGAAGGACTGTCTCACAAAGAATTGCATGTCTTGTTGTGCCACCGTCTGCCTCCAAGGGGAGTATTGATTGTATTACTTTCAGCCTAAATACAAATGGAGTAGTGCATTCATTATAGGCCATATTATTTAATAAGGCTTGTAAAAGGATACTTCAGAGAAAATGGAATTAAAATACGTGGGGTTTTTATGTGTGCAAAACATTTTGAAATCCATGTATCAGTTTTTCATAATACACTATTTCCATCAACTTTTTGAAGACCCACTGTAGACCAATAAACTCCAAAGTACTCCTTGAAAGAGAAATAACCTGGTGATGATCCTGAACCCTTTCCATCTAAGGATGAGTCCCCTGCCATTGTGGAAATGTTTAGTGTGAATAGAAGACACCTGCAAGTGGTGAAGCCTCTCCAGGAGCACAAGCAAATTGCAAACTAAAGGAATTACAGTTGTTCTGAAATATATAAAGTATTACTTATTTCTCTCAGTCCTTGTAACTATAACATTGGTTTTAAAATTTAGCACTTCTACCTATGCAAATTAAATGAAGGAGGCGTGAAAAGGCATAGCTGACAGACTGGCAAAGAGGGGCTATATTTACAAGACGACTTAATTTGCACTTGAAAAAATGGCAAGTTGACTTTCTAACTGACAGTTGAGCCCCAGGATCTATGACTTGAGATTTTCAGGCACTGAAGATAACCAAGGACATAGCAAACAAAGGGAGGGAGGCAGGAATACACCTGCAATTATGGTGTTCCAGTGACTTTAGGTCCATTATTACATACCAGTGAATTATTAGTTAGGACTGTCAGTTTCATGTCCACATAAATCACACAACTCTCATATTTCTTTCAAACTCAGCAAAAAAAGAGAACCTGTCCTGACTGTAAGAGAAAGTTGTTGCTATTCAGGAGCTTAATGGTGAGGACTTTTCTAATGAGGAAAGGAGCCTCGCTGACCTTGTGATAATGATTTGGTGTCAGAGGAATGTCCTGCATGGAGAGGAAGAATGATATCATCAAACCAAAACAGGAGCTGAGTAACAAGCAGGACAGTGCGGCACTGGTAGCAAATCAGATAAACATTTGGGCCCAAGTCAATGTTAATCATTTTATTCAACAAAAGGTGCCACCAGGGTAGTACTGAGGCCACTAAAGCAGTGAGGCTTCATCTGCAAGGACAGCATTGATGGGACTCCAAGATGTACTTGGCCATTGCTGGGCCCTGCTGGAAAGAGAAACTTAAAGATGTGGGATCCTCAGTGGTTAACATTCAATTGCTTTTCTGTGTTTCTGAGGATGAGCAATGTGAAAGCCCATTTTATATCAGTGTGAACTTTCATTTCGTCATCTCACTTTTTCTGCTGTGTGTCTTTGAAGGAATTACAAAAATCATAAAGCAAATGATCTGTTTTTCTATCTCTAACTATGAACCAGTTCAATCATTTTAGAAAAAAATGTAGATGCATTCTAAAGCCACCCCAGTAAACCATTTTATCCTGAGCAATTACTACTCCTATAATAGAAACAACAAATATTAAATGACGAACTGAATTCATTCACAACCATCAAAGTTCGACACAGGAGACGTCTCCTCATTGCTACTCTAGGCCTTCCCTATTTTATTTCCTTATTATGGTCTCAGTGAATGTAGAAAGTACCTAGCCATCAATCTCTGGGCTGTATCTGTTCTGTGCATGAAGACTATTAATAAATTTCTCTCATGATCCTCAAACCCACTTAGCCTTCTCTTCTGCAGGCTAAATAATTCATCTCCCTTTTTCATTTCAGTCTTACCTGAGTTTCTTACATTAGCCAGGAGAAGAAATACAGAAATCTCAGGGGATTTTTAACCCAACATGCTTTCAGCATATGTTAAGAAAAACAAGAAAACGGTGGTAGTGTGGAGATGCCACAACTTGATACATGATAACTAATGGGGATTTTTCAAAGGAATTCTAACATTTGAATAATTTCATGATTTGAATTTTCTCCAAAAACTATGCTCAATGAGGAAAAATAAAAGTTTGTTTTAGCTTAACTTACGCTCTTTAAATACATGTGCCCCTGTTCCTCAGTTCCTCAGAACTCCTAGTTTTTTCTGTTTAATATCTACTAACTAGGTTCACTCTATAATATGACAAATGCCTGGAAGTCTTCTTGGTACAAGTAGATTCTTCTCTGAAGACTAGAGAAAAGAAAAATGGTTCATAAATTCCTAATGGCCTCAGAGGGAAAAAAAATCCTGAATTCCATTCAGAGCAGTTAAATATAAAGAATGCAAGCTATTTATCAGTCTGACATTCGCATTCTAAAGGAACAAGGCTCCGAGGTTCTCAGTTGTGAAAAAGGTTTGCTACAGAAGTTTGCCCAACATTGAAGGCCCGTGGATGTAACAGAAGGGCATCCAACGCAAGCTTCTGTCACGAAGCAGAAGATTCGAGAGAAATGAAATGTCTTTTCCTCCAGGAGACAGATTACACTGCTGATGTCACCAAACTGATTCCAAAGTTGATATAGAAGATTGGGTAGCTATGGCTTGATCTTCTGTTTCCATGAACAAGTGACGTTGTCACATTATTCCCTCACCAGACAAGCCCTTAAATACAAAGGCTTTAGCCCACAATGGCCTCAAAAAATTGCTTCACTTGTGAATATTTTATTTGAATCAAATGTAATAGGCATAGCAACTGTCAATCCCTTCTAGACATATAACACTTATGTCACCCAGGACACCTGTCATCATCACTGTGAAATATACATAATAAACCTCTGCTGTTTACCCCAACCTAAATTCTTAATAGTACTCTGCTGACCCAAGTGCTACGTGTGTATCTCAATTTTAATTTTATGTCTTAATTTACAGACTGATTAAAAGAGTCAGATTCTACCAAGAGGGTTGGGGGTGGGGAGGGCAATCATCTTAAGTTCTACAATATTGTTATTATGAGAGACTGAATGAATAACTAGTTTTCTGAAAATCGTGTTTTCCCTAGGTAATGCACTCACTCTGGTTAATCAACTGGCAAACAAGACACCTAGGGTTATCTCTTTACCACCTTATTGCCCCATCAATAATGTACAGACTGTCATTAAGAAGTCATTTGTCCCTTCTGGGCTGAATTTTGAGAGGTGCATCATGTGGGGAAAATAGGAGTGACGGTGTGGAGACTGTGGGTCACGTTGTAATCTCAGATACATGCTGTGCTATTTTGCAGAGTCCATCAAGACACGTTCCAAGGCATGCCTCAGTGCATATAAAAATATATAGGCTGAGACCACCGAACTCATTTCATTAGGACCTTTCAAGGTTAACATTATAATCATGCTTCGGGGCACAAACTGATCGCCAGCTGAGCTCAGGAAGACATTTTCCTTCTGAGAAAAGACTGTTCCCAGTGGATCAACGGCATTGCAGGTACCTTTTACCTTTTGTAAATATTTCTTCAGCCAGGCCAAAGTCTCGCTTGTCTTTTTCTTCCACTTACAAATTTAGGCTCAAATCATTAAGTCATAGAAATTTTAAATAATTCTCTATGTACTCTTTTCATTTTTTTTGTAGCTGTTGTTTTCCAAAATTCTAACTAGCAGTCTATTACTATGTGTTGCTGTTTACTAACAAATTCACATGAGGACCATGCATTATGATGCATCGTTATCATCTAAGAAAGGAACTCTGAATTGATTCAAGGACACGAAAATTACTGTGGAACTAAACACTTGCTATGTCCAGAATTGCATCTGGTATTTAGTGCCAAATATTGGATATTAAACAGCATAGTATCTGGTCACTCACCTGTTCATCAGCCCAAGGGACACAGAAATGATCCCTGTCACTAGCTGGTGGCACCTTGCTCACAGTGTCAGCAAAGAGGCCCTTCTTGGAGTAACATGCTTCAGTCAACTGCCATAGATTACCCAAGTATCAGGCAGAGAGAAAACAGAATGTGGGCCTCCATAGACAAGCAGACAGGAGAGAAAAGGAGCCTGAACATAATCAGGATGTTGTTCCATCACTCTTCTCATAGGATTTACCTGGAATCTCTGGCTCCTCACTTCCTCCTGTTAACAGGTAGTCTGTTATTTCAGCTTAGGACCTGGGGATTAGATACACTCAGAGAAAGGGCGAACTGTTCTCAGGCAGTGACGTTGGCTCTTCCAGTATTACTATCGCTGAGACGGCACAGCCCTGACATTTTCTTTTTACCACATAGCCCCACGACCTGCCTTTGTGTTTTGAGCAGCTTGAAAAATCACCCAGAGCAGCATCCTTAACGACCTAGAAGCAGAGCCTATCTGCTGAGGCACTAAAGCAATGACCCTAACTGCCTGGGTTCAAACCCTACCTCTACCACTTAATTAGGCAATTATTTAACTTTGCTTCAGCTCCCAGCTCTACCCCAGCCATATTTGGGGATGACCTGCAGAGTCAGTGTGAGGATTACATGTGCTAATTCAGGACACTGCCTAGTGTGCAGTCGATATTTAGTGAGTACTTACTTAATAAATGAATCTAAAGTGCATAGGTGTATATCTGGTCCATAGTAAATACTCCATTCTTTTGTTACTGTTTTTATCATTACTTTATGTCAGAAATCTTGGCCTCGTGTGAGGACAGAGCCAAGCAAAAGCAGTCATTCTTCTTAGCAAACCCTGTCTTGGGCAGTGACTTTGTTGTGTACGTCAGTAATCCTAGCACCCAGCCTTTCTGAGTAGGAAGATACCTTTAGAGAGGAAATTTCAAATTGCATAATGCTAATTTACTTAAAATCAATTGGCGTAATGACCAATTTGCCTAATGACATGTTCATCTAAAATGTCATTTATCAAATATACAACTTTTCATCTGTGCTAGGAGAGAGTTAGCTCAGAGGCATTTTAGAAAGTTTAGTAGTGATTATTTATTTATTTTTTTGCTATAGGGCGCGTGCGCTCGCCAGACAGACAGAGAGAGACATAGAGACAGAAAGCAAGAAATCACCTCCCATGGGGGATGGTCACGTCACAATCCCTTCTCCTCCATTCTCCTCTCGGGATCTTGGGCACACACGCACACGCACCCGGCGTGAGTTTTAAGCCACCGGGTCTGGGACGCGAACCGCGGTCGACTACGTGGGAGTCCAGCGACATAGCCATTATGCTAACTGCTGGTTCCCAGTAGTGATTATTTTGCTTACTTTTTAATTTTTTTTTGGAGAGATTTTCACTATAGGGCGCGTGCGCTAGCCAGACAGACAGAGAGAGACATTAGAGACAGAAAGCGAGAAATCACCCCCCAGGGAGGATGGTCATGCCGCAATCCCTTTCTCCTCCATTCTCTTCTCGGGGTCTTGGGCACGCACGCACACGCGCCCGGCGTGAGTTTTAAGCCACCGGGTCCGGGACGCGAATCGCGGTTGACTACGTGGGAGCCCAGCGACATAGCCATTACGCTAACTGCTGGTTCCCTATTTTGCCTACTTTTAAGGGTTTCCACGGTATTTCACCCAATTAAGACAAAGTGTTTAAAATGTTATGAAACACATTTTTAAAAACTCTACATACTATATTTCAAAAACGCTTAGAGTGGCATCTTATGTATAAAATGCCACATCTATGACAGATTTTTATTAGGAATATGATTATTAGGCTAATTGGGGTTTCTGAGGGGTTAGACATTAGAAGAATTAGTTTTAAGCGCACTGACCTCAAATGTCTCAAAGGCCTGGTGTGGGGAAGCAGCGTCATCTGTTGATACTGGTGTCATTTTGCTGACCTCTTTCTGTGAATAGGTTCAGCCCAGTTGCTACTTGCTACCAAATAAATCTACTGCGACAGCTTTCAGCTTTAGAGCCACGACGAATTTTCAGACTTGGAGCCTGCTCGTGCACCTTGGCCAACCCCAGGACAAAGTAGCAAGTGGATGTTCCACACACCCTGAGGCCACAAAAACCATTTTGCTATTTATGAGCTCACAATGGTACACACCATTTAAGGTAACAGTTCTTCTCATTTTACCTAACTTTTGATTATGCATATTTTAAAACACTCATCTCCTCTGATAAGAGGATTTTTTGAATAACTTAGGGCACATGTGCTTGTCAGAGAGAGTATAAGAGGGAAAGTGTGAAGTCACCCTCCATGGGGGAAGGCCACACCACAATCCCTTTTCCTTCAATCTCCCCTTGGGATTTGGGGCACAAATGTACACACGTTCGGTATGATTTGAAGCTGTTGGGTCTGGATTTGAACCATGCATTCGGCCATGTGGGATCCAGTGCCTTAACTTCTATGCCACCTGTTGGCTCCATGAGAGGTATTTTTACAGTTCACCTCCAGAAAACAAGGGTGGTAATTAAAAGACAGAGGTGTGAGAAGTTCACCTAAGAAACAAAAGTATGGGAGACTACTCAAAAGGTATGAGGACACACACGGTTTCTACATACAAGGAATCCTAAGATACGCTCATGAGAACTCATCATCGCTCTTCTAAAATGGGGGCCAACACACAAAAGCTATCTTTGAAATCAGTGTTATTCTCATTGATTCCAGCCCTTACATGGAAGAGTCAGTTCTCTGCTAGTGCCACTTGATAACATTCTTCTCCAACTGTACATGTACTGAAAAGGCAATTTTTGTTTCAGTGAGAAAGTTTACATTGTCTTGAACTCAAAGGAAGGTCCAGAGCCTGCTAGGTGCACAGAGTTTGTTTAAAGTTCTGCCTGCTTGTGTAATGATGGGAGTGTGTCCGTCACATCATGTTGTAACCAGTAGTGTGGAAACTGACATCTGCCAACCAGTAATGGTGGTCATACCTCACTGCTACTCCAACTGCTCACAGTCCGGTGCAGCCTGCCACCCTGAGCTCCAGCCAGCTGTCAGGACTGTCACAGCTGCCATCTTATTTACTGCCATAAGCTTTCTTGGCAGTGTGGACCCAGACACTGCTGAGATGGCGCCTGTCATTGGCTGCAAAAGGCACAGGGACGAAAGACTCGGAGGAACCCTGGGAAGGTGCAACATGTTCAACCCACCTGACAGTGGAACCAGTCAGCGCTGAAGTCTCTGAGGTTGTTCTTTGTTGACTGATAAGATTGGACAAGTCACAGTGGGCTCTGCAGAACTCCTATTCAGAACTGTTTTAATTGAATGTGTCACTGACAAGGGACAATCACTTGGGCTGTGGCATCTATTCCAAATGAAACAATTGTTTTAAAGTAATTGGTCTGACAAGACGGCTGGCAGCCAGTGAGGAGAAGATGCTTGCACTTCTATGAGGAGAGACAGAAAACATGTTCCCGGTAATTGCTACCGCTCAGCTTTTAAACTTTTCTCTTTATTTCGCATGAAACAGACCCTTGAAAAAAACCCCGATTTGAATAAACATTGACTAATTCTGGAGATACACTTTGCTTTTTCATGTCTTCTATACATACATGGGGCTCTTTCTCAACTTGTTTAAATTATCCAGCCACCACAATCTGCAATAAATTTAATAAGAAGAGCAAAGTGAAAGGGTTCGTCTGTCTCTGAACTTCCTCGCAGAGCCCGCTCTTAGCAGCTCCTGCTGCAAGCCTGCGATGATGCCACATAACACAGGAGGTCAATGACATCAGCTGGTGAGCACATATTGAGCCACCTTTTCTCAGCGTGTGAGTGACTTCTCAGGAGAGGACAGAGGCTGAGTCTACAAGAGCCCAGAGCATCTAAGCAAGTGGAGGTTAGCATGTAACGTACTCATACAACAGAATACATGGCACATTCAAAAATGGGAAAAATGACAGGTTCTAACCCGCAATCATTATATAGATTGTAGGCAAGATCAAGCCCCCTTTTTATAAGGATTAAAAAAAAACTTAGGCTGGCTCCATGTTCTCGTAGTTAAGGCAGCTGGGTCCCAACCACACAATTCAAGCCCCATCCCCGACAGACTGAAACACACTGTGAGTGCATGCATGTGCCTGTCCCAGGTCCCAGCAGGATGGAGACACGGAGGAGAATTGCAGCGTGACTATGCCACATTGACAGGTGCTTCCGCCTTCTCCTCTTTCTGTCTCTCTCTTCTAAGTGCACGTGCCCTATGGCAAAAAAAACCAAAAACCCCGTATTTTAATACTATTTTAAAAGGTATTTCACAACTATTATCTCACTGGATCCTAACAATATTTAAGGTAAGAATGATCCTTACCAAGTTTATGTAGCTGAAGTGAAACCCATCTGTGACCGGTAGAGATTAATAGGGAAGCAATGTTTTAACTCCAAGCCCTCCTTTTTCTAACACATCACAATGACTAACTCCATCTTCGACCACCTCCTAGTTTTTCCATATTGAAGATACTCATACCTAATTTTTCCAAGTTTTAACTAATGTATGTAATAAGAGAAGGAGAGAAAAGTTCTTTCCCTTTCTCTTACACCTTTTTTGTGAACTGGAGTTTCCAGTCTGGGTTATAAAGTACGCGAAGCCACAGGTTACATCTGCATGTTCTAGAGTGACGACTGGCTGAAAGACAGCTCTTCACATGTAGCACCTTGAGGAATGAAGAAAAGTTGCTGACTTCCGTGTGCCTTAATTTCTTCATCTTTAAAAAAGGGATTCATTCATTTGCACATTCATTCAGCAAGTATTATATACCCATAGTATAAGGAGCTCTGCCTTCAGCCCTAGGAATGTAACAGAATGAGCTCAATATAATCTCTACTTACATAACCAGGAAAGACAGTTAATGAATACATAATAGAAATATTCGTTGGTTAGCAATACTTGTGATGAAAGAGATGCTAAGTTGCTTGGCGGGTAGAGAGATGGGGAGGGGAGGGGAGATAGTGCTATTTTAGATAGAATGGCCAGGGAAGGCATCTTTTTGAGGATGACATTTGAACATTTAAACCTGTTCATAAGGAAACAGTGTGAAGAGAATTCCAGGCAAAGGGATAGACAACTACAAAAACCCTGAAGCCAGTACGTGCCTGTGTGTTCTGAGAAGAGCAAAGAGGTGTGCCCGGGGCAGAAATAGAAGCAGAGGAAACCGTGGGCAATAGATCCAAGAGGTAACCAGTGGTCAGCTCAGGTGGGGCCTTCGTGGTCTCGATAAGACTTCCAATGTAGGGTTAAGCATGATGGGAATCAATTGGTGCTTCTGAGGCATGGGGGATGTCACTCTAACTATATAGGAAGAAGGCTATAGGGGAACATCATAAACAGGGAAACTAGGGACCAGCAGATGGCATAATGGTAATGTCACTGGACTTCCATATGACTAACTGCGGTTCAAGTCCCAGACCCGGCAGCTTGAAACTCACACCAGGCACATGTACATGTGCGCCCAAAATCCTGAGAGGAGAATGGAGGAGAAGGGATTGTGGCATGGCCATTTCTCCAGGGGGTGATTTATTGCTTTCTGTCTGTCTGTCTCTCTCTCTGTCTCTCTGAAAAGCATGTGCACCTTGCTGCAAGCCTGAGATTATGCCACGTAACAGGAAGTCAATGACATCAGCTGGTGAGCACATATTGAACTGCCTTTTCTCAGTGTGTGAGTGACTTCTCAGGACAGGACAGAGGCTGAGTCTACAAGAGCCCTCCTCCATTCTTCTTTGGGGATTTTGGGCACACATGCATATGTACCTGGCGTGATTTTTAAACTGCCAGGTCCAGGATTCGAACTGTTGTCAGCCATATGGGAGTCCAGCATCTTAACCACTACACTAACTGTTGGCCCCTCTCTCAAGAGCTTTTGGTATCCTCATTTGAAAATCCTGCCACAGGGACCAGCAGTTAGTGTAATGGCTATGTCGCTGGACTCCCACGTAGTCGACCGTGGTTCGCATCCCGGACCCAGTGGCTTAAAACTCACGTGTGGCGCATGTGCGTGCATGCCCAAGATCCCGAGAGGAGAATGGAGGAGAAGGGACTGCGGCGTGACCATCTCCCCTGGGGGGTGATTTCTCGCTTTCTGTCTCTCTGTCTCTCTCTGTCTGTCTGGCGAGCGCACGCGCCCTATAGCGAAAACCTCTCAAAAATAAAAAAAAAGAAGGGAACCAGCAGTTAGCGTAATGGCTATGTCGCTGGACTCCCACGTAGTCGACCGCGGTTCGCGTCTCGGACCCGGTGGCTTACAACTCACGCCGGGCGCGTGTGCGTGCGTGCCCAAGATCCCGAGAGGAGAATGGAGGAGAAGGGATTGCGGCGTGACCATCCCCCCTGGGGGGGTGATTTCTCGCTTTCTGTCTCTATGTCTCTCTCTGTCTGTCTGGCGAGCGCACGCGCCCTATAGTGAAAAACCTCTCCAAAAAAAAAAAAAAAAGAAAAAGAAAATCCTGCCACATATCCCTTTTGAACTCTCAAAGCCGTGGCACAGTTTTTTACTTCAGTACAGGTATTCAATAATAATATGCTGAAGTAAAACAAAAATGTATAAGACGTAATGATTAAACCCATATCATAACTACTTGAGCATACATTAATGGACTCTGTATAACTCTCTGAAGCCCTGAAAGCAAAGGACAATAAACACTTTTTCCTTTTACCTACAATCATATCTATAAATAAAACAAAACACAAAAAACAACAACAAAAAATAAGTTAAAACTCAAAATTAGATGATCAACATGCATGTTAGAGTTAGAAAAAAAAAGTGTATAGTTGAAAAATGAAAGCAAATATCATCTTACCTTGAAATTTTCTAAGGATAAACTCACAGGTGAACCCTGACACAGTGCAGGGATGAAGAAGCAATATCTTCAAATCTTCCATTTTACTTTTTCAGGGCAAGTAAACCCGATCTGAAAACGGTTGGCTAAAATTCTATTTTTTAGTGTCCTACAAAGACCAGCATCTTGAGGACCAAAACAAATGGTCCCAGAGTCTGAGAATCACGACCTTCTCCAATAACTCCCAGAGAGACAAAGAATGAGTCACGACGGTGAGAGCTTTAGGACCCCAGTAAAATTGATGGGATCTGGGTAAATCCAGGATTTTATTTACTTCCATTCCATCCTTGGTTTTCAGTCCAGAAATGAGTTTTGGGGGAAAGATTATAAAGTATTTTCTCCTTGATACATATTAAAAAGTGAAATAAGGAAACATAGTTTTATAGTACACAGACTGAGAACTGCTTCCATTGTCCATATAAAAATCTAGTGTACAAGTCCCTCATTAGACAATTTCACACAGGCTAGACAGACCCTCATTCTATTACTTCTTTGGGAATGAAATTTTAAAAATGAAAACCCAGGACAAAGGACATTTTCAATGAATTAAATTGTCACAGCTCCTCTAGGCAACCTGAAAAGCCACATAGCCAATGTTGTACCCTTTCTTACTGTTTTTCTTAGGCTAACCATTGCAAGTGGTCAGTCTGTCAAAAGAGTCCAATTAAAATTATATATCATTGCAAGTTTCCTCTTCTGTGATGTCAATAATAGAGATTCTCCCAGATAGCCTTTTGATATCCACTCCTGGGTATTTTAATTTCCTGACAAATCCATCATCTAATATTTACCATCAGGAATTGTCAGTCTCCGAGCAGCAATAAAATAGCACAAATCCTAGTAGGTCTCTTTGCACTGTAACAAAGAGAAGATCTTCATAGATCCTATTGTGGGTCTATATTATTATAACCTTACCTACCTCTGTGTATCTGAGTACTGTAGAATCGAAATTCAGCCACAGATTTGATAAACTTATGAAGAAACGTATGAATATGTGATATCTTAGGTCACTATTTCCAAATCTTCAGAATCTCTACGGTCTCCCAAATTCTCATTATGTTGTTATAAATCTCTTACACATATTTTGACTATGTGAACAAAACTTTTATTCACTCACACAGACAAGCATAATATCCTAGAGAGTATATCAAGAACAACTAGATATACTTTTTTTTTTTTTTTTTTTTTTTTTTTTAGAGAAAGTGTTTTTTTGCTATAGGGCATGTACACTCACGAGAGAGACAGAAAGTGAAAAATCACCCCCTGGGGGAATGGTCACACCACAAACCCTTCTCCTCCATTCTCCTCTCTGGATTTGGGCAGGTACACACACATGCCAGGTATGAGTTTCAAGCCTCTGGGTCTGGGACTCAAACCTCAGTTAACCACATGGGAGTCCAGTGACATAACCATTACTCCATCTGCTGGTCCCAAGTAGATATACTTTGAAGTGGAGCAATTACTCATAGAGGTCAGAGCCACAGATTTAAGCAGTTAAGAATTTACTGTCTGAAATTTATATTTATCCAATGAATCATAATATTTTTCCTTGGGATATACAGAAATGGTTAGAATCTGAGGGGGACAAGAGTTCTTTATTTTATTAGAATTGTTAGTAGCTTGTCATCTGACAAATAAAATACACTTGATTAATAATAGCAATGCCTTTAAAGCATGTGGGGCAGCTATTCAGTTTGTTTTTATTAGAGATGAACCTCTTTGGAAGCGGTCGATTGGTGATAAATGGGATGGCTTGGGTGTGAGAACTGCTAGAATCCCAGCCACACAGGGCAGTCAGCGTGTATGCTCTGCACCTGTTTTCCTTAGGTAGATTTAGAAGAGGAAGACTAGTGGGACAAACTCCAGGTCCGCTGATACAGTTCAGGGCACACCTGATACTCAGGGTCTCCTGACTACCCTACATTCTAGATGTTTCTCTCCTCAGCTAAGACTTCCTCTGATCTCGGTGGCTTACCAGGTGGTGTGACTGTTACACTGACCCTTTGGGATCCAAGCATGTCATCCTAGGCCATGATTTATGCACTATTACACTTACTGTCAAAATTCAGCAAAGGAGTAATAATACATACCAAAGAGAATCACCTGGTGCCATTTTCCTCCCCGTTCCCTTTGTGGAACATCTGGCTGATTATCAGAGTCAATTACCCTTGCCGAGATGGTGACTCCTCTTCTTGACTTTTCTGAAGCAGAGAGGCACAAGAAGCCCCATGCATGCCCTGGTAACAACCATAACTTTCAGTTCTGGTGTGTGCCTAGGTAGAGGCATTCTCCCTTTGGAAATCAGAACCTTTAACCCCACAAAACCCAGAGATGATGGGATAGGATAGAAAATGCAAATTTTCCAAGTGAGTTACTGAGAGTGATGGAAAGCAGAGTCACTTCCACCCTCACCTTTGGTTCTTGGGTCTATATATTCTACCTGCTGGAGACACGGCACATTAGTGTGAACCCTGAAGGATGGGGCCCTGTGCTCTCCAGGTATTCTCTAGAAGCTGCCCCATTAGCTGTGCATTCAACAGACTATCCATCACAGAACATCAGACAGGGTGCTTCTGGATGGTGTGGTATGTGATGTGACCAGGTTTCTGTTCTGAAAACTGGGCAAGGGATCATGACATTTGGGGTGGGGGGGAGGAGGTACAATTGTCTTCAACCTACTGATATCACCCTTCATTGTTTTTGGCTATTTATATTAAGACTTATTCTTATTGCTATCATCTCCCATGTTCCTAAGGAGCCGTGTTTCATTAATCATCTCTATACCTTTATATTAGGCCACCCTCTTTCCTTCCTGTCCACTTTGACATTACCACTAATTACAATAATTCCATCTCCCTTTTCTATTGGTTAAGCCTCCCCTCTTGTCCTTTATTTTCAGGGAATATTACATCCCATTACTCCTAGAGAATGAAGTACTTTAATGGCATGTTCTACCTTGGCCTACTGTTAGCCTTGGCCTAACAGAGACGAGGCACAACTTGCTTCTTTCTTTCTTTTTTTTTTTTAGGCTTTTGTTATAGGGTGTGTGTGCTTGTTGAAGAGAAAAAGAGAGAGACAGTGGGAGGGAAGTGAGAAATCACCCACCAGGGGGATGGTCATGCCTCAATCCCTTCTCCCCCATCCTCCTCCTGGGATTTTGGGCTTGCACGCATACGCGCCCAGCATGATTTTCAAGCCACCAGGTCCAAGACAAACTGAGGTTGGCCATGTGAGAGTCCAGTGTTGTAATCATTACTCCACCTGCTGGCCCCACAACTTAGCTTCTTAATGATGCTGGTTTCCTTAACATCAACACAATTTTTACTGTTTTGATAAACACTGAACTCCCTGTGTACCCCAAGTACCATAGCCAGCGGAGGTATTTCTGACCTTATATAATATCATTCGAATGTGCCCTCAGTGATGAAGCTGTAACTCCCTTTTCTGTCTGCTAGCACAATTTTGCCATGTTTACCCCATTTCCTGTTGTTTCTGGCCTTTTCCCCCCACCTTTGAAGACCTGTTTCAGAAGTATACTGCAGAGATATTTGTTAAGGTGTTAAATTCTATATCCCATGACAAAGCACCCAGACTGGCAACTTACTGAACTTTATGTTCTTCCCCTCCACTGGTGGAGAACCCCAAGAACACAGTCCCACTTGTTACGGGTATTGGTTGTCTAGATTCTACTCCTCCTTGGGAGGGTAGTTTTTTGTTTGTTTTGTTATTTTTGTTGTTTTTGCTTTCTCTATTAGTAGGAAAAGCACTTCCATAACCAGAGTATGTTAGAACTTAGCCCAAATATTGTTTTAGTGGTGAGGAATGGAGATAGGGGAAATAAGAGGGGTGGTGGTGGGAGGTAGAGGTCTCTGTGCCTTCCTTTAACGGAGGAGAGCGCTAACCCCATAAGAAAGTATGCTCCACTTTTCCAGGTTTGGAGGGAGCTGGGGTAATTGAGGATTTAACATTTGAGTATCTCAAAACTGATGTTCCATTTCATGACTCAGGGCTCTGACCATTACTGACTAGATTTGATTTGTGACTTTTTTTTTTAAGAATTATTTATTTATTTAATTCTATATGTTATTATTTTTTTTAAATTTGACCAGACAGAGACACAGAAATAGAGAAAAGGAAAGTGAGAAAGCAAACTGCCAGATCTGGGACTCGAACTGTGGTTGACCATCTGGGAATCCAGTGCCCTTAACCACCACGCCACCTGCCAGCCACTTGATGTATGACTTTGTTTAGAGCTCTGCTATAAATATATAGAATTAAGTCCTAGACCTGGTCTCTGGATTTTTATGTCCTCAAGCCTGAAGAAATTAGAGCTCTTTATATTCTAGCAGAAGGAGCCCTGTCTTTCACTCTTAGTTTTAATTCACAGTTAATCCTCCTGGCCTTTGTTGTCTTTTCCTAAGTCATCAATCATACTTAACAATGGACATCCAATTCCATTATCCTTACAGTTACTATTCCTTATTGTTCTGAAATACTTGATAAACTGGCCCATCTTTTCCATAGTCATATTATCCCTGTTCACCATGGGAAAAAGTTGTAAGGATTTCACTTGCTACATCTTGCCAGAAGCTGTGTGTCCTCCACCTACCACGAGTGACAGAGTCCTCAGAGCCAGAAAGCAGAGGATAATTCCCTCCAGAGTCCCTTGACAGCATCTGCTTTTTATTATTATTATTATTACTATTATTATTATTATTTAATTTGCTATAGGGCATGCATGCTCACGAGAGAGAGAAAGAGAAAGTGAGAAAGCAAGGTCCAGGACTCAAACTGTGGTCGGCCATGTGGGAGTCCAGTGCCTCAACCACCACGGCACCTGCTGGCACCTAGCATCTGCTTTTTTATATCTTTTTTTTTTTTTTTTTTTTAATTTTTGTCAGAAAGTATATATACTCGCCAGAGAGAAACAGACAAAGAGAGAGGGCGAAGGCATATCCCAAGTCCTGACGTGCTACAATATTTTGTTCCTCATTCCACTTCTGTCAGGGTTTTCGGTAAGGCATACACCTGCAGAGCATAGCATGCATGTCAAGTCACTTGGGCTGGGATTCGAACCACATTGGCCATGTGATATCTGGCTTTCCATGCACAGCAGTTCCACATGAGGAGCAGGCACCAGATTCTTCCTCTGGATTAAGGAAGTAGCAAAATTCTTTAAGAGCACATGGGACTGAAAATATGGGAAGACTTCAGAAGGTTTGTGGAAAGTGTGTATTATGAAATAACTATGCATGGATTTCAAAAATTTTTTTGTACAAAAACTAATTCATACTGGGACCAGTAATTAGCATAATGGCTATGTCGCTGGACTCCCATGTAGTCGACCGTGGTTCGCGTCCCGGAACCAGTGGGTTAAAACTCATGCCTGGTGCATGTGTGTGTGTGCCCAAGATCCCGAGAGGAGAACGGAGAAGGGATTGAGGCATGGCCACCCCCCTGGGGGGTGATTTCTCGCTTTCTGTCTCTCTGTCTCTGTCTGTCTGGCGAGCGCACGCATCCTATAGCAAAACCTCTCCAAAAAAAAAAAAAAAGAAACTAATTCATACTTTAATTCTGTATTTATATAAACTTTTTAAACTACACTTAAATTACTTTCTACTAAAAATACATGATAAAAAAGGAATCTTTTCGATTTGACAAAGAATTGCTTAAACTTAACTACTTTGCCTACTTATCTTACTTTAGCATAGATATCTTATGTCCATGATAACTGGAGGAGTCAATGCCATCTTTACTGCTCTTCTGGAAGGTAAATCAATTTTAAACTATAAGACTTGTTAAAGCCACCTAAAACTTATTATCTAATGTAATTGCCTATTATCAGAAGCAGTCCTTTATTCATTGCTGAGTGGAAGAAGTTGAAAATTGCAATTGGAATAGGAAGCAAACGAGGCCCATTTTTGTAATTGCTTTTCCTGGGCTTTGTCCTGGTTGTTAGAAACCCCAGACTAGTAAACAGTTTAAGGAAGATGGTGCGGTATTCTACAAAACTCTTACACATTTCAAGTTCAATAGTGAAATACAAAGAAAGTTCTTACTTAGTTCAAAGTCATATTTTTTCCTAGTTAAATGGGAAGATGTCAATGTACAATTACAGTCAGGCTTTATTAACAATGCACATAAAAGTCATTCCACATTTATTTGTTTCTGCTTTGCTTGCTCCCTTGAGCAAATCCATGAACGATGGCATCCATATTTTGATTCATTTTAGGTCATAATCCCAATGACGATAGTAATATATTGACATTTCATCCGTGGCACACTGCAGTGCACCCTGATGCCTAAAAATGACCGCGGGCCAGCTGGTGGTAGGGTGACTAAGGCAGCTGGATCCCACACGGTCAACTGCTCAGTCGAATTCCAGATCCGCTTAGCGAACATGCAGGGTGTTTGTGCATGAGTGCCCACAAGCCCAAGAGAAGAGTGAAGGAGAAGGGATTGCAGTGTGTCCATCCTCCCTTGGGGGGAGAGTGCCTTCTTACTTTCTCTCACTATCTCAGTTTCTCTCTGGCAAGTACAGTGCCCTATAGTAAAATTTTAAAAAATGATCGCAATTATTTACAAAAAGCATTCAATGTGGAGAATGATTTGCAAAAAAATAATAATGCATAAGATTGGAATAACCATTAACAAGTTTACATTAATGGATATTAGGCCATAAAATAATAAACTTTCATTTAATGGAAACCTCCTGTTACATTTTTCTTAGTCACTTACCTCTTACCCTTTTAGTTTTTTTTTTTTTTTTTTTTTTTTTTTACATAGATTGCATTTTAGAACTGCTATTGGTAAGAGGGATATACTTTATGTTAATGTTGCATTAAGAAAATAGCTGACTAATTCTAAGAGTAGTCTGTAGCTTCTCCGTGGGTCCTATGCGCACTAAAACAAAGGGTGCTGGGAAAGTCATGATGTACTTTCCTATCCTTTTCTATATAAAAATGCATTGTGACTCCTAATACATGTCCTTCTAGAGGGAAGTAGGGACGTGAGGCTAGTTGGAACCGATTCTGACCTTCTTAGTGGAGGTGGATGCTCTGTTCTGGAGCTCTTGGTTCAGATGCTTTCTTTGGTGATGCCTCTACCAGACTCTTTCCTGCTCTCACTTGCCTTACTCTTGGTCCAGCATTGACACCTAAACTTACTTAAGTTTTCATCATTCCAAATTCACTCATTACTATAATTGTAGGGGTTATGGGGACCAGCAGGTGGTGTAATGGCTATGTAGTCGACTCCCATGTAGCCGAGTGCAGTTTGAGTCCCGGACCCAATGACTTAAACTCACACCGGGTGCATGTGCGTGCATGCCCAAGATCCTGAGAGGAGAATGGAGGAGAAGGCATTGGGGTGTGACCATCCCCCCTGGGGGGTGATTTCTCACTTTCTGTCACTCTGACTGTCTCTGTCTCTCTGGCAAGGGCATGTGCCTTCTAGCAAAAAACTCTCAAAAAAAAAAGAGTAAGGGTTATGAATAAATTATTTTTTAATTATTTATTTATTCATTCATTCATTTATTTTAATTTGACCAGAAAGGAACAGAGAGAGAGGGGAAGTGAAAAAGCAAGTCATGAGGTCCAGGACTAGAACAATGGTCGACCATGTAGGAGTGTGGGAGTGTCCAACGCCTTAACTACCACGCCATCTGCTGGTCCCCTGAATAAACTCTTATAAAGTAATATCTGTCATGTAAAATGCCTCTCTTAGAGGAAAGAAATAAACTATTATCCGCTTAGCCATTTTCCATTAATAAATTGCATTTTAACTACTCACTGTTAAATTTAAAATATATAAATACTTTACTGATGCATTTGTTTAATACTTTTCATTTGCCATTAATATATTGCATGAATCATATGGTTCCTTCACTCATCAGAGCCTTATTGAATGCTAATAATGTAGAGCCACTCAGAGTAAAAAGAATAAAGTCTCCATTTTTAAGAAGCTCACATTCTATTAGAAGATAGAGAAATAAATCATGTAAATTATGCAGGTGGCAAACAAGTGTTAAAATACACACAGAAGGCTAGCAGGTTCCATGGTGGTTAAGGCAGCTGGATCCCACATGGTTAGTTGTGTGGTTTAAGTCCTGGGCTCAGCAGCTTAAAAACAAAACAAAACAAAACAAAACAAAACCAACACTCAGTGCATGTGCCTGCATATCTCCAAATCACAAGAAGTAAATGGATGAATGGATGAGAAGGGACTGCAGCACAGCCATCCCCCCTGGAGGGTGCTTTCTCACTTTCTCAGTTCCTCCTCTCTCTCTCTCTCTCTCTCTCTCTCTCTCTCTCTCTCTCTCTCTCTCTCTCTCTCTCTCTCCCCGGCAAGCATATGCTTCTTATAGAAAAATTAAAACATGCATGTATGGCACCAGCAGGTGGTGCAGTGGTAAGGCACTGGACTCCCACATAGCCATCCATGGTTTGAGTCCCAGGCCTGACAGCTTGAAAGTTACATTAGGTGCTTGTGCATGTGTTGCCCAAAATCCTGAATAGAAACTTAAAGAGAAGGGATTGTGGCATGGTTATCCCCCCTGGTGGATGATTTATGACTTTCCCTCTCTCTGTCTCTGTCTCTCTCTGGCAAGCCCATGCACCCTATAGCAAAAACTTATTTAAAAAATGTATGCACACATACACACAGAGAAAAATTAAATCATTAAACAAGTATGGTCTGGAATTTATCCTGAAAAGGGTGGTCAAGAAATCTTTGCTTCTATTAAGCTGTAGCTTTATAGAGATCTGAAAGAAGCAAGATAGTGATTGAGGTAGTTACCTAAGAGAGAGTGATCCAGCAAATGAACATGCCAGAACAGGTTTTCAAAGATAGAAACAAGAGTGGGAAGTGTGCAAAACAGCAAGGAGGGCAATGTGACTGAGAGAATCAAGTTGATGAGGAGGAAAGAGACATAATGAGGTCTAGAATTTACATGATTTACTCTGATTTACACTGCAAGAGATGTGGGATTTTTAGAAGGGGAGTAATATAGTCTTGCTGAAGTATTTTCAGGAACACTCAGGCTGCTGTATGAAGGAATGATTTAGGTTGAGGGGTGGCAAGGGTGGAACCAAGGGGGCAGTCCTGTCGTGATAGCTTTTATGAGAGATAATGATAACTTTGAATAGGACAGTAATGGAGAAACTGATAAAAAGTGATCAGACTTAGGCTCTATTTCAAGGAGAGATCTAAGTTTTCAACAAAATACTAGCAAACCAAGTTTAATGGAACATCAGCAGGATCATCTGCCATGATCATGATCAAGTGGGATTTAGCCATGTGATGCACAGATGGTTCAACATATATAAATTAATAAATGTTATAAGTCACCATACCATAATGAAGAGCAAAAATCATATGATCATCTCATTAGATGCAGAAAAAGCGCTTGACAAAATTTAGCACCCATTCATGATGAAAACTCCCTCCAAATAAGGTATAGGATGAGTGCACCTCAACATATTAAAGGCCACATATGACAATTCTACAGCCAACATTATCCTCCATATGAAGAAATGGAAGATTTTACTCTAAGAATGGGAACAGAACAAGAATGCCCAATCTTATCACTTTTACTCCACGTAGTACTAGAAGTCCTTGCCAGAGCAATTAGGCAAGAGAAAGACATAAAAGGCATCCAAATAGAAAATGATGACGTAAAATTATTGCTGTTTGCCGATAACATAATTTTATATATAGAAAACCCTAAAAATCCCACCAAAAATCAGTTAGAATAGATAAATAAATATGATAAGATTGCAGGATCAAAAATCAACACATAGGGAACCAGCAGTTAGCGTAATGGCTATGTCGCTGGACTCCCACGTAGTCGACCGCGGTTCGCGTCTCGGACCCGGTGGCTTACAACTCACGCCGGGCGCGTGTGCGTGCGTGCCCAAGATCCTGAGAGGAGAATGGAGGAGAAGGGATTGCGGCGTGACCATCCCCCCTGGGGGGTGATTTCTCGCTTTCTGTCTCTCTGTCTCTCTCTGTCTGTCTGGCAAGCGCACGCGCCCTATAGCGAAAAAAACCTCTCAAAAAAAAAAAAATCAACACATAAAAATTAGTACTATTTCTGTACAATAACAACTAACACTCAAAAAATAGAATCAAAAAAGCAATCCTACTTATAATAACTACAAAAATTAATAAATTATTTAGAAATTTAACCAAGTAGGTAAAAAATAAATTGCTTTGAGAACTATAAAGCATTGAAAACAATTAAATAACAAAAATAATGGAAAATTCCATGTTTATAATCAGAATTAATATTGTTAAAGTATTCACACTACCCAAAAGATCTATAGAGTCTATACAGTCTATATCAAAATTCCAATGTCATTTCTCACAGAAATAGGAAAAAAGAATTCTAAAGTTAATATGGAGCTACATAAAACCTTAATAGGCAAGGTAATTTTGGAAGTGACACATTACCTGATTTCAAATTACATTATAAAACTGTTCTAATTAAAACACAGTGGGACTGGAATAAACACAAATTAACCAATGTAACAGAATATATAGCCTAAAAATGAACCCATACCTTTATGATAAATGAATTTTTGAGAAAAGTTGGCCAAGAAAGAACATACAATAGGAAAAATCAGTCTCTTTAATAAATGCTTTGGGAAACCTGAATATCGACATGCAGAAGAATGAAATTAGACTCTAACCTCACACCATACACAAAAATGAACTAAAAAATGAACTAAAGACTTAATTGAATGTATAAAATTCACTTTACAAGCTAAGTGATGTATTAAATAAATTTAAATAAAATTTTAAAAAATCTCTACATGGACTTGAAAATTTTTTTGCACCAAAATAAACTTGTACTTTCATTTCATTTTTGTATAAACTTTTGGAAGTCCAATCATATGTGAAATCTGACACAATGAGCCTCAGAAGTAGAAAGTAGAAGCGTGGTCACTGGAAGCTGGCAGAAAGGGAATGAAGAAATGTTAATCAAAAGGTACAAAGTTTCAGTCAGAAAGGAGGAATACTCTGAGATCTATAGCCGAGCATGATAACTACAGTTCTTAACTATAGTCATGACTGTACAGTTTAAATTTACTTGTATTCTAAGAATAAATTTCAGATCTTCTTATCACACACACACAAAAAAATCATAAGTATTTGAAGGGAGAGATATGTTAACTATCTCGACTTACTCATTCCACAGTATGTATGTGTGTGTGTGTGTGTGTGTGTGTGTGTGTGTGTGTGTATATATATATATATATATATATATATAAATATATATATATATGTAGCCGACTGTGGTTCAAGTCCCAGACCCAGTGGCTTAAACTCATGCCAGGCGCATGTGCATGCGCGCCCAAGATCCCGAGAGGAGAATGGAGGAGAAGGGATTGTGGCATGACCATCTTCCCTCAGAAATAATTTCTTGCTTTCTGTCTCTCTCTGTCTTTCTGGAGAGCACACGTGCCCTATAGCAAAAAGGCTCTCCAACAACAACAAAAAAAGAACCACTAACTTAGATAAGGAAAAATTTTAAGGCTATTGACTAGTCACTAAAGTCATTCTTCAATGAAAGTCAAAAAAATTATTTTCAATTCTATAACTAGGAACCATATTTTAAAATGTTACTTAACTTTTACTGGATACAAAATGAATTTCATTATTAAATGAATCAGATTTTTTTCTTCCTGATATTTCGTTTTCTGCTGAAAAGGAGACTAAATAAATTCTCCAATTTCCTGTATTGTATTTAAAAACTGCATTAAGTCTTGGTGGCTATTGCCTGTAGCCAGTCAGGTGAGTGTGTAATTCTCTTCCTGTTCCACACGTGCAGGAAGCAATACTTGCTGGCACGATGGAACACCACGCAAATATTTTCTGCTTTGTTACACTCACCCTTTTGCTCTTTGGGGCCTTAAGTTTCCCATTGTGCCCTTATTCTTCCAGCAGAAGAAATTGTACCACCCACAGGGATCATGCTGAGTTTCCGAATCCTAGCGGTAATGCAACAACGGTCATTCCAAGAAACGATAAAACACTAGGAGAGGAAAGCAGTTCCCATATCTGGGTCATCCCACTGCTGCTGGCTTAAGGCACAAGTCTGGGAAGCCCCAGGCTCCTGGGACCCCGTGTGTGGTACCAGGTTCACTGTCACACAGCAGGCCGTATCTGTGTGGCTGAGGTGGTGCTTGATGAGATGCAGTGAAGTGATGGGAGAGAATGGAACTTGGGGAAAAATATTGGGCAAAAATGTAAATGAAGTAAAGGTAATGGCCAGCATTACCAGGCTCTGTTGCTTTCAATAACACAAATGCTTTCAAGAAGATGAATTTCTAGGACGAGAGAGAGACAGCACAGATACAATCCAATTGATAGAACTGTTCTGGGCAACTGATTCTATTATTTTTAACAGGCTGAATCAGAAAATCTGTTAAAACACAGTCATACCTTGTAATAATATTCAAAAAGAAAGAATGTACAGAAGCGAAACTGAATTTAAATTCTTCATACTCTGTCATGTAAATGCCGAAAGATGTAAAGTTTCAAAATGACCCAGAGTATAAACCTGATAAACGGCATTTGTGTCATACTAGAGCATTTAAGTAACAGAGTTGAAACTTAAAGGAAAAACCATATCCTCTCAATCTGCTAGTCATCTCTCATGAAAACAAAACCTCTAACTGGAAAATGCATGCATTACCTACATTCATGCAATTATCTTAAGAGAGTAGATAATTATTAAAAATGATTATAATGAATTTCTATAAACTATGACATCACATAATATTTTACTATATTGATAGGTATACACTTTATTTTACTTTGTTGGCACAAAAAGATAAAGCTTTATTTCTCTTATTTTAAAACAAACTTCCTAAAGTAAATGTTTTTCTTAATTTTAAACCAGAAAGAAGGACCTGTATTGGGAATTTTTTTTTTTTTTTGGGGGGGGGGAGGCTAATACATATATTCCTGAAGCTGCATGTATTTAAAAAATACTTTTCTATTTTTATTATTTTAGAAGCAAGCAACCAACTATAAATCTAGGGTTAATAGTTTGACTTACATGCCCACTGATGGTTCAAACAGCCATGGGAGTAATTGTTGAACAACACCTACATTTTAATTTCACTTTCTGTTTAAGTAGGAATAACAGCCCTGCTCTACAAAGATTCTAGGAACATCATGAAGTTCATTGAAATTCTTGGGAGAAATATATCTCCTAAAAGTATGATTACTCTTTTTTTTCTTCTTTGCAAATAACTGAGTTAGACATCGTGGGGATTTGGTCATACACTGTACTGGAAATCCCTGAAAACAGGACTGGCTTCTCCCTTCCCAGGGATCCTGGTGAGTCAATACTCTTTGTAGGATGAATTTTGGTAGTCTTTTAAGTAAGAAAGCATTTTTCAAAACTACAAAGAGCTTACAAAGAGTACAAATCTGGGCATTATTGCTAAAATATACATCTACCTCACAATTGTAGGTTAGATGACAGTCAGTCCCTGGTGCTGGAGAGAAACAGTGAAACAATTTAAACACATATTTTTTATAAGATCAAATAAAGCTTACCCAGGTTCCTAAATCTCATGTCCAACTACACAACTTAACAATAGAAAGAAAAAAACACCTAAGTTTCTGGCTCAATAAATTAATAGTTTCTTTATCTACCAAAAGTTGAATAAATTGTAATTAAAAACACTTCTTTCTTTCTTTTTTTGGAGAGGTTTTTGCTATAGGGCGTGTGCGCTCGCCAGGAAGACAGAGAGAGAGACAGAGAGACAGAAAGTGAGAAATCACCCCCCAGAGGGGGATGGCCATGCTGCAATCCTTTCTCCTCCATTCTCCTCTCGAGATCTTAGGCACGCACGCACACGCACCCGGTGTGAGTTTAAGCCACAGGGTCCGGGACTCAAACCACAGTCAACTACATGGGAGTCCAGCGACATAGCCATTATGCCAACTGCTGGTCTCTCAAAACACTTCTTTCTAAAACTCAAACTTTTGAAGTAACAGATTTCTTTGAGAAGTAAATATAAAACAATTCTGCCACTACTCACATATACACAAAATTGTACTTCAAATTTAAGAGGTCTTCAAACTACTCAAAATCTAGGTGAAGGATCTTCATCTCTAAAGACATTAAGGCTAATTTTTATTCATTCATTCATTCGTTTTGCTTTAGGGCACTCTGTCTCACCAGAGAGAGACAGAGATTGAGAGTGAGAAAGCAAGCTGCCCGATCATAGTCAGCCATGTGGGGGTCCAGTGCCTTAACCACCATGTCACCTGCTGGCCCCTAAGACTAATGTTTAAAATAATCATTTAGTGAGCACTCACTTTGTACTAAGAAACCTCCTTACTAAGGATACAGAAAATAGATACTGCCTTGGTCCTTACAGGCAATATACCTACATTGGATATAACATGTACCTTAGCTCACCACAGAAATAATATTATTTGGCCTCACAAAATGAAAAGGAAGTGATTATAATGATTACAACTTTAAATATACTGAGGGAACAGAAGATATTCAGTTAAGGGAGAAAATGAACTTTTTTCTTCTTTTTTTTTTTTTTTTTTTTTTTACCATCCTAACATATAAATAAACACAAAATCTGAATTTTGCTTTCAAAATGTATGTTATGGTTTATAGTCAAGTTAATAAGCATTTTTGAGTGCCTAGATTATATAAAGCACTAGGCTAGACACTGGAAAAGTACAGATCTAACTATTTCAAAGCTATCTTTTATTCCCGTCCATTTCTACGCTTTCATAATCATATGTTCTCTCTCACTGAGCACTTGCCTTTGAAAAATGGTATTTCAACACTTGACTGTCTCTTCGGCAAAAGTCATCTTATTGAAATAATAAAACAGACTATATCCTGCTGAGCATGATATTCTGTAAGGAAATAGAGAAGAAGAGTAAAGTCTTGCTCAACATTGATGAATACAAGGAAATATAAACAAAATGTCAAGAGATAAAGGATAAATACCAAAAATTACACAGCAGTGTGTTTCCTGTGCAGTGAGGTTCTGAACAAAGAATACAACAGTGCTGTTCAGATAAGGAAGCTTAGACAACAAACCATCCCTCAGTTCGCATTTTATTGTTTTTCATTTAGGAGCCAATTCATTGGGTCACTGGAAGGTAGATAAGTGGACTGAGGTAGACAACATAAACAGAGGCAAAATAATGGAGAAGGATCTCCTTAAAGGCCCTCCGGGAGCTATTCACGAAGTGGGCGTGCTTCTGTTAGAGAAAGAGAGAGACCCAAGAAAATCCTTCTCTTTCTGAAACTATTCTTCACCTGGAAGGGAAGCAGGAAGCACTAGTAATAATAATAATAAAAAAAATGGACAGCAGAATAACAAATAACCACACACAGTCACTTCGGACCTATTCTGAAACAACAGAATACACTTTAAAAAGCAGTAAAAACAATAAAAATCCAGTCATTGTGAAAAAGGAGAGCCTTAGCTGCAATAAAGGCAGTCAATAAAGAAGCTCTCTCATTTAAACATCAAATGCACATTGTTTTGCAACACCTGTTATTCAGCCATAATAGCTTTCTTAACCTGTCAAAGTGTTTAAGCTGAGGAAAAGAAATGGGCCTCCAGCTGTGCCGTTCTGTGGAGAAAGCCTGTGCAAAGCGATATTAGTTTAATGAAATGTGTACAGATTGTAATTGTGGTAATAAGAGGGCAATTCCCTGAGGTGCCATAGGAAAGCGGTGAGCGCAGCCAGGCAGAAAACAGAAGCATGCAGGCTGAGGAGAGAAAATAAGGCCTGCTCAGGAGAGAGGGCTGGTAGTGAGCTGGAAACATCAGGGGAAGAGGAAGCCTATGAGTAGGTTTTCCTCAGACACACTCCGGGAAAGAAACGAGGTCTACAAGGGGTTAAACCCTCTCCTTCAGCACAATTGACCCAGAGTTAATCGGAATCAGTGTTAACTCAGTGCTGCAGGTGCTAGGGAACTCAAGGGAAACAGCTCTCCAGTCTGCAACAAGAGGACAGTGACCCTTCTGAAACTCATATTCAGGGTGAGAGACAATGAATAATCAACAATAAGTGAGGGCTAAAGGAGTAATCCAAAAGAAGAAATGGAAATAATTCCAAATCAAATAAGCGGTTTATTTTTGTGTTTATCTAGGCATTAACTCAAGAAAGAACATTCTTTAGGAGTATTTCTGAGAGAAGGAGCCACTTCTGCTGAGGACTACGCAATCGATGTGTTATTATTTAAAATTTTCTAATGATTTAAAGCCCTAAGAGAAGAAACCCACAAGCAGAAACCTCTAGAGAACCAGTAGGAAAACCTCAACCTAAAATTGACAAATCACTGGAAGCTCCGAGTGGACATGCATGAGAGTTAAAAACCACACAGAGGGGTTGGCAGGTGGTGTATGGTTAAGGCACTGTGGTTCAATTTCTGGACCCTGCAGCTTGAGACTCATGCCAGGCACATGTCTGTACATACCCAAAATCCCAAGAGAAAGGAGGAGAAGGGATTATGGCATGGCCATACCCCTGGAGGGTGATTTCTCACTTTCTTTCTCTCTGTCTCTCTAGTGAGTGCATGGTCCTATAGCAAAAAAAAAAAAAAAAAAAACACCTCTCTAAAACAAAACTCCAGGGGGAGTTTCCTATGGCACCTCAGGGAATTGCCCTCTTATTACCACAATTACACAGTAATTGGAAGGCTTCCAGACATTTGTACATGTGCACATATATATGTACATTAATTTTAGACACAAATCAAACTTTAGAGCATAGAAAGTCATCAAGCATAGAGAGAGGTATTATATAGTGATAGAACAGCTAAGTATTCAAAAAGACACAACAATCTTTAATGTGCATACATTGAATGACAGAGCATCAAAATATATGAGGCAAAACTGATAAAAATCTAAGGAAAAATAGATAAATCTACAATTATAGTTGGAGATTTTAACACCATAGTAGAAATGAATGGACAGGTCCAGCAGAAAGAAAATCAGTAAGGACACACAATAATTGAATTCTGCAACATCAAGAAATTGGTTGTAATCAACATCTGTAGACAATTTCATCCAAAAATACATACTCCTCTTAAGTTCATGTAGAACATTCACCAAGATGGACCACATACTATGACATTAAACATACCTTAAATTTTTAAAAACATAGAAATCATATATAATGATTATTTTCAGATCACAATGGAATTATACTTCTCGTCAATAAAAACCAGAAACGTAGTTGGGAAAAAATCCTGAGAGGTTTAAAATACACACTTCTTTTTTTTTTTTTTTTTTTTTTTTTTCTTTTTTTTCGGAGAGGTTTTTTTTTGCTATAGGGCGCGTGCGCTCGCCAGACAGACAGAGAGAGACAGAGAGATAGAAAGCGAGAAATCACCCCCCAGGGGGGATGGCCACGCCGCAATCCCTTCTCCTCCATCCTCCTCTCGGGATCTTGGGCACGCACGCACACGCGCCCGGCGTGAGTTTAAGCCACCGGGTCCGGGACTCGAACCGCGGTCGACTACGTGGGAGTCCAGCGACATAGCCATTACGCTAACTGCTGGTCCCTAAAATACACACTTCTAAATAATAGATGGAGGAAATAGGAAAACTCAGGAGAAATTTTAAACTACTTGAAACTCAGGGGAAAACTTACAGCATTGAATGCATATGTCGTAAAATAATTAAGATCTAAAATAATTATCTAAGTTCCTACCTTAGGAAACTAGGAAAAAGAACAGCAAATTAAATCCAAAGTAAGCAGAAGAAAAAATAATAAAAACCAGAGCACAGACCAAGGAAATTAAAAGCAGGATGTCAATAGAGAAAATCAAAACCAAAATCTGGTTCTTTTCAAAAATTATTAAAATCAATAAACCCAATCGCCAATTTCCTGGTTCATAGATGGCACCCTACTCACTGCATCTTCACATGATGGAGGGTTCTAGATAACTCCCTGTAGGCTCATTTACAGGGGCACTAATTATATTTATATTATATATAATTATATTAATTATATTATATATAATTAATATATATATTTAATTATATTTAATGAGATATTCATACTCACTACTGCTTTTAGATATTATACTACAAGTCCTCACTAATTATAATCATGGGGATTTTACCCTCACAACCTAATTACCTTCCAAACACCCCCCACCTCCTAATACCATCAACTTGAGAGATTTCAACATATGAAATTGGAAGGAGCACAGACATTCAAACCATATCTCCCACACATTTGATTAATATAACCTAGATGAAATAGACTGATACTTTAAAAGACACAATAGCTTACTTGCGTGCCATCTCATACACATAAAGAAATAGTAAACCTAAGTAGATCTACATCAAATAAGTTGAATTAATAATTATTCATCTGTGGATTTCCAAACTAAAAATCACTAGGCACAATAGGTTCACAGGTGAATTGTAGAAACATTTAAAAAAGAAATTATACCATTTTTTTCCTCTCTTCTAGAAAATAGAAAAGAGATGTTTTCTAACTAATTCTATGAGGCCAGCCAGTGTTACAAGACCAGAACTAGACAAAGATATTACAAGAAAAGAAAAAGAACATTACCGACCAGTATCTCTCAGGAACATGAATACAAAAATGCTCAGCAAAATATTAGCAAACCAAGTCTAATAATGTATAAAAAGAAACATACACGACAACCAAGTGGAATTAGTCCCAGATATGCAAAGTTTGCTCAACATTCAAAAATCAATAAATGTAATTCACCCCATAAACAAGTTAATAGGAACAATCACACAATCATACCAATGGATAAAATAAAAGCACCTGACAGCATCCAACACCCATTATATCAACTCTCAGCTGACAAAATAGAAAAGACTTCCTCACCTTAATAAAGACCTACAGATAACATGTTTAATGGTGGGAAACTAAGATTAGGCACAAGGCAAAGATATTCATACTCACTACTGCTTTTAGATATTATACTACAAGTCCTCACTAATGCAGTAAGACAACAAAAGAAATAGAACTATATAGATCAGGAAGGAAGAAATTAAACTTGTTTTTGCGATTGACTATCTATGTAGAAAACCCAAAAGAATCAACAATAACAAAACCCTGAAATTAATAAGTGATTTCAGCAAAGTTGCAGGATACAAAATCAGTATGAGTGGTCTTCATAAAGATTTTGGAAAAATGTGAATTATAAAAAAAAAATCTTGCATAAATTTCCAAATTTTCTGCACCAAAATAAATTCATTCTTTAATTCCATTTTTTCCCACAAAATTGTTGAAGTCTCCTTGTATACAAAAGACACTTTCTAACATATCAGAAATGACCATATGAAACTTGATACTAAAAACACATCACCCTTTACATTAGCATACCCCAAAATGAAATACTTTGGTATAAATGCAGCAAAATAAATACAGTATTGATATGAGGAGAAATCTGATGCAAGAAATCAAGAATTGCACAGATGGAGAGATATTGTATGTTTATAGACAGGAAAACTCATTGCTCCCGAGATATTTGTTCTTCCCAACATAATCTATGGATTTAGTGCAATCCCAGATAAAATTCTAGCAAGTTAATGAGTGGCTATGGAAAAGAATCCGAAATTTGTATGTAGAGGTGAAAATCCTATAATACTCAAACTAGTGTTGAAGGAGAAGAACAAAGTTGGGGAATTGACACTACTTGACTCTAAAACTTAATATAAACCTACAGCAATCAAAACAGTATGATATTGGTAAGAGAACAGACAAATAGGTAACTGGAACAGGGTAGAGAGCTAGAAAGAGAACCATATAAATATAAATACAATCAATCAACGGATCTTTGATAAAGGAGCAAAAATCATACAAAAAAAAAGCAAAGGTACTCTTTTCCACCATCTTTGGATATCCTCATGCAAAACAGTGAGTTTAGACACAGATCTCATATCCGTAACAAAAAAGTAACTCGAAACACAGACTTAACACAAAACCATAAAGCTCCTAGAAGATAACACAGGAGAGAAATGTTACATTTCCTTTTCTAAAGGTTAAATCTTTAATCCATGTTGACTATATTTCTTATACAATGTGAGATAGAGGTGTAATTAAATTATTTTCTATGTGGATATCTAATTTTCTTAGCTCCATTTAAAAATACCACTGTACTGGGGATCAGCAGTTAGCGTAATGGCTATGTCGCTGGATTCCCATGTATTCGACCACGGTTCGCGTCCCAGACCCAGTGGCTTAAAACTCACACCGGGCGCGTGTGCGTGCGTGCCCAAGATCCCGAGAGGAGAATTGAGGAGAAGGGATTGCGGCATGACCATCCCCCCTAGGGGGTGATTTCTCGCTTTCTGTCTCTCTGTCTCTCTCTGTCTGTCTGGTGAGTGCACGCGCCCTATAGCGAAAACCTTTCCAAAAAAAAAAAAAAACCACTCTACTGTCCCCATGTCAAATCCTTGGCATTTTAGTCAAAAATCAATTACCTGAAAGGTATAAATTTTTTGAACTCTATTTTGTTTCATTGTTCCATGTGTTTGTTTCTGTCCAAGTATTATGTTGCTTTGATTTTAGTAGGTTTGTAATATATTTTGCAGTTACTATGATGTGTTCAGCTTGTTGTTTTGGACTAATATTGCTTTGGTTATTTTTATTTATTTATTTATCTATTTTAGAGAGGTTTTCACTATAGGGCACGTGCGCTCGCCAGACAGACAGAGAGAGACATAGAGACAGAAAGCGAGAAATCACCCTCCAGGGGGGATGGCCACGCCGCAATCCCTTCTCCTCCAATCTCCTCTCAGGATCTTGGGCACGCACGCACACGCGCCCAGCGTGAGTTTAAGCCACTGGGTCAGGGACTCGAACCACGGTCGACTACGTGGGAGTCCAGTGACATAGCCATTATGCTAACTGCTGGTACCAGCTTTGGTTATTCAACACTTTTCTGAAATACACATTTTAGAATTTAAGACATAAGAAAAAAGAAGATAACACAGGAGAAAACGTAGATCACACTGGGTTTTAGCAATGACTTTTCAGGTACAACACTAACAGCATGGTCCATAAAATAAAGAATTGATAAGTTAAGCTGCATTAACATTTAAAACTTCTGCTCTGTGAGATACACTTTTTTTTTTTTTTTTTTTTGGAGAGGTTTTTGCTATAGGGCGCGTGCGCTCGACAGACAGACAGACAGAGACAGAAAGCGAGAAATCACCCCCCGGGGGGATGGCCACGCTGCAATCCCTTCTCCTCTATTCTCCTCTCAGGATCTTGGGCACGCACGCACACATGCCCAGTGTGAGTTTAAGCCACCGGGTCCAGGACTCGAACCGTGGTTGACTACGTGGGAGTCCAGCGACATAGCCATTACACTAACTGCTGGTCCCTGTGAAATACACTTTTAAGATAATGAAAAGACAAGCCACATGTGAGAAAATATTTTTGAAAAAAATATTCAATAAAGGACAGTTATTCAAAATACACTACAACTCTTAATATTCAATAAGAAAATGATCTGACTAAAATAATAAGTCAAATTGACAGATACCTCACCAAGAAGAAAAACAAAAGGCAAATAAGCATATGAAAAGATGTTTCACATCAAATGTCACAGGAAAATGTAAAATAAAACAGTAAAATGTCACTACACACTTATTATTGGGTTGTCCAGAAAGTCACGATGCATTTTTGCATAGAAAAATATGTCATGACTTACCCGACAACCTATGGAATGGCCAAAATCCCACACAATGACAGCACCAAAAGCTGTCAAGGATATGGAGCAGCAAGAGCTCTCATTCGTTGTAAGTGAGAATATAAAATGACACAAATACTTCGATAATTTTGAAATTTCTTAAAAAATAAATATATTCTTATATAATTCAGCAATCACACTATGTGGCATTTATCCAAATAAGTTACCAAAAGAATTGGTAACTTATTTCCACAAAAAGCTGCACAACCATTTATAGGAGTTTCGATCATAATTGCCAAAACATGGAAGCACAACCAAGATGTCCTTCAGCAGAAGAAACAACAAACTACAGCATATCCAGACAACAGACTAAAAAGATATGAGCTATGAGGCCACTCAAAGACATGGAGGAAACTTAAATGCATATTGTTAAGTGAAAAAAGCTCACCTGAAAAGGCTACTTTCTATATGGCATTCTTTGAGAGGCAAAACTATGGAAACACTAAAAATATCAGTAATTGCTAAGAGTTAGGGGAGAGAAAGGGATGACTATATGGAACACAGGATTTTAAGGGCAGTGAAATTACTCTGTATGAATCTTTAAAGAAGAATACATGTCATTATACATTTACCCAAATATACAACACCCAGAGTGAAACCTAATGTGAACTGTGAACTTTAAATAATGATGTATTAATACGGGATCATGAATTGTAACAAACATACCGCTTTGGTGTGGAATTCTGATAATGGGGGAGCTATGTATTTGTTGGCAGTGGGTATATGAAATTTCTCTGTATTTTCCTTTCATTTTTAGCTATGAACCTAAACCTACTTTTAAATTTTTTTTAAAAAATATGGGACTAGCAGTTACTGTAACGGCTATGTCGCTAGACTCCCATGTAGTCAACCACGGTTCGAGTCCCAGACTCGGTGGCTTAAACTCATGCTGGGCATGTGTGCATGCGTGCCCAAGATTCCAAGAGGAGAATGGAGGAGAAGCGATTGCGGTGTGGGCATCCCCCCTGGGGGGTGATTTCTCGCTTTCTGTCTCTCTGTCTCTCTGGCAAGTGCACGTATCCTATAGTAAAAACTTCTCAAAAAAAAAAAAAACCAAAAAAAACAAATAAAATTTTAAAAATAAATAAATGTAAGAACAAGCAGTTGGTGTAATGGTTATATTGCTGAACTCTAATGTAGTTGACCATGGTTCGAGTCTCGGACCCAGTGGCTTAAATTCACACCAGGCACGTGTGTGTGCGTGCCCAAGATCCCGAGAGGAGAATGAAGAAGGGATTGCAGCATGGCCATCCTCCCTGGGGGGTGATTTCTCGCTTTTTGTCTGTCTCTCTCTGTTTTTCTGGTGACTGCATGTGCAGCAAAAAACTCTCTCAAAAAAAAAAAAATAATAAATAAATAAATAAATAAATAAAGTTAATAAATAAATAAATAAATAAATAAGCAAATAAATAAATAAATGCAGTCTCAGAGTTGAACGAAGATTTAACCAGCTTTTCTTTTATCTCCAAAATGGTTCTATGGAAATTATAATTCTTGTCTTCAAAAAATTAACTGATGGGGCCAGCATGTGGCATAGTGGTTAAAACCTGCACTCCCACGTGGTTGAACATGGTTTGAATCCCAGACCTGGCAGCTTGAAACTCTCACCTGGCAGATGTGCATGCATGCCCAAAATCCCAAGAGAAGAATGTAGGAAGAGGGGTATTCCAATGTGGCCATCCCCCCCAGGGATGATTTCTTGCTTTCTTTCTGTCTCTTAGCAAACACAGGTGATACACACATTTCCATGAACACAAGTCTAACTTTACGCATCCTATAAAGTAGCACCTAGCTTGGGCTACATATCCTACTGCAGTCATTGAATAGATATATTTTTTTTCCCTGAATCTTTTTTTTTTTTGTAACTGTATCTCTGGTGAGCATGCACATCATAGCAAAAAATCTCTCAAAAAAAATATGAACTGACTAAACATCCTTCGAATGACTGTGCTAATAGCTTATGAATTTAAAATAACCTATATATGATTTTTGATATGTTTATGTTTTAATCTATGATATTTGCCTAGGGATAATTTTAAAAAGTAAATTATTGGGTCATTGGAAATGTCATGATGTATTTTTGCATAGAAAAACAGAAAAACACTTCATGACTTTCCTGATAAACCAATAGCTTAACTCTTAAGTAAAATTGACCCAATAGAGCTTGAGCTCTGGAAATAATCTGTTAAGTTATAGTTTCTGGGCCATCCAGTGGTGTAGTGATTAAAGCAACTGGATCCCACATGACCAACAGCACAGTTTGAGTCCTAGACCCAGTAGTTTAATCAACACACCAGGCACATGTGAGAGCATGCCCAAAATCCCAAAAAGAGAGAGATTGAGGAGAAAGGATTATGGCATGATTGTGTCCCATGGGAATGATTTCTTGCTTTCCTTCTCTTTCTTCCTCTCTGTCTCTCTGGCTAGTACATGAGCCCTGGGGGGGGGGGGGGGATTATCTTTTCTTCTTCATAGTTAAAACATAGAGGATAGCTTAGACTCTGTAAGTTAAAAATTAGGTTTCCTGGCTCTTCAACTTTCTGTTGGTTGGTTGTCTGAACCTCAATTTCCTCATATGAAAAATCAGAATAGTAATTCTCATTCTAATTTCTGCAAGGCCTATTCACAGTTGTTTTATATAGCCCTTACAAATCTACATTCACAGTCGCTTAGGAGTGATGCCCTAAGGGTTGATCTACAAAAAGAGATATCCCCGTAAAGTACAGGGCAAAATGAACCTAGATTCTTAGATTGTTCATAATGTGATATTAGAACAGATTTTTAAAGCTCTGTAAGAGTTAAACATTGCTTGGGACTGAGTATACTCTCTCTGCTTCTTCTATGTAATTACTAGGCAATTGAAGCCACACAAATATTTAGTTAACCACTCAGAAATCAAGAGGCACCCAATAGCATTAACTTATAATACGAACAATATTTGCATATAGCTTTATGGTTTGTACAGCATTTTCATGAACTGTTGTTCACATTCATGTATATACAATGCTTGAAAATATACCTAAGATACAGTCAGCCCCCCATAAATGATAATTTCCAATAGTTTATCTTATAACTCATGAGCAGTAACAATATTTTAATCTATGTTTCATAAATAAAACTGGTTCAGAAGATCAAATCACTTGGGTAAATATATGCCCCCAGAAAGTAGCAGGTTAGGGGCCAGTAGGTGGTGTGGTGGTTGAAGGCACTGGACTCCCACATGACTGACCATGGTTTGAGTCTCGGACCTGGTGTCTTGCTTTCTCACTCCCCCCATCCCCCTGCTCTCACTCTGTCCCTCTGGTCAAACTAAAATAAATAAATACATAAAGTTAAATAAAATAATTATTTAAAAAAAGAAAGTAGCCGGTTAGGATCTGAACCAAAGTGCTGCAATATCAAAATTGCATGTCCTTCACAATACTCTGTAGCCTAATCCACAGTTTATGTAAAAACCTCTAAATGTAATGGATAGAGAACAATATTCGAAATCCAAAGATTCTGTATCTTTTTAGTGACCCTATGCACCACAAGTGGCATTTATTTTCAATAATTTGTTATCATTTCTTTTCAAAATTACGTATTAAAGTCCACTTCCTCAGGAACTATGTTCTCCTGTGACATTTTTATCACAGTGTATCTTGTAGATAAGTAAGCTACATTTTACTAAGACATACTGTTCCTGAGGACTTAGAAAGCCAGGATCTCGTCCATCATTTTCTCTTTTAATGTCTACTCCTATTGGTGGTAAATAATATTATCCATCACTTGAGGAATGACTGATGAAATGGAGATTTAGGACGGCAGTTGGCTTGCCAGGTACACACAGCTAGGAAACGGGGAGGTTTGAATTCAGAGCCAAATCTCTTTGAGTTGTCACCACCATATTATAGTACCTTAGGGAAACAATAAACAAGCAATCTCCTTTTAGAACGTTTTAAAAGTAATTCTCAAGTCTTCAGTATACTGATATGATGAGCCCCTCTGGAAGAATGCAGCACTCTGTTAGTGGAAGGACTCATTTCAGAACATCCTGTAGAAATAGTATTCTAAGTCTGCAAACTTTAGGAATTAGATATTCCTAAGAAAACTTCCAACTCTAACATTCCTAATTTTATTCCTAACTGTACTGCTTTTATTCCTAATTTTACTAACTGGATCTCTGATCTCTTTAGAGCTGGACCTCCTTAATTTAGCCATGTCTCAGTTTCTTCTATGTGAAATGACACTGTATAAGCACGGGGTTGTGAAAATATAGGTGACATTCAGCACCAACATTACAACAAAACAATGCAAAACTAAAAGCATTTCTTTCTGAAAAGTAAAAAGTATTGTGCAGATTTATGTAATATCAGAATTATTGTATCAGCAATTGGAAAACTAAGATAGGCGTTCCTAACTAGCTTCATACAGATTTTTAAAGAATGCCCAGACAAGTCAAGGAATTTACCAAGTGTTCCATGAAATGAAACTGAGTTGTTGGAGAATTCTAGAATCTATTTTCACACTAACAAAGATCTCTGGACTAAGAGGTGGACCAATAGGTTACATGGTGGTTAAGGTGGTGGATTCCCACATGACTGAGTACAGTTCGAGTCCTGGGCCTGGCGGCTTGAAAATCACACGGGGTGCATGTGTGTGCATGCCTAAAATCCCAGGAAGAAAAAGGATTGTGGCATGACCATCACCCTTGGGGGTGTGATTTCTCACTTTCCTTCTCTGTCTTTCTCCAGTGAATACACATACACTATAGCAAAACACACACACACACACACACACACACACACACACACACACATCCCTAGACTCAACTTTGCCATCTTTGTTTACTTGCACATTTTCTTAACTTTTCTATGGGTAAAATTTGAACCAAATAAGTTCACAGAGCACAGAAAACTGAGCTTTCCATCTCCAGTTTGTGTTCCTTTCAATAACAGGTTGGAGGGTTTCTGAGATTTCTCCAACTGAGAGGTGGGGTGAGGTGACACCATTGCCTTTCCTCGAGCGTGTGACTCTCTGATCTGTAATGCTGAGTGGCATGTCGTGGCAAATGGGCCTGACACACCTTGTCATGGAGTCAGAAACAGCAACTGAGGGGGTAAAAATGTGTCTTGTTTTTCTTGTGTACTGATTTACCTGAATTACAGAGAACCTTTTCCAAACCCAAGATAGGTGAATAATTTAGAACAAGATCAATGTTTACTTCTTATGTACCAAGATTCTTGCCAAACCTACAGACACTTTTTTTGTGACAGCTTTCAAAATAAAAATTAAGATATGTTCTCCTAAATGTGAAAATAAACAATGAAACTATTAGACTAGCATATTGCTAGTAAAACTCAATCTGATCCTGGTAAATTTCTTAAAATGGAGTAGATATATTGCTTTCAGCCACTGCATTCTAAAGACCACAAGGGAAATAGTCATTTTTCTCGGTTACCCGTGGAGTAACTCACATGTTGGGTGTGGAGTCAGGGCATGCATTCTCGCATGCTCTCAGCTTTAGCTCCCCTATCTAAGGGAGCACCTGTTGAAGCTGCCATGGAAAAAAGTCTGTCCGGGGAAAAGGTTATCTGACTTTATCCCTATAATCTTGACTTTATTACAAAATGTCTCCATCCTTAGAAGAAGCCTGACCTCTGTGAGCACCAGATGAAATGAGTTTGAACTTTGGATCTTTCATCAACTCATCCAGTGGCCCCCAGATCAGCACATATGTTCGACTCTGCCCATGAAATGCCTCTGCAAGCCTTAGGGAAGTACTCATTGGCACCGCGTTAAGTAGCTGAGCTTTCTCTTCACATGGCTTTTCCTACTCTTTATCATCCTCTTCCATTCAACATCTGAACCCCAAGAAGGTACTTCCTGTATTTTTTTTTAATTATTATTTATTTAACTTTATTTATTCATTCATTTAATTTTTTTTTAATTTGACCAGAGAGAGGCACAGAGAGAGAGAGAGAGAGATAGAGGGAAAGGGAGAAAGGAAGCCACCAGGTCCGGGACTCGAACCACGGTCGGCCACGTGGGAGTGGCCAGCACCTTAACCACCACGCCACCTGCTGGTCCCTGGTACTTCCTGTCTTACCTCATCTCCCTCTATCAGCAAAGTAAAAGAGATCAGCCTAAGGTTAGGGAGAATGAGTTATGCTTCCAGATTGTAAGCCATTTCTCTATTTATGCAAACAAAAATTTCTGGTATCGTGTTAAAAAAGAATACAAAACTTTATTGACTGGGTAAAGGTAGATAATTTTATGACTTGTGGAAGCAAAGTCTCCTAAACCACCTCTACAAAAGATCATTTCTGACCAAGATCATATTAGAAAAGGATTAAGTTCTTGCTCTGTGCATTAATTCAACATAGCCTCTGCCCATACAAATATTTTCCAGTTAAGAATAAAATATTTGGAGGATTTAATAGCAGACACAGTAAGTGTAGCAACCAGAGACTGTATAAGAGGTAGACAATTGGGGGTGAGAGGGAGTGGACTCAAAAAAATTCAACAGACGCAAGAATGAAGTTATTGTGTACAGTAATACCTTTGACTTGGTTGGCATGTAATGCATTTATGTCTTTTTTTTTCTTCTTTTTTTTGGAGAGGTTTTTGCTATAGGGCACATGTGCTCACAAGAAAGACAGAGAGAGACAGACAGAAAGCGAGAAATCACCCCCCCCTGGGGAGATGGCCATGCCACAATCCTTTCTCCTCCATTCTCCTCTCAGGATCTTGGGCATGCACCCACACGCACCCGACGTGAGTTTAAGCCACCGGGTCCGGCACTCGACCTGCGGTTGACTACATGGGAGTCCAGCAACATAGCCATTACGCTAACTGCAGGTCCTATGCATTTATGTCTTGAGAACCCATATGATATGCTGGAAAGATATACAATAATTAAACATAAAATTTTTTAAAAGAATAAAATATTTGGTCTTTGAAAGCTTGCAGAAGAGCTCTACTCATAAGATCATTTTGTCTCTAAGGTGAGAATCGTCTGTTTTTATTCTACTTCAGCCTTCAATTTCAGCAGAAAACAAGAGAAAATGCATGAGCTACTTGTATGGGAAGACCTTGTTCGTTGAGCCTTCTGTGTGTGTTCCCTGGGCATCTAGAAGTTCTGCAGCTTTTTGCTCAAGCTGGTCAAGGTTGAGCATCTATTCATACGCTCTGAAATGGAAACAGAGCTTTTCCAAAACAGCCTGCCTATTAGGTCTAGGCCTTTCCAACCCTTAGCTCAGGAAAATAATCAGAACAGCTTTCTTTTCTATTTTTTTTCCCTGCACTTTATTATGGGTTTCAAGGTTAAAAAAAAAAATACACAATCCATGATTTTCCTTGAAAATATGACATAGTTATTTGTTGCCCACAGAATAGATACCGTAGATTTTTCTCAGGGCGCTGGTTATGATACTAGATAAGGCTGATTTTAATGAGTCGATCTGGGGCTACTGACTCTTCTACCCTTCATAGGGACAGTTCACTTCTGTCTTCATATTGGTCCCCGCTGACACTTTAAAACAGTGGATTTGTTTCCTTTAAAGCACAATACACAAAACCAAGTTCAGTAGCAGTTTTATCCACTCAGAAACCAAGACCATATTTCTACAGCTAAAAATAGAAGAATTTAAAAAGATTTATCAGAAAACCTAAAACATTAACTCTGACTTTGTTCATCACACATGGGGACTAATATTAGCTATTTGCTGCTGTTATTGTCATTGCAGACTTTTGCACATTGATTTTGGTTTGCTTTAGTGACAATATTGCCAACAGCAATATTTCTACTATTTTTATTTATTTATTTATATTTTTGCTACAGGGTGCACATGCTCACCAGAGAGAGAGAGAGAGAGAAACAGCAAGCAAGAAATGATCTTACAGGTGGATGGCCAAGCTGCATCCCTTCTCCTTCATTCTCCTCTTGGGATTTTGGGCATGTGTGTTTCAAGCCACTGGGTTTGGGACTCGAACTGCAGAGGTCGTGTGGGAGGGAGTCCTGCACCTTAACCACTATGCCACTTGCTGGCCCCACTATTTTCATTTTCAATGGCCATTCCTAAATTTGTGAATTTCCACTAATGAATTTTCAGGATGCCTAGGCATCTGTTAGGCAAATAGTCATTCTTTCTAGTATCAGGAAGATAACACTTTTGATTGTGTCAGGAAGAGAACGTTTTTGATCTACGTGAATATGTACCCAAAGGAAATAGTATTTTCTAATGAAACTAGAGTTTTTCATTTTAGTAACATACTGACTGGCATAGTAGCAAAAACAGTTCAAGTAAAGAACTTTTTAGCTGTTTTAATGCAAATTGAGGCCAAGAGAAGTCCCAGGCATTCTTGAGTTCACAAAATAACTAATCATCTTCTCTCTCTCTCTCTCTCTCTCTCTCTCTCTCTCTCTCTCCATACAATCAGGAAGCGTGCAATACAGAATTTAAGAGCACAAACTTGGATATCAGCTATGCTTTGCCGGTTATTAACTGTTACTTAATCCCTGTAGCCTTGATTTTCCGATACCTAAAGTTGGGATAATAACACGTAGGCAGAGATGATTTCTAGGCGATAAAGTGTAGCCTGGCACATAATAAATGCATAATAAAGCCCAAGTTTAGTGATGCTAAACTGTATTTCTCTAACTTTTGCTAAGAGCATGCAAGAATTCCTTCAAGGTCACTGAAACTTGACAATGCTTCTAGACATGGAGACTAAAGTTTATCATTTAATAGTGTTAAAGCTAATGAATGTTCAGAACATCCATCCATCTTACACTCTACAGGAGTGAAATGGAATCCTGAGCATTTAGAACCAGGTAAGTAAAGCACCTTGAAACTAAAAGGATCAATAAGAGTAAAGCAGTATTCAATAAATTAAGTAATGTTGAACGATCAAGGAGGATTTGACTAGCAAAAGTATTTCTAACAAAACAAAAAATAACTAGTTTAACAAGTGGGGTGGAATGGAAGAGAATCACAAGCAGACAGTGAGTATGAAACGTTGGCACACAATGCGTCGGTGTCACAGAGGACGGCACGGCTGAGGAACCTGAATACAGCTGTCCCCAACTGTCCCAGTGCTGTAGGAAGGTGTGATCACCTCTTTCAACTTCCAGCTGCACAAGCCACACCAAACTGGGCCACCAGCCCTGTGGTCTCAATTCCATTCACTAAGAATGTATAGACAGAGCCTAAAATAGACCATGGATGATGTGTGTGCCTGTTGGAATTACATAATCGATGGGCTGCAGTCCCCAAATTGAACTTATTTATTTATTTTTGACAGCCTAATTCATTAGAGCGGTCACATTGACTGTTTAACATTCTAGAATCATTTGCTAAGGGACAAATAACAAATATGACCCCAGAGAGATTACTGACTGCCGATATATCTGTGCTTATTTTACATTCTTCATCCATTCACCCCACTTCATTCCATTTAACATGTCATTTCTCTGTTTCACTTCAGTTTTTCCCTTTGGAATCAAGCTTTGGGTGAGTCTCATTTTCTACTTACTTTCCACCTCCCGTTTTTTTCTTTCCTCTCCCACCAACAAATGCTATATAGCGGACAGACTCATTCATCTCTAGAACCTTATCTGGGGGAGCATATGTTTCTTTTCTTTGAGGTCAGATTAACTATTCCTTATATGCAGCACAAAGAAATATGCATTGGCAGCAAATTCTCCTATGGTAAACCATCATTTCTGTCCACTACGTTAAGCCAATTTAACATGCTTAAATACGCCTTTGTCATCGACAACAAAAGCAAAAGGCAGCTGAACTCTGGTTAATAAATCATTTCCAGAGGCAGGAGGACTACTTGGGAAATATGATGCCAGACATTTAAGACTATTCTCAAAAGAGGTTTAGTTGTGAGTTTCCCCAATTTCCTCATGATTAAAACTGTCTGAAGAAAAGACATTTGAATGGCACAAGAGTTGAGGCACGAGGTAGTTGAGGCATACTTCGTATTTGTGGAAGTGTTTGGATTATTTTACCCCAGAGAAGAATAAGGACTGGAAAGGTATTACAGAGGTTTATCAAGGGGATATGAATTCTAAGAAATGTTAGCTCATATTTCTTTTTCCAAAAAATCAATCCTCCACTATTTGGACTTCCGTTTTATTTTGTTTTAATGTTTTTTTATTTTTTGCCAGGGAGTACGTGTGGTCTCCAGAGAGAGTGAAAGAGAAAGTGAGAAAATATCTCCTATGGGTCATGGTCATGTTCCAATACTTCTACATTTCTCCGTCCTTTGGGGATGTTGGGTACACACACACACACACACACACACACACGCACACGCACACGCACACACGCACACACAGCGTGTTTTTTAAGCCACAGGTCCAGGACTCAAACCAGGTATTAGGCCATGTGGGATAACACTACAAGCTGGCCCTGAACACTTTTTTTCAGCTTTTTGCCAGAGGGCACATATGCTCACCAGAGAGAGAAAGAGGGAGAGAGATAGAGGGAAAGTGAGAAATTACCCCCTGGGAGGATGGCCATGCTGCAATCATTTCTCCTCCATTCTCCTCTCAGGATTTTGTGCATGTATGCACACATGCCTGGAGAAATTTTCAAGCCACTGGGTTGGGGACTTGAACCATGGTCGGTCATGTGAGAGTCCACATGGCCTTAACCAACACACCACCTGCTGGCTCCTGAACTCTTATTATTAATCTATACTAAATGCACTCCTTCACTATTAACAGGGTATTCAAAGTACATTGTAAAGAATTTACTGTAAGAGGGAACCAGCAGTTAGCGTAATGGCTATGTCGCTGGACTCCCACGTAGTCGACCGCGGTTCGTGTCTCGGACCCGGTGGCTTACAACTCACGCCGGGCGTGTGTGCGTGCGTGCCCAAGATCCCGAGAGGAGAATGGAGGAGAAGGGATTGCGGCGTGACCATCCCCCCTGGGGGGTGATTTCTCGCTTTCTGTCTCTATGTCTCTCTCTGTCTGTCTGGCGAGTGCATGTGCCCTATAGCGAAAAACCTCTCCAAAAAAAAAAAAAAAGAATTTACTGTAAGAGACAGAATATCTAAGCAACAAAACACAATTAAACAAAAACAAACAAACAAAAGAGGGGCTGGGTAGTGACACCGTGATAACAGGACTGGATGCACGTGCGAAAGGTCTGGATTCCCAGCCCGGGAACTCCCTGAGCACCCATGATCCAGACTGGCTGTAACTGGGGAGTAGCTCACAGTGTGAGGACCCTACTGAGGCTATCTCTCTCTTTCCCCGTCTCATGAAAAAATAAATGTCAATACATTAAAAAAGAATTAGAGCCAGATGACAGGACTGCAGTTAAGGCAGCTGGATTCCACGTGGCCGACCACTTGGTTCCAGTCCCAGATCAGAGGCCTGGAAAACGCGCCAGCTAGCCCAAGCATTCTCAGGTAACTGGAGAGTGGGTACCATTTGGGATGGTTTCCTGCCTGAGTACTGCTCAGACGGCCTTTGTGGGCCTCTCACATGATGACTGCCAGGCCTCTATATGCAGAACCAGTCATTTTGAAAGGAATAAGAGTCATGTGATGAACATAGTAAAAGTTTGACATATGTTCACTTTCCACTCACTGTTGCTCCTAGAATACAATAAAGCCTTGTTGCTACATGAAAAAAAGAAGATAGCAAAAAGATGAAGAAGGGAAGGGAAGGGAAGGGAAGGGAAGGGAAGGGAAGGGAAGGGAAGGGAAGGGAAGGGAAGGGAAGGTAGGGAAGGGAAGACAAAACACTGAGCACATATATATGTGTGTGCCCCATGGGCAGCTGCTTTCTCCCTTTCTCTAGAGGGTGTGGGGGGGCATACATCCTCTTGCAAATAATAATAATAATGACCAAAAAAATAATTACCTTGAAATGCTGACCAAAATCAAAAGTAAAAGAGAAAGAGATAGACCCCTGGAAACTACCATCAGCTAAAACAGCCATATGTTCTAAAGTGCATGTGCACACACATACACGCAAAGATAAAATGACTGCTACTGCAAAAACTTTCTCAAATGTTAGGTTCTACTTAGAATAACTGTAATTATCACTACTGAATATTTGAGAGTGGCTTAAGCAGGACTATTTATATTCTTTCATTTAATTTTACTACACTATGAGAAAACTGTGCTGTATTGTATGCTCATTTATGTGAGGTAGCACATGCATTCATTTCAGGTAGAGCAATTTCAGGCCAAGCTCAGAAATCCATCTTCAGGTAGGCTGGGATGAATTTTTCTGTCCCAACTTTTATCTTCTCCTCCCACCCAGCTGCTATATGACTTTTAGTGCCTGGCCATGCTTCCAGACGCTGAGCAAAGGGGAGTAAAAGCTTTTGAATTCACAGGTGCCACCATAGGCAGGATCCGCCATTGTCATGTTTACGGTGAATGTAGGGAAGTGACAAACAACCCTGGCCAGAAACACAGTCCCTTCCAATCTCTGAAAATGACCTTGTCTCCTGGTCAGAGGAGTAGCATTGCAAACTACCATCAGCCATATGGACACAGAGAGGAAAGCTAGGTCGAGTGGCTTTTAAAGAGCTAACAACAAGCTGTGCTTTGCAAAGAACAGTCCACGGCTAGTAGAGACAAAGAGGAAATCTCTGCTAGGGCGTGGCTTGTTGCTGTCTCGCTAACATGCTACCATTATATAACTGCTTTAACCTTACAATATTTACATTCTTAATTTCACTAAATGTACTTATAATAATCTTAATGCTTATGTGCCAGTTACTGTGCAAAATGCAAAACATTCAGTATTCCTTTTTTACATGAGAACATAGAGTTGATAATACCCTTGTGGGTTTTTATTGTGTGTTTTTTTAAATTTTAATTTCTTTTATACATTCAATCACTATACATCACTTAGCTTGTGAAGTGAATTCCCCCAACATGAATACTCTTCCTGCCAGTCCAGTTGAGGATACTATGCACGTTATCATCAACAAATAATAATCCATTTCTGTGTTCCATAAATGTCTTGCCTCCTTATTTTTCTCCTGAACATCTTTCCTCACACTTTCCGCCTTCTCCCACCCTCCTCCCACAATGTGCCCTTGTGTTCTTATTAGCCTTATTTAATGCAAAGAATACTAGTGAGAGACAATCTCTGTGTAAGTCTGAGGCAAGTTCTACTCCACACAATGATAGCACTTTACAAGCTAATATTTATAATAATAATAATGCTGCTCTGCTGGCATTATTCTGAATGCATAATTCATTTCATGTTCATAATAAAGCCACAAAATATTATTATCTTCATCTTCCAGATGAGGAACTCGGTGGCAAAGAGATTACTTACCAAAAATCAGACATGTGTTCAGAGACACAAACACAGGCTGTATGCAGCATTTCAGGTGTCCCTAACTCCTTTCGTATATTGCTTCAATTTATTGCAAAAATTGTCGTGAGTTTTTAATTAAATAATGATGAAAGCACTTTATGGTCTGAAAAGTACTCTGCAAGTGTATTTTTAGAGAGAGAAACAATCCAAAAATTCACAGAAGAAAATACTCGAAGAAATTATAACCACGTGTTAGCAGTGAAATGTTGAAGACAGAGAGTAATTATGAGTTTGTCCTTTTTTTATGTTTAGTCATTCTTTTATTTTCTATATTGTCTACACTGAATGACTGTCCACTTTCTACACACATGTGATTGTATAAAATGTCTGTTGAAACAGAAAACATTTGGTTGGTGTTACAGACTGAATGTTTATGTCTTCCAAAATTTGTGTATGGAAGCCCTGACCCATACTGTGGCTGCATTTGGAGATGTGGACTCTAAGGAAGTAATGAAGGTTAAATAAGGTCATAAGGATGGGATCCTAATCCAGAAGGATTTGTGTCCCTTATAAGAAAGGACACCAGAGACGCCCCTCCCCCCCATCTTCCCCCTGATCGATCTCCCTCTCCCCACCCTTATCGATCTCCCTCTCCCCACCCAGCACACACCAGGAGAGGCCGACACAGTCACTGGCTCGGTGACGTCATCAGGAGCCAGCTTTGTAAAATCTCTCTGCCTTCCTTCACCTATCAGCTTTCCCTTGGTTCCTTCAGGGTCCCAGGATTGTTGATAGCATCAAGTGAATCATTGTCCTACGATCACATCTATTGAAAGAGATGGAGAAACATCTCCCCCCGATTATAAATTATAACTGGGAAGAAAGAGTTTGGTGACAACACAGACAAGTAAAATCCTCTGAGCAATGCCATGCATTTCAGGGCTTAGTAAACCAGGCTCTGGGGCCTCAGTCAACTTCCCCTTAGTCACATGGAGACAGGAACATTCATGAACAAAACTGGCATGCTGTAACAGAAAACGAAGAGGTGATAGACAGATATTGGATAGGCAACTACAAGAGTCTGGATTTCCTTTTAGTGGCATACATTAGAATGCTTTTTTAAAAAGCAGAATCAGGGGCCAGTAGGTGGCATGGTGGTTAAGGTGCTGGACTCCCACATGCATGACTCCAGTTCATGTCCTGGACCTGGTGGCTTTCTCACTTTTTCCTCCCTCCCTCTCTTTCTTTCTGTCTCTCTCCCTGTCTCTCTCTGGTGAATACATGTGCCCTATAGCAAATTTTAAAACAATAATAAATAAATTAAATTAAATAATTAAAAAAAACAGAAGCAAGCAAAACATGTCAAATATCTCTAAGTCAAGAACAATAATAACGTCTTAGGTCATAATGTGACTTCTCATAATTCATACATTAAGGAAATGCACATAAATTTTACCCCAGTCCAAATGATAAATATCAGTTTTATGTCTTCTTAGATTAGCAGATTCACTCCGGGCAAAATATAAGAATGTACATTTTAAAGTATACAGATCTGCTCTGTATGCTACACATTTAAATCGGCCCAGACGTCTATGCAGATCGACGAAAATTATCAAGTGGAATGTTAAAATGAGCATCCATTTGGTGCAACAACATGGTGCAAATAACCTAATTAAATGCACCCAACCTACTTTCACAGCTGCACATGCTAAAATTGATGCTTCTGCAGAGAGTGCAAGCTTGTGTCCACTTGTTTCTAATCCACAAAGGACAGATTTCCTGACTTAAAAAATTAATACAATGGACAAGTGGCAGTATTTACAGTTCATTCACAGTGCAGCTGCCTATTAAATCCTCAGGAATTGGACTTTCTGAGGATGCCAGAAGTCTAAGTAGTGTACTTCAGAATTCTAGTGTACTATGAAGTTATGAATTTTTTTATATTTAATATTATTGGTTCCTGAGCATATAAATTGAGTTGAAAGATATGAACAAAATAGCTCTTTTTATAGAATTTGCGCAGTTACTTGTGTAGGTATTCAATTTGTGCAGTGTGATAGCTCTGAATACCTTCTGTGATTGAGAAATTTGATGGCTAATATCAATCGTAAATGAAGGAATACTGTGGTCCAGGATGGCAGTGAGATTAAGCTAGATTATCACACCTTGGATTTTCTTATAACCAAGCTAGGAAGAAGGAAACGAATATTAGTTTGGACTCCCTTCCCAGGAGTTTCCCTGTGTAAACTAATTCTCTACAGATTTGTTTCTTTTTTTTTTTTTTTTTTTTTTTTTTTTTTTTTTTTTTTTTTTTTTTTTGCCATAGGGCACGTGCACTCACCAGAAAGACAGAGAGAGACAGAGAGACAGAAATCACACCCCAGGGGGGATGGCCATGCCGCAATTCCTTCTCCTCCATTCTCCTCTCGGGATCCTAGGTACACACGCACACGCGCCCAGTGTGAGTTTAAAGTCACCGGGTCTGGGACTTGAACCACAGTCAACTACATAGGAGTCCAGTGATATAGCCATTACTCTAACTGCTGGTCCCTCTACAGATTTCTGAAAGAAACCGTCAATTACAGCAAATCTCTAGCTTTGGATGAGCTCTGAGAGCATCGAACCCTCTCTGCGTCTTTGGAGTTGCAGTACATCCATTTGTTTGAGTTCATTCACTTATTTCCTTCATGAGCAAAAGAGACAAAGAAGGAGAGAGAGACAGAGAGACAGCTTCCTTCACAAGTCTTGACACTGTGTTCTACTCCCAGGCTTAACCAGCCCCAAATCATGAGCACAAGTGTGCCCAGTGCATCAGGGAAATCTCCAGACTTGAACTGGGAGCCCTTTCATGTGGGATTGCCTCACAGAACATGGTGTTCCACCGCTGTACCACCACCAGGCCCCCAAAACTAAGCATATTCCGACACTGTTCCTACCTCAAGCTTCAGCTGTGAAAGATGTCCTCATGTGTGACAGTATCTATTAAGAGTTCAATAGGGGGACCAGCAGTTAGTGTAATGGCTATGTCGCTGGACTCCCACGAAGTCGACCGCAGTTCGCATCCCAGACCCAGTGGCTTAAAACTCATGCTGGGCGCATGTGCGTGCATGTCCAAGATCCCGAGAGGAGAATGGAATAGAGAGAAGTGATCGCGGCATGGCCATCCCCCCTGGGGGGTGATTTCTCGTTTTCTGTCTCTCTGTCTCTGTCTGTCTGGCGAGCACACGCGCCCTACAGTGAAAACCTCTCCAAAAAAACAAAAAAAAAGAATTCAATAGGAATTGTACTTCTTTGGTATCATTTGAGGAGAGGTGTTTACTTGCTGAAGCCAATCAGAGCACCAGGGTAGTGAACCAGTGTCATGGTGCCTCTTCTTATGTTTACTTAAAAGGATTCTCTCAATATATGTCATAACCAATGAAAAACAAAACAAAACAGAAATGCTTGAGAATGATTGATCTGTTGTTTTGGAATGAATTGATTTTCATCTTATATCACAAAAGCATAAATATGTGCAGAAAACAACAACCATATATATCCACAGTATACACATACTTTGTAAAAGAGAATTATTTATTTAATTGTATTTATGATTTATTTATTATTTTTAATTTTGCTATAGGGCACATGCGTTCACCAGAGAGAGAGAGAGAGAGAGAGAGAGAGAGACAGAGAAAGTGAGAAAGCAAGCCACCAAGTCCAGGACTTGATTGAGGTCAGCCAAGTGGGAGTCCATTGCCCTAACCACTATGCCACCTGCTGGCCCCAGTATCTACATACTTTTAGGAAGTCTAGACAAGGAAAGAATAAAAATATCCTTTCAATTACCTAGGAAATTTCCTTGATATAAATTAATGAACGTTTTAATAACTGTTCTAGTGAAAGGGTTAATATACTATATATTATATCTTCAGGCATAAGGTTATTTTCAGTACACTGAATATCTCTCATTTCTTAATATGATTTCTGTTCATTTCAAATAGTTCCTGTGGCTCTTATGAAATATTAAGGCCAAAACATCTCATGTAGCTATAAGTAAGAAAAGAAATGTGAAATGAACTGATTTTAATAATATTAACAGATGATGTCATAGAACCTAATTGGATGTAGGCAGTGTTTTTTGCAAAATAGGATTCTGTGGAGGATAAAAAGGAGTTGATATGAACCCGTCTTTCAAAGAACTAAATATGTCACTGTGAGCCAACAAGGTACTTACAAAGGAATCATATGAATTACAATTTTGTCAGTATTTTGCTACGTGCAAAATAGCTGATTCCAAGTGTAGATGTTATGGAAATCCAGAGAACTGCGATTTAATGTGGGAAGTACTGGAAGGCTTTTTTTCCTAGAAAGGCAGAATTGTCAAGGACTAACATCTGTGATAACGCTATTATGTATCTACCTCCAGTTTCCTTTCCTCCTTAGGATAATTATGCAAATTTTCAGAACATATTGTCACCCGAAATAAAAGGTTACATTTCCCAGCCTCCCTTTTAGCGAAACATGGCCTTAGATAACTAAGTTCTGGCCAAACAGATGTAAGATAAACTTGAAGATTACAAAACACCCATAATAGTTGCTTAAGATAATTTTTCCAGAAAAGGCTCTCTTTTTGCCTTTATTTTCCTTTTTTAAAAGAGCCTAAAATTCAAATGTGATGATGGTGTCATCATCCTAGGAGCAGAAACCTAGACTCAAAGATGACTTTTTTGTATAGAAGGTAATAAACTCCCATCTTGTTTACTACTACTGTTTAAAAAAAAAATCATGCCACCAAACTTAGTCAACAATCACAATAGAGTGACGCAGAGACAGGGAGGGTAAATGCCCTGCATGGGGCATAAATGATGACTTCCCTTTGGTGGCTGCCTTGGAAAGGAAGGACCTGCTAACAGGAATTCTACCCTAAAGAAGACAAAGAAGCTTGGCAAGAATATTACTTCTTGTGTTGACGTCTTTTCCTAAGACGGTCTTGAAGGTACCATGAATTAGACTGGCTTGGATTCTTTTTGAATGATCTCACATCACATGTTTCCATTTTGTTGTGAAGGTCAGGGGTCTGAAAGAATTTCATCATTACATACTTTGTGCTAAATATGCTCAAAAATTAATAAGTGCATTTAAATTAGATTTTGCGTAATAAAATAGGAGCGTAAAGGAAATACAAGGGAAGATAAGAGAAGAGAATCTGACCAAGAGAAATGGCAAAGCAGTTTTCTAAAATGCTTACTAAAGAAAAAGCATATGAAAAAACAATTTTTAGGACCAGCAGATGGCATAATGGTTATGTTGCTTGACTCTCACATGTCTGATGGCAGTTTGAGTCCCAGACCTGGAGGCTTGAAACTCATGTGGGGCATGTGTGTGTGCATGCCCAAAATCCTGAGAGGAATGGAGGAGAAGACACTGTGTCATGCCATCCCCCCTGGGGAGTGATTTCTCGCTTTCTGTCTCTCTGTCTCTCCAGCAAGCACACATGGCCTATAGCAAAAATCTTTTAAAAAAAATTTGTATGATCTTTCAATCATTTATACAACATGATATATCTTAGGTAAAAAAATCTTAACAAACAAACAAAAAAATGAACTAATTTTTAGGATTTTTTAAAAAAATTCATTTCTCATTAAATGTTTAAGAGAATTATTAAAATGTATTTTCAATGTTTAAGCAGAAATATTGCTGTCTGTAACTTCAAATGAGCAAAGATATTTTCTTATTTTGCTTTGCCTATATTCCATGATATAGCTTTATGAGGAGTCTTCAAAAAGTTAATGAAGGTACCAGCAAATGGCCTAATGGTTACATCACTGTACTCCCACTCGAACTGACCGCAGTTCGAGTCCCAGACCCAGCGACTTCAAATTCACACTGAACGCATGTGCATGCATGTCCAAAATCCCCAGAGTAGAACAAAGGAGAAGGGATTGTGGCATGGTCATCCCCTCCGGGGCAGGGCAGGAGGTGATTCCTCACTTTCTATCTCTCTATCTCTTTCTCTCTCTCTGGAGAATGCACGTACCCTATAGGAAAAATATCTCTAAAACAAAGCACAAAAACAAAAAAAGGTTACTAGAAAATGAGTATTATGAAAAGAACTATGCATGGATTTCAAAACATTTTGGCACCAAAATACACTCATTGTAACCATTTTTTCATGAACTTTTTGAAGTCCCTGCTTATTATACTTATGTTAATATTCCAAAGTTGTGCTTGCAACACCTTCTGTAATAAAAAGAAATAAAAATAACTACATTTATAAATCCAGAACAAGCATGAAAAAGTTCACATTCCCCAGATAGCAGGAATCCAAACGGCAAAGGCACTGACAGAACCAGAAAGCAGTGTGATCAAGGGCCAACCCAGCTGACCCCCGTACACATTTTAGTCTGCCTACTGGAAAGATAAAGCACGGAAGTGTTTTCAAGGATCCTGGTTCGATCCTTTCCAAAGGCCATGTGCCTTCTCGCCTGGAGTAAAGCTGCATTTCGGAATTTACATAGCCCCATGCTTAGGTTTACTTTGGATACTTTCCATCATTAAGGAGCCAGACATTTCAGTTAAGAGTCCTGTTCTGAAAGCAGTTGGCAGGGGGGACCCCTGCTCTTAGAGTTTTGAGGATGAGGGTCTATCAATGTCAAATCTAATTGCTCTTGGTGTTTCCCATGATTGATGGAGATGAAGACAACAAGTCCATAACATATCTCATCATCATGGTGTTCTCACTGTGGGGTAGACTGGTGCACCTGCCACGTCTGACCAAGGGCCATTCCGATCTGTTTTTGTCTCTCCACTGTTCCTGCAAAGTAGAGCTGTCTTCTGCCCCCACATAGTTTCCCCTATCTTTGAGATGAAAATTGGAATCATACAAAATTTATAAAGAAACCAATACAACCATTTTTTACATATATTCCAGGCAAAAGAAAGTCCGATATCTCTATATGAACTACAAGATGAATATACACTTAAACTGTAAAATGAGTAGAGTTTTATCTTAATAAGGTAAGCATGGGCTTCACCCATATTCTGGGCATAACTATAAACTGACCATAAACTACAGAATGAAGGTAGAAGCAATAGCACATCACCAAGAAGTCGTTCAAGAACACACTTTGAGAAAAGTCAAAGCTCTGGTGGCTGCAGAATGCAAGTGTGATCAAACTGTGGTCTGAGCAGTCATATCAAATACGGCATCTTTGCATATCTAATAACCATAGTAATCACACCGCTCATTCTGTGCTCCCGGCATGGCGATCCTTCAGAGGAGAACCTTATCTAGAGGAGTACACCCACGGGAGTTCACGGGCACAGCCACAGAGGACGTTTTCTCTTAGCGAGAAATAATCACTTAATGCGTCGATATCTTAGAATGTTCAGATAAGCGACTGTATGGCAAGTGCAAGCACAAATATGTGCACTCCTGCATGTGTGTCTCTGTGTGTTTAGTGTGTAGAAAACCACAAAATTAGTATTTTAAGACCTGGCAGTATGTAATTAGTGATTTCATAAACCTGACATATTAGTTGCAAGTATTTATAGAGGTAGGTATTTTACTGTGAACCCACATTTTTTTTTAAATAGCAGTAGACAACCTGAAATCGTTGTTAGCTTAAAAATTCAGAATGAACAAGACTTGTACAATTTTTTTTTTTTTGGCTTGCAATCTTGATTTCAACATCAACAATTAATCAACATAACTTCTCATGGTCAATTGGCTTTTCATCCCAAAGGCCATTATATAGGGTGGCAGTATGTTTCCTCATAGAGATTGTGCCAGTTTCACTGTGGAGCAGATGGCAAGTCAACTGGGTTTAGGTGGGTAGTCTAAATAATGCCATATTAAGTGACATCTTCCAGCAGGAAGTCAATTTCATTGGATGCTGGTGCCACCTTGACACACCACAAGGCTCTCTGCTGCTTTCCATCAAGACCTGTTGCCATTGATATATGAAAATAGAGAATCTTGGGAAGGCAACTGGAATATTCAAACTGTTTACTCCTGGAGGCTTATTGCAAAAACACCCCAGACTCCAGGTGAATTCCTGCCCTTTAACTGTTCTACAGAGAAAGAAGCATGGTTCAATTCCACCCACTAGAAGAACTATTCGCTTGACAGTCTAGAATGTATCTTCTCTAAGACATCAGACATACAATCTACAGCTCTCTGTCTCGTGAAAAATACTATAATCTTTGCACTGCCTAAATAGTTGCCTAGAATAACTGACAATCTGCACATTCCTGATAAAATAATAAAGTAATAGTAATGTATAATATTACTCATCAGTACTAAATTCTTCCTAAGTGAAAACATATCCGACACCCTACTGAGTTTAAAGTCAGGTTAAGTCTGACAAGAATTTGTACATCCTTAGCATTAGCTTGGAGCTGAAATAATTTTCTTTTATGCTTTCCTTTTCTCCTTTCCTGACTTTTATTTGACTTTAGCTTAGCACTGCCGTTTCTGTACCAGAACATGAACCTGACTGGCATTCAGCTCCTCTGAATTAAAATAATGTCTCAGCCAGAGATTCCAGGAGGTATGTACCTGGCACAGCCATGGCCGACATAACACCGTGCTTTGCCAATATTCCGTTTCATCCATCCTGGGGAGCTTTTTATTGTGCATATGTTTATGGGCATGAATCTTTTTGTCTAAAGATTGCAATACAAAAGAAACAGCCTCTGAAACAAGTCCTAAAGCTTTAAAATGTGAAACCTTTGATAGCAAAAGCAGTCGCTGGGTAATTTACATCCTAGAGCTAGAGTACCTTCCTTTTTTGCTAGATTGTATTCGGTCTTAGAACGCTCTTTATTTAACTAGCCGAAAGAAATATGCAGATTGCCTTTCATCAGCATCTCCACAATTATTTTAATACCTAGCAGTTGCATTATTTTTTGAATAAAATAAGAGTTTACTTGCTTCCCGTGTTTATTTTTTTGTGATAGCATTAAAGAATGATTGCAACCTTTCATTTTCAGTCCAGGCCGTCTGAGCTGGTACCACGCATCATCAGCATGTTTAGAATGAAGAACCAGGCCTTCTTCACTGGCATCTCTGTCTGTGAGATTAGCCTTAAAATCCATCTCATACCCACCTGCCTGCCATGAGGAGCAGCCAATATATCCTGTTTAGAGTGGAGTTCTGTGGAGCATTACCTAGCAGGCAGGGCTGATGATAAGAAGTGATAGGCAAAATGTCATTGGGTCTGTCTCTAGTTCAGGATTTCTGGGCAAAACAAGGCAACATGTTTCCTGTGTCTGTGGTCGGAAACACTCCCCTCACACAGATCCGTGTTCATGCACAGAGCACAGTAAGCATGTGCCCTGACAGGAAGACGGCAGTTTTGGTTTATGTGTTCATACCTCTATCTCACTCTCTACCCTCAATCCAAAGTCTGAAGTAAGTTTGTTTCTCTGATTCTCTGCTGGGCCCAAATGGAGTTAAGGAACCCACTCGACGCAGACAGATGCAGGCACTGTATTAGCAATGTCCATGTGGTCTTGCTTCATTCTCACAATGGCCATTTGAAACAGGTCGGCATTCTTGCTCAGTTTTCTAGTCAAGAGAATAGAGACCAAGAGACTTTAGGTAACTCTTCAAGGCTCACACTTAAAAGTAAACTTGAAGGGGCAGGGCCAGCGGATGGGGTGGTGGTTAAGGCTCTGGATTCCAACTGTATGGTTCAAGTCCCAGATCCAGTGGCTTAAAAAACCTGACAGGCATGTGTGTGTGCACCCAAAACGCAGAGAGGAAAATGGAGAAAGGATGGGGTGCGGCCATCCCCTCTAGGCGGTGATTTCTCACCTCCCCCCACTCTCTCTCTTTCTCCATCTCACTCCACAAGCATATTTATCCTATAGCACAAACAAACTGACAAAAAAAGCAAGGGATAAGATTTGAACCCAGGTTTAAATTACTTCAGAATTCACGCTTTTCTCTACTAGCAGTGGTAGCAAAATAGTGTTTCATTTTTTGATGCCAACTCCAATTGATTGGTAATGACTTTTTGGAAGTTTGCATTTAAAAAGATTCTGAGGTCAAGTTAAGGCCCACCAGGGAAGATTACCAGGATCCAGTAATGACATCTGAGCAGATGGGGGGAGAGCTCTGTCATGGGTGCTGTGTGCTGGACATGAACCACCTGATCTCCCAGTACCAGGCCTGTCCTCTCATCTACAGGTTGTAGAGCTCCTCTTGTTGCCACACAGGTGAAGTGACATTATAATGGGTTCTGCTATAATGCTCTCTCTGAGAACATGTTTCTACCAATAAGGTTGCTATATTAAGGAACAATTTAAGCATAATGCAAAGTTTACATTAGCTTATGCCCAATTTCATCAGTGAGGAAAGCTAGGAGAAGGCAGAAAACAGCACCCCACTCAACCAAGACACTAAGAATATAAAAAAAGGCACATACGCAGAACCAGCAGGTGGCAGGGTGTCACTGAGGCACTGGACTCCCACGTAGCCCATGGCTCGAGTCTTGGGCCTGCTGGCTTGCTTTATCATTTTCTCTCTCTCTGTCTTGACTCGCACTGGTGAGTGCATATGCCCTATTGCAAATTAAAAATAAATAAAAATAAATAAAACTATTCTTCTAAAAAAGGGCAAATATGCACACTCCTCAAACATTAACCAGTTAGCTCAGTTCACTGAGTGTTTGTTCTGAGCAAGCCTGAGTGTTCTGAGCCACCCTGTCGCCATCTGGTGCTTCAGCTTCCTGATTCTGATAACCCTCCTTTCACCACTTTACAATTAACTCCAAGATAGCAACTCTTCCCAGGCCAGCATTAGGTCTATGTCAAGATAAAGTGCCATTATGAGCTATTCATCTCATTTTTAACCATTTAAAATGTGTAAATATATGGTACCATTTTGGCTAAATTTCTCTTTTTTTAATGTGTCACTGAAGAAATTTTTGCATATTGGGACTCTAGCCCCATTTTTCCCTGTAAGGCTTTTGCTACAGGGCGCGTGCACATGCCAGAAACACAGAGAGACAGAAAGAAAGAAAGTGAGAAATCACCCCCCAGGGGAGATGGCCATGCAACAATCCCTTCTCCTCCATTTTCCTCTCAGGATCTTGAGCATGCACACACACATGTCCGGCGTGAGTTTAAGCCACCAGGTCTGAGACTCAAACCATGATTGACTATGTGGTAGTCCAGCAACATAGCCATTATGCCAACTACTGGTCCCAAGGCTTAAAATCTTGATTGTGGAAATGTGTATTGTGATTTTTAGAAAGGCAAATATTGCATTATCGCAGGACTTTCTATACCCAAAATAACTGGATTGGACTTTGACAAACGTATTTTTTAAAATGGATCTGGAAGGAACTGATGCAGTAGGAGGCCCAGGGCAGAGCAAGCAGGAAGAGCCACCCTTGGGCACAGGCAAAAAGGGAGGTGTATTATCTGCTCTATATTATTACATGAGCCAGCAACCCTGAACAAGGCTCCCGGTAAGTTAGCGCTCCGTGAAAAAAATCGTTTAATGGTCTAAATCTTAAACAATGGCTGCAGTTAAAGTTTTACTAAAGTATAAATAAGTTCAACCTGGGCATGTTTTAATCACTCACCTTTAATAAGTATTGTTTCCTACGTTAAAGTGATTTTAGGCACTTTCCATTTACACAGTTGGCATTGGTACACGTGAGCTAAACTGAACATGCTCACCTCAGGTGTCAATTCATGGCAGCTCGGAATTTCTCAGCTTGCTTTTGGTTCAGTTCATTTCCTATTATCTGTAAAAATGCCTGTATTTAACTAGATTAGAAATAAACATATTCTTATGTTTAATTTGTTAGGTTAGAAAGAGCACAAAGATGGGGCCAGCTGGCGGTGTGGTGGTTAAGGCGCTGGATACTCCTACATGGCTGACCATGGTTCGAGTCCTGGACCAGGTGGCTTGCTTTTTCACTTTCACTCTCTCTCTCTCTTTCTCTGTGTCTCTTTCTGGTCAAATTAAAATGAATGAATGAATAAACAAACAAATAAATAATTCTTAAAAGAAAGAAAGAAAGAGTACAAAGATAAAGAATGAGGTCTTAAATTTCTTCAGTTCTGTCAATCCATTTGAGTATTTTGAGTTTTTACTTGTGTTGAAAATGTAAAGCTGGGGCCAGCAGGCAGCATGGTGGTTAAGGCAGGTGGATTCCTACATGGCTGACCACAGTTTGAGATCCAAACCGGGTGGCTTAAATACCACACTGGTCATGTGTGCATGGGTGACCAAAATCCCAAGAGGAGAATGGAAAAGAAGGGATTGAAGTGTGGCCATCCCCCTTAAGGGATGACTTCTCACTTTCCCTCTCTCTGTCTCTCTCCTCTCCAGTGGGCACAAGTTCCCTATAGCAAAAGCAAAGCTGTATTGAACTAACCTAAGTATGACTGGGAATGAGTTGCTCATTGCCAGAAGAGCCAATCTCTAACCATAAGATTTGTAGAAGAGGCAGGCATGATGTCACCTGAGAGACACAGAGCTGAGAGACACAGAACTAACTCCCTAAAAAGACTGCCTCCCTGGATTCTTTCAGGTATGGGTTTGTTTTGAAGTGAGATTTTTTGATATGGAATGTGTGTGTTTGCCAGAGAGACAGAATGTGAGAAATCACCACCCAGGGGGGTTAGCCATGCTGGAATCTCCTCTCCTCCATTCTCCTCTCAGGATCTTTGGCACTGCACACACAGGTGCTCGGCATAAGTTGTAAGCACGGTTCCCCTTGATTGCTCTGTTGGAGCAAACATTTTTACTCCCTTCCTTGCAGAGAGATTCAACTTTAGAGTGAAGTTGAGATCTGAGCCTTCCCTGCACATATATCTTTCAAGAAAACATAAAATAGCAGTGAGCTCCAGGTTGTTCTTATTTAGTCTGAATCTAGTTAGTTACAAAATAAGGCAAATTATAAAACATAATGCTTTTGATTAGAATGATAGGCAGAATGCACCCCCCCCCCACCCCCAAGATGCCCTGGTCCTAATCCCTAGGACCTGTCAATATGTCACTTTGCCTGGCAAAAGAGACTTTGAAAGTATAATTAAGGTATGGATCTTGATTGGGGAGATTGTCATGGGTTATCCAGGTGGACCCAGTGTAATCACAAGGGTCCTAAAAATGAAGGAGAAGTAAAAAGGGAAACAGAGGTTGGAGTGATGGGACTGATGAATGTGAAGAATGATGAAGAAGCTTCTAGAAGCAGGAAAAGGTAAGGAAACGGATTTTCCCCCCAGAGGCTCCAAAAGGAATATAGCGCTAAGTAGCTTGATATTTTTCCTATGAGACCCATTTAATTTTTTCTGGTCTCCAGAACTTTAAGCTAATAAATTTGTGTTGTTTTAAGTTGTTAAGGGTATATTAATTGGTTACAGCCACAATAGGAAACTTATATGAGTGGTTAAATGCAATTTTTATTCACACAAAAAATGTTTTAATAACTTCGAATAGCTTTATGATGGAAAGTAATTATTTTTAATTGTCAATTGTTTCAATAATAAATAGCAAATTAACAGAATGATCACTGCTAAATATAATTATTCTCCTTTTTTTTTTTTTTTTTTTGGAGAGGTTTCTGCTATAGGGCACGTGCACTCGACAGACAGACAGAGAGATAGAAAGCGAGAAATCACCCCCCAAGGGGGATGGCCACGCCGCAATCCCTTCTCCTCCACTCTCCTCTCGGGATCTTGGGCACGCATGCACACGCGCCCGGCGTGAGTTTTAAGCCACCGGGTTCGGGACGCAAACCGCAGTTGACTACGTGGGAGTCCAGCAACAGAGCCATTACGCTAACTGCTGGTCCCGATGTAATTATTATTCTTATCACAAGTAAGAGAGGAAAGTTTTTAAAAAAATAGTCAAATATGTGCTCCAGATATCACAGCTCTGGTGCTAAAGTTGAAGAATTCCATTGGCATAAAAAAGCACTGCCTGGGGCTCTTTCCCCATCCTGCCACATTCATACGCTACCTTCTCTGATTTATTACCACCCCACCTCTGGTCTCTATTAGCTTCTTTATTAATAATCCTCGCTGACTGAACTAAACACATATTGGGACCAGTGGATGGCATAGTGGTTACGTCGCTGGACTCCCACATAGTTTACTCCGGTTCGAGTCCCAGACCTGGTGGCTTAAAACTCACACCAGGTGCATTTGCATGTGTGCCCAAAATGCTGAGAGGAGAATGGAGGAAAAGGGACTGCGGAGTGGTATCCCCTCTGGGGGGGAGGGGTGATTTCTCACTTTCTGTCCCTCTGTTTCTCGAGCAAATGCATGTGCTCTACAGCAAAAATCTCTCTTTAAAAAAAAAAAAAAAAGTATGAAACAGTACTAATACATTTATACCACAGGAGGAAAAGGATAAAGATAAATCGCTTCCATAATACAGTCACTATTATTTCTTTGAAGGCAAGACCACAACTTATTCATTCCTACTTTCGGCATCTAATACAGCATCCAGCATCTAATAGAACAGTCCATGAGGGTGGATTAATATGTAAACAATGAGAACAAAAATTCTATAGGTCGAAGGTCCTCTTCCCCAGGTATCTCCTATGTAACCAAGCTCCTAAGTGTCTTTTAATATTCTGTTTTGACGCTATTGATAGACGTTAACCAAAATTTCCCTAGGTACTCCTCCCCCAAACTAAGTCATTTCTTCTCTAAATTGTCATAGCCTATTCGTACCATCTTAAGGCTCTGAACATAGCCCAATATGTAGTAAAACTAATGGCATATATGACTTTATTTCCTCTACTAAATTATAAGCTCTTAATGGTTAAGGGCATACAGTTTATTGAAACCTGTGGTCACCATAGAACCTACAAGGTAATTTGCATATATCACATAACTAATAAATCACTGTTTGATTTAGGTTGCAACTGCCATCTCATCATTACTAACCTCATTTCTAGCAGGTTCTGTTTTTAAAGGGATAGAGCTCTTTATACATGCTTTCACACCCATCCAGGTGAGATCAGATCGTCCATCATTACATTTAGCATCAGATGAACTATCCTTCAGGGACCTGAGTCTAAGATTTCAATATATGTTATGTCCACTGTTCATTGCCCTAGATTCAGATGAGCTATTCTTTCTTTCCTTATCCAAATTGAACAGTATAAATGTATCTTTTTATGATGTAAATTCATTTTCAAAACGTTTTTCTCCCTCCTTTTCTCTCTCTCAAAATACTCACTTTGCCCCTGCCCACACTCGTATTACTGCATGTCATATCCTTATTTTCACCATCTAAGTGGCCTATCAAGACTAAATAATAAAGACCTAAATAAAAGGCTTGATGTCAAACTGCCTGTGCAATTTTAAAGAATGCATTGCTCATAGTATTTCCTGGAAACTAAACGAATGTGGGTGTCAGACGTATTTCTCCACATACATAAGAGGCAGACAGCTAGAAAAGCAGGCAGTCAAACTGTCTACCTTACCCCCTGCTTGCAAAAATCCCCCAGCTCAAAGCCAGTGACACTACTACCTGCTCGTGGCTCGCGCTTGGTGATGCCAAGGGGCCCCAGGGAACTGGCAGCTTTTCCAAAGTCTGATGAAAAAGCAACGGCAGAACGACTGTCACAACAGAGTACGCAGCGCCGACTCTCACATTCCATCACAAATAACCCACACTGCGCTGTCTCAGATAAGCCGAGTCCAAGATGTTTTGAAACAAGTAAGTGTTAGATTTTATGAAACAGTGGAGTTTTTAAAGCTAACATAAAAAGAACATTTCAGAAAAATGAATTTGGCTGGAGGATACCAAGAACATAAAGTCTCCTTTCAGATAAGGCGATTCTCTGAAGTGTGAAAATAGTCTCAATGAAATGCAGAAAACATATTGTTTCCAAATATAAAACCTATATGTTTATCTTGTCACAAAATTTAAAATTTGCCTTAAACATAAACAATGGCTACGGATATGGTTTCATAGATTATAAGGTTTTAAATATGTCAGATAACATTTGCGGATTATTTTTTTCTGATGAACATGTGAGAAATAAGACATTTTGACATTTTTTTAAATGTTCATTTTAAAAAAAATATTTATCCATTTATTAATCTATTTGTTGTGATTTTTCAAGCTGCTGTGTCTGAGACTCGAACTGCAGTCAACTGTGTGGAAATCCAGTGCCTTAAACACCATGCCACCTGCTGGCCCCTACACTTTGTTTTTGTTTTGTTGAGAGCTTTTTGCTATAGGACACGTGTGCTCGCCAGAAAGACAGAGAGAGACAGAGAGACAGAAAGCGAGAAATCACCCCCCCCCCCCCTCCCCCCCAGGGAGGATGGCCATGCCGCAATCCCTTCTCCTCCATTCTCCTCTCAGGATCTTGGACACGCACGCACACACACACCCGGTGTGAATTTAAGCCACCAGGTCCAGGACTCAAACCGCAGTCAGCTACCTGGGAGTCCAGCGACATAGCCATTACACCAACTGCTGGTCCTGCAGACACTTTATTTATAATAAAGAACACATCAAGCCTAGCAGGTGACCTGGAGGTTAAGGCAGCTGGGTCCCACATGGCTGACTTTGTGATTTGAGCCCTGGACCAGTGATTTGAAAAATACACCAGGTGAAGGTGCATGCATGCCCAAAAATCACCAGAGGAAAATTGAGGAGAAGGGATTGTGGCATGGATATCCTCCCTGGGTGGTGATTATTCACTTTCTCTCTCTCTCTGTCTTTCTCTAGGGAGCTCATGAGCTGACCTATAACAAAATCAAAACAAAAAACCTTTTCCCTTCTTGTCTCTGATTATTAGAATAAAAGGCAGATAGTAACTCAGAGATGCTGAAGAGAGAATGCTTTTAAAATATAGACTGTGATATGCTGGATTGTGAGTATTAAAGAAATTCTACTAACCTTCAGGAACTTTCATAAACCACTGATAGCTTGAAATTATTAAACTGACCATGGAGAGGGGGAGGTATTAATACTGCAGAAATCAGCAGACACTAAATTAGGACATCTCCCCACACCCACACCAATGATCAGTTTAGTAGCACACCACTGAGACTAGGAAAAAGAAATTCAATAACTGGTTTCACTTGCTGACTGAATCTATGTAGTGAGAGAAAAGCTTTATTAATGTTATTACGTGTTTGTACATGCTACTCCAAACAAAATTCAGAGATTCTACTCTGTATAGCTTTAATTTAAACAATAACACTGCTTTTAACTGGATTTAACCATACTATGATGAATTATTATCTAGAATGGGGCTAATGATTATTTTCCACTAAAAAACATGTAGTAGAGAAATCAAAATGCATCTGAATGGGCCAACAGGTACTGTGGTGGTTAGGGTGCTGGACTCTCACATGGCCGACCATGATTCGAGTCCTGGACCTGGCAGCTTGCTTTCTCATTTTCTCTCCCTCTCTCTCTCTCTGATTAAATTAATAATAATAATGAATAAAATTTAAAAATGCATCTGAACAAGGAATACAAAAGTACTTGAAACAGATTATTTACAAGGAGCCAACATTAACATAACTTTATTTATACCAAAGATCATAGTATTAGGCATAGTTTTGGAATTTGGAAGATATATCCTCACAGATGACTTAATATTTTGAAATGAAATCATTCTTGTTCATGCATAATGATTTAGCACATTTTATTCGATGGTACGGTATTTAGCTTAGTGCGAGTTGTTCTACATACTTGGAAGAAGAAAGTATATATTTAAATAATTTAGATTGGGTGCGACCTCCACTTAGCTCTCAATTCAGAGGTTTCACTGCACGGGGTGATAGCTTTGTAATTGCTATCATGTTGTTTAATGCACCTGCATTTTAGCTCCTCAGCTAGTTTCTAAAGGCCTCGTAGACAAAGAATGGTATTTCCTATTTCCTGTCGGAACCTGCACGCACAACGAGCCATAGGGTTTCAATGTTCATCAGCTTTGCTGATGTCAATTACTACATATTTTAAAGAATGTTACTAGTCATCTCAAGAGGAAAACAAATAGAATATTGTTCTGTACATCTTTATTTGAATCAAAACACTTAGTTTTAAAAGCAATAATGTTAAGAAAAACGTGCTTTAAATTGCATTGACTGTAAATATACAAACTTATTCTCTTTAGATATATTATGCTCATTTTAATAGGTTGTTCTCTTGAAGCAAAGCTGACTGATACTTTGTCTTTTCAGAAACTCTGTGTGCAGTCACATAGGACGGTGATTTGCAATATTTGTTTAGCAATAAGCATTTATTAAGTGGCCTGTTAGCTGTCTATTTAGAGCCCAAGTAGGTACAAGAGATCAAAGATATAAATTCCTAAAATATTGATCAGGTCTGTGCTGTCAATTTTAGTTTCTAGTTGATTACTACTAGAATGGAAAAATGTGAATTATATTTGTAAGATTATTTTGTATTTAACATGTTCTGTTTTGAATTTTAATAACTTGTTGATTTTGTTTGGTTTTGTATATAGATAATCATATTATTTGAAAATTGGGAATATTTTTCAGCTTATACAGAGTCCTCAAAAAGTTTATAGAAAATTATATTATTAAAAAATAACTTTTCATGGATTTTAAATTTTATGCACCTAATATAATCCAGTTCTCAGGGGATCTGTAGTTTAAAACAACTTTCATAATATTACTAATAGTGTTATTTGGCTTTTAATTTCATTTTTAATGTATTTTAATTCCATTTTTATTTTTATTCCATATTTCTACAAACTTTATGAAGTATATATATATGTGTATATATATATATGTATGTGTATATATATATATATATATATATATATATATATATATATGTATGTATGTGTATATATATATGGGGGTTTTTTTTGACCAGGATTTCCAAACCTGTATTGTATAGGTATAAGAAAAACATATTCTTTTCTTGTTCTTGATTTTTAGAAAATGCATTTAACACTCTTTACTTAAGATGCATTGATAAATACTCTTTATTAAATGAAATGTCACTTTTATTTGTAATTTTCTGGTAATTTTTATTATAAAATTGAGTTTGGGGACCAGCTAGTGGCATGGTGATTAAACTGCTGGACATTCCCAGATGACTGACCATGGTTCAAGTCCCGGACCTGGTGGCTTGCTTTCTCACTTTCTCTCTTTCTCTGTCTTCCTCTGGTCAAATTAAAATGAATAACTGAATAAATTAAAAATTAAAATAATTATTTTTAAAAAATTGAATTTGAACTTAAAGCTCATACACTGAAGTAATCTATGATTTTACAAATTTAGGACATTTATGAATTATGTTAAAATGTATTCTTATAATGAACATCAATGAATTTTAAAAATAAATTCTACTTGGTCATGATACATTAGTTTTAAATATAATATCATTTTTCTAATACTTCATTTAGGAATTAACTATGATTTTAAGTTGACTAATTTTATAATTTCATTTTCTTACATGGACTGGTCAGACTTTATTAGTTTCCTACTCAATACCAAACCCTCATATCTTCTTTGTTAATGAAATTCCAATTTATTCAGTACAGTAATTTTAGCAGTCCACAGCTCTTGCTCAGTCTAAACTAACAACTTTCAAACTCTTTTTTTTTTAAGCCGCAAAGTCTAGGACTCAAATCATGGTCTACTACATGGGAGTCCAATGACATAACCATTATGCTGTCTGCTGGCCCTTATTTTACTATTTCTAGGGTTAAATATTTGACTCTTTCGGCTTCGATCTTTGTGGAGAGTGGCCAGTCTGAGCAAACATGGTGACCTTTAGACGCATGCAGAAATGCGCTCGGCCACTCTCCACAAATCTTAACAAAGCTAAAGTTTCAAATACTATTTTATTTGTACTTTATAACACTTGGCATTTAGTATTTTCAATATAATTCAACTTAAATGTTTTTTTAAAGAATTTTTTATTTAATTTTATTCCTTATCCTCATTATTATTTTTTTTTAATTGACTTGGGGCAGAGGGAGTGAGAAAGGAAGCCACCAGGTCTGGGACTCGAACCACAGTTGGCATACGGGAGTCCAATGCCCTAACCACCATGCCACCTGCGGGCCCCTCAATTTCAATATTTTGAATTAATTTCCTTTAACAGCAATGGTTTGTGTTTCTTCAGTTTCCAGATGGATAACACTTTTTAGTTTTTTTTTTTTTTATTTTAAGTTGTATTCCCTTATAAATTAGAACAATGTATGATGGTCATTTTTTGAGACTTCATTTACAACTTTAAACATGGTCACTTTTTTTTCTAGATCCTGTGTGCTTAAAATGAATATATATTTACCAGCTATAAAGACTTTATTAATTTGATTTTATAATCACTACTCTATTTTTTTCTTTTGAATATTTGCCTGGATAACTTCTTCCCTAATTTATGTAAATATGTTGAATATATAATTTTACCAGATAGAGAATAGCCAAATCTGAAAACTAATATTTCACCAAGAATGAGGCAAGTTAAATATCACCATCAAATAATAAATGTGATAATCTGATATTTCATCAAAAAAATTATTTTTTTTTATAAATTTGTTTAGACTTCTTAAAAGTTTATTTATTATTTCTTCTGTGTGAGAAACAGAAAGATAGAGAAGCACCCCCAACAGGGTCTCTGTGCCATGACCACTGCCAGTCTCAGCCAGTCCAGATCGCCAGCACTCGTGTGAGCACTTGGCACGTTCAGGGAGGCCTGGGATGCAAACTCAGGACCTCTCCCACCTGAGTCCAATTATATTACCACGGTGACACCTCCTGGCCCTGTCAAATGATAATTTTATTACAATTTCACTTAGGAATCGAATTTGAGAAGTTTGGCATTTTAACATGGACGACGTACTTAGCACTGTTAGCTGCGAGGCTGTGCCAGTCACGATACTGCACACTCCAAACACTGAAGTAGGTTGGTGCCCGCTTTCCACTGAGGCTAGTGGGACAATGAGTGTCTGAGGGCAGGCTTTTCAACTACTGACAGTAACACTGCCCACAAGTTATTTTACCAAATGAAGAACTTAGGGGCTGGCAGGTGGTGTGGCAGTTAAGGCACTGGACTCCCACATGTCCAACTACAGTTCAAGTCCTGGGCCTTGGGCTTTGCTTTCTCAATTTTCCTTTTTCTCTCTTTCTCTGTCTCTTTCTCTCTCCTTCTGTCTCTCTCTCTTTGTTAGTAAATAAATAATAAATAAAATTAAACAAATAATTCAAAAAACACTTCTTATTCTATCAAATACAGATTTATAGAAGATGATGGTGCAATAGAACTTACACAGTTCCACAAAAGCATTGTGCACTCTTTAATTCAATTTCTTTTCTTTCCTTTTTTTTTTTTTTTTTTTTTTTTTTTTTTTTTAAGGTTTTGGCCATAGGTTTCCAAGTGCTCACCCAGGACGGAGAGAAACAGTGAGAGGGGAGAAATCACCCCTGAGGAGGAATGGCTACACCACAACCTCTTCTCCTCTATTCTCCTCCTGGGATTTTGGATATGCACACACACACACACACACTCGGAATGATTTTTCAAGCCACTGGTTCAGGACTGCGGTCAGCCATGTGGGAGTCCAGCACCTTAATCACCACGCTACTTGCTAGCCACTCTAAATTCAATTTCTAAGTGTTTAAGAACACATATTTAAGATTACTGTATGTAAACGGTACTTATGTATATAGATGATCGATAAATTCATAGGAGAAAGAGAATATAAAATTGACCCTGAATCTTCCCTAAAAAGAACGTCTATGCAGAGGACTCATACAGAAACATCTCTCTAACCTAGAAAAGCAGAGAAACTTTACCAAGTACAGAGAACAAACCTACTTTTTATGCAAGCCACATTTCATTTGTTAATAAGTCCTGTTAAATTTGTATTAAAGAATGAATTTCCCTCAAGCAGTCTTTCAGATATGTAAAACCTGATATTTCATCTTGTTTGAAAATCTTATGTGAATATAAATCAAGATGGGATGGCAGAATGATATTGAAGTAAGTAATCAGCTATCTGCCCTTCCAAAGCCTGAGACAGAACCCAATATCAAATAACCAATTTTGAAAAGAATGTGGGAGGGAGCAAAAGCCGAACTTAAGCACGTCCTTTATCTCCAACCATTCTTCATGCTAGAATTCTAAATCTGTCTTTGCCAGTAAATATATTGTTGGATCATGATTTTCATTTCATATCCCATAACAGAGTCTTTACATTTTTTTATTGTTGGGTCTAATCTACATTTGTTTGTTGTAATTATTGTTTATTGGGATTAATTTCCGACATCTAATTTCACATTTTCTATTTCCCTTTAGTTTTTGTTTTTATTATCTCCCTTCCTTCTTCCATCCCTCTAGAGATATCTATCTCTTAACTTTTTAAGTTTATTTCTTCAGAGAGAGAGAAAGAAGGAGAAAGACAGGCACCCCCCACTAGGTCCTTATGCTGAAATCCATCCCAGTCTCAGCCAGGCTGATCACAGCTATGAGCACGCCCCAGGGGTGCACAGGAGGCCTCTGGGTGTGAGCCAAGGACCTTCTCCTGCGGCTCCAGTTGTGTTGTCCCTGCACAACCGTCAGGTCTCTCGTATTTTATTGACATTTTGGTTTATACATTTGATTTTAAATCTCGTGATGATTACTGACAATTCATTAGTACATGTTTTGTGGTTAGTGTCCCCTTGGTCTGTTAAGCTAACTACTGCCTCATACAAAATGAGCATCTTTGCACACTGTCACCTCCTTCTTATTTCTGCCATGACTCTCAAGTCAACAATATACCTTACAAATATTTACGCCCTTCTGCTAGGTCCCTATATCTGGAGATGGTCCCTTTCTAATCCATCCTCCAAATCTTTAACTCTATTCCTAATACTTCTGATGCTTTCTGTGACAATTCCTCAATAGTATATTCCAAGTCACTAACATCTTGTTGGTGTTATCATTTATCTTAGTGCATTTTAAAACATTAATGAGATATAATGTACAAAACCAGATGATGAATCATTTTTTAAAAACAATCATTTATTTTAATTTTTTATTTATCATTATCTTTTTTAATTGACCAGAGACAGATAGAGAAAGGGATGGAGGGAAAGTGAGAAAAGTCTAAGACTCAAACCACAGTCGACCATGTGGGAGTCCAGCACCTTAACCACCATGCCACCTGCTGGCTCCACACTGCAGCTTTTTAAGGTGCGCAACTCAATTGTTTTACAGAATGTTCACAGTTGTACAACAATCATCACAATCAATTTTGAAACATTTTCATCATCCCCAAAAGAAATTTTGTACCCATTAGCAGCCACTTCCTGTTTCCTCTCAACTTCCTTATCTGGATGACCCTAATGTACTGTCTTTCCCTGTAGGTTTGCCTAGTCTGCCATTTCCTGTCAATGAACTCATGCAATATGGGGCCTTTTGTGACTGGCTTCTTTCACTCAGTATTAGATTTTCCAGGTTCATTCACATTACAATATACCTATAAGGCTTCATATCTTCTTTTTTTCATGAATAGTACTCCATTGTATGATTATTCTACATTAGTTATCTATTCACTAGATGATCAGCATGTGTACTATTTCTGCCTTTGAACTATTCTAGATAATGCTGCGATTAATATTCATGTATAGATTGATGTCTAGGCTTACATTTTCAATTTTCTTCAGTAAATGCGTAGGAGTGGAATGCTTACATTACATGCAAACTCCATGTTTAACCATGTTCAGTCTGCCACCTATTTTTCAAACTGTACTATTTTTCGTTGCCAACAGCTAACTATGAAGATTCTGGTTTTTTCATCAATACTCATTATTACCTGTCTTTTATTATAGCCATCCTAGTGTATGTGAAGTATTATCTCCTTGTGATGTTAATTTGTATTTCCCTGACGCCGAGCTTTTTGGTGTTGTTGTTATTTATTCATTTCTTTTATGAGAGGGAGGTATAGAGAAATGGAGAGAGAGAAATGCAAGCACTCCAGTAGGGTCTCATGCCATGAACCTTCCCAGCCACTCTCAGCTAGCCAGGATCACAAGCACACCGCATGTCTGGTATGTAGGAAGTCTAAGATTGTTTGATGTTGTACTTCTAACATGATAAAAATGAATAAATATGTATTGAATAAATATAGTTAGAAATTATTTATTTGTTTTGGTTAATTATTTTTTAAAAAGTTCGCCAGAGGGCACATTTTATCACTGGAGAGAGACAGAGAAACAGAGGAAGAGGATACCCTAGGGGTACAGTCATGCAGTAATCCCTTCTCCTCCATTTCTCTCTCCATTCAGGATTTTGGGCAGACCCTCACATGTACTCAGCATGTTTTTCAAGCCCAGTGGTCCAGGACTGGGACCACGCAGTTGGCCGTGTGAAATTCAGCTGCCTTAACCACCAGGCCATGAGCTGACCCTCACTCTCCAATTTTAAGCTTATGCTTTCTTGTGAGCTTACAGTCTTCTGGGTGTATCAGCTGCATTGATTGGTTTTTAATCACTTAGGATGAGACTTAAACACAGTTGCCTCCTGGTGATTCCTGGTGTGGCTATCTGGGACACATCTCAGGAGAATTTGCTGCCAATAGCTGCTCAGCCCTCGTGGGTCCTTGCTCTTCCCACCTTCCACCCTCACAGGCTCACCCTGTCTCCAGTATGATGTTTTTCAGATTCTATTTCACTGTATTACAGCTTTTCTTTGAATTGATATTTTCCCAATATATCTTTGTAAATGATTTATATGTTTATTTAATTTTAAGTTTGCTATAGGACATGTGTGCTCACCAGAGAGACAGGGAAAGAGGAAAAGAGAAATCAAGTCATCAGGTCCAGGACTCAAACCGTGGTTAGCCATGTGGCAATCCAGTGTTTTATTCACCATGCCACCTGCTGGGTGCAACTCCCCCCCCCAAGCATATCCTTTTACTTTTTAAATTTTGTTCTTCCTTTTCTCCTTTCATGAGTGAGAGATAGAGAGCGAGAACTCTCAAGAGGGTATTCAAGCCACAATCCATACCATGCTTCAGCCAGCCCCAGATAGTGGGCACATATGCACCCAGCTGGTTCAGGGAGGTTTCGGGATGTGAACCCAGAACCTTCTCATGTGGGTCGGCCTCACAGAGTGTTAAATCACCACTGCGCCACTGTCCCTCCATCCTAGCCCCCACTCTATTTTTTTGATTCCTAGCACTATTTTGAGCCACATCTCAGTGAAACTAACTTAGACAAAGAATGAGGAGAAGAGCATTCTCAGGGGCTATCCTGCTTATTGCTCTAGGTAGTCTCTGCTCTTCACCTCAACTGCACCCCAAACTGTAATGATGTCACTGTGGTGCCGTTGGCAGTTCTGCTGTGGAGCCGCGGGTTTTCATCTTCACAGCAGTACAGATGCAGACAACTGTCTCTTTACAGTGAGGCAGGGAGAAAATGGCACACCGTAGAGTTCTCATCCACTTTATAGCATCTAATCCTCCTCGAAGCGCAACTCCCGGTGTCGCCATGGTAAGGGGAGTCCCAGATATCTTCTCTCTTGCTAGTAGTGCCTCACCATTTACCTTAGGCCATGGAGCCCATCACGTCATCCTCTTTTCTGTGTCTGGTTTTAGGTTTGAGGGATTAAGTTCACTTGTCAGGAACCAGAAAGCACTTTTTGCTATTAATTCCTTGTTATGGGAAATGTCATTCTCTTTAAAAGATTCTATGCCGCTATCACTGAGTATCCTTGTTCCTTTCCCAAAAGGCTTAATGACAATTAAGTAAGATCTAGAAATAACCTTTAAAATACTGTTTACAAAGATATCACCAGGGGTTCATAGAAGGCTTACAACTTAAAATACTTTCACTAATAATGTGAAAAAGAGAGTAAGTATGAGAAGAAAAGGTTTGGGAAAAACTCAGAGAGAAAAAAGACTGTTTTATCAAAGACACACTGTAGACAAAACAGAGCAAGAACATTAGGGAGGTAAGGACAGGAAGGCCTAGGAGAATTTTAGACAGGTTGCCTTTCCAATATTCTTCACTGCTGACTGTGATCTGCATTGTTTATGCTGAGTTTCTACCCCTGCTACTAGACTGACCAAGCCAGACAATTACATCATATGAAAGATGGAGTTTATTTCCAACAATTCTTAAAGTTATGGTTGTTTTAAGAATCCTGAAGTTCATTAAAAAAAATTCATTTACAGAATATTGGTTTTCTTGTTCAGCTTACAAATAGTATTTGGATGAATTCTCTTTAATAGGTTTATTAATTCTAAAAGTACAGTCTCTAGAAAAATCAGTCCATCTCAGAATTTGTCCCTTTCTTCCCATGGCATAAAATGTGCTTGTCAAGAAATTCTGAAGCAAATAAAATAGAGATAAAAGGAAGAGTTTTATAAAGTTATTTAAGTACAATGTTCAAGGAGGGAAAGAGGACACTGCCACTTACCATTACAGGGTGTCTCACACTAAATTAGATGATAGATGAATTTCAGGGTTGTAATTACATGTGCTCAAACTAACCCAGAAACACCCTGGGGTTGCAAACACAAAGTTAAGTCTCCCTGGCGGTACAGTGTGTACATGGCTACTTCTGCGCCTCCCTTTCTTATAAACACTTTCATGTGAAAGGCATCATTTTCAGAACCCCTCATGTGATATTTCTGTGATTATTTACATCTAAGAACATAAGGTGAATTACGATCTGAATAGGCTGAAAACAGAAGCCAGAGCCAGCTAGTGGTGAGGTGGTTAAAGAGGCTGGGCCTCACAGGACCGACTGTGCAGGTCAAGTCCCAGACCTGGTGGCTTATAAAACATGCCAGGCGTGTGTACATGCCCAAAATCCACAGAGGAGAATGGAAGAGAAGGGATTATGGCATGGCCATCCATCCTCGGGGGTGGTACTTTCTCACTTTCCCTCTCTCTCACTCTCTCTTTCTCTGTCTCTCTCCGTGAACACATGCATCCTATAGCAAACTTAAAAATAAAGAAAGAAAAATCATTTGATATTCTGCTCCAAACTACAATGTGTATCTTTTATCCCAATGAACTCAAATTTCTTAAAATCCTGTTAACCGAGAAATAAATGTACGTTTTCCAAAACCATAATTAGAATGACAGGCAACTCCAGTAATCTATACATTCAAATATTTTTCATTCTTTCCAGTTTCAGATCTAAACAAATATCATAAGAGGTGGTAATGCTGCTTTATTAGCTATTTGTTCATCATCTCAACACCTTTGTTTTTTTGTTTTTTTTTTTTTTTTTTTTTTTGCTATAGGGCATGTGTGCTTGCCAAAGAAACAGAGAGAGGCAGAAAGTGAGAAATCGCTCCCTAGAGGGGCGTCCATGCTGCAATCCCTTCTCCATTCTTCTCTCGGGGTCCTGGGCACACAAACATGCAGCACGAGTTTCAAGCCACCGGGTCTGGTACGCAAACCTGTGGTGAACTATGTGGGAGTCCAAGGCCTTCACCACTAGGCCACCTGCTGGCTCCAATTCAACACATTTTTTTTAATTGAGGCAGAATTCTTCCGATTCCTAAAGACTTGACTGTGTATAAGAAAGTCAGATGTTCCATTTGTGGAATTTGTATTTTAAAGTTTAACAATAAACTTTAAAAATCAGGTCATTTCAGATCATGATAATAACTACAAACAGAATGATATTTTGACATGGGTGGACACTGGAGTGGCTGGGATTGGATAAGGTGATCTCAGGAAAATGAAATAGTAGAGCTAAAATCTGAATGACAAGATGGAGCCATCCATGTGGAGATCCAAGGAAAATAACACTCCCAGCAGGAGGAATAAGAATAAAAATAAAAGAGAGAGAAACCAAGGAATACAAGTAACTAAACAAAAAATGTAAACATGGCTGAATTCAGGCATTGTCTCACAGCTATAGAGCCCCGCAAGGGTAGGTGCAAACATGCTCACCTGGCTGGAGCTAGCAGCGTCTCTGCTTACTGTTCCTGCATACTCAGGCATGCCTCATCCGTTTACTCTTTTTTTTTTTTTTTTTTTTTTTTTTTTTTTATAGCAAGAGGTTTTTGCTATAGGATGCATGCACTCAGAAAGACAGAGAGAGACAGAGAGACAGAAAGCGAGAAATCACCCCCCAGGGGGGATGGCCACACCACAATCCCTTCTCCTCCATTCTCTTCTTAGGACCTTGTGCATACACGCACATGCACCCGGCATGAGTTTAAGCCACCAGCTCCAGGATTCGAACCATGATCGGGTAACATGGGAGTCCAGCAACATAGCCACTATGCCAACTGCTGGTCCCTCCATTTACTCTTATAGGGCTCTGGTTTCAAGAAATGCAATGGTCACTCCAAAGACAAATATGAGATCATTGCAGCTACTCATTGAAATGTGTTGGACATTTTAAATTTACTGTCCTCATTAAACTCAGAACTCGCTGCTCTCACTCATTACAACCTAATTTCTTAGAAAAATTCTTTTAATTCAGAACAATTCATTTTGTTTTCCTATTATTCTTATACTTGGTTAATTTTATAGCTATATACTCCAAAGCTGAAAAAAAGTTAAGACAAAATTAACTTCCCTCCAAAATTCCAAAACACTGAAAAAAAAATCCCTCCTCTTATTCGGTTTCTTTAATTATCATCACTGTCCTCTGAGTAGTTATCATGGCCTTGGAAGTGGAACTATGGAAATGCAAGTGACTGATGAGACTACGAGGCTTCTTCGTGTGTGCTCGTCCGTGAGTTTATTCCCCATTTTCGGCAGTCAGAAGTCACGCATGACCTGAGGCTGGTTTGAAGGCTGACAGCACAGACACCCCAGGACCGGACGTGGAAATCAACGTTAGAGAAGAAGAATGCCCAGCACAGATGTCCAGAAAGGCATTCTTTGAATTCTCAAGCTCGTTTCCGCCCTGTATATTAGGAGGAAAACATTTGATATGCATGTGTATTTTGTAAGGAGAGATCAGCTAGATAGAGAAATACGTGGTTTCTGTCAGACCCCAAATATAATAAAAGGTAAGTAATACCAAGTACTTTCATGTTTAAAAACTCAACAATGCGGGACCAGCAGTTAGTGTAATGGCTATGTCGCTGGACTCCCATGTAGTCGACCGCAGTTCGTGTCCCGGACCCGGTGGCTTAAAACTCATGCCGGGTGCATGTGCGTGCGTGCCCAAGATCCCGAGAGGAGAATGGAGGAGAAGGGATTGCAGCGTGGCCATCCTTCCTGGGGGGTGATTTCTCGCTTTCTGTCTCTCTGTCTCTCTGTCTGGCGAGCGCACGCGCCCTATAGCAAAAATCTCTCAAAAAAAAAAAAAAGAAACTCAACAATGCTAAGAAACTGAAAAGGTAAATGTTAGACCACGTGGCTGAAATAGGCACTGTGGACAAGAGTTTAAATGTTTCCTGTGGTAGTTTAAGGTTTGATTTATATCACCAGTCAAAACATCATTGACATTTAAATTTTTCTTCCTTTATTTTCCTCAGAAAATTCAAGAAATTCTAAATCCTTCAACTGTACACGTGGCTCCAAGAACTCCGGGGGGTTACCTATGGCAAAGTTATGTCATTTCCAACAGGGTGAGCATCTGTAATCCTAAAGTTCAAAATCCGAAATGCTCCAAAATCTGATACTTTGTAATACTGACATAATATCACAGGTGGAAATTCTACACCTGACCTCATATGACAGGTCACAGTTAAAAAACACTACAGTATGGGGGCCAGCAGGTGGCAAGATGGTTAAGGCACTGGACTCCCACATGGCCAACTGAAGTTCAAGTCCGGGACATGGCAGCCTGCAATTCATGCTGGATAGATGTGCATGCACATGGAGAAGAAGAAATTGCAGTGTGGTCATACCCCCTAGGGGGTGGCTTTACTTTCCCTCTCAATGTCTTTCTCCCTATCTCCCTAGGTGAGCACATGGACTCTACAGCAAAACCTGGGGAAAAAAATACAATTCAAACATACTGTAAAAAATTATCTTTGACTATGTGTATAAGATATATATAAAACATCAATAAAATCTGTGGTTAGACTGAATCCTATCACTGTGATATCACATTAGTGTGTACAAATATTCTAAAATCAAAAAAAAAAAAAAATCCCAAAGCCAAAACCCTTCTGGTCCCAAGCATTTTGGATAAGGAATAATCAACCTGTATTTTTTTTAAGAATTATTAATTTATTATAATTTTTTTTAAATTTGCTATTGGGCATGTGCACTCACCAGAGAGAGACAGGGGATCGGGGATGAGAAAGCAAGCCACTAGGCCCCAGACTTGAACCATGTTCAGTCATGTGGGAGTCCAGCGCCTTAACCACCATGCCACCTGCTGGCCCACCTTCTTAGGTCTTATGCTCTGCTTCAGGGAAAAAGGGGCAAGGAGAATTATATTAATAGTTTCTATGGCCAGGGTTGAGGAAGCAGGAGAAGATTAGAGAGGCTTTCCTGCTCCTGAAGTTTCCTTAGTTTCCTTCAGCTTAAAAAGTACCCAGTATGGGAACCAGCAGTTAGCGTAATGGCTATGTCGCTGGACTCCCATGTAGTCGACCACGGTTCGTGTCCTGGACCCGGTGGCTTAAAACTCACGCCAGGCGCATGTGCATGTGTGCCCAAGATCCCGAGAAGAGAATGGAGCAGAAGGGATTGTGGCGTGGCCATCCCCCCTAGGGGGTGATTTCTCGCTTTCTGTCTCTATGTCTCTCTCTGTCTGGTGGGCGCATGCACCCTATAGCAAAAACCTCTCCAAAAAAAAAAAAAAAAAAAAAAAAGTACCCAGTATGCCAACATGGCGTATTTCAGAGTAGTATTCCTGTAACCCATCACAACACATATTTATTAGGATCACAACACACACTTATTAGGATCACAACACACATTTTTTAGGAACACATATGAAGATTCATGGAATATGCCATAGAAAAAATGATGTTCTCATGTTTGAGTATTATGTAATTCTTATTTCTAAAATTAAGTTGCAGGTTCCCGCTAATAAACATCCGGTACTGGCCATGACTACTAGGCCGTGGGTGGCACAGAAGTATTTTTATGATCAGTTTTATTTAAGCTTTCTGCTATGAATTCACTTTTTTGAAAACAGAAGTGAATGTGCATCATCTGAAATCATTGCGTTGTCCGTGTTGGAAATGTCCACATTAGAAGTGTCAAGAGCATGCTAACAATGCAACATGTCGAAGCACAGGTAGAAGGCACCTGAGTGCTCTGTATGTGGGGACGTCTAATGGCCACTGTCATCCTCTAGGATGACTTGGGTTGGAATTTGTGGTATGATTCAGTGCTCACCTATTTATCCAAATTAAACTCTAAAGTACGTAGTATGTTACTATCCATGCTTAAACATAGAATTACTAAATTCCCAGCCAGGTGTATTACTTAAGACTAGAAACAATAAATGAAAGCACTTTTCTACTACCCGAATGATTTGCTGAGAACTAAGGCATGTGGCTGTAGGACCGGAAGAGATTCACCTGAAGTCAAAAAGCTCCTTGCAGTGAGATGGCCTCCCCTATCTGGGCTCATCCACCCGACCCTCCCTCTGCACCCACTTCATGGGGAAGAATGAAACACCAAGAGGTGGGTTCTCTCTTCTTGCCCTGTGTTTGCACTGTCGTGGCGAGTGTGCAAAGGCTCGGTTGTTACTTTCTGTTTGGCTCACAGTCCTAATTGATCACCTGGATACCCAACTGCACCACCACTGTAACAGTTTTTGAACCCTAAGTTGTTTGTTTGTTTGCTTTTTGGCCATAGGGCACATAGGCTTGCTGGAGAGAAAGACAGAGAAAGGGAAAGTGAGAAATCACCCCCCAAGGGGGGGATGGCCACACTGCAATCCTTTCTCCTCTATTCTCTCCCCAGTATCTTGGACATGCACGCTTATATGCCCAGCATGTTTTTCAGGCCACCAGGTACAGGACAGCAGAGCTGGTCATGTAGAATCCAGCACCTTACCACCCTGCCACCTCCCGAGCCCTGAATACTAAATTTACTCTGAGCATGTGTTGTTCGCTGCTATGAGAAGAAATCGGTAAATATTAATATCATACGAGAACTTCAACACAATCCATATTTTCTCAGAAGCATATATTAGCCAGTCAGCCTAATAAAATGCAAATATTTGTGTACTTAATTAGGAAAACCCTTCCCATCTTCTGAAACCTAATTCAAATCACACCACCTATTCTCCATATCCAAGTCCTAGGACGTGTGTAGCCTGCAGCTGTAGATAATCTAGCCCTTTCTATTTTACTGTATTTTCCTTGTATTTCAACCACCACATATGTTGCTAACTGCCTTAGAATATAGATATTTTCACACACCTATTTCTCTCCAGAGATTGCAAGATCCTAGAATATAACTTTATATAAGTCGTCCCATCAGACCATTGTAACCAGCAGTGTTTTGATTGTAATAAGCACTCAATAAATATTTGTTAAGCTAAGTCATTAACTTAATTTGAACATTGTAAGAGAAATTTGTCAGTATATAGCTTCAAAGGAAAACCCTGTCCAGGAGAAAACTTCTAGTGAAGTAACCAGTTAAGGCTTTTTAAAAACCAATTTGGTGGGCCAGGGGCATAGTGGTTATGGTGCTGGACTCCCACGTGGTTGACTGTGGTTTAAGTCCTGGACTCCATGGCTTGAAACTCATGTCCAGTGAGTGTACATGTGTGCCCAGGATCCCCAAAGGAGAATGGAGGAGAAGGGACTGCAGTGTGGCCAAGCCCCCATGGGAGTGATTTTCACTGTCTCTGTCTCTCACAGGTACTTTATGTAGTTTCCCTCTCACTGCTCTTCTATAGCCACACCCATCACTCTCCTACCATCTCTTTATCCTCTGACAACCAGTAATCTGCTATGATTTCTGTAAGTCTGTCATTTCAAAACATTGCAAAATGGAGTCATGCAGTTTATAAGCTTTTGGGGTTAGTTTTTTTTCATTCAGCATAAATCTCTAGGGATTTATCCAGATCATCGGGTCTGCATAGTGTATTCCTTTCAGATGAACAGCGCTCTATGGCATTGATATACCACAGTCTCCTTAACCATTCACTTATGTAAGACATCTGGGTTGGTTCCAGGTTGGGGATTTAATAGGTCTTCAAAAAGTTCGCAGAAAATGCACATTATTGGGACCAGTAGTTGGCGTAATGGCTACATCACTAGGCTCCCATGTAGTAGACCACAGTTCGAATCCCAGACCCAGTGGATTAAACTCAATGCTGGGCATGTGTGCTTGCGTGCCCAAGATCCTAAGAGGAGAATGGAGGAGAAGGGATTGTGGTATAATAACCCTCCCCCCCCCCCCCCCCCCGTGGGTGATTTCTCACTTTTTGTCTCTCTCTTTCTGGCAAGCGCACAAGCCCTATAGCAAAAAGCTCTCAAAAAAAAAAAAAAAAAAAAAAAAAGAAGAAGAAAAAGAAAATGCACATTATTTAAAAAAAAATCATGCATGGATTTCAAAATTTTTTGCACTGAAATAAATTCATACCTTAATTCCATTTGTTCACACTTTTTTTTTTAAGAGAATATTTTTGCTATAGGGCACATGCACTCACTCACTGGAGAGACTGAAAGAGAAAGAGAGGCACAAAGTGAGAAGTCCCCAGGAGGATAACCACACAGAAATCCCTTTTCTTTCATTCACCTCTTGAGATTTGGGGCATGCACACACACACACACACACACACACACACACTCCTGGCATGAGTTTTAAGTCACCAGGTCCGAGACTTAAACTGCGATCAACTATGTGGGAGTCCAGCAATGTAACCATTACACCATCTGCTGGCCCAACCATGCATTTTTTAAGTACTCTCATATTATGAATAAAATTGTCTCAAATATTTGTATACAGGTTTTTGTGTGTGCATATATGTCTTTATTTCCCTAAAGTACAGTTGCTGGATCATATGTTTAGTTTATGTTCTATATTTAGTTTATTAAGAAACTGCCATCTTGTTTTATAGAAAGGCTACATCATGTTACATTCCCACCAGGAAGGATGAGTAATCTTTTCTCCACATGCTTGCCAGTATTGAGTGTTGTCATTTCTTAAATTATGATTCTAACCTTTCTTTCTTTCTTTCTTTCTTTCTTTCTTTCTTTCTTTCATTTTTTTTTTTTTTTGGAGAGGTTTTTGCTATAGAGTACATGCACTTGCAGAAAGACAGAGAGACAGAAAGCAAGAAATCACTTCCCGGGGGAAATGGCCACACCGCAACCCCTTCTCCTCCATTCTCTTCTTGGATCTTGGCCATGCACGCACACGTGCCTGGAGTGAGTTTAAGCCGCTGGGTCCAGGACTCAAACTGTGGTGAACTATGTGGGAGTCCAATGATGTAACCATTTCACCATCTGCTGGTCGTCTGATTTTAACCTTTATGATGGGTCTTAGTGATATCTCATGGTGGCTTGAATCTGCATTTCTGTATGAACCAATAATGTTGAAACAGCTTTTCTTGTCCTTTTTTTTATTTGTCTTTGGTAAAATGTCTCTTCCTATGTGTTGTTTATTTTCTAGATGGAGTATCTGTTTTGTTTTGTTTTAACTTTTGATATTTTATCATTTTTATGCATTATAGGTACTAGTCCCAGGCTGAAGTCCCTAAATCATCATGTGTGTGTTGAGTGTACACGTGACCTGTGACCTAGGCTGGCTAAGACTGGGGGTAGAATTGTGGCATGGGGGCGCTGTCAGAGGTGACTCTCTGTCTCTTCTCATGGAAGAAATAAAAATCAATTTTAAATATATATATGTGTGTGTGTGTGTGTGTATACACGTGCATATATCAAACTAGTGATTAAAATTACTTTCTACAAAAGGAGCATACAGCATTAAAAGCAAGTTCTTTATATATACATAGCTAAATTGTTAAATGATTAAACTTGTAAATATTTTAAAAATTAAAATGACAATGATTATTCAGACACAAACCATTAAATACTTGCCATGCCACACACATTCTATAGATCAGGCTGGCATTTAAATTAGGCATGTAGAATAGAAAGAATTTCTACAACAGTGATATAATAATTTCCTTCAGGATAAGAAACTGTTATCTCAGTTCTAACTGTTGGGATCCACCTAGCTGCAGATCTAGGGAAAAATAATATCTCCAAGGATGTTTCTTCATTTACAAAAGGAAAAGAATACCTATTTCATATGGTTATTGTGAAAATTAAATGGAAAATACTTGAAAAGAAGTTATCACATTTCCTGACATGTAAACCATGAAATAACTAAAGGCTAAATTATTGTGTATAGTTCACTATTTATTATTAAAGTTTTATTGGGCATATAATGGAGACATGTGTATTTAGGTTCTGCTAATATCCCTATGATAGAGTTGACAGGTGTACCCTGGAACATTCTGTTTTAATAATGATCATTATTCTTAAAAACGACATGCTAAGGGTCAGCAGATGGCACAGCGGTTACATCGCTAGGCCCCCACATGGCCGACTGAGGTTTGAGTCCTAGACTCGGTGGCTTCAAACTCACACTGGGTGCATGTACATGCATGCCCAAGATCCTGGGAGAATAGAGAAGAAAGGATTGCAATATGGTCATCACTCTGGTGAGGATGGTGATTTCTCACTTTCCCTCTCACTGTCTCTGTCTCTGTCTCCACCCCCCCCCCCCCCCAGGGAGAGCACATGATCTAAGGTAAAAAAAAAACTCTCAAAAAAACAAACACTAGTGTCTTCTTGCATGGACTTCCTAGTTTTATGTGGGGTGACTAGTGATTGGATTATGTGCATTAAAATAATTAGATTAAGATATAATGAAATAAATTGCTTTGAAGTGAAGGAGAAGTTGATGACATCACAGTCTCAAAATATGCCCTACAAGTCAACAATGCTCTATTCAGCCTTATCTTTCAGCAGGGAGCATTGACAATCATAATGACATCTGGCTTTCTTTCAAGTCAGTGGATTTTGTACAGGGTTGAGTTTTTTCTTTGAATGGTTCACAGACCCAATTAGGAACAAAATTAGCCACTATCATGGGATGGATGATTCTTTTCACAGAAGACTTCTTCTGAGTTTATATTTGAATTGCAAATGTCAAAGCCCCTAAAGAAAATGAAGGCAAAATAATAAATAAATAGTGCAAGTTTTCTTAAGAGCAGCAGTAATTCATTATCGAGCAATTAGCCTTGTAATAAGCTCTCATTTCATAGTTTAGAATATTTCGTTCAATATTGGAAATATAATTATGATTAAGGTTGAAGACACAGTGCAGTACTCAAATGTTAACCATTTACAAACAATTTGTCTTTAATGATAGACAGGAGAGCATCTAATTAGACTCAGCATTTCAAGAAAGGCTATTTGCCAAACAGCACTCCATTTGATTGCTTTTAAAGTGCAGCCCTAGGTTGTTAAAGGGAAAACAGGATTTTTGACTCCAAGTAATTAACTTTTCCACTATTCTTTTCTTGGTTCCTAATGAAGGCCTTTTGAAGTCTTCATTACTAACAGGAATTTGTCAAGGCTAAAGAAAAAGGTAATAGAGAGCCCCAAATCCTTCAAATATCCGTTTCCTTTGTCATTCTACGTATAATCTCTGAAATGACTAATGATGTCCTGCAAAGTGCAGAGGGCAAGGCTTGCCAACTGAAATGAGGCAAGTTATCAAGAAGTCTGGGAGAAGATACTGGAAGAAAGGAAAGTAAAACCAAACAGAAGGAGGATAAAGAAGGATTATATGAAATCTAGATCCTTTCAACAAAGGCTCACTCTTCAAAGCTTTTTGGAAAATGTAAAAAAAAAAAAAAAAAAAAAAAAAAAATGTAAAGGTAAGTGCAAAGAATATGAAAGCATATTTAAAAATACGCACATGATCATAAACGATCATTGTTGACTGTGAAGGGGTCCATATTTAGTGGCATTTGTCTTGAAATAGGAATAAGTCCCAAATCAGTCACAGACCTGATCTGCTCTATTTGTCTCAGAGATCACTAGACATATTCTTAGCACTTCTTTTTTCTTCTAAGAGGGGAGCATTTATAGCATCTATTCGGAGAGAGCTCACAAGTACAGCGTTTCATGAACTCTCGATCAGCTGTCTGAATCAGGTGCCATTGTGCACGCATCTCCTCGAGCCCTTTCCTTTATTAAGGTGCATGAACAGACTGTGAATTCTGCTGTGTGATTGGCTTCGTTAAATCTCCTCTGTCCAGTTTCTGCAGTGTCCCGTTTGAGACAGTTTGCTTAGAGCTGGTAACGAGCTCTCTAATGTGGACACTTTTTGGCATCTCATCGTCCTGTATCTTTTTCTGAATATTCAGAAAAGAGCATTCATGGAATACATACTCTATGTCACAATGTCATCCTCTCACTTTAGCCTCCCAGCATCTGTGAGGATAAAAGTGTAACTTTAATTGGTCTTCTCCTGGTCTCAATTCCTACTAGCCTAGACTTGGTATTCCATACTTTAAAAACTTTCCCGATAATGCCTTTTAACAGCTGGTGCAAATATTTTTTCACCAAATTCACTAGTCAAAATCCATGCCTTGGAATAATATAGCCTTCTGCTTTCACCGATGACTTGCTCTCCAGCTTATCGCATCTATAATATATTCAAGTGATGCCTTTTAACACTTGCTTACGACACTTCTCTCAACACACAAACACTGCATCCTTGTTACTTTTCTCTTTTTTAAGGTTTTTGCCATAAGGTGTATGTGCTCACTGGGGAGATATAGAGAGAAACAGAGAGAGGGAGAGCGAGAACTTCCTCCCCTCAGGGAGGACAGTCCTTTCTTCTCCATTCTCCTCTCGGGATTTTGGGTTCATACACCCATGTGCCTGGTGTGATTTTCAAATCGCCACGTCCAGGACTTGAACAGCAGTCAGCTATGTGGGAGCCCAGCATCTTAACTACATCCACCTGCTGAAATCTTTGATATCCTGTAGCTAACATCCAATCTCTCCTCCCCACATAAGAGTGCTACGCAATGTCACCAGCCGTCACCTGCCGTTGAATTCACACATTGAAATCTGAGCTCCATACCTCCCTTTCCAGTGATTATCGCTGACATCATCTATGGCCTCCCAGTTGCTAAATCCAATGGAGAGTTTTCCTTTCTTCCTCAACTGGCCTCTCTGCCACTCCGTAAATCTCTCTTGTCCACTGGGTTCCAAGATTCACTCTCTCCTTGCTTTCCTACCTCGATGGCAGTTCCATCTGGGCTTGCTCTTCTAGGATGTTCTTATTCAGCCCTTGAACCTCATGTTTCCTACAATAAACCCTTGACTCCTTCTTTCCTTATGTTAACCTCCTCTTAGGATCTCCTATGTCCCCTGATGGCATCCATATTTATGGTTGAAGCCATGCCTCATTTTTGAGCTCCAGACACAGGTTTTAAACTTAAATTAGAGACCCAAACAATCTCTTTGTGGATACCCTGTCTTCCCTTCCCCTGTTCCTATATACACACAGACAGATATTTTCCTGTTTTGTTATCCACAAGCCTGACGAGTGGCATCACTAGCCAGCCATGAGTTGGGCCAGATTATAAAGTCTGATAACTGTTAAAATAGTAGAGATAGCAACGTCTTGACCTTGACCCAAGAGGACTTTTCTCTGGCCTGTTCATGAAGTGATAAGAAGTGCAACGGATATCCATGGTGGACGAGGCGCCCCGGCTCTTCCCTTTTCTCATAAGGAGGAGTGCTCACACTATGGTGTTCTTGGCCACCCTTGGGGAGTGCGATATCTGCCAGGGTAGAGTATAACCTCATGGGCTCACTAGCTCTTTACCTATCACCGTATTAGCACTCTGACACCATTTCTCACATGGGGCCACTGTGTCACCTAGGCCCACAGACCTTGACATTCGTGCTGTGCCAGCACTCAAGCTATCTTAGAATGCCTCTGCTCACAGGCCCTAGAAGATCTCCATGTGTGTTGTCTCCAGAGTTATTTGTGTTTCAGCCTGGGTATGACCCACCACAACCAAGTTATACAATGAAAAATTTAGAATTATCCTTGCTTTCTTTCTCTTCTTCATCATCTGTACTCAAGAAATAATTAAGCCCTGCCATTTCTATCCATTAAATATATCTTAGTATCCAGTGCCTTAATTCAAAATAATTAATATGCCGAAGTGTCATGTTTTGGGGTGATGTGTGTGTGTGTGTGTGTGTGTGTATATATATATATATATATATATATATATATATATATATATACAGCACTATTGGGTCATTGAGAAAGTTAGGATATATTTCTGCATAGAAAAATACATCATGACTTTCCCAATTTAACATAATGCAAATACATGTGTGTGTATAAGATACCTTGTCTAACAACCCCAACTGAAAAAACAACTGCTCTCCAATATTCTCCATTATTTTTTGTTTTGTTTTGTTTTGTTTTGTTTTACTATAGGGCACATGCAGTTGCCAGAGAGAGAGAGAAGAGAGAGAGAGAGAGAGAGAGAGAGAGAGAGAGACAAAGTAAGAAATCACCCCTGGGGGGGGTAGCCACACCACAATCCCTTCTCCATTCTTTTATGGGGACTTAGGGGCATATACACACACATGCTCAGCTTGTTTCTCAAGCCACCAAGTCAGGGACTCAAACCATGCAGTCAGCCATGTGGGATCCAGCCTCCTTGGTCACCATGCCACCTGCTATTGCAATGATCCATTTCCTTATCTTAATTTTTTCCAACCTGTTCTATATTTCCATGTTTTGTTTGTGTTTTTGCTGTAATCTAATAGAGTAAAAACTCCATAAGAAGTTCATTGCTATATCCCTGAAACAGGGAATAATGAATAAATTACTGACTAGATGAATAATAGATGGATGCCTGACTCTGTTATCTTCCATTTTGTTTCTTCTCTCCACTACAGATTCCAAGCAAAATATCGCCACTTTTTATTTTAACTCTAGAAACCGTTTGCTCCCAATTGAGACATTTGAAAACAAAGGTCATTATATCTCACAAATTATATACAAATACGTTCATTTGTTCACTTCAAGGAACTCGCAGTCTAGTTAGATGCCATGTTGGGAGACTAATAACACCAGAGTATCTTACAGAGCAGAGGCAATCCTTAAATCTCATATTTACTTCTATTTTCTTGTTTAAATAAATTGCATTTTATACAATAGATAACCGAGAGTAATAAAACAAATTGGGCCAGCAAATGGCATGGGGATTAAGGCACTGGACGCCATGTGGCTGACTCTGCAGTTCGAGTCCCAGACCCGGCAGCCTGAAAAACACACTGGGCACGCATGCTCCCAAGATCCCAAGAGGAAAATGGAAGAAAAGAGATTGTGTTGTGGCCATCCGCTCTGGGGAGTGATTTCTCACCTTGTCCCTGTGTCTCTCTTCAGCGAGTGCACATAGTCCTGGAGCAAAACAGGGGGGAAAAAAAAAGATGCAAAGTGGGTGGTTCAAACATGGTTTATGTAGTGTCTTAATAGCTGAAGGAAAGGGTTTGAAGGTCATTTATAGAAAAAAAAAAATGACTTCACAGGAGGTGGGAGGGCAAATTTATGGAAAACAAATGACTTTTTGGAAATATAAATGGGCCCTTAAGAAAACAGATGGGAGATACGACAGCTTTGTGACATGTGTGTGTAGGTGTGGTGCTGACTTCTCAGTGTTTCTAGGAGCCAGTCTTCCCTGGCTGCTCTTCAGGAGGGGATTTATGACACTGAATCCTCTGAGTTCTTTGGGGAGCTCCGTTTTTAGAAAGATAAGAGATCTCAGGAACTCAAATGCCTTCAGCTCAAAATAATTTGTATGCCTCGGTGGCATAACCCAGAGAACAAAGAGATGAGCATAGGGTGAGACCCCGAAGTAGAGACAGCAAGAGCCTCAGTCAGTGCTGAGCACCCCAGGCCTCGGGTAATAACCCCCTCCTCCGTGCTCTCACTTTGTAGCTGGGTGCCAGCCGCATCCTGGGGAGTGCGTCTCTGCAGATTGTAACTTGGCAGGTACCAGGTTAGCAGCTTTGTCCTCATCTTTCCTGTCCTTTCTTACTCTTTGCTTTTCAGAAGGAAGAATAAAAACACCTTAAATTAGCCCAAAACCTCTTTGCCTCAGTTATTTTCTAAGAGGCTTTGTGGTTTAGGAAAAAAAAAAAAAAAGTAGCTGGTAAAAGTTAAGAAACATTAATTAGGACTTTGACATCTAAGCACAACAGGAGATCTCGGTGTGACTAGGAGCAAGAGAGAACGAGAGCATCCAGGGTGCCGGCAGTGGGCCCAGACCACCAGGTCAGGGACAGTGAGGAAGGCGAGGCACCACTGGAGGAAGTGCCAGTGCTCTGGGCACTGCAGGATGGAGGCCCTGCAGACACAGGAGCTGGAAAGTCACATGTGGGGCAGGGTGGGGGCGAAAGGAAAGGTGCCTGCACAATGAGACTGCAGGGGCAGCAAGGTGTGCTGGCTTGCCTCACCCAGGAGGGTCACACACGACCCTCCCATAACACAAGACAGGTTAGTGGGAAAACTGCACAGCAAATTTATTTAATTCAAGTTCTATATGACACTGGAGAGTTCATAGTGAAAACACAAAGATACAGGGGAAACTTATCCATTTTTCTTCTTAGTTTTGATGAAGAATAGAGAATTTCATAGAAATATGACAGGGCAAAAAGGGTATGATGTAGCCTGGTGGGCGTGGGTGGGGAACCTACCACAACTTGCCTGTCCAGGTTCGTCGTGGCCTCTGTAGGGCATTCCTTCCTCCCAAATACTGGGCAGACCCCTCTGGACTGAGGGTTTTATGACCTACTACACACAGGCTTGGTTGGAGAATTTCTTTATGGACATCTCTTAGAAAGGTAGGGGAAGGTTAGAGTAGCTCTGTGGCTGGGTTTGGGGAAAAGGGACTCTACTTTCTATGACCTGCCTTTGAGAAGAAGAATTCAGATTTCTAAGCCTGGTTTCTAGGGAGAATAAGGAGCAAGAGGCAGGAAGACAGGAGAAGGTCAGAGACGTCTCGGTTCTGAGGCCGCTGCTGAGGCTTCCAAAGTCCTTCAATTCAAAGTGCTCTGTGTGCTAAAGAACCACGTGGTGGGGATCGCTTTCCAAAGCCAAGCAAGATCGTTTCCTTCCCTTCCTTGCAGGCTGATTATGATACTGCTACTTGTTCCTAGCAAACATTCTTTTACATTATCTGTGCTAAACACATGTGATGTAAATTGTAATCCAAAGTGTTTCTTTCTTTCATTCTTTCATAATTTGCCAGAAGGTGTGTGTGCTCACTGGAGAGAGACAGAGAGAGAGAATGAGAAATCACTCCGCATGGGGAATAGTCATGACACAATCCCTTCTCCGATTTTTCTTGTGGGATCTTGGGCATGCATACACATACCCCTGACCTGTTTTTCAAGCTGTTGGGTCCAGGACTCAAACTGCACAGTCAACCATGTGAGATCCAGTTGTCTTCACCACACCACTGGCTGGCCCCAAAGTATTTTTTCTATAAAAATATTAAAAGCACATTTATCTTTCATTCACAGAACAATGCCATCTTGCTCTCTATATTTTTATCACAAATTCTGTGGTTGTAGCTTCTATTCTTTTCTATTTTTTACTCACTTTTATGTAGAGATAAGAGGTTTTAAAAGCATTCTCATTTACTGACTATAAAAACTGAGATCCTCAGAAGAGCAAACTATGCCTATTACACACCCTTACCTCCTACATTGTTTGTGATTACTGGGCTTGAACTTAACAAAAGGCTTTGTTAGAAACCAAGGGCAAGAGCCCACCTTTTAGAAAGACTCTATTAAACAAAACCAAGCACGTGAGATTTGAGGGGGAAAGAGAAAGAAATGGCTGACCCATTTTTAGCATGCTAAATAAAGCACCAGCACCATCTATCAGTAGACTTCAAACAACGGCAGTAGCACACAGACTTAATCCAACTAGGAGGGTGATTTGACTTAAACGGTTGGTCTCCGTCTTTAATTAATTATTGTCCAATTTAAACCCAAAACACATTTCTAGTACGTAAAACATGTAAAACATGCATAAAATACGTGTGCAGGCATGTGCATATATGTGTGTGTATGTGTATGTGGTGGGAGGCAAACACAGCACGCACACACACACACATATACACAATAAAGTCATGTTGAGGTGAATCTGAAAGCACATATCATAAACACCTTTTCAGATGCTAAATGTGGGCTCTCAGGTTCCTAGGTAACGAAAGAAATATGATCAGTTGTATGATTTACAGTGGCCCAGGTTTGTCAACCTATTTCAAAGTGTTACTTCTATTTTAAACAAAGAAATAAATAACCTCTCAGTGCTATAACTAATCCGAGATGTGCTCTGAGTGCATTATCCAACATACCCAGCATGTGGCTATGCATTACCAGTGAAAAAGGGCAGCAGTAACTAGAAAGTTAACAGAGGAATTTCTTGATGGGGCCAGGTGGTACTGTAGTAATACCAGAACTGAACTTGCATGGAAAAGGTCTCGGGTTCACATCCCAAGACATTCCCGAACTATTGGGTGTGCATGTGTGTGCCATGCTCTGGGGCAGTGGAGGTTACAGTTAGATTACAGGGTGAAGACCCTCTCTGGGATGACCGTTTCTCGTGTAATAAATAAACTAAAAAAAAAAAAAAAAAAAAGAATTACTTGAGTGTAGCATGGGTATCCCAGCCGTTGTCCCAAGTTCTACAATTCTGATTACTACTGTCTTCATTTGAATGCTTTTCAGAAAGTAAGGCTTTGCAAAATAGAAAAAAAGAGTCATGCATATATAATTATTTGATCTGTAATCATATAAAATTAAGAATTTTGTTTGTTACAAATATAATTTCTTGGTATTATTGGAAATCTACTTCTTTCTTTTTTAGCAATCTTTTCTAACTGCCCAATTTACATTTATCCAATCAAACAGACACAGCATGGGAGGCCATCAAAAATGATCTCTGACCCATTCCCTCATTAAGCTCTCCTGGCCCGTGTCGGCATTTTGAATGCATGCCTTTAAGTGACAAGAAATAAGTGAAAACTCTAAAACTCTGAGACGAAGCATTCTATTCACACGATGTATGACCTTCCTCTTGTCATCACTGCCCTGGCAGCAACTAGGGAAGAAGTACCTACCAGGACAGCAATCCAGACTTAGGGGTGTATAAATGCACCTGCTGCAACATCCATTGTAGAGGCTGGCTGGAATTAACTATTAGTTTTAGGGGAAGAACAAAACACAGTCTTTATTGTCTAGTCTTGTTTCTATATTAGAAGTGAGGCATTTATTCAGCAATTTTCCATCTAACCATGACACAACGGGACTCGTGATGGGTGATGGACAGCTGGATGATTGAGTTGTTTTTGAGATAAGACCTGCTTAGTGGAAGAGTTATGGAGCAAAGCAGCCAATAAACCATCTACAAAGACTAATGGACAGTGATGACAGAGCTATAAGCACAGCAGGGAATATTTTTAGCTCTCTTTCCAGTCATGGGGGTACATTTTTCTTTGCATTATCCAGGGTTGGGTCAACCCCTGCAATATAATGCATTTTAAATCTCAGATGCAAGATCATCCTACATGAGAGAAAAATACCATGTCTGATTCTGCCTCCAGCTTTGTGGAGTCCTTGTGACTGTATCTGTTTAACAAAGCACACAGGGTTGAACATGGCTGGAAGCAAATAAGCCAAATTATGACAAATTCTTAGCATCTGGTAGTCCCAACTTGTTTGCATAGAGATAATGTTTGGCAAAACGATCTAATCGAAATGATAGAACCTTGTTCTCCCTCAGTCCAATCCATAGAAAAAGTTATAAGTGAGAACAATTTACTCCTAATTCTTGATTTCAATTTCATTTCTACCATCGTATTTCCAAGTCATTCTTTTTTTAGAAATGTTTTATTTAATTATTATTATTATTATTATTATTATTATTATTATTATTTATTTGTTCTAGGGAACATATACTCACCAGAGAGAGGAAGAGAGAAAGAGGGATAGTGAGAAAGCAAGCCACCAGGTCCAGGACTTAAACTGTGGTCGGCCATGTGGGAGTCCAGGACCTTAACTCCTCACCTTGGGGAAGTCATGTCACCTGCTGGTTCCCCCAAGTCATTATTGAAGAAAGGTGGAGAACAGCAAAGGGACTGTGATGAAAGTCCTGGCTTGGACCTAAGCTACTAATATTCTTGGTCATAACTGGAAAACCTGAAGAGCAGAGAAGCCTAATTTTATGACACACTAAAAATTTCCTGGTGTCAGGGGGAAGACACTAAATTCCCGCATTGCTGACACTGCAGTTTAAGTCCTGGACCTGCCAGCTTGAAAATCATGCAGGGAGCGTGTGCGTGTGTCCCAAGTCCTGAGAGGAGAATGGAGAAGTGATTGCAGCATTCCCCCAGGGGGTGATTTTTCACGTTCCCTCTCTCTCTGGTGAGCACATGCACCCTATGGCCAAAACCTTAAATTAATGAATGAATTAATTAATTCTGGGAAGTCAACTTAGACCCTAACCAACCCTTATTCTTAAAAGGACAAGAGCAATGAGAGTCTGTCATAAAGTTTGCTCCAACATACATGGAGCTAAATGGAAGACCCCATAAAGAAAACCAAAAAGCTGTTTTGCCAACTTGATAAGACAGGCACACCAGAGTCGAATGCAAGAGTTCCCTACATTAGTTTTATTCGTTGTTTCTTTTTTTTTTTTTTTTTTTTTTGAGAGAGGTTTTCGCTATAGGGTGCGTGCGCTCGCCAGACAGAGAGAGACATAGAGACAGAAAGCGAGAAATCACCCCCCAGGGTGGAAGGTCACACCACAATCCCTTCTCCTCGATTCTCCTCTCGGGATCTTGGGCACGCACGCACACGCGCCCGGTGTGAGTTTTAAGTCACCGGGTCTGGGACGTGAACCACGGTCGACTACGTTGGAGTCCAGCAACATAGACATTACGCTAACTGCTGGTTCCCTATTCATGGTTTCTTTAAACAGGGTCAAAGTGTTTTTTTTTTCTATTCAGTGCATATTTAATGAGGGAGAGGGGAAATTTATTTTCTTCTTTATACTGTTTGGAAAGCAGGTTTACTTATTTTTTTTCTATTGTTCAAGTCACACCTTCTGTTTCAAAAATAGTTTGCAAATCATCTCACTTATTTTAGCTCTTGTTTTTTAGCACCGTTGTGATTTTCCAAAACTTGAGAGGCACAGTAAGCCACTTAAAATTTAGATAATAGAAGAATAAAGTCATAGTGCTCCTCGCTTATTTGTAGTCTCACTTCCTGCGGTTTTAGTCACCCAAAGTCAAGCATGTTCCAAAAATATTAAATGGACTATTCCAGAAATAAGGACTTCATGAGTTTTTTTTTTTTTTTTAAGAGGTTTTTGCTATAGGTTGCGTGTGCTCGCCAGACAGACAGAGAGAGACATAGAGACAGAAAGCGAGAAATCACCTCCCAGGAGGGATGGCCACGCCGCAATCCCTTCTCCTCCATTCTCCTCTCGGGATCTTAGGCACGCACACACACGCGCCCGGCGTGAGTTTAAGCCACTGGGTCCGAGACGTGAACCACAGTCGACTACATGGGAGTCCAGCGACATAGCCATTACACTAACTGCTGGTCCCCAGGACTTCATGCGTTTTTAGATGTGCGCCATTCTGAGCAGTGTAATGACATCTGGCACCATCACTCCTTCCTGCTCTGTTCCATCCTCAGGAAGAAGAGTGAATTCAGAGCAGCAGGGGATTTTTGAAGGCCGGGCAATGGCGTGGCAGTGCCACGAGGCTCTGTGAGGCTGGGCCCTATGGGAAGGTCCAGTCTGTGTGCTGAGTTCTTACTGTGTATCCCAGGTATTGTGTGTGTCTCTGTGTGATCGGGCTGGCAGAGGCTGGGGTGGATTATGGTATGATGGCCCTGTTGTGGGTGCCTATGCCTGTGTCCTTTTACTGAAAAAACCTCTCAAACAAATTAAAAAAAGGAGAAGAGTGAGAAACACTTTGAGAGACATCACATCCATATAACTTTTATTACAGTATGTTCTAATTGTTCTATTTAATTATTGTTATTCATCTCTTACTGTACCTAAAGTATAGGTTAAACATTACCTCAGGCATGTTTGGAAAAACACTTGGTATATATAGGGTTCACTAATGAGGTTTCAGGCACCCACTAGGGTGGATATTGGGGGAGACCACTGTATTCTCAGTGAATAGCACCATGACAGGATTCTGGTTTTCAGGTTTTCACTTAACTGTGACCAATGGCTTTTAACAAGCCTAGGTGTGTAATCTTGCAGAAGCAATCTACAAAAGTAAATCTATGTTAGCAAGGAGTTGTTGCCGTAGCTGTATTATGGTACTGTTTGGCCTGGCTTAGTTTTAGCGCAAGGCCCAGAAGTTTGCAGGGCATAAACATCACAATCTATCGACAGACCAGTGATGTTTCATTTCCATTACAACAGGGGAGCAGCGCTAGACTCTGGCTGACACTTTCTCAGACTCTCCACCAGGAGACATTGTCTATACCATCTGAAGTAGCACTGCTTGGTATCTTTCATACTGAGCAGCCTCTCAAGGGGGAGACACTAACTAGTCTCCAACTTTGCCTCAGAGCACTGCAAAGTATTAGAGGATTTCATGTGTACATGTTTTTTCCACCAGCCTGTCTGTCCTTCCTACAGTTTCTCTTTGTCACCAAAAAAAAACAAAGGACAGACTGATTTGATTGGTGAGGAGAGGAGGATCTGGCATGTGTTGGTCCGCATTCCTTAGTCGGGGCCTAACTTTCTCTGTCCGTGCTGTTAAGGCTCAGCGGATGTAAGACTGTGATTTCCCCTTGTAGTCTCTCTGTCTGAATAATCTGTGTACCCTGTATTCCTAAAAAGAGCTTACTAAGGTCAGAACTGGAGAGTAGCTATTAGGAAGTCCAAGTACAGTCACAAACCCAGCCTGTGTTTACTGATCTCCACCACTGACAACTACTGAGACTTCAGTCTATGTGGCTTGAGCTCCTGTGTCGGCTTTTCAACCATCTCTAAATTTGAGAGGCAAAGGGGCAGTGTGGACAGCTTTGGCCTCATTTAAGCCCTCAGCTCACAGGTCTGCACTTCCAAAGCTCCAAGCATTGTTCTTACAGGAGGCGATGGCCTGGCAGGTTCCCAGAACCCAACAGAGGGAGGCCGGGGAAGGAGAAAAAGTCAGACGTTGTAGATGGCACTTGGCATCTGATGAGAATGTTTAGGAGAACGTGAGAGATGTTCTTGGAAGCTCATAGAAAACTCAGAAGGAAACTTAAAGAGGAGATGTGGTCAATTTAGAAGCGGTGGATCAAAACACTTCAAGTCATTCTTTATGAGGCCTCAGGATAGAGAAACCTGGGAAATTTAGGTTGCCTGTGCACAAGTATTATGCTTGGCAACAACATACTGTTCAAAGCACTTTTTGTGTTTATACCATTCAACTAAAAGAGTGTATCTGTAAAGTAGACAGGATAGCCAGGTGTATCTGTAAAGTGGACGGGACAGCCAGGTGTATCTGTAAAGTGGACGGGGCAGCCACGCGTATCTGTAAAGTGGACGGGACAGCCACGCATATCTGTAAAGTGGACGGGTCAGCCACGTGTATCTGTAAAGTAGACGGGACAGCCACGTGTATCTGTAAAGTGGACGGGACAGCCACGTGTATCTGTAAAGTGGACGGGGCAGCCACGTGTATCTGTAAAGTGGACGGGGCAGCCACGTGTATCTGTAAAGTGGACGGGACAGCCACGTGTATCTGTAAAGTGGACGGGGCAGCCACGTGTATCTGTAAAGTGGACGGGGCAGCCACGTGTATCTGTAAAGTAGACGGGACAGCCACGTGTATCTGTAAAGTGGACGGGACAGCCACGTGTATCTGTAAAGTGGACGGGACAGCCACGTGTATCTGTAAAGTAGACGGGACAGCCACGTGTATCTGTAAAGTAGACGGGACAGCCACAACTTTGCCATTTCACATACAGAAAACTGACACGTGGAAGGCAAAGAGCAGCCTGGTGCCGTATAACTGGCAGAGAGTGGAGAAGGAGTTAAAAGATATGTACATTCCCTGATTTCCAGACTGGGTGAGTAACAGGTCACTCAGAATTCCTCGAGCCTTCAAAATCTCTGTTACAAAAATATGTATACAGTATTTTGCAGGAATACCAAGTTATTTAGACATAACTGGATTAAAAAGGTAGAGATTGCAATGGGCAGACTCTAAGATGGCCCCCAGCGTGGCTGTGTGCTGGTGGTCACACCTGTGTAAGCGCCATCCTCTGAGTTTGGAAGGGACCCGCAACCTGCTTCTGGCCAACAGAATTCAGCAAAGATGTTGGCTGCCATTAATACAGCGCACGAGACGGAGGTTTCTATCTTTTAGCAGACTCTAATTTTTTACTTCATCTCTTGCTAGCTTTGATGAAACAAACTGCCAAATGAAAAGGCTATGCATTGCGGACCAGCAGGTGGTGTGGTGGTTAAGGAGCTGGACACTCCCACATGACTGACCATGGTTCGAGTCCCGGACCTGGTGGCTTGCTTTCTCACTTTCCCTCTCTCTCTTTCTCTGTGTGTCTCTCTCTGGTCAAATTAAAATAAATGAATGAATAAATAAAAAATTTTTTAAAAAGGAAATTAAAAAAAAAGAAAGAAAAGAAAAGGCTATGCGGCAAGGGAATGAGAGAGACCTCAGCCAACAGCCAGCAAAGAGCCTACCAATAGCACATGGTCTTGGAAGTGGGTCTTTCCTCAGTCAAACTGCAGGAGAAACCTCACCCTATCAAGGTGGTCACTTTGATTGTAACATGTGAGACCCAAAAGCAGCAGAACCAGGTAGGCCATAGCCTGATTCCTCACCACGGAAACGAGGAGGCAATAAATAGGTGTTTGTTTTGTCTTGTTTCTTAAGGTTTTTTGCCATGGGATGGATGCATTCACTGGAGAGAGACAGAGAGAGACTTTGAGAAGAAAAGTGAGAAATTACCCCTCTGGGGGAAGGCCACATCATAATCACTTTTCGTCTCCTGGGATTTGAGGTCTACACACACACACGCCTGGTGTGATTTTCAAGTCTTCAGGTCTTGGAATCAAACCACATTTGGCCAGATGGGAGTCCAGCACCTTAACCACCACCTTAACCACTATGCCACCTATTGGTCCCAATATGTGTTTGTGTGTGTGTTTTTAAGAGAGGTTTTTGCTATAGGGTGTGTGTGCTTGCCAGAGAGATAAAGAGAGACAGAGAGATAGAAAGTGAGAAATCACTCCCAGGGGGGATGGCCACACCACAATCCCTTCTCCTTCAATCTCCTCTCAGGATTTTGGGCACACATGCACATGTGCCCGGCGTGAGTTTAAGCCACTGGTCCCGGGACTCAAACAGCAGTCAGCTACGTGAGAGTCCAGCAATGTAGCCATTATGTCATCTCTGCTCCCAATGTGTGTTGCTTTCAGCCAACAGGTTTGTCATAATTTATTATGGAGAACTCAGTAACTAAAACAGTAATTGATACATTTTCTTTTTAATAAAACAACAGGAATTCTCTTAAAGGTAAAAGCTATCGGGAACCAGCAGTTAGCATAATGGCTGTGTTGCTGGACTCCCACGTAGTCGACCGCGGTTCACGTCCCGGACCCGGTGGCTTAAAAAACTCACGCCGGGCGCGTGTGCGTGCGTGCCCAAGATCCCGAGAGGAGAATGGAGGAAAAGGGATTGCAGTGTGACCATCCCCCCTGGGGGGTGATTGCTTGCTTTCTGTCTCTATGTCTCTCTGTCTGTCTGGTGAGCGCACACGCCCTATAGCGAAAAAACCTCTCAAAAAAAAATAAAAGTAAAAAAAGGTAAAAGCTACCAACAAGTCTAACAATCACGTTGACCCTTGTCATCCTGTGTCATATGAGGTACTGAGTCACACAGTAAGCACTGTGACTCAGAGTCTTTGTGCAGACATAGTAAACTTACTCTGTTCTCTCCCACCTCCCTGGCAGAATTTAGTGCTCAGTTGTCTACTACCAGGCTCTTCAAGGCCCACACCATCTGTTATAGAGTGTTTAAGAATATTTCTGTATTAAGAAGTCCTTGTGACATAAACATTAATGGAAAGCATAATTCAGTCTCAAGGCACCTTATGGAACATTTATCCTGAAGTGCTTTACCAAGGCCTGGAAACAGGTGATCCACATTCTCCTCTGATGATGCATGTAGCTCAGACGATTGTGACAGAAGAAGGAAGGAAGGGAAACAAATAAACAAAAAGAAAGATATCCATCCTCTTACATTGTTTTCAGTTTTTCATTTAAAGGGTCTATTTTACTAAGATGTCTTTTATTCATCTTTCCCAGTGCAAGTATTGAAAATGAGGAAGAAATGGGTTCAATCATTTTCTCAGAAATCAGCTAAATTCTAATGTTGTTTGATCACATCCAGTTGCAAAAATGTCAAGTGCATTTCCATTTAGAGTGCTTGCTTAAACAGCCGTGCAAATGGGGAACACCCGAAAATCGGCATATATCATGAGAGAGTCTTGAATTTTTTTTCAGCATACACTTGCATTAATCCATTCTCTTACTCTTGAAAATAATGCATTTTTCCAGCACATCATTCCTTAAATGAGGGTGATCCATCACCACTGGAGATTCACCAGCAAGCGCATTAATAAAAGCAGACAGCTTCAGCGGTGTTTTCTTTGGGAAGGTTTGCTCCTCAGAGTACGATGTTTGGCTGCTTATGCCAAAAATCCAACCCAGATGTTTCTACAGCTTCTATTTTCCTTGCTAGAACATTTCCCAAGATACTAATGCACGACAACTTTCATTCCAGTCTTCATTAGGGAGCTGTTCATTCAGAATATTCCATTCAATTTAGAGGAATGGAATTTTTCTCCACTCTTTTTTTTTTTTTTTTTTTTTTTTTTTTTTTTTTTTTTTTTGCTATAGGGCGTGTACGCTCGCCAGACAGACAGAGAGATAGAAAGCGAGAAATCACCCCCCAGGGGGGATGGCCACGCCGCAATCCTTCTTCTCCATTCTCCTCTCGGGATCTTGGGCACGCATGCACACGCGCCTGGCGTGAGTTTAAGCCACCGGGTCCGGGACGTGAACCGCGGTCGACTACGTGGGAGTCCAGTGACATAGCCATTACGCTAACTGCTGGTCCCTCCACTCTTCTGAAAACTAAGGAATTACAAAACACTATAGCCACTACACTAGACATTCTACTGTCTGATTAGCTCAGGACTATTATGTTATTAAAATACACCCAGCCACACACAGACATTAGAATATCTATTTAAGAAATCCTAAGTGAGGGCTGACAGGTGGTGTGGTGGTTAAGCACTGGATTCCCACATGGTTGACTGCAGTTAGAGTCCCAGACCTGTAGGCCTGCTTTCTCGCTTTCTCTTCTCTCTCTTTCTCTCTCTCTCTTTCTGGTCAAATTAAGAAACAAAAGTAACAAAATAAAATAAATAATTCTTTAAAGGAAAAAAAAAAAGAGGTCATGAATGAAGATCAAACATGTGGAATTTAGACAAATTTCAAATTTTACCAAATGTTTTCAAATCTTAAATATATCTGAATTATTTGCTTTCTGCAAATGGATAATAATGAGTTATGTGGGGAAACTAAAGGCTTGAATTTCATTATTTAAGTAAATTAAGAATTAGCTAAGTGATTTTTTTTTTTGAGAGATTTTCACTATAGGGGGCTTGCGCTCGCCAGACAGAGAGAGAGAGACAGAGAGACAGAAAGCGAGAAATCACCCCCCAGGGGGGATGGTCATGCCGCAATCCCTTCTCCTCCATTCTCCTCTCGGGATCTTGGGCACGCACGCACACGCACCCGGTGTGAGTTTTAAGCCACCGGTCCGGAACGCGAACCATGGTCGACTATGTGGGAGTCCAGTGACATAGCCATTACGCTAACTGCTGGTTCCCAGTGATGTTTTATTAAATGAAATTATATGGCTTTTTTTCCCTCCTAATCAAACCCAATTTATTTTCATTCCAAATTGTGTAATTATATCACATATTTAGATAGCACTATTAATGTATATCGTCTATTTTCTAAATTCTGCTGCTGTGGAATCTGGGCTTTCTATATGGTGGGGTGAACTCTCTAGCCCCACAATACTTCTACTTTAATAAGAAGATGGTCTGCCCCATAGCCTAGTGGTTACTGGAGCCCAATCCCACATGGTCAACTGTGGTTCAAATCTCAGCCACAGCAGCTTGAAAAACATGCTAGATGCATGCGTGTGCATGCCTAAAATCTTGAAAAGATGGAGAAATGAAGAAAGGACTGCAGTTTGATCGGGGGGAAGCTTTCTCCCTCTCCCCCAATCTCTCTATCTCTTTCTCTCTCTCTGACAAGTATACATGCTCTCTGGCAAGTTTTTTAAAAAAGGAAATTTCATTTTGTTAAGTTCATTTTGATAATTCCATTTAATTTAAGCTATATGTAATGATTGAAATGAATATCTGAGTTTATACTGTTGACTCAGATAGTTGTTCACTTCAACAATACTGAAAATAAAACATCTTAACTATTTAAACTTTATGTAACGATTGAAATAAGTATCTATGCTTATAGTGTTGAGTCATATATTTAGTCACCTCAATAATACCCAAATAAAATCTTTCCTAATAACTTATCAAATGAACATTACTCAACCACATATTTATGAAGTTTAGTGAAATATAGTATAATAATAAGATATACAGGAACTAACTAGAGCAGACAGCTTTTTTTTTTGAGATTTTTTTCTATAGGATATGTGCACTTGCTGGAAAGACAGAGATGGAGAGACAGAAAGGGAGAAATCACCCCCAAGAGGGGATGGCCACACCACAATTCCTTTTCCTCCATTCTCCTCTTGGGATCTTGGGCACACACGCGCATGTGCCCAGCCTGAATTTTAAGCCCCCAGGTCAGGGACTTGAACCATAGTCAACTACGTGTGAGTCCAGCAACATAATCATTATGCCATCTACTGTTCCCCAGACAGCTTTTTTGGTGTTATTCATGGCAAATAGATTCAAGGAAATTTATCAAGAAAAAAAAAAAAAAAGACAATATGTGTTGATTAATCACAGAGACATATGATAGTTCCATGGAACCAAGCATTATTTTAAACATAATTTACAAAAAAAAAAAAATTCTCGATATAAACCACAATGAATATTTGATCCCATGAAGTTGCCATGGGCTAGGAAGGAGCTTAAAAGAAAAGAGAATTATCATAAGACCTAGATAAGTTCAGGAAAAGTCACATATTTTTATATTAAAAAAAACTGATTTAAAACTCTATACATTAAAATCAATGAAAAAAATCAGTGCAAAGAAAATACTAAAGAAATGAACTGTAATTACCAAAGACAACCAGTGGGTATGAAAAAAGAATGCAGTGTGAAACAAAGGAAAAATTGGGGATAGATAAACTTGCATAATTGACACTTTTCCTACAATTTCCTGAGATTAGCTGTAAGTTTCATAGTGTCTCAGGGCAACATAATTCAAAGTAATAATACTAAGTTTTAATTTTCCACACAAAAAAATCACCAACAGGGGTTGGCAATAAAAGAACACAACTGATGGGACCAGCAGGTGGCATGATGGTTAAGGGTGCTGGACAACCATATGGCCGACCATGGTTTGAGTCCTGGACCTGGTGGCTTGCTTTCCTACTTTCCTTCTCTCCCTCTCACTCTGTCCCTCTCTGGTCAAATTTAAATAAATAAAAATAATAAAAAAAAAAAAAAGAACACAACTGAGTGTCACTCCATCCAAACAATTATAACAGAAAAAAAATTAGTACAAAATCATAATTTAAAAAAATAATGAGACGATGAAGGAATATACAAAGAAAGCAAGATGATCTGCGATTCAGAAAGTTATGAGCACTTGGGCAGCTTTCAGCCCTTACAGGATAGCAGAGGAGAAATTTTCCCGAAATAAGGGCAAGTTATAAAGAAGCATGACCAATATTTAAATAGACTTCTACAGCATTAAATAGGCTAGTATAACCCATGAGAATCACACAGAGCTTCAGCTGCAGTCAGTCTGTACTCATTTGCCAAATCTTTCTTTAAGTATTCATCATGATATGGTATACCCAAACTTGGGAATAGAAAAAAAAAAAAAAATAAAAAAGCCAAGAGAAAACTAAGGTGCATAAGGCCTTTCCCAAGAGCAAAGGAGCTATTCCCTAGAACTTGGTTCTAGGGAGGGAGTAATCAGAGAAATTCATAGATAATACTCTGGGGTTTGCCAATCACTCTGTAGCATGTCAAAGGCTAGGAACAGAGCCGCAGAACAGAGAGAACTCTCAGAGAAACTCTGACCCTTCACCAAGTGTAGAGCAGCAGGCCTCCAAAGTCTAAGAGTTGGGCTGCAGGACAGAAAGAGGTTGTCCAAAAAGCAAAACTATAGAGCAAAGAGAACTCCCAAGTGACCCAGAAAATGGGAATCTGGAGGCGAATGAAAAGATTTCCAGACTCCTACCAGTGCTCAGATCTCTCACTTTGCTAAAGAAAGTCATCTCAAGTCAGTTCTGTGAAGTATTTTAAATCAGTGATGAACTGAATTTAAAGCTGCAAGAAAGTCCAGATGGAGGTCAAATATAGATTAGGCTGATTTAGCCCTCATCACTAATGGCTGACAAGAAAAGGGCAGAACCTTTCCCGGAGATAAATGTAATTTACTTTTGTCTTACACACAATACCTGTCATTTAAAAAAAAATAATAATGAGAGATACAAAGAAACAAGCAATGTGAGCTTTGGTGAAGAGAAACAATAATCAACAGAAACACAACCAGAATTGGCCTTGATGGTAGAATTTGACAGGGAATTCAAAATAAGTAGAAGGACTATGCCTTGAAGGAAAGGTGGACAATTTGCCTGCATAAGTGAGGAATTTCAGCAGGTGTGGACAGTATAAAATAAAAAAAAGGGGAAACGTAACAATGAAAGATAAAATATCTAAGTAATGTATTTTTATAAAATGTACTGATCATTCACTGTAAAAGGCAGAGATTGTTAAACTGAATTTTAAAAAATGTAATGATATTTTACACAAATACTTCAAAAAGTTTATGGAAATATGCATTATGAGGAAATAGCATGGGTATCAAAAATATGCATGGATTTCAAAGTTTTTATTGGTATTAAAATAAATCTGTATTTTAATTTCATTTTTCCACAAACTTTTAAAAGTCCCTTCACACAAGAAACACAGTTTAAATATTAACAAAGATGTTGAAAATAAGGGGCGAAAGTAGGCATAATGGCTGTGTCACTGGACTGCCATGTAGTCAACCACAGCTTGAGTCCTGGACCCAGTGGCTTAAACTCACGCCAGGTGTGTGTGCGTGCGTGCCCCAGATCCCAAGAGGAGAATGGAGGAGAAGGGATTGTGGCGTGGCCATGCCCCCTGAGGGGTGATTTCTCTCTTTCTGTTTCTCTGTCTCTCTCTTTCTGGCGAGCACATGCGCCCTATAGCAAAAACCTTTCCAAAAAATTAAAAAAAAAATTTTTTAAAGCACAGAAAAATACACCAGCAACACCAAGCACAAAGAAGCTGTTGTGGCTAAGTTTTTATCAGAGCAGATTTTAAAATGATGGTTATCACTAGAACTAAAGATATTTCATAAAGACAAAAAAGTGAATTCTTCAAGATTTAATTTTAAAGTACAAGTACATAAAAACAAAGTTTTCAAATACATAAAGCAAAACTTATACACTAAAGGAAGAAATAGATAAAATTCACATATATAGTTGGATATCTTAAGAATCTTTTCTCTGAAAAGACAAATAGGCAAACATACTAGTATGATTACTGAATAACACTATCAACTAGATTGGTCTGATTGATATTTGTAGAACAGTATGCACAATAGTGATGGATACTGAAGACATAAGTTTGACTGCTTTTTCCTATTTCCAAAATCCTTCCTATAAGCCTGGAGTGAGTCACACCTACAAAAATTAACAGACCATTTTGACCCATTGATAGCAGGACTCTTCCTATATCCTGTCCTTGGGACAGTACCTTGTGATGTAAACAAGCCCCGTTATCTCTATTAAAGTGCACTCTTTACTGATCCTTCCTTGAATACAGTAAACCCACTTATAACCTACAAGACCTGTGCTCCCAGATGTCCTGCCTTTTTGGCCAAACCAATAGGAAAATTATTTTCACTAATTCCAAATCTTGTCTCTCGCAAAACCAAAAAAAAAAAAAAAAAAAAGAACCACAGTATCTGAGTACCCCAAGAAAGGTATATTTGCCTTTCTCTAGGTCTGGTCCCTCATATTAATGTTTAGAAAAAAATGGCATAATTATTATTTCTGCAAAGTTGATTATTTCCATCAACAATACACACTTGTTTTGCAAATATACACATAATATTTACCAAGAAGGGCAATATGCTGAGGGCATAATAAATCTCAATAAATTTAAAGAGATCTGAATAAGCTTTCTGACCACATTGAATTAAAAATTAATAATGAGATATCAAGAACATCACAAATATTTAGAAATAAAAGCAGACTTTTAAATAGCTAATGGTCAAGATGCAGAACTGAGTCTATCAGGCAAACTTTCAAATACTGTTAGGAATCAAGCTATATAATTTGGTAGACTTTTATTTTAAAAGCTTAAGAAAAAGATTGGTTCTTTTAATGTGACAGACATGCGGTTTCATGTTTCATGATCCATGATAGTTACTGGTACACTCTTCAGAGATTTGATCAACTCTGTCATTCATTTCTTTGCTGTAACATTTGGAGAGTGCTTTCTACAATTTCTCCCTGGCTTCCCATCTTATTCTTTATCCTCAATAAAACAGTTTATAGCAGTACCAGAATATGTAAAAGTCAGAGGGGTAAGTACATATAGTTCTCCCAGGAGTCAAAAATGAGAAAGTTATCATTTGAACTACAGATGGTTTATAAGAGGAGGTTAGACACTGAGAATTATAGTTATCAAGGTAGTCAAATTAGGCTCATGATCATAATTTAGATAATGGAGTACTGATATTGTTTTAAAAAATTCTCTAGTATTGGGACCAGCAGTTTGCATTATGGCTATGTCACTGGACTCCCACGTAGTCGACCGCAGTTCGCATCCCAGACCCAGTGGCTTAAAACTCACACCAGGTGCATGTGCGTGCATGATCAAGATCCCAAGAGGAGAATGGAGGAGAAAGGATTGCGGCATGGCCATTCCCCCTGAGGGGAGGTGATTTCTCACTTTCTGTCTCTCTGTCTCTCTCTGTCTGTCTGGCGAGTGCACGCGCCCTATAGCAAAAAACCTCTCAAAAAAAAAATTTGCTAGTATTAACCAAATACCTTATAATCAAGTAAGACAATCAAATACAAATAATGAGATACTACTTAAAAATAGAACATAAGAGCTACAAGTTGCTTGATAAATATAGCTTCATGAAAGTTACAGGCATAAAAATATTTCACTTTGGCTGCATTATGAACACTAGATGAAAATTAGTACAGAAAATTTCTTTAATTTAATGATACCTGCATCTGTAGACTACATATTATTGCAAATACTTTTCTCTTAAATTGCTACACATAGTAAGTATTGGGTCTATTTTGTGTTAGTAATTTAATTTCCTCCTTCATTTGGAAGATGACTTTGCTCTTCAGATTTTTACCATAATCAAAGTAACTTGGTTCTATTTCATTAAAAATAGTGTATAGATATTACTAAATTTATTACATGTAGAAATGTGTAAGCTGAAAATATATAAGAAGGAGAAAATTAAGTTGCTCCTTAAATCACTCGAGACCAACACTGCTTAACAGTAAATATCCATTGAGACTTACTTATGTACATAAACAAAAATTGAATCTATATTCATAAGTGTGGGTGGGTGTGTATGTATAAAACATTAATTTTCTGTACATATAACTTTTAGAGTGTATAGAAAGAGGACTTCAAAAACATTTGTAGAAAAATGTAATTAGAGATAAAAATTGAAAATACAAGCTTTCTTTCTCAAGGTAAGCTTCATCATACTTGATATTTTTCTAAGTAATAATGTCAACCATTTATTTAGTCCATCCCTAAAGAATTGGTGGTCCCAAGAATTTAGTCATATCAATGCAGTCTTTTTTTTTTACAGTATTAACCAAAGAAAAATGAGTGCCCTTAAAGATGTTTTAAGATTAGGGAACAAAATGAAGGCAGACAAGCCAAATCAGAATTATAAAGTGGATGCCTAAATATTTTCCACTGAAATTATCACAAAATTACCCTTTTTTTTGACAAGAGAAATGACCAGAAACATCATTGTTGTGGAAAAGGGCTCTCTGGTAAAGTTTTCATAGGCTTTTTTTTTTTTTTTTTTTTTTTTTTTTTTTTTTTTTTTTCTTTTGGCTAAAGCTTCAGCTAAGTTTCTCAGAACAATTGCATAACAAGCAGAGATTGTTATTCTTCGGCCCTCCAAAGGTCAACAAGCAAAATGCCTTGAACGTTGCAAAAGACTTGCCATGACCTTTATTCTTGACTGGCTTGCTTTGCTTTGAATAGACCACTTCCACCTCTTGGTAGCCATTGCTTTGTGCTTTGACTTTGGAATCATATTAATTTTAGAACCACGTGTCATCTTCTGTTAATCATAACTTGAAGAAATGCTTCGGGATTTGGGGAACTTGCTTAAAATTTCCATTGAAAGCTCTGCTTTGGTCTGCAGTATAAAGAAATGGGATATTATCCCAGGTGCAGCCATTTGGGTACCCACAGGAGAAATGGAATATTATCCCTAGGTGTAACAGTTTTGGTAGTTATCAAGCAGAATGTGTGCTTGACTGTAGTTTGTCAGTTGGAATTGTATAAGCTGAAACAACTGTCTATAGTATTGCTATTGTTTCTGCTGTTAAGCTTGGGTTCTCTTTAATTAGGGCATGAAGGAGATTCATTTTTTTCCTTGATGTGAACAGTCTACCTCTGTCAGCATCACCTTCATCAGCTCGTCCCTTCCTGAAATGAGTTATCCATTTGTCAATTGCTCATTTCTTTGCTCCCATAAACTTTTCATAAAGCATCAATGATTTCACCATTCTTTCACCCAAGCTTCACCATAAATTTGATGTTTGTTCTTGTTTTCATTTTAGCACACTTCAGGTTGTTGCTCTGATAGAGGATCTTTTCAAACTGATGTATTAACTTCTAGTGCCTCAAACTAGATTTTTTTTTCTTGTTGAGACATGTTTTAATAAGTTTAATATGAAATTATTTTAATGCAAAAATGAAATCCATTAATATTTTTTTTTTCTTAATATGTCCTTTCCATGAACTGCTCAGAGACTCCTCAGAGCCCAAGGCCTGCTGGAATTACCCAGACTACCTACTCCTAATGTGTTTATCCTCCTCTGCCTGGCCTTTCACTGGAACCTCCAATAAGAGCTCTGGGGATGCCTTCTTCTCACTCCTGTCTTCTGCCTGCTGCCATCCTGAATGTACCCAGGAGGCCATGGTGCAGGGTAGTAAGCCTCCTTATGTGAGCAACGGTAGCTAATAAGTTATTTTTTTTCAATGGTATTGTATTAACCTCTTAGTATCCTCATTTAGTCACCTCCATAAATTAAAACGAATTCTCTTCACATTTACCCATACCAATAATCTTAGCAACAATAACAATGAAAATGTTTCTTTTATTAGTAGTGTTATTATGTATCTTTTCATACCCTTTTTAACTATTCAATTTTTCTTTCTCAAGAGAATTTGATCCTGATTTTGCATGCGCTGAGAGAGACTATCATTCCAATCTGTGGCTCAAGTGGGTGACTGCATCTAGTCTGCTCAGGGCTCTCAAAAGGAAAGCACTTGTTCCTCCTAGTAACTCATCTACAGTTCTAAAAAAATAAATAAATAAAAGTGCCTGGGAGTTGGTCTCTGTGGAAAGAACACCTGTCTGGAATGCAAGAAAAATAGACTTGTGAGCCCCCATTGAGATGTGCCTGCCTCTTTTTGTAATGCAAAAAATTTGTTAATAAGAACCAGCTGTCTCTTACTGAGCCAGAGAGTTCCCGCTCAGAGCATGTTTACGCAAGGGCCCCCTCAAGATAACCAACTGGGCAAGTATCCTCAAGCTGTTTTTAGATGAGAGAAAGGCAGAAAAAAATGGGTTAGAGGTACATTTTTATAGAACTCCTGCTGAACTTCAGGAACCTTTCCAATAAATTTAAGGTGGTTTTTAGTAAAGAAAGAATTCTATTTAGAAATTGCTTTCAAGAGCTCATGCAAAGGCTAAGCAGTTGTTAGAACCGCTTACTGTCACTCATTCTCCCTTCCTTTGAGCCATTCTATCAACGCAACTTCTAACGCAGTAATAATGCAGAGCTCTCTACCTGCTCAAAATGTATATCAGCGATTCCTTTCTCAGTCTCAAAAAAATTAATAATTTAAAGATGATTATTTCTGGTTCTAAAAATGAATGACTTAAAATGACCTTTTTCAAAATAATGTATCACTCTTACCCAGTGCTTTTTTTTTTTTTTTTTTTTTTTTTTTTGGAGAGGTTTTTGCTATAGGGCGTATGCGCTCGCCAGACAGAGAGAGACATAGAGACAGAAAGCAAGAAATCACCCCCCATGGGGGATGGTCACGCTGCAATCCCTTCTCCTCCATTCTCCTCTTGGGATCTTGGGCACGCACGCACACGCGCCCGGCGTGAGTTTTAAGCCACCGGGTCCAGGACACGGACCGTGGTTGACTACGTGGGAGTCCAGCGACATAGCCATTACGCTAACTGCTGGTTCCCTCTTACCCAGTGCTTTTAAGCACTTCAAACAAAGAATAGTGTCACCAGACAAATGTTCAGACTGGGCCTGATGGTTCATCTCACAGTAACCCAATTTCTGAGACAAGAGTTTGTTTAGAGGAAGGCTTTATTGCAGACGATGCCAACCAGGAGAGCAGGAGTGTCCAAGTACCTTAAAGTACTATCTCCATGATTGAGAGGAAGCAGGGCTAATAATACAGGCTAGGAATGTAACAATGTGAGGGTCTGGAGACAAGAGTCATGAGGTTTTCCAGGGAAGTTTCTATGTCACTTTGATGGATGGTTCTATTTTCTTCGTGTCGGAAACTCTTGAGGGTCCACAGCAAGATGTTATCATCAGGTCTGTGCTGGGTGTTAAACTATTCTAGCCTAAAATGGCCATTGCACTTATATAGTTGAATTCCCATGGGTAATCCAAAATCGTACATGTTGCGTTGTTTTCCTGAGCTGGTTGCTAAAGTTACAGCCAATCACGTTAGCCACACTTCAGTCAACCATGAAAAGCCTACCTTTCAGGCTGTTAGTGCAGCCTACCATCCAGCTGTAACCAACCCAATGCTTTCTCACCTCACTCCCTCACTTTCATTTTTCTATGGTACTTTCTTTTCCTGCACATGTCACTTTCCTTTTTTGCAAACTTGTATACCCCATGACCCCGTGGCTAACTGGAGTCCCTCGGAAACCATTTTCCAAGAGATTGTCCACTTTGAATCACCTGCCCTTTGTTCAAATAAATTCTGTTAAATTTTGGTTTGTGTAAAATTTTGTTTTTTAACATGTGTAAAGAACTCAAGACAAAGAACTCTTAGGACAAGTGGATCTTTTTAATCTTTATATGCTACTTATCCCTGAGTCTTGTAAAAGTTGAATAATTAAAGCTACAAAAATGTGGTCACTACAGGATTATAATCACAGTGTGCTGACAGTATCAATTAATTAGGAGGGAAAGAAGAGCATGAGCTCATCTTACTGCATAAATTAGCTAGGACATATTTCTCTTTTTTTCCCCCAGTAAATATTGTATTTAAGACTAAAAGAAGAAAAATTTTTTGTTTTTCTTTTCAGGAGCCAGAATCAATAGGATACCTTTTATGTGGAAATATTTTAAAAGGAAGTTAGGTAGAATTTAGTTAGGAAGGCACCAGGAGAGCCATGATAGAAAGATGGCAGGGAGAGGACCAGCAGATGGCATAACGGTTATGCTGCATGTAGTCAACAGTATTCAAACACTGGACCTGGCTGCTTAAAACTCATGCTGGGTGCATGTGTGTGTGTGCCCAAATCCCAAGAGGAGAATGGAAGAGAAGGGATTGTAGCATGGCCATCCCTCCCAAGGGGTGATTTCTCACTTTCTGTCTGTCTCTCTGGCAAGCACACATGCTCTATAACAAAAATATCTCAAAAAGAAAAAGAAAGATAACAAGAAGGTCATGCAAAGCCAATCAGCTAGATTTAATTTCTTTAAAAGTCTAGTTTCTTTCTCCTTTCTCCTTTATCGTCTACCCCTGCCAGTGGACTCCAAATGAAATCAGCAATTGTAACCTCCCCCACAGGTGATTCACAAGCAGAGTCAGGAACCAAGGACCAGACAACTCCAAACTTAGAAATCTAAAGTACCTGGGACCACTGAAAACTATGAGATAGGCTGATAAGCCCAAAATACACAGAAAATATTGTTGAAAGAATAGCTGGTGGCAAAGCACCACAATTAGGGTCAAAGGACACCCATATCATGAGGCTAAATGATATAAGAATTCTTTTAACCACTAATTTGTAAAAAAGTCATATGAGGTTGGAGACAGGAACCCTAAGGATATAGTTAGGGTATTAAGGCCCAAAATGGAATCACAAAGTGGCCAGGTTTTAAAATGGAGACACAATAGCTCAGCAACAACACAAGAAACTGTTTGCGGCAGTGACTTAATGATTAACATAAAACAAAGGCTTCTTTTTCTGGTCCCACCACATCTTGGAAGAAGATAATGGTCTTTCATGGCCTAAAGTTTTTTTGTTATCGTTGTTAAAGAATTATTTATTTAATTTTATTATATTTAAAATTTGCTATAGGTCACATATGCTCACCAGAGAGAGACAGAGAAAGAGGAGAAGCGAGAAAGAAAATCGCCAGGTCTAGGAGCAAAACTTGGTCGGCCACATGGGAATCCAGTGCCTTAATCACTGAGCCACCTGCTGGTCCTGGCCCAAAGCATTTAGACAAAGAGTCTCCTGACCTTACCTACTCCAAAATTAGGAAACATAACTGGACCCATCTAGCATGTGACTCCCACCATAAAGAAAGTGCATGTGCAAGCCCCCCTTAGAACAAGGCCAGACAAATCCCCTCCTGACCCTCACCTCAGTTTCTCTTTGGCAACTCATTTTCTGAGACTCCTCCAACCTGGGAACTATTTTATTTTACAATAAACTCCTCTTTGCTATCCCCCTCTATGTCCATGTCTCTTAATTCTTCAAGCATGTGAAAAAGAGAATCAGGTTTTCTGCTATTCCTGCATTGGGTATTAGGTCATGAATACCAACTTCCCATGTCATAATGAACTTTATTATTCATAGAAAGAAAATTGTAAAAATTGGTTGAATTTTTTGAGTCATAGATTATAATTTGAAATATCTTGAAAAATGGGACCTAGTTGGAAGATTTCCTTCAGAAGGAAATCATACTTTAAACCATACCCACAAGGCAGTATTTTATTTATTTAGAAGTTAACAATTCAGGGGCACCAGCAGTTGGCGTAATGGCTATGTTGTTGGACTCCCATGTAGTCTACTGCAGTTCGAGTCCCAGACCAAGTGGCTTAAACTCACACCGGGCACATGTACGTGTGATTTCTTGCTTTCTGTCTCTCTGTCTCTCTCTGTCTTTCTGGCGAGCACGCACATCCTATGCAAAAAAAAAAAAAAAAAAAAAAAAAAAATTATAAAAAAAAATAAAATAAAATTCAAATCTTTTTCAAATTAGGAAAACTTGTTGACCCATACTGAGGAATGAGCCCATATGTTAGAAAAAGAGAGTTGTTATTTCTAGATAATGACATTTTAGCTATTTTATTACTTCTTTAATTAATTCAGTAATTAATGCATTTTATTTATATACATTTTGAACAGTATATAAGAAGTACAAATGGAAGAGAAGTATATATTTCCTGACTATCAGCAAACATTTTGCGACATAAAGGGATAAATGTTAATGCATACTTACATGGATCCTATAATGCCCTGGCAATACCAGACAAACTGAATCTTACTGAACTACTCACTTCTTAATAAGTTCTTAGTTTACTCTCCCTGTCACTGGTAGGGTAAGCTACTGAAAAGATAGGAAAAAAAAAAAAAAAACTTTTTGAAACCCAAAGTCCTCTTCTATGTCTACCTTTCCCCTTATGAAAATGATTCTGAATATCCCTCATATTTTGAAAAGCATTGCAAAACACATGATTAAGCTGATTATTTTGTTAAATTTACCTATCTTGTTTTTACTCAGAAATATATAGACATCAACACTAGGTCACTCTTTCATAAATTGATCTAAGACATGCTTACGGAATACCCACTGTGTGCCAAACACGGACCTGGAGCTGAAACCTCAGTGTAAGAGATTTAGGTCAGCTATGTCAGCTGGTACCTAAAACTGAGTGTTACTAAGGACGGAAATGACCTGATAATGAAAGAAATAAATTCTAACTGCATTACTTCTCTCCCCAGTCACTATAAAGGGATGCTATACGATCATAGCAAACAGAAGAAAAAATATATAATTTTTATTCAAGGATTATATAGTCAAATTCACTTTTTTATTTTTCTATTTTAGTTTTTCTTTTCAACTGATAAGTTTTTGACTACTAGAATCGATTTCAATATTATATAGGAAAAAAGCTTACAACAACAGTTGTCCACTCATCATACACAGAGAAGAGAGAATGCCGACAGGGAAAGCAGGTTGGAACTGCTGTGGTACTTCCTTGGTGAATTCTAGATGAAATGCTTCACATATGTTGGAATTCCTTTCCAAGAGGTATTACATTATAGATTACTTCAATAATACAAGAGATACCATTCTACCTAATCATGACTGGGTACGCTAGAATTCGTGAATTCAGGCATATCATGATCATGACTTTCCTTAGAAGATTTGTCATTTTCTGTATAAAATGCATATTGTGGAAAAAATGAACAAACCACAAGAGGTTCAATCTAAGTTTATCAAGAGTTTATTCACCTAAATTCAACAAGTGTTTATTAAACACTCACTGGATAGCAAATCTTAGTGTTGGAATAATTAATTTGTGATGGCTCAAATGGTTATCAATTACTAGCATTTGCAGAGTTTTCATTGATGTGATAAGGGAGGGTTCTGAGAGACTAACATATTAAAATCCTGTTAATTCTTTAAAAAATGATACACAATGGTAAACAAATGGTATTTTTCTGCACTCATAACTGTTATTCTTCTATAACAGCCTATTTGTTAGAAAATTATACATTAAAAACAAACATGAAAAATTCATAGCTGATAGCAAACGTGAATGGGAATCAAGCTGATAAATTATTTGGAGACTTTACAAAAATTCTGACAAATCAACATCTGCTCCTAGAAAGTTACTCAGATATGCTAATAAATAAATAAAGATAGTCATACATATAATCATGAGGCCAAATGAGACTTCAGGATAAGCATCATTTTTTTTGTCATATTAGGAAAAATGCCATCAAAATCCTTATAGAAGATCTGACTCTGATTTATGTAAATCCCTAAAACAAGATTTTTTGATAAATGGTGACAGGAGACTGATTTGCTCACTAAAGTAATACTTATTGAATTCCATGATGACAACTGAACTCTAGCTGCCTTTTTCTGTTCTAAAGATTCCTTCCTAAAAGCCTGGGAGAGCCATGTCTGTGTACCATCGGTCTCACTAGTAGGTCACTTTCCTCAGTAATTGTGGCTTCCCATATTCTGACTCTGGCATAACCTCGCATGATGATTAGTCAGCTTCCTTATCTATGTTAAGGTAAAGCTTACAGGTTCCTTTTGGCTGAGCCTAAGAATACAAAACTCTGCACTTTTAGCCAATAACACATTAAAGAATCTGAGTCTGCCTATGATCTTAAGCACCCAGTTCAAGATATCCTGCCTTTTCAGAGACCCTATTAAAAAAGGAACTGGATATGGGGAGAGGGGAGAGGCGAGGATTGAGGATGTGATTCCAGAGGCTAAACCGATCAATATAATAAAGAGCTCAGAGCAGGAAGAGAAAGTGAGAAAAGGAAAACTTGGAATGGAAAGAATGGGAACGTAAGAGTTTCCAAATCATTTACGGTGAATGAACAAGGCCCTTGAGATGTATGGTCCTGGAAACCCGAGAGGATGTAAGGAATGAACATTCTTTCTACTTCCACTGGCTGTTAGACAGCTTTTCTCTACACATGACAGTGTAAATGTACAACCTCAGGGCCCAGAACTCATAAGCTAAAATTCGATATTCAGTTTACCTGTATTTCTCTCTCTCTCCTAAACTTAAGGACAGTTCTGTTTTATTCATTAATTTCTGGCCATCACTGAATGGTTAAGTGATTGCTTCAATATTTACCTAGGATTCTATATTGGTGTTTCCAAATCATAAGCTGATATTACAATATTTTAATTATCACTTTCCCTTGCAAGTTTGTGTTATCTTGAATATATATCAAATTATATGTTGATCTAGAGATAGACATAGGCATGGACATATTCAACATGTAAATTTAAAGGTACTATCATAATTTAGAATATTAAACATAGTATTAAGAAATATTACAAAGATGTGATCATTTTGTTTCTGAGAAAATCTATCTTGTTATACTTGTGAACTCAAACAATTTGATAGTTACGTGAACAAATGTACATAATTTATAGATCTTGATACTGAGGATCTAAAACACTTTAAAATTCCATTTAAATTGTGTTATATCAGAACAGCCAGTAGCCTGGTAATTGAAGAACATAGCTCCCACATGGCCAACTACATGGTTCAAGTCCCAAATGCAGCAGCTTGAAAAACATGCTGGGCACGTGATGATGTACCCAAAATCTCAAAAGGAGAGAGAAACGGAAGAGAAGGAATTGAGGAGTGACCATGCCCTATAAGTGTGCTCTCTCTCCCCCTTTCTCTCTCCTGGAGAGCGCATGCAACCTTCTGGCAAATCATTCTCTAAAAAAAATCAACAAAAAACAAATAAAACAAAAATTGATTATAATCTAAGTCTAGAGATCATCTAAGGGAAAAAATTTAATTCATAAAATAAATTTGGAAATATTCATTCAGTATTATTTTGATAATAAAAAATTAGAAATATATAAAATACCCTAAAGAAGGATAATGGTTTAATAGCATTGACAAAGCCCCAAAACAAAATTTTCAGAAAATATTTTAAGTTATGATGTTGCTGAAAAGGGCAAGATTAAACTAATTTGCAGGTACAAAACAACCATAACTGATTTTAAGATACATACAGAAAATGATTACATAATAATTCAATAGAATGATCATTGAATGTCCTTGAGACTGAGGGGTATTTTTCATCCCTTTATATTTTTTGTTTAAACCACATTTGTATAATTGACTTAAAGTTATTCCTAATTTTAAAAGTTTTATTAAGTGCTAATTGGAATATAATTTCTTTAATTCTCTCAATAAAATTTCTTCAAATTTTTCACATATCAAATAAATTAGCATACACATCTCTTCATTCAACCAAGATGTATTGAGCATATATTAGATGATGTGCTAGAAGCTACACAAAACATTAGGCTTTGAATCAGGGAATCTTCCCTTTGTTACATTTGAAATAATAAAAAATGACTTGCCATATGACAGATAATCACATGTATTATGGGAATTTTTAATTTGTCTATTCAAATGCTGTATACTATATATAAAACTCACAATAAGTATATTAGTTACAAGCAAGTTCTAAATGTTAATTTGTAAGTCCATCTAAAAATGAAAAATTAAAAGCCTGCTTGTGGCTAGGTGGTGACACAGTGGTAATGCTACTGAACCCTTATGGGAAAGGGCTTGGGCTCATGTCCCTTGAGCTTCCTGTTTGTGCTAGACATGTGCAATGCCCATGATCCAAGCTGAGACTGGGGTGGATCATGGTGTGAGGAGTCGTGTGTGCCTGTCTCTCTTTTTATCTCTCTCTTACTGAAGAATTAAATAAATACACTTTTTATTTTAAAAAAAGCATACTTATAGGCTTGTCTCTACCAAAATATCAAACTAAAAGACACCCTGAATTACAGAGACAAAAAGACAACAAATTAAGAGTCAAAGGGGAATTTAATCCATCCATGGACTTCTTGTCACTATCTACACTCAACCTTTTAGTGACTTCTTCTAGTTCCATGGATTAATAGCATCTATAAATTCATGTTTTTCAGTCTTTTATATCTAGTCTGGATCACTCCCTTGGAATTTCTGACATTCCAGCTCTTTATTCTCTTTGCTTCCATGTCTAAGATCATCTCAAACCTATCATGGCCAAAATTGTACTTCTGAGAGTTTTCTCTAGATCTGTCCTCTTACAGTTTCTAGCTCTAGTTTCTGAAAGGCTCTACCCAAATTCTTGGAGTCTTCCTCATCTTCTTTTCTTTGCTCTTTTTTTACACCCATATCTGATGTGTGAACAAGTCCTATAGGTTCTACCCTCAAAATCTATTCAGAATTGACTACTTCTATTCCACTGCTGTCACCCATTACTCTCCTGAAACATGAACTTGTTTTTGTCTTTAACTTCTCCTCTTTCCCTTCAAAAGAGACACAATAGTGACCTTGTTAAAACCTAAGTCAAGGACCAGCTAGGCATATGCTATGGCATAATGGTTATGTCACTGGACTCCCATGTAATTGACCATGGTTTGAATCCTGGGCCCAGCAGCTTAAAACTCATGCCAGGCATGTGTCCCCAAACTCCTGAGAGAATGGAGAAGGGATTGTGGCATGGCCAACCCCCTTAGGGGGTGATTTCTCACTTTCTGTTTCTCTGTCTCTCTCTGGTGAGCACACACACCCTATAGCAAAAATTTCAAAACAAGCAAAATAAATACGTACATACATACCTAAGACAAATGCTTCATCGGTACTCACTACTCTCCACTGATTTCCCATGGCACTCTAGTAAAAGCCAAAGTCCTCACAAGGTCTTCCAAGGCTCCCTGCAACCGGCATCTCCCCTTCACCTCTCTGACTGTGCGACCTATTAACCTCAGGCTAGTTCCCTCTGCGCTAACACACTGCTCTAATTGCCACTCCTTGCTCAGCGGGCTCCGAATTCAGGGCTTTGGCATGCTTCGGGGGTTTTTCCTCCTACTCTAGCTCCCTGGCTCAGCCCGCTCTTCCTTTTCATCTCCCCTCAAATGTCCCCTTCCTTGGTCATGCTGGCCAAAATTGCAACCCCACCCCCACTCTGAAATTTCCTAATTCTTCTGCTTTATTTTCCTCCCTAGCACTTACTATTTAATTATTTTGATATCTGGCACCCTCACCCTCATTCATAAAGCTTCATAAGAGCAGACATTTTTGTCTGTTTTATTCATTGCTACATTCCCTGTGCCTACCAGAGATGGCTGGCACATAGTTGATACACAACAGATATTTGTTCAGTTAATGAATGAATGATCCATGAAATCATGTGGGTATCCAGATGGAAATCTGAAGGGTCAAAAGAGGGAAAAAAGAAAAAGCAACATGCTTGTTTAAGAACATCTGGGGGCCATAATTGTTATTTTTCCCATCAAATGCATTAATAGATGGTAAAAGTAAATCACTATGGGTTAATTTTTTGCTTTTTCACTGTCTATACCTACCAGCCACAGTGAAAAAATATCTTCACAGACCAAGTTGCTTTGTATAGGTAAGTTTCTGGCTATCTTGCCACAGCCAAACTGTTCTCACAATGTCCTGTTCCCAGCTAATGCATGCTTTAGGAAGGGGCTTCTCAATAATATGACATACTGGGTGCATTTTTCAAAGTCTGAATCTTTGTAAAAGAGAGTTCCATTGATGAAAAGGATAAATATAATCTTTGGAGACATTAACATTGGTAGTTACTTTAACTAAGCTGGAAATACATCTGGAAATGATGCTATATATTTAGTATTGAGGAATCTAATGTTTTCAGTGATAGGCTAGAGACAGGGGCAAATAATTAGAAAATGAGCTGACAAAAGTTATCACCTAGATTGGTGATTCGATGAGATTAGCTGATAAAATTTTTGATCATATTTTATAAAAATCGTCTGTTAGATGCAGTAAGCTCATGCAAACATAAATACAACTTTCTATTTCTGTTGCTGAGGCACAAGTGACAATGATTCAGAAGTGCCATATTCAGAATATAACTCACAGATAATTATGTTCCATATTTGTAAGGAATCTAGTACATAAATCCTTAAGTGGGGCAGTTTAACCAACTTTAAAAGAATGAACAGCTGAATGGAATTGTAATGATATAATGTAGAAGGCATAAAAATTGAGAGTATAGTCACCTTGTAAATTTTCTCCATTTCATATTTATGTTCTCTTCTCTATTTATTATATCATATATCAAATGATTCTACTTCCATGGAAACCCATTTTTATAAGAATAGCCCTGGAGATACAGCCATGGTAAATGTGGAGGAGGAACTTAGGATATGAGACCTCCTATATGCTCCAGATGGCCTTATATGATTTCTCCCTTTGTTCTGAAATGCAAAGGAACCCTATGGACATAAGTCAAATGGTGACGTTTAAGTGTTCACTAACCTAAGATTATCTGGGGTGAAGGAGTCTGGAAAAATGTGTGTATTTGGAAAGCAATGGAGTCCCAGCCTTTTCTCAGAGCCACTGGATGAGAGTCATGAATAATTTAGTGGGTTCCAAAACAAAAGCAAATCATGTTGTACCTGAAACCAGGCCTTTGTCCTGAGTGTAGGATGAAGGCAGGTAACGTACCCATTGGTCTTAGAAACTGGGTTATTTATATTGCCACCGAATAGTTCCCTTGAATTATTTTGCCTTTGCCAGTACAAAGCTCATGATATTTCATAAGGTAATGTCTAATGATAAGGCACAATGTAACACATGAAGTATTTAACATTACCTTGTTTTAAAAGACATTTAATAAAGTTATGATTTATAATTTATTAAGATATTCTTCTGTTTGTTGTTAATAAATACTTTTTAAAGACTTCTTTGCCTTAGGGTGCATGCACTAACCAGAGAGAGAGAGAGACAGAGATAGCAAGAGGGAAAGTGAGAAATCACCCTCTGGGGGGATGGACATGCCACAATCCTTTCTCCTCCATTCTCCTCCTGGAATCTTGGGCATGCATGCACACATGCCTGGAGTGAGTTTAAAGCCACCAAACTGTGACTCGAACTGAGGATGGCCATGTGGGAGTTCAGTGACATAACCACTACACCACCTGCTGGCCCCATTAATAACTACTTTAAGTGTACTTTGATGAAACTATTAGAGAATATTCATATTTATTCCTCTATTAAAATATTTATGGCCTTCCTGAATCTCATTGATGCGTATTCTCTTACTAAAGAAATTTTAAAATATTGCTGGCTTATTTCACAGAGAAAGTCAAATCTATCCTTACTTCTATAATAATAATTCAGATGTGCACAATGTTTATAGTTTATAAAACAGCTCTTTTACAAAGCAGCCAGATGCCAGAACTTGCTAAGAGCCAACACACATCTTTGCCTGTATCAACTTTACTCAAAGGCAAATGTAAACCCAAATTCTGTTTAAGTGATGCGATGTGCTAAAGAGTAGACTAATAAAAACTTCTATGCATGTTTCATAGAAAAATTAATTAATCAGAGAAACGTTGTGTTCAATTGGCTGGTTTAGAGCAACAGATTCCCTGGATCATGTGTCTATACCCATAAAACCATGAGACATACTTAAGGAAATTCTGAGACAGTGAATACATTTTTATTTATATTATTTTAATCATTCTAGTAACTGTGGATAGTAGTTAGGGCAGAAATGTAGCAGTCCATCTTTATAGAAAAGGAAGTTGAGATTTAAAAAGTACAGTGATAATCATATAATGAATGTTTTTTTAAAGAATTACTTAACTTTATTTACTATTATTATTATTTTAAAATTTTCTATAGGGCATGTACACTCACCAGAGAAAGAAAGAGAGAGAAAGTGAGAAAGCAACCACCAGGTCTGGGACTCAAACTTCAGCTATGTGGAAGTCCAATACCTCAACCACCATGCCACCTACTAACCACAAATGACAAATTCTTAAGTGTGACATGTGGTCCAGATCTTTGAACTAAATCTCCTTTAAATTCTCTTCCTAAATTTTATGCTTGTTTTAATCACAGTCATGTAGGACAAAGGATCATCAAGGAAAAATTAAAACACACACCAAAATGGACCTTACATCAAATCAGAAATTAAGGTTCTTCCCCAATTCTAATATGTTTTTCCTTGTTTATAAAAATTAACTTCAATAAATTTAATCAATAACTCACTATTTGGGGGGGTGGTAGAGGTTTTTGCCTTGGGGCATGTGCACTTTCTGGAAAGTGAGAGAGACAATGACAGTGAGAGAGAAAGTGAGAAATCACCCCTGTCCACCAGTGAGGATTGCCACACTACAATCCCTTCCCTTTCAATCTCTTCCTGGGATATTGAGCATGCACGTACACATGCGCAGCGTGATTTTCAAGCCTTCAGGTCTGAGACTGGAACCATAGTCGGCTATGTGGGTGTCTAGTGACATAACTGCTATGCTATCTGCTGGCTCCAATAGGGCACTTTTAATATGGCTTAATTGCCTAAAGGATCTTGCATGAATCACTCATAAGAGGTACCTACCTATCTATATGTTTGTCCATATGTCTACCGCAAGAGAAGTACAAGAATCAAAAGCTAAAAGGAAATATTCCCTGACCACATTAATGACTACAATAAAATTGTTCTCTGCAAGACAGCCATGCCCTGGTGTGATCTGTATTGGATGCTTAATATGAACAAACTTCAGCAGAATAGCCGAAGGATCTCAGCGGCATATGCAGCTGTTAATTGACAAAAATAAATTCAGCTGGTACATAAACTCATAGTATGAACCATGTTTTATTCTTCAACAATTTATGTGAAACTGAATGGGGCCCACATGGCATGACAAAACAGTGCTGGTTAGAAAATTGCATCTCCCGCCATCACATGATTTGTATATTTAAGTGCTTGTTTGGTTTCATACTTCATGTGGACAAATTCATTAAAGGAGGAGCCAATGAAGAAGCAAGAATGAATTGTTGAGATACTCAATTATCTCATATGTCTAATAAATAAGTCAATTCAGTTCAGTCCTTTACAGAAGGGATTTTAAATGCGAGCTGTAAAGTTGGATTTTTTTAGAGGTATTTTGCCTTAGTACATATGTGCTCACCAGAGAGAGAGAGAGACCGAGACAGCAAGAGGGAAAGTGAGAAATCATTTCCCCAAAGGCGATAGCCATGCCACAATCCCTTCTCCTCCATTCTCCTCCTGGGATCCTGGGTATGTATACACAGGTGCCTGGCCTGAGTTTCAAGTCACTGGTCTGGGACTCAAATCATGGTTGGCGACGGGGGAGTCCAGTGACATAACTGTTACGCCATATGCTGGCCCTAGTGCCAGAATTTCTTAAGATAGAGATTCTTAAATTCAAATGTCCCAAAACTGGTATTAATGAAGAATAATCAGAATGTTGCTGAGTGTATGATGTGGGTAGGCCTACAATGCTAGTGTGTATGCCCCACACGTACAGATTGTAGTTTTGCCATAATTCCCTAAAGAATACAGGATGCAACACTTTACAAAGCATTTGCACTGTATTAGGCATTTTAAGTAATCTAGACATGATTTAAATTATACAGGAAGATTGAGTAGGTTATATGTACATACTACACCATTGTATAGAAGGGACTTAAGCACTGGTGGATTTTGGTATCCAGTGGATTTCCTGGAACCAATACCCCACAGATACCATGGGATAACTGTATAGTAGTTTTTTAAGAAGCCATTCAATCTGGTTATCTTTTCATTTTCTAAGTGTAGAAAACCAACGTAGAATCATGAAACCTGTCTGACAGAACAGAGTGACCCTGGCCTCACTGTAAAATTCTTGTCTTCTGCAGTTTACACCCTTGCTTAATTCCCTCCCTTGATGGTGGGTGGGACTGATGACTTACCCCTAATGGGACAAGAGGGGATAGGAGGCCCCCCTGTGATCACGTCACATTACACAAGTCCTGCTAGTCAACTTGCTTTGGAGCTTCTCCTTGCTGGACTGATGGGGTAGCAGCTGTGTTGAGAAGCCCATGTGTCAGGGACCTGCTGGCATCCATAGGCCTGAGGGCAGCCTCCAGCTGACAGCGGACAGCCAGAAGATCATCAGGGCCTTCGGTCATATGGCCCCGTGGAAAGAATTCTGCCACCACCTGATTGAGCTTGAAAGTAGATGTTTCCTCAGCTGAGCCTCCAGATGAAAATGCAGCTCAGCCAAAACCTTGATGCAGCCTGGTGAAACCTTTAGCAGAAAATGCAGGTAGGCTGGGATGGGAACCTTGACCCACAGAGACTACAAGGGGACAACCATGTGCTGTTTTAGCTGCTAAGATTATGGAAATTCATTATGGAGCAGTAGGAAAACTAATATTGAATACTTCGTTATGGGGTGGTAGGAAATGAATATAGAATATTTGCTATTTTCTCCTTTTTTTGTTTTTGTTGTGGTTAATAGTAGTATCTCCTTATAGATTTGATTTGCATTTCCGTAATGATTAGATGGAAAGCATGATTGGCAGGAATGTTTCAGAAAGGAAAAAGCCACCTCTATTCCATTTCACTTGTGGAGTGTGAGCATCCTTGAGCTACTTCTCTAGGCATCTGGGGTTACCTCAGCTGGCTTGACCTTGAAGCTTGGAGTGAATCCCAACGCGCATGGTGCTGAGGGTGCATTGTGCAAAGGAAAGTGAAGTTTTCCCTTTTTCTCAAATTATTTTTATTCCTCAAGCAAGAAATCACCTCCTGAGTTATTATTCAACATCAAATATGTGATATTTGAACTGAGATTTTGCTAACTCACCAGAAAAAAATATATATTCTTTAATTTTTCTTGTCCCTTGATTTTCTCGAGTGCCCTTTATAAAAAGTCAAGACATATCCAGGGAAATGGAACTGAATTTCAGAGACTTTGGAATCATGCTTCTTAATTTCAGAGACTATTAAATGTCAGAGAGTCATGTGAAAAGAGGTGAAAATGTTTGGAAATAATATCCTTACAGCTGCTATTAAATTGTGACTCATGTTTGGGAGAAATTTAGTCACATGTGCTGACAAGCATTGCATTGTTCTCCGCTTTGTTATTGTATAGTTGCTAACACTTTTCCAACAAATTAGCACTAGCTTAGCACTTTAGCAACACAAATTTATTATCTCACAGTTCTATAGGTAGGAAATCAGTAGGTTTAGCTGGATTTTTTGTTTGTTTGTTTACTTTTTTTTTTTTTTTTTTTTTTTTTGCTCTGAGTCCCCCAAGGTTTCTCTGGAGGTTAAAGATGAGAATCCAACCTGCTGGCAGAGTTCAAGTTCATGGGGTTGTGCTGCGGAGGCTCTTATTGCCTGGCTGGCTGCTGGGTGAGGTCGCAGTCACAGCTGTTTTTTTTTGTTTTTGTTTTTATTTTATTTAAATTTACTTATTTACGTTCATTCACTGTACATCATTACAGCATACAAAATGAGATTTTCCATCCAGAGTACACTGTATATTGTCTCAATCAAGCACATCAACATATATGTTATTGTCAACAAATAATCTTCCATTTCTTGTTTCCTGTATGTTTTGCTTTTTTTCCCCCCCTCCCATCCTTGATTCCCTATCTCTTACCCTCTGCCATCTCCCACTCGCAGTCGCAGTTCTAAAGGTGGCCTGTGTTCCCGGGCATAGCCGTCTCCCTCACTCTCAGCGCCAGCAGTGGTGAGGTAAGCCCTCCCCACGTCTCAGGGTTTCACATTTCTCTGCCACATCTGTCCTTGCCTTTCTCTTCTGTTGCGTCTCTTTGACAGCAGCCAGATAAATTTCCACGTTAAGGGTCGACGTGATTGAATTGAGCAAACCTGGATTACCCAGGATAATCATCTCGTCTCAGGTACTACAACCTTAGTCATAGCTGCAATTTTTTTTTTTTTTTTTTTTTTTGCTGTGTATCCATAATATATCCACAAGCTCTGAAAGGATTGGGGGTGGGTATCTTGGGTGACCATTTGTCTACCACGTTATTTTCCTCTTTTAGAATTATTTTATTTAACTTTATTTACTTATTTATTTTTAATTTGATCAGAGAGGGACAGACCGAGAGATGACAAGAGGTAAAGTCAAGAGCAAGTTGCCAGGTCTGGGACTCAAACTGCGGTTTGCCATATGGGAGTCTTGCCAGCACCCTTAACCACCATGCCAATGGCTGGCCCTCTACCACATTATTCTTTAGATAAATTAAGCAATAATTTAACAATAGCAGCTGTATAAAGCCAGAAACATCTATAAATTAGGGGAAATAATGTCTGAAGAGTTTTGGTTGTTTTATTTATTTATTTATTTATTTATTTATTTATTTATTTATTTATTGGAGAGGTTTTTGCTATAGGGCACATGTACTCTCCAGAAAGAGAGAGACAGAGACAGAAAGCGAGAAATCACCCCCCCCGGGGGGGGGGTGGCCACGCCGCAATCCCTTCTCCTCCATTCTCCTCTCGGGATCCTAGGCACGCACACACATGCGTCCAGCGTGAGTTTAAGTCACAGGGTCTGGGACTTGAACCATGATTGACTACATGGGAGTCCAGCGACATAGCCATTATGCCATCTGCTGGTCCCAGTTGTATGATTTCTTATAATCTCGGTTTAGAGTTGGTAGCATCTATCTGCAGTGGAGTACACAATCTTGATTATACATAAGAAAAAGTCAAAGCAGAAAAGCATATAACTTCTTACAGTTCTTTGTTCTTTCTTCTCTTGTATGGAGATCCATTTGAAAGTCTCTGAAGGTTCAAAAACTCCAAAAACTTTTACTTTATGCTTTTATATCTAGTTGTTTAACAATGACAGGTTCTAATTTTTTTTTATTCTTATCTCTGAAAGTCCACCAACTTACTTCTAATTGTGACAAAATGCAATGAACATAAGATTAAAACTTTTAACCACTCTTTATTTTGAGAGAGAGATTTTTGCTATCGGGCATGTGTGCTTGCCAGAGAGACAGACAGAGACAAAGACAGAAAGCAAGAAATCACCCCCCAGGGTGGATGGCCACACTGCAATCCCTTCTCCTCCATTCTCTTCTCAAAATTTTGGGCACACACGCACACATGCCCAATGTGAGTTTTAAGCCACTGGGTCCAGAAAACAAACCATGGTCAACAACGTGAAAGTCCAGCGATGTACCCATTACACCATCTGCTGGTCCCCTTAAGGGTAACCACTTTTAAGTTTAACCATGTATTTCCATATGTACACAATGTTGTGCAACCATCGCCACTATATATTTATAGAATTTTTTCATCATCCCAAATAGAAATATGGTACCACTGAACAAAATGCTACTAGTTCTCTCTCCTCCTAGTCCTGGGACCTCCTATTCTCTGTCTCTAAAAATTCACTTATTCTAGATACCTCATGTAAGCACAGTTAGACAATAGTTTCCCTCTTTTATTTTTTCAAGCTTTTAATTCACATATCAAAAAGTATTGTTCACATGATCATTATTACCCTTTGTAATGGCTTAGCAAAAAGAAATGCTCTGTTTCAAATGTAAATCTAGAAAATAAAGAGCATCTGATGACTTGGCATCATGTTTTATTTACTTTAATAAATGTAGTAGGGAATGAAGATATGGTTACACCATAAAGTAGGGCCATTTAATTTTTTCTTACATGATTTCAAAATGCACATGCAGAAATCTAAGGAGTTAAATTTTCTTCTGCTCAGCAAGAAAGTTGTTAAACATGTGTGCGTATTACTGTATAATAAAAGAACTGCCTGGCCTCCCCAGTTCCTGAAAGGCAATATTTTAACCCTTGGAATTTCCTGACTGATAGGAATATCTTTGTCATCCATGGTGGGCCCATGGACCACATTTGATAGTTTACATTGATGAGGTGACTTACGATGGATGTTCAGATAGTTTATGCTAATGAGATGACCCAGGATGGCACTGACCATTCCAGAAAGGCCAGGCATGTGATTAGAGGGCTTGAGCCAGATGATATCCACTCTACTTCCGGGGAGAGAAGGGTAGCTAGAGATTGAGTTCAACCTCATGGCCAATGTTACAATCAATCATGCTAATGTAATGAAGCCTCAGTACAATTCTGGTCACTGAGTCTTGGGTGAACTATTGTGGTTGGCCATATTCTTTGGATAGTGTCATATTTAACTCAAGAGAGTAAAAACAGCTCTACAGACTATGGAAACTTTGCCTGTGGAACTATCCCCAAAACTGTTCTGAGCAGTTCTTTTTGATAGTCTTTTGAATCCTATAATCATGAGTATGGCACTTTGAACAAATTCTGTAAGTCTTTTCTATAACTTAATGAACAGAGGGTGGCTTGGGGGGGGGGGGTCCCTCAAACTGGTAGCTAATACCCGAATTAAAGGCAGACTTGTGGAGAATCACACCTATAACCTCAAATTTTACCATACCCAAGAAACTACTCAAATACTGTACAGTAAAGGAAACAGCCAAAATATACCAGAACTGCCCTAGTATATGACTCTCCTACCCAGAGCAACTGAAGTCCCACCTTTGGAGAGTAAAAATCTTGTATCTTCAGAGATGTCTTTTGTGATTAGTAACACATCAAAGTGTTCACAATCATCCATACCTAAGGCCATTTATTCTGTTAGATCAGTAAGAGCAACCTGTATTCGCTGCAAGAAGGTGTAAGAGTTTCAAGAAAGAATAGTAACCTGAGAAAAATTTCAAAGTTGGGTTTTCAAGAGGAGCCCTAGAGGGGAGCATGTACTCTGGAGATTAAGTGGAAGAGTGAGAGACTGTAAAGAGAAGCGCCATAATGCTGTAGGAGCACAGTAGGCGCATCCCTGAAGCAAATCGCCAACTTCTTTTTGCCTGAGGCTAACCATACATTTTGAAAGAAAAATCTTTAGTCAAAATTCCCAGAAGACACAATGCATATTTGTTTTCCTTTTGTTAAAAAAAAAAAAAAAAGCCTTAAGTTCATTCCCCTTAAGACAGATAATGTGAAAATAGCCGGCAAGTCTCAAGCCATAAGCCAACAGCAAAGCACAATGACCTTTATTTGTTGCTGTAGGTACTGGCTAAATTATAGACAAGTGAACTGAACAACTCTGAAGGAGACTCGTGTGATCTACTGAAGGGACTTCAGAGTATAAAATCCACACGTTAAATATTCATGGGGCAGTTACTTGTATTTTACCCTTGTACTAAACTTTATGGGGTATTCAAAAGAAAAATCAGAATTGGACTGTCTTTAGGAATGTTATAATTATGTGATTATTACATATTTTCACAATTTAGGTATAAAGATAAATGTAGCTTAAATATATATGGATAGCTATAGATAACACTCATATTGATAAAGATGAAGAAGGTGACCAAGTCCAGAAACGCCTGATGATCACTAATTCTTTCTGGGTGGATGTTTTGGAAAAGGTTTTTGCATAACAGTATCATGAGAAGGAAATATAGAGCAATTTCATAGACAGATCATAGCAAGAATATTTAAATTCCTATCATAAATTAAAGTATAAGAGTTTGACAGCCAATGGAATAGACTCAGACATATTTCCATCACTTCCTTATTTTATTGTGTAAGAGACAGAATCAAAAGGAGACCACACACCACAAAAGATACCATTTAGATGATTGATAGGTAGGTAGATGACTGATTGACAGACAGGTGAGTGATAATTTTTTGTGTGTGCTAACTTGGCTAGACTAGGCTAGGGTGCTTACTTGTTTGGTCAAATATTAGATGAGATGTGACGGTGTCATTTTTATTATTCTTTTAGACATGACTAACATCTAAATCCTTATGCTGAGTTAGCAGATTGCCTTCCATAATATTTTTGGGCCTTATCAGTTGAAGGTCTCTTCTTAGTCTTTTTGGACTGCTGTAACAAAACACCTTGGACTGAGTGGTTAACAAACAACAGAAATGTATTTATCAGAGTTCCAGAGGTAGAGAAATCCAAGAACAAGTTGTTGGGATATTCCAAGTCTGGTGAGGGCTCTTTCTCATGGCACCATATAGCTGCCAGAAGGGCTTGCTAGCTCTCTGGAGTCTCTTTTTTAAGAACACTAATGAGGCCATGCTCTTCTGACCTAATGGCCCAACCTTCTGAAACTATCGCATTGGTGATTAGGTTTCAGCTGAGTTTGGCAGGGGGAACACATTCAGACCATAGCAGACCTGGGGAGGAAAGACTACAGTCCTCTGAAAAAGAAGCCTTCTGCCTCTAGACAGCCTTTGGACTCAAGACCGCAACACTGACTTCTGCTGAAGTTTTTCTCTTGCCACCCTGACCACCAGATTTAAAAAATAGCCAGCTTCCACAATTATGCATATAAAAGACTGGGGTTTGATTACTCCCTATACAATCTAGACGGGTGTGGCCACAGGAAAACTTCTTAACCTGAGTGAGAGTTTCCTCATAAAATAGCATTGGGGCCAGGTGGTCATGTGGTGGTGTTATATGAAGGCCTGCAAGGCAAAAGGGAGGAAATGTCTGTTCTACCTCAACCTGTCCAGTAACTCTCATAGTCAACAGACTGCACCCTGGAGATAGGAGTTCTAGAAGGTGGTCAGCATTATTATTATTATTATTAGGTTTTTGTCATAGAACAAGTGTGTTCACCAGAGAGACAGAGAGTGAGTGAGAGGGAAAGTGAGAAATCATCTCCCACCCAAAGGGTAGATGTTGCAATCCCCTCTCCTCTACTCTCCTTTTAGGACTCTGGGCACACATGCACATGCACCTGGCACAACTTTTAAGCCACTGGGTCCAGTACTCGAACCTCAGTAAGCCATGTGGAAGTCCAGTACCTTAACCCCCATGCCACCTGCTGGCCCCTGTGGTCAGCATTTTTAAAAGTAGAAGCCCAAAGATGCTAAATTCATATGCAAATTGAAAGTAATCAAGCAACACCTGCATTTCCTGACCATAGTATAGGGTGAGCTAATCACAACAGGACAGGAGAGGAATGTAGGGGAAGGTATTTAAACGGAAGTTTCACTCAAGGGAAAATAGACCAGAAAAGCCATGAACTGCCCGGACTTACATGTTAGGGCAGAGAGTGGTCCAAAACTAGAATAATTGTTTCTACCATATGCAGCTTCACTTTTTTTCTTAATTGACAAGTATTACAAAACTTACACTCAGTAAATATATTTGAATAATAAAGAGAAAAAAGCGGCATTTCAGCACGAGATAGATGATGAATACATGCATTTGTTAAGACATTCTCTTCCCAGAGGACAAATGAGGGTATAATTTCAAGAGGTTCTTCATGTGTCTCCCCAATGGTGCCTCTACTACATTCTCACACCTCATTTCTTATGCACGTCCCCCCAAAATGGTGATGCACATGGTCTAGCAGCTGTTGTATCCAGGCATCAAATTTTCCTTTTCCTTTTGATTTTATAGGAATTCTGATGTAATCACTTATCTTGAAATGCAAAGCTAAAGTACTGCTTTCCTGTCTTCCACGAGTCATGTTTTCAGATTCAAGCTATGACATCCCCTTTCCACGGGATGTCATACGCTCGAATACTGAGATCCTGTCCAGCAAAGCTGGGCGTTACCTGGTAGACTGGGGATTCTGCTGGTCAGGAAGTCGTGTTTGAAAGTTCAGTGGATGATTCTGACGTGACTCGGGCCCTCAGGCTGGGTGAGAAAACTGAGCTGTGATGCCATGTGACACCTGTGTCAAGCCTCCTGTTCATCCTTCAGTGTCAGAGCACAGCTTGTGAGCAGTCAGTCTCAGAAGGCTTAGTTACTTGTCTTTGTGATGACTGTTCAGTTTCACTAGCTCTTTTTCTCTAAACACACTCATAGCCAGAACGCAGAATCCTTCTTTTCTGTTATTTTGTATTGCTTTTCTATTCTTTCATCATCTTTTTACCCCTGAGCCCTTGCCTTTCTTCATTCTTTTCTCCACTTTTGGACAACATATCCATAGAAGGCAAACTGCATTATTTAATATACTCAGGTGCCCTCACAAAGTTCATGGAGAATGTGTGTTATGAGAAAACTACGGAAAGACATCAAAACTCTTTTGCCACCAAAAGAAACTGGTACTTTAATTGCACTTTTCCAGAAGCTTTCTGAAGCCCCCTCATAGTTGCATGGGCATACTGTGATTTTACAAGAATGTAACAAATGTGGAATGTCCAACTAGTGTGTATAGTTTCCCAGGGGCTTTAATTACATTATTTCTTTTTATTGAACAAAGGAACCTACTGAAATAAAATTTTTCAGTGTTACTGTGAGTACAGTTGCCATCTAATTAAATCTCTTTTCTAGATGACAGATATCGGGTGAAAACCTCTAGGTGGGCTCCAGGTGGCATCAAGTTCACTCTTTCTCTAATTTCCATTTATCTTACTTTAAACAAAGAGGGACATGGGAGTTCTTATTTGTGGAAGCTTAAAGAAAGCTGCAAAAGTGGCCACCAGTGACCAGGTGAAATACGTTCCACGGAATGGAATGAATGTAGAGCAACAGGAATCGCCTGAACAACATTCTCTTTAAACGTGTTAGTAAGAGGACACACACAAGCCCGAGACAGTCTGTGCTAAAAGGAAATACTCACACATAAGGATCACTCCTGGGGGCATCTGTATGCAGCCATGGAGTCCACCCACATCAGCGTTCTCAGGAAATCTTTCAAATATATCCTGATTGTGACTAGGGCTTGCCTTCTGTGAATTCACACCTCAGTTCCGTCAGTTGCCTAATCTCTTTTCCTTCTACCCATTACCCCCACGGTGTTTTATCAAATCAGCACTGACAGTAATCCTGTACAAATCTAAGCTAAATCAAAGTATTATTCAGCTCAAATTTGGCAATCTCTTTCGCTCAAGGTCAAAGCCTCATGATGACCAAAACATCCTTACTGAATACAGAACCACCTACTTTGACCGCTTAGGTATATCTGTGTTACAAATCACCCTAAAGGTAAAGCATGAGAACATTGATCATTTTATTATTATATCTCATAATTCTAGGGACCATTTGACTCAGCTAGACCATTTTGTTTTAGGTTATCTCATGTACTTTTAGTTAAATGGTGGCTGGGTATATCTGGCATCACCTGACAGCCTTCCTCAGAAACAAGTCTGGCAATCGATGTTATTGTCAGGGGCTGTTGGCCATAGCCTACAGGCACCTCTCCAGGGGGACAGCACTCTCACAGGCTGGCAGCTGTGTTTCAACAGCAGGTAACCCAAGAAACAGAATGTTGAAGTCGCCATTGTCTAAAGTTCTAGACCTAGAAACTGGCGTAGCATCACTCCAGCCATAACATATTGGTCAGGCGGTCACCAACCCTACATTCAAGGGATGGGATCTCGGCCTTCCTTCTTAATGGGAAGAGTCAAAGAACTGAAGAGTCAAGTTTTTTAACGTTTATTTTATTATTTTGCTAGACGGTACACACACTTTCCAGAGAGACAAGGAGAGATGGTGGGTGAAGGTGTGTGGGAGGTAGAAAGCTCTCCCCATAGATAATGATCATGCTGCAATTCCTTCTTCTCCATCTCTCCCCCCTTTCAGGATTTTGGGCACTTGCATACATCACATACCCCCAGCATGTTTTTGCAAGCTGCTGGATCTGGGACTCCAACCACATAGTCCGGCCATTTGGGATTCAGCTGCCTTAACCCACAGGCCATGGAGACAGCCCAGGAGTCAAGGTTCAAACCACTGTGGCTGATGAGTTCTCAGACATCCTCTCTCATATTTCTCCTTGCTCACTTGTTCCAGCCACATTTGCTGTCCACCAGGCACGCTCCTTCCTTGGGCCTTGCACTATTCTTGCCTCTTGGCTCATAAATAAAATGCTGCTGCCATACTCCAATACACACTTCACTCAATTAATGGAAGCTAAGTCTAAAATACTCCTGTTTTCTACATTGTGAATTTAGTTTTATAAAGAAACTTGATCTTATGATTCCTTTGGTATGCTTAATGGATCAAGTAATTACTGAATATAAAGCAGGTTGAAGAATGATAAATCATTGTTATTTATAGTGATGATTTAAGGGTATAAAAATATCTTTGACTCACCAAAAAAAATTAAACTATCTTTGGTATGGGTAGTTAGTAAAGCACAAAATCGACAATTAATTTTAACAAAACTTTCAATAGCTATTGGGGAAATCCTGGTTAGTTTAGGGTTAACCAAAAATAATTTGAAAACCTCTCAGATTTCCTTTAGTTCAAGTTTCCACTGATATAAACATGTACAACCATCTCACCATAGATAAAGCTGCATCTGTATTTGCCTAACATCTACTTGAATATCTTGTTCAGGTATTGTGCTGAAATGTGATGTGATAGTTTTTTTGAAGATGTACATTTTATTTTTACTATCTTAGAAATCGGCAATAAAAAGACATTATAAGTGGGTGAACATTTTCGGGCTTTTAACATGGTAATTGAGAAAGACATATCATGGAGAAGCCTAAAATGCAGGAGGGTAACAACTTACCATGCAGTGTTACCAAATGTCTTCTGATGAAGGACAGAGAGGAAGGGCCGAAACGTAATTATGCTATGTCACTCCTCATGTCCAATTAACCTCTCGGTGCCATCTATTCAACTCCTTGAATCTGTCCTCCCTTCTCCATCCTAGCACCCACGTCTTGAATTATGCCATCATCATTTCTCAGTTCACTATGGTAACAATTTCCTAAGTGGTTTCCAAGACTCCTACCTTGCCCCCTTAGGTTCACTTTTACATTGTCACTAGGGTAATATTTCTTAAAAGGAAAATGAATCACACTGTGACACAATTCCCTCCTTAAAATCATTCAGTAGTTCTCCATTACTTAAGGGAAATAAGTGTAAACTCCCTAGAGTAACATCTAGGTCCTTTTATGGCCTGGCCCTGATTCCCTCTTCAACGCCACCCCTGATCTTTTCCCTGCCATACTCACCATTCGAATTTCAGTTATTCTGGAGTGTGAATAGTTCCTAAAAGAGCCACCTGAGCCTTTGCACGTTTAGTTCCTTTTGTCAAAATACCTCTTCACTCTCTTTTTTTCTGTGAAACCAGGTAAAGGTGTTAGTCTCTGCTCCTTACCTAGTCTTCTCCATATGCGTGCATTGGAAACAGTGGATAGAGGAAATTATCAGTAACTCGGATGGCTCCATAAATAGCAGGATAGGACTCAAACTGGGAAGGACCAATCAGTCTGAGTGGTCACACCCAATACCCAGGCTGAAAGCAGGTCCAGCAGCACGTTTGACTGGGCCACAGAACCTGGGCGAGGCTGCAGCTGGCTGCACACTCCCTGCTCTCTCGTGGAGGCGAGTGCACCTACTGCCCACTAGGCTGTCTCTGGCTTGTAGGTAGCACAAAAACCAAGCACACATGACGTCCCAGGACAACCCTGTGATTGCACTGGATTTGGCACTGGTGGTCTGGGACCTCATAGCAAGAAACTAATGACTTGAAGTCAGATGGAAGACTAATCAGCTGCTCCTGGAAAACCGCCCTGACTTCCTCCGGTCCCCTTCTTCCCAGACTAGGTGATACGCCCTTCTTTACCCTGGTATAGCCCGTGCCTAGCTCTGCAGCAGCACATCAACCTTGACTGTAAATTCCTATTTATTTCGCCTCCTCCATCTGTCTGAACTTTAAGGTTTTTGTCGTTGGGTGCATGTGCTCGCTAGAGAGACAGAGAGACAGTGAGAAGAAAAATAAGAAATCACCCCCCACCCAGGAGTTTGGCCATGGCTCAATTCCTTCTCCTCCAATCTATTTCTGGGTTTTGGGGCAAGCATGCACACACACCCAGAGTGATTTTCAAGCCACCAGGTCCAGGACTTGAACCACGATAGTCATGTGGGAGTCCAGCATGTTAGCCACCACACCACCTGCCTGTCCCTGTCTTTATGTTCTTTAATGACAACTTAGAGACATCGCTCAGCATAGTAACTGAATTAAGAAAATAAAATCCTGATATCTTGAAAAACACTGAAGATTCAAACCATTACTGCAATACAGTGCTAGAAACAAGTCAAGGATAAGACATCTCTGGATAAAAATGCCCCAGTTTCCTTGGTAGGAACTTGTAGTTCAATAAATATAATACCATTATATTATAAGATAGTGTTCAGAATTGTCCTCTTCACATTATTACCAGTCTCATAAGAGAAGTTATCAGTGGTTCATCATTAAGTATCATATTAGCTGTAAGATTTTCATAGATGCCTGAAATCAAGTAGAAGTTGTTTTTTTTTTTTTAATTTCTCATTTTCTGCAAGTTCTTATTAAAATGGGTGCAGGGTTTTATCAAGGCTTGCTCTGATTCTTTTGAGGTTTTTCTATGGTATGTTCTTCTCAACATGGTGACACTTCACATATTTACTAATTTTACCAATTTACTATTGGTAAAATTTTAGTAAATTGGTAAAATTTTAACACAGAATCTTAGTATTTCCGTGATAAACTGCTTGATCATAATGTAGTATCCTTTTCAAGTATTGTCTGTTTGTTAATATTTTGATAAGAAATTTTGTGACTATGTTCATAGGTTTCACATTTGATACATTCTATTGACATCAGTTCAAGTTGACTGACTTTTCTTTCGTCTCTGCCCAGACCACACTAGCTGGTCAAACAAATTCTTCAAGTTTTACATATTTTTTGTTCCTAAGAAGCCCTTTTGGTACTTTTCTATAGATTTAGCTCTGTCCTATCATTCCCTTATGTTGCTAACATTTTCTCTGCAACATTTAACATATTTCTTATAGTTATTTGAAAGTTTCTGTCTAAAAAATTTCAACATCTGGGCTATCTCTGAATCTGACTTTATTGGCTTTTTCTTCTTTTGACCAATTGCATTTTTTCTTTATTATGTATCTTAGAGTTTAGCTCCCACATTTTAATGTGTTTTTAACAAATAGTATAATGTTAAATAAATATTAATTTCCACCCAGAAGAGTTTAAACTTCTTTTTCTGTCAGGCCACTAGTATGAAGGCCTGGGTTAAAGCAGGCTGTATTTTATTTCAGTTTGAGATTTGTTGTACTTTTAATTAGATGCAGTTCAGCACTGGCTTCAAATTATTTAAGGCGAAATGATTACCTTTTCTTCTAAAAAAGTTGAAAGACTAGAAATGCACAGTACTGTTTCTGAAAACACAGTTATGATTTGTAAGTGATCTTTGGAAGATGCAATATACTTTTACTATCATTACTGGAGAATTGAGTTTTATTTTTTGAAAATACTGCTAGTATTTTAAAAATAAATAAAAAACATCTTCAAGTCAACTCCATTGAATTCACTTAGGATGATCATCAAAGGGTGAAATGTTATGATTAGTGTAAGGTGGTGTAGCAGCAATAGATAGATATTGATTTCTTAGTGTGTGTTATGATCCGGCCCAAAGCAAAGTTCAGAGCAGGTTTTAAGCAATGACAATCTTTTTGGACAAGGTGTACTACCCAAGGCAATTACTTTGGAAAGGGCAATGTATTTGAATCAGTAATTTGTTCTAGCCTAGTTCCTCTCAAAATATAATATGCACACAAATGACCTGAGGATAGTATCAAAATGTAAGGTTCTGATTCAGCATGTGTGAGGGTGAAGCCTGAGATTCGGCATTTCTACCGCCCTTCCTAGTGATGCTAACCTTGTACCTCACCTTGCGTAGCATGGTTTCATCTGCTATCCCTGAATTTAGAATTCCCAACACTCTACTTACGGTAGATAGTTTTCAAGACAGCCCCACTGATTCCATTTTCTGGGGATGGTTCACATAACAATATCATACTAGTGTTGGCCTGTGTGATCAAGTAAGTATGGCACAAGTGATGGTATGTCACTGCCAAGATCAGGTTACCCAAGGCACTGTGGCTTCTGTCTTGGTTGACCCTTGTTTTTTGTTTTTGTTTTTTTCCTATTTCAGATCATTCACTCCAGTGGGTGCTATTAGTAATTGCCATATAAGAACACTCCTAGGGACCAGCAGGTGGTGTGGTGGCTGAGGTGCTGGACATTCTCACTGGCCAACCATGGTTTGAGTCCTGGACCTGGTGGCTTGCTTTCTCATTTTCTCCCTCTCTCTGTCTCTCTCTCTCTGGTCAAATTAAAAATAAATTAATCAATTTAATTAAATTGATATTTGGGAAAAAATAACACACCTATGGTGAAGTTGACATGGCAAGGAACTGAAGCATAAAGCTAACTGACAATGAGTGAGATTGAAAGTGGAATCTCCAGCCCTATTCAAATGATCACATGACTATAACTTCAGACAATTTACTGCATTCTTGTGACATTAAGAGCTAGATCACACACCTAAGCTGCTTCTAGATTCCTGGACCTCAGAAATGGTTATATAAGAAAGATGTACTATTTTGGGACCAGCAGTCAGCGTATTGGCTATGTCGCTGGACTCCCACATAGTCAACCATGGTTCACGTCCTGGACCCGGTGGATTAAACTCACGCCAGGCGCGTGTGGGTGCGTGCCCAAGATCCTGAGAGGAGAATGGAGGAGAAGGGATTGCGGCGTGACCATCCCCCCCTGGGGGGTGATTTCTCGCTTTCTGTCTCTCTATCTCTGTCTGGCGAGCGCACGCACCCTATAGCAAAAATCTCTATAAAAAAAAAAAAAGCACATTAAAAGAAAGATGTAATGTTTTAAGTGGGAGGCTAATTTCTTATGGAGTAATAGGTAACTAATACAAGTTGTTTAACTTCTCTATTTTAAATTCAATAACCTCAGTGGGTTTTAGAGATATTAGATCTCTACTATTTATTTTGGCTACTGTATAGAGTAGAATTGTGTGAACTGTGTCACTGTTCTTCCAAAATATGTTCGATTCTTATTAGTAATGTGAATGTGACCTTATTTGGAAATAGGGTATCTGCAGTTAGAATCAAGTTAAAATGAGACCACTCTGAGCTGGTTAAGGGAACTAGATCCTACATAGCCACTCATGTGGTTCAAATCTCAGCCCCAATGGCTTGAAAAACACTAGGCTCATGTGTGTGTATGCACCAAATCACAACAGGACAAAGAAATAGAGGAGAAGAGACTGTGGTATGACCACACTCCACTGGAAGGAGGTGCTTTCTCCCTCTTTCTCACTCATGTACATGCACATTCACAACTTCTGGCAATTATAAAAATAATAAAGAAATAAAACAAAAGAGATGAGATCAGATCATTCTGGATTAGGCCCTAAATCCAATGACCTGTGTCCTTATAAGGAGATACAGATATGCAAAGAGGAAAGCCATGTGACCATGAGGCAGAGAATAGAGTGATGTGGCTTGAAGTCACAGAATGCCAGGGATTTCCAGTAATCACAGGAAGGCAGGAAGATGTAAAAAAAAAAAAAAAAAGAAAGAAAGAAAGAAAAAAAGAGTCTTCCCTAAAGACTCTAGAGGAACATGACTTTGCCAATACCTTGATTTTGGACTTCTAGCCTCCAGAACTGTGAGAGAATAAATTTCCATTGTATTCACCCACCCAGTTTGTAGTAACTTATTATGGCCACTCTAGGAAATGAATATAGGTATTCATCCAAATGATCTGTGAAACAGTAAAAATTTATATGCCAACTGCCTATTGAAGACACAATGACTCAGAATCTCATATGTTGGCCTCAGATTTATACACCTTGATTCCAAAGCTTATAATGTCTAGACATGCTTGCAAACTATTGAACTAGATCATTTTGAAGTCCTAACCCCAGAATTCAATGGCTCCAAGTCCTGGTGGAATAATTTAAAAGAAAAAATGTATTAATTTTTAGGCCTACTTTGATTATTTGTGCAGGCGCATGAAAGCCATGTGCAATTGTTTGTAGGATACAAGTATAAGCCCGGTTAGCTATTTTGTACATTGACATCCTAGGGGTTGAGTTGTTCACATTAATTGTTTGCTTTAGAGTTAATAACAGTTTTAGCAAGAACTACATGTAGATGTTTAAAGAGTCGCATTATCCCAAACAAGGGTAGCATCTGGTTTTGTCCTGTAAGTGCTCCACAAAGAGTAACTGCCTGTACTTCACTGAACATTTTTGGATTGTGTGATAAAGTGGAAAATTATCAGAATCGGGCTCTCCAGTTTTCACTGAAATAATTACTGAAGAAATTTAACAGATGCTAGATATAAATAAATTTCATAAACTCCAATATGTGGTGATCTTGTGAATTTGGGCACCACTTACAGAAATGTATTTCTGATGGCCTTAGTGAAACAATTATTGATATGTTATACTTTTCCAGGTCAGTGCAGTGAGGTAAATGTCTCCCCTCAAAACATGATAGCAATGTAGTCTGAAAGCTGTTGTTTTTGTCAGACAGTAGGAGGGCAAACAGACTCTAATTCTTGTATAATAGAGACTCAGCAGTCATAAACTATATCCAAAATAATACTCTTCTTCTTTTTCTATTCTTTACTGGTGATATCTAAAGCACAGGGAACAAAATATCTCTATTGAAAATAGAGATTCTAGAATTTATTTTTATGACTTTTTTTTTTTGAGAGATTTTTGCTATAGGGTGTGTGTGCTCACCAGAGAGACAGAGACAGAAAGCAAGAAATCACCCCCTCGGGGGATGGCCATACTGCAGTCTCTTCTCCATTCTCCTCCTGGGATCTTAGGCACGCACACGCACACACCCAGTATGAGTTTGAAAGGTGCTGGGTGTGGGACTTGAACTGCAGTCTGCCATGTAAGAGTCCAGTGACATAATCACTATGCCATCTGCTGGTCCCATGTTTTCATAATTTTTTTAAAGAAAAGTTGATACTGATAGACTATGACCATACAAATCTCAATACCCATGACTTGGTGAAAAATGTCATCACTTATGCTGGTAAATTTGGAAAATTGAATTCACTGAAGAAAAAGGTTAGGTGAAGGGAGTTCAGTTCAGAACTGCTGTCAATGCCACACTCAGAGTGACTCAGGTCAAATAAGATGGGTAACCACAGAAAAGAGAAGAAGCGTAAGATAATGTTTTAGAACATCAAACACTTAACCAGGGGGCAGCTCTGGATTTATGATGATTTCTGCACATGCAGGCAGGAGGAGCTGGCTTGCAGAAGACGTGAGTCACATGTGCGCTTCAATTAAGGCTATCAAAGAGCATCAAGGGAACAAGATACAGGGGTAGCAAGTTAATTAGAATTTATTCTTAACATTCCTTAATTGCCAAACCTTTATCGGAAGCAGATGGTAGGTGAGGAGGAATTTTTGGAATAACCACCTTTTTGACATTATCTCTAATTAAGAAGGTTTTCTCAGCTATCAGGACAAACTTCGAAATCACTGTATTTTTCCCAGGTCAATATTAACTCAGAAGGTGTAATGAAGTCTGTTCCCCTTCTGTCTATCATTTACTCTCGCAGCTTCCATCTGTTCTAAGGTGAAAAGATGAACTTTTCAATGATTCCAGTCCAGACTGCACACTCAGGGGCCCTCAATGACTCTTGAGTGTTACTTATCATTAGATCATTTTTAGGGGAAAATCATCCTAACTACACTATTGAGACAGACCTGGGAGAATGGAATGGCCTCTAATACAGTAGATGACATTTTACTGTAGCAAGGGAATTTGATGCAAAACAACAATGAAACAAAACACTGCTATTTAGCACTCATTTTGAATGCAGCATTGTTTGAATGAAGGAAACAATTCCGGGCCATTGGAAGACCGATGCAGAAGAGCTGAGGACCTTCACTTGTCTCTTCATGAGTCATATACTTGAGTGATTCTAGATATGACAATAACCCTTCTAAAAATATTTTTTTAAAATAATTATTTTCTTGAATGTCCCTAATATATGCATATGATAAATATGTCTAGAAAATTACCTGACAATATGATCACGTGGACAGCTTTTCTTAGAGTGGAATATTTGTCAGTTACTCGGGGGCAGTAATTCTCAACGTGTGGTACTCAGACCAGCATCTTGGCATCACCTGTGTAGGATTCAGAATTGAACTTCTTTTTAGCGTTTTTTAGCGTTTTTTTGTGTTTTTTTTTTTTTGGTTTTTTTTTTTTTTTTTTTTTTTGGTTTTTGTTTTTTTTTTTTTTTTGCTATAGGGTGCATGCACTTGGCAGAGAGACCAGAGAGAGACAGAAAGCAAGAATTTATCGAGGGGGATAACCACACCGTAATTCCTTTTTCATTCTCTTTTCAGGATTTTGGGCAAACACGGATATGCACTTGGTGTGAGTTTGAAGCCACTGGGTCTGGGACTCGGACTCGAACCACAGTCGACTACACAGGAGTAGAGCAACGTAATCATTATACCATCTGCTGATCCCTAGAAACTGAAATTCTTAGGACCCACCCCAGATTCACTGAATCAGAAAATCTTGAGATGAGCCTCAGAAATACCCAGTCCTCCAGCCTGATACAAATAAAGTTTAAGTGATGGTATTAGAAATAGACACGAATGACTAGGTGATGTTACTAACTACCCTACAAGCATCTGTCAGTTAATCATTCTGGCAAAATAGGCTTTATCATTTCACAGAGGTGGAATCAGAGGCTTTTCATGGTAAAGTAACCGGGCTAAAGTCACAGCGTGAACACGTGGACACCAGGTTTCTGACCACGCTCTGACCAGCCTATCGTTCACACTCCTCACCACTGAAGAACACACAAGAAGAAAAAGAAAAGACAAGGGCCTCCCAACTTTGTGAAAAGATACACTGTAGGGACAATAGAAAAGTCAACGGGATGTCCCAAATAAAAAAGGCTACATGAAACTTTTCGGGGGGTCAGCAATTATCCCAATGCTTAGAAAAAAAATGACTTCTCTTATCAAAATCAAAGCTCTCAAATTGTGAAACGAAATAGCTGTGCCCCATATTAAAGCATGATTTAAGGCTACGTGAATAAACATTTTCCAAAATCTCAGATGGGAAGCAACTGTTCTGGAATTAATTTTATCAGCTACATTTCTTGGAAATGGTGGCAGGTGGCACCTCAATTCCATCTTCATTCTCTCTGGTAAGAGAGAAGGTGACAAGTGGTTTAGCTCCCCTCAGAACCATCTTTGACACGTTGTATTTTAGTGCTAAACATTCAGTTAGACAAAAAAGTTAATGACAATCATGTCATGTAAGAACAAGTTTGACATATGTGCTTTGAATTTGTGTCAAGGAAATGTTGAAAATATTATTCAGTGAATCTTTACAGATCCCCACTAAACAAGACAATATGACCTTTCCGCACAGGTGATCCATGGTGAGTCCTTTGTTCTTCAGGACTGGAATGGGTCTTCCAGAAAGCAGTGTGCGGCTGTAGAGTGGGTTTGCAAATCCTAGTTCGTATCTATTAGCAGTTAAATCTTCAGGGCACCTCTTCTCAGAGCCTTTAGCATGCTCTGTGCCCTGTATATTTCCAAGGCAATTATGAAGTTGGTATACTTCCCCGAATTCTTTCAACTCTGGAATCCTTTTTTTTTTTTTTTTTTTTTTTTTGAGAGGTTTTTCGCTTTAGGGCGCGTGGGCTCGCCAGACAGACAGAGAGAGACATAGAGACAGAAAGCGAGAAATCACCCCCCAGGGGGGATGGTCACGCCGCAATCCCTTCTCCTCCATTCTCCTCTTGGGATCTTGGGCACGCACGCACACGCGCCCAGCGTGAGTTTTAAGCCACCGGGTCCGGGACGTGAACCGCGGTCGACTACGTGGGAGTCCAGCGACATAGCCATTACACTAACTGCTGGTTCCCACCTTTTTTTTTTTTTTTTTTTTTAGGAATTATTTTATTTCATTTTATTCATCTGTATTTTTTTAAAGAATTATTTTATTTTTTCATTCATTTATTTTTTAATTTGACCAAAAAGTGACACAAAGAAGGAAAATGAGAAAGCAAGCCACCAAGTCCAGAACTCGAACCATGGCTGGCCATGTGGGAGTGTCCAGCACCTTAACCATCAAGCCACCTGCTGGTCTCCTATCTGTATTATTATTATTTTTTTTTAGATTTGACCAGAGAGGGAAAGTAAGCAAGTTACCAGGTCTGGGACTCAAACCATAGCCAGCCATGTGGGAATCCAGAGCCTTAACCACCATGCCACCTGCTGGGCCTGGAATCCTTTTTGAAAAATCATTGTGAGAGACTAGAGTTCTTGGAATAAGTTTAATTATAAAACATACTTTTATAATTAAACATCAGGATACCCTAAGGTATCATTATGCTCCATAATTTTCTTATATTTTAGAACTCAGAATCAAGTTAGATGTTCTCCTATGCAAACAGCATAGTGTAGGAAAGGTATTAACTCCAAAGTCTAACTGTATTCAAACTTCAGTTTTGCCTTCTGTTAGCTGTGTGAGTTTAGCAAGATACTGAAACTCTTGGTACTTCAGTTCCTTTGTTTGGAAAGTGTGGGTTTTGTTTGTTTATTTAAACACAAGAGAAGCTTCCTGGGGTTCTTTTTAAGATTAAAATTTTGTGAGGTGGATTGGCCCTATAATCTAGTGGTGAAGGAAGCCTAATTCTCATAGTTAATCGTGGTTTGAATTCTAGTCCTGCAGGTTTAAATGCACATCAGGCATGTGTGTGCCCCAGATCCCAGCAAGACAGAAATGGAGGAGAAAGGATTGCGCATGACATCCCTCATGGGGGTTGTTTTTCTCTCACTCTCAATGTTTCTCTCCCCAGCAAGCACATGTGCCCTCTGGCAATTAAAAAAATTGGGATTGTTTAGATTACTTAGTATACAGTGAATACATTTTAGTTAAAAATAACATTTGTTTATAGCAATGAAACTAACTCTCATGGCTAACATTGTTGCATTCTCTTTTGAATTCAGATCCTGTGTATAGGCAACTATTCTAGGTTTTGTGTGTGTGTGTGTGTGTGTGTGTGTGTGTGTGTGTTTTAAGTTTTGCTATAGAGCGCATGTAATCACTGGAGAGAGACAGAGGAGAGAGAAGGAAAATGAGAAATCACCCCCCAACGGAGATGGCCACACTGTAATTCCTTCTCCTCCAGTCTCTTCCTGGGGTTTTGAGCATGCACACATTTGCCTGGTGTGGTTTTCGTGCTGCTGGGTCCATGCAACTGGCTATGTAGAATTCAGCACCTTAACCTCTATGCCATCAGTTGGCCTTATTCCTGTTTTTTTGTTTTTTGTTTTTTTTTTTTTTTTAATTTAATGTACCCAAGTCATTAGTGGGTGGCATATGTTTTAGAATTATATAAATGATAGAATAAGTATATGTTTCAAAATGAAGCAGGTGGAATAAAGAAATTCTTTCAAAGTAAACCTCATCCAATGATGTTCCTGAAACCTGTTCAGGCAAATAAGCACTCTGTCAGCTTACTGTGAACACAGTGACGGGGGTCCTCCCAGAGGACCTGGTTGCTCATTGGTAGGTGCCAGCTTTGTGACACTCCTCCTGTCAACACCCAACTAAGTCTGGTTGCTGCTGCTTATGGTCAATGAAATGAGAAGAAGCAGCTGCAGAAGATGGGAATTTATTTCTGTAACCAGTCATAGGGAGAAAGGCAGGAAGCCCCATCAAACCCTAGTATTTATAGGTATAAGATACAAGTAGGTGCAAATCATGCCTCACTACAGTTAATCAGGTCAACCACTTTCTCTTGAGCGACTATCCTATTCCTTCAAGTATCCACTCCAGGTTTCTCACTGGACCACTCCTCAAACAGATGTTCTACTCCCTAGAACTTGGTCAGTTCTCGCTAGAGGCCTTTCTAGATTTCAAAATGGCTGTGGTCCTGCTGAACCACAAACTGGCTTATTTCACTTCAAATGTAGTATTATCTATTAGGTTGTCAGGAAAGTCACATGTATCTTTCTGTTTTTCTATGCAAAAATGCTTTATGACTTTCCAAACAACCCAATAATTCCACTGACCTTAGATTCATAACATCAACCTGTTTCCCAAGAACTCCACTATGAGACAAAGACCTATCATGGAAATATTCTTAACAATATTTTGGTGGATCTATTATTCTTTTTTGACTTTGGGCACTGTAAATTAATTTTTCAGCAACTAAATGCTCTGAGCGAACTGACAGCAGGTTTTTCACTGGCAAAGTCAGACGCGGAACAGGTCACCAGGAGGCTGCAGCCACAGGTAGAGTGCCCACAGCCAAGAGACATGGTCTGGAACAGAAGAGCAAGTCGCCTCTACTTCCAGGCCTGGGGCCAGCACAGACTCTCGCTGCCGAGGGTCTACTTTGCAGGCAGACCTGGTGATGAAGGCATTGCTGAAAAATGGAGAAAACCTGACAAGAGTACAGTAATTAAATCAAGGTGGAGACCAGGTTTGGAACCTGCCAATGTTAATGAAGATTTATTCACTAGTGACATTTGATCAGATCCACTGGGTGGGTTCTTAGATTGCATTAGTTAAAGACATAAAGTGGTCCATCTGATTAAAGAGGGGAAAAACAGTAGGAAGCACTCATAAATTACTGTAGCTCAATTAGGTGCAGACAGTTTAGTGAGTGTTTATTACTAGCACAAAAGACGATTTTCCAATTAGATTAAAAGGTTTTGAAAACAACAGTTTTAGGCACAGTGATTTAGGCTGATTGCTCAAATAATGCATCCTGAGAAACTTTATTGATTAAAAGTAAACCAGTAAGTTATTTGTAGGGTTCATTGTCTATCACTGGCACCCTTGCTGTGAGGTACAATTTTCCTCACAAGATCAATGGGAGGACTGGGCTAATTTCCTCTTGCCCTGAAAATTGATAAGAATATAAAGGGCAGCTATATCACTGCTGAAAATACCAGCATGATTTATTCAGGTTAATCATCAAGAAAGTGACATTGCATAAATCACTGGGGATGTACCTTGGCAGCCTGAGCCTTCAGGCTGGCTTCACTGTCATAAGTTGGGCCAAAGAGAGGGAAAAAAAGAAGCCTAGGATTAAATGAGACAAAAGAAGCCTTTAGCTCATTAAGCTGCCATAAGCTATTGTAAAACTTGAAAATGGCAAGAAATCAGAGAGAAGTTGCATAGACACCTCCTACAGCGAGCACCAGAATTTCTGAGAACAGTGTGGCGGAGTGCAGCCTAAAATGCCCACTGGTAGGTGGCTCAGGTGTCTCCTTGTCTTCAAGAGTCCAAGTGACTTCCAAGAATATGGAGTAAATGAAATCACTCTGCTTGGCTTTGGCATTTAGCTGGCCACAGCTACTGCTTTCTCACTACGTGTGATTGAATGTGAAAAAGATGGAAAGAAAGGCAAACAACTGACCATGATTCCTTGGCATTCAGCAGATGCAAGAAATGGAAATGTATGCTACATGGAGACATCACAGCAGGCATTATAACAATCTGCATAAAGAATAGGGTAAAAATAATTTTTTCCCTTAAAATTCTTGGTCTTTTTTTAGAGGTTTTTATTTTTAATTTTCAATTTTTTTTGGCTAGAACGCAGGCACTCACTGGAGGGAGAGAGAGAGAGAAAGACAGAGATAGTGAGAGGGAAAGTGAGAAATCACCCCCCGGGGGATGACCACACAGCAATCCGTTCTCTTCTGGGATTCTTGGGCATATATGCACACATGCCCGACATGAATCTCAAGCCTCTGGGTTGTGAACTGTAGTCAGCCATGTGCGAGTCCAGTGACATATCCGCTTATGCGATCTGCTGCCCCCCCAAACCCTTGTTCTTTAAAGAGTAGTTTGGAGATAAGTATCCCCTCTTCCTTCTTTTCTAAAGAATGTGCTGAATGTGCCCTGATAGAGTTGCCATTTATGGTTCTGTTCTTTCTCTTCTACTTTTTCTAACTTAGACTTCCCTTAAATGAAAATTTGAAGCAGGAAACAGCAGTTTGAAACATCCAAAGGGCAGAATAAGACAACAAAATAGCACTCCATCTGTTGTGACATTTAGTGTTTGCTTTTCCTGAGAAACCGTTTAGTGAATCAATTTCATATTGACATTAAGAAATTAAGATCTTAATCCACATTATACACACGCACACGACTATTTTCCCTAAATCTAGATTTGAACTGTCTGGTTCGAATACCTCGTCTGTTCTCCCTAGCTGCATGTGTACAATTTTGTATTCATTTCCTAATCTCTCTAATCCTCAGTTTGTTTGTCTAAAAAATGGATATAATAGTCTTTGACACAGACGGCCGTTAAAGGAATAGTACATGTAAAGTGCTCCCATAATACCTGGTACTTCAGAAGGGCTCAAAACTATTAATTGTCTTATTGTCTCATTTGATGTCTTATGTTTTCCTCTAACTATACTGAATAATAATTTATCAAAGCAATGTGACCATCTTATCTTCCACATAACATCTACAATTTTCATCATTAAAGTTAATTCTCTGTATTTTCTTCTGTACAAAAGGAAAACATGTAATGAAATAGAAAATTCACTTCTCAGTGCTTTTCAAGTGAGTGTTCTTAAGAGAAGAGATGCAATACTCCTCTTAGACTGCCCACATACTCAGGGGTTTAAAGGTTAGAATACTCTCAGATAGGTCTTAAATATGGCACCCACAGAATCAGCACCCTCCAGAGGATGAACCTGGGTAACAAAATGAACTGCCACTTTGCGCTAGGTAAACAATGGTTGAAGCAGGCAGAAATCAGAGATTAGTAAAAGACACTATTAAACTAACCAGCCTGCCTTGTTTGTATGTGAACAGAGGGAAGGGGGCGGGGGGGCGCGGATATAAACAGAAGCCAGAGGAAGATTGAAAGCCAAAGACCCAGACTAGGGATCAGCGAAAAGGGCCATTAGTTTTTTTACCAAGTACATGATGAAGGCACTAAGTGAATGATCGTTTCCCCCTTGTGAACTGTAAGGAAACACTGAGAACTCTATTACTGGCTTCCTGCGAGAGTTTATAGCAAGGTGACACTGGCCACCCACTGAGCATTTGGATTCAACAAAATCAGTGATCTTGCTCGTAATCATTTTTCAGAGAAATGCCTTGCAGAGAAAATAGGCCTACTACATTTTCCACTAGTAACTTCTACCTTAAAATGGAGATATTTGGAAGTTACCACATTAAAAAAAAAGCTAATCAATTTCATTTCTGGTTCCAGGTAAATACCTACTTAAAGATCCATTTAAAAGATTCTGTGATTTACTCTTTAGTGAGAAAATCACCACAAACTCTTCCGGTGTCTTCCCTGATCATATTGAGACTGAAAATACGAGATGGCTATGGACAATCAACTTTGCTCTCTGGAACTGATCGACTCCCTGTATGGAAAACATCTTGACATAAGACAAGTAGCCTTGTGCTGAAAATCACTAGCAAAGTGAACAATAAACTTCAAAGCTATTGATTATCTCCTGTCAGTGAGTTCCATCCATGAGCCTTTGAAATATCATGAATATTTTACTCATTTGCCTGAATGTATAATCTTCATTTTTGTTGTGTGCCATATTTCTATTCTAGATTACTGAAACTGTCATAAATGGCTATACAGTTTCCATTTTCTCTTAATTCAAACTCATGATCCTAAGATCTTTCATAAGCTACCATTTGCTGAACACTTCCTATAAATTAGATGGGGAAGGCTTGATCCAGAAAAATGTCACCTAATCCTCACAGTCGCCCTGAGAGTAAGCAGATGATCAGGTGGACTGGTTGCTTCAGCATCTATTCTAACTTCTTCCCAGCGTGCCTTCCTGTGTTAGAAGCTGATTTTTTTTTTTTTTTTTGTCTACGAGGTTTTTGCCTTAGGGTGCATGTGCTCAGTGGAGAGAGAAAAAGAGACAGAGACAGTGAGAGGGAATGTGAGAAATCATCCACCTATTGGGGATGGACATGCCACAATCCCTTCTCCTTCATTCTCCTCTTGAGATTTTGAGCACACACACCCACATGCCTGGCATGAGTTTCAAGTCACCCAGTTCAAGACTCAAACTGCAGTCAGCCATGAGGGAGTCAGCAATGTAACCAGTACACCATCTGCTCGGCCCACTCAGACTCAGTTTTACTCAAGGTTCCAGACAGAGCCGAGCACATTGTTTACATGCATTCAGCAAATGTGAATCAGAACTCAGTGAAGCTGACTGAACTGGAGGTACCTGTTTTTCTTCTCTCAACTATAGCAGAAGTTTTGTGACTTGGGACCTGAGATGTGATGGTGTCTTCTTGGGATTGCACTGGCTTTTTTCTTTTTTTAAGTTTTTTTGCAGTGGCTTTTTGATGACGGCAGGAGTAGTGGTTTCCATGGCGGTCCAGTTCTGCAGTGTGGCTCTAGGCATCACTCATTGTAAACACATGGTATAAAGGCTGCTTTCTTCATCCTGCCAATGCTTACAAGGTCATGTAATATTCCGTCCTGGCCCTTTTCTCTGACCTCTGGTCTGGGTCTCTGGTCAGCTCTCAGTTTTCCACTGGCCTCTGTTCAAGCTCTCTTTCCCACTTCTGGTCACATGCTTTTACTCACTGTGACATAAAACCTGTACTTTTTCACTATTTCACTCTCCACCACACAGTCCTTACTGCTGAAAACATAAAGTCAAAAACCCTTTGTTATCAAAAGCGATTTTCAGTGTCTCCCAAGTTCCTTTCTTGCTTTTTTGTTTTGCTCCCACAACATCCTACATTTCTAGCTGTGCTGAACTGACTCCTGGCTTGTTCATTTCTGTTGTTTTTCAACATAATTTCGTCTTCAGAAATTTTTCTCATTCACTTAATTTTCCCCAATTCTACTCAAATATTGTTATACTTCTCATCTTATCTTCATTTCAAAGATGAAGAACAAATATATATGAAGTTTAAATGATGTTCCCCGGTCACAATGCAATTAAGTAGCAGAGCCAAATTTCTAATTCAGGTCCATTGGTTCCAAATTGTTTTCTATTCCTTGACATTATACTGACACTTCCCTCTCTTAAAACTTGAAAATAATGTATAGTAAATAATTCATTGTTAAAATAATTTTTATTTCTTGCCATCATGGAGTGCAGAAATAAAATGTTCTTATCAGAGTAGATTTATTTATCTTTGATTACACTAATTTGATGTGAAGAACAAAATAGTTCTCTACAAATCTGATCAAATAGAAACTTTTATAGAAGAAAAAGAGTGGAAGGGAAATGAAAAGTATATATATTTACATTTCCCTGCTAGTCCAGAAGACACTCAAACCAGTTTAAGCAAGTTAAGTTTAAATTAAGCTAAGCTAAGGCTGTATCTAGGTGCTTAAACAACACTGCTGGTACCTTCATTTTCTCTTCATTGTCACCAATTCTGTTTTCGGGTGTGGAGCATTCTTACATAAATAGTATCCTCATACCAGAAAGGCTTCAGGTATGTGTCTTAGTAGTTCATAAAATCCATTAAAAAAGAGAAATTATGTTTCCTCATAGTTTCTGTGTAAGTTACCAGGCTTACATCTATGCTCTGATTAGCACAATTTGGGGCAGATCCACCCAAGAACCAATTATTATGACATTTAAAGTACAGAATATGCAAATGAGACAAAAGGACTGAAAATGGTTAACAGGTTTTTTGTTTGTTTTTAAATTAGGGTACTATTATCTGAAGTAAAAAATAGTTTTTATAACTAGGCAAAGACAAAATAAATGTAACAAAATGGGAAATATTTGGATATTAATTATACAAATGATGATATTATATCTTCATTTAAGGAAACATTATGTTGTTTCAGGAATGTGAAGAGAGCAATCACATATGTAGATAAAATGATGCTGATTAGATGTTTTTCAAAAGACCTTTGAGGAATCCAATTAATACTAGTTATTTCAAGATTATAATTAATTTGTTTTTTTAGGCTATTAGGAACAATAACAACAAAAAAGAATTTAGGTAGAAATAAAAGGGCACACATAAGAAGAGAGAACACTAATACTGACATTTTCAGATATGAAAACTAGAACTGGCCGTTGTGGTCAACTGTATTATGCTCTAAGTTATGGTCTTCCTTCTTCCCTGTTGAAAGATTATACCTTCTACATCTCATCATGTGACTTGAATGCCTCTCTCAGGGGTAGGTATACTTCCCAATCTCCATAGCCCCGTACTTTCCCAAATGGTATGCTTTGGCTAAAAGAATGTGGGTAGAACTGAATGACATATGCCACTTGTAAGCAGAAGCTTTATGGGACATAACATGTGTTAGTTTGTCTTCTTCTCTATCACAAGAACAGCCTGTACTAGGTGGGGCCTTCAGGCTCTATTTTCCGTCTGGATTGTGGAACAAGAAAGAAATATGAGACAGAAGCAGAATTACTGTTGACAAATAGCTCATATAAAACATGAGCAAGGAGAAAGATCTACAAAAACCATTTGTAAACTATTAAGATTCTGGGGGGATCATTTGTGATAGCAATCAAAAGTAGAAAAAAGCTAACATAGTCTTACATAAGTTTATTTGAATTTCCTGTAGAAAAGGCTTCCTAGTTTTCCCTTCACATGCAGATAACACTAAGCCATTTTGAATAAAATAAAAACAAGAAAATTATCTCAAGCATTATGCTGAGTGTTTCCTGCCTTATTTTTATTATCTTATTTAATCCTCTTTAAAACTCTATTAAAAAATATCATTAATCCCTTTACAGGCAAAGAAACTCACCTGCCCATGGTTATATAGCTACAACCAGGCAGATTAAAACCTAAATTCAAGTATCTGGCTTTCAAGCATTTAGGAACTTTGGAGTGAATAGATAATACATAGCATATTCATTCAGAGGTAATCCAAACATTGATCATGGAACCAAGGAAACTGGAAAGCAGACATTACTCTAGAAAGGGTGGAGAAGAGCATCTATAAGACAACTGAGTAAAATCAGTTGGAACACTGTAGACATGGAAAACAAAAGCTGAAGGGGTTATGACTAAAATCCAAAAAGCCAAGAATAATGTGAAAAGAAATGTGGTCTCAGATATAAATTTCAGACTGAAATGGAGAAATTAAAGAGTCTATTTTGTTTCAGAATGGGTCTGAGAGGCTGTTAGGGAAACTGAATTCAAACAGAAGGTGACGGACCTTGGAAGGGCACCTGGACACGTCTCCCCTCTGTGCTGGACCTCTGAGATAAGGCGCTTAAATCCTTCAAGATGCTATCAGTACTCACTGGACTTCTTTTTACATGGAACCCCCTGATACCAGAAAAATTCCTTACTTACTGTTAGCAAGTAGTTACAATTCACTTGACCCAGTGACTTCCAGGCTGATCCCAAACGACTATGAGATCATCCTCCCTTTCTTATGGTAGGATTTAGCCAATCACTGTTGCACAAGATTCCTTGCTAGAGCTCTTGACCACTGTAAGAATTTTATTAATTCCTTCCTCTCCCCATTTAAAACTTTTTAGCTTTAAAATTATCCTGCAATCTGTAAGACCTTGGCACACATCAGGACTACTTGAATACTGCAATGTCCAGGTGATCATCCTTACTTTTGCCTGAATAAACTGGTTTTGGTGAAAGGGGAACTCTCTTATACTGCTGGTGGGAATGTAAATTGGTCCAGCCACTATAGAGAACAATATGAAGATTCCTCAAAGATCTACAAACAGAACTACCATATGATCCAGCAATCCCACTCCTTGGTATCTACCCAAAGGACAGAGGAATTCTTAGTTGGAAAAGTGCTTGCACATCGATGTTTATTGTGGCATTATTCACGATTGCTAAGACATGGAACCAACTCAAATGCTGATGAACAGATGAATGGATTGAAAAAGTGTGGCACATATACTCTATGGAATACTACTCAGCCATTAAAAAACAAGACTCTGGCTTTTGACAGAAAATGGATGAATATGGAAGATTTACTGTTGAGTGAAGCAAGTCAGGCTATTAATGAGAGACGTTGTATGTCTCCATTTAATATATACCAACTGTCTGAACTCTTTAGCCAAAATGGAATGACTAGAGGACATAGAAATATAGAAAATGGTTATAAATACCAGATACAGTGTGAGAAGTGGGTAAGTGAAGGAGGAGAGTCTGAGAAAGGACATTAAGGAGAAAAATAGAGAGGAAGGCGTTATGGTATAAAGAAATGGGTTATTATCTGTTGAAGGTAATGTGTATAGTATTCTCGACTGGACTGGTGAGAAATGTATACATGTTAGAATATTCACTTTGCAAGCTAAATGACATATGTGATTGACTGTATAAAAGAAATTGAAATTAAATATATATATATATTTATTTATATATACACAGAAATTGAATTTATATCTTAATACAAAAAATACAAGCACATAAACCTAGGTGTCTGGGTCACCTAGGTTTTCCTCACTCCTAGAAATTATCCAACTATGCAACTGCCTATTTACCATTCTACCTGTGTGACCTTTCCCCTCGACCCTCATCATGTACTTCAAAACTTCAACACTGAACTTGCTATCTTTCCTTGAAAAATATTTGCTTCTCTTTTTACATTTTCCACCCCAGTAAATACCAGCAGAATCCTACCAATTTGCCCAATCCAAAAAACTCTGTCTCGCTACCTCAAATTTCAACCTGCAAGTCCTATAGATCTGTATTTACTTATTTATTTATTTTTTTTTTTTTAGAGATTTTTGCCTTAGGTCATGTGTACTCACGAAAGAGAGAGGAAAAGACAGTCGGTGGTGATACAGAAAGTGATAAATAACTCCCCATGGAGATGGCCACTCTGCAATCTCTTCTCCTCTGTTCTCCTCCTAGGACCTTGGACATGCACATACACACACATGGCAGAGTGATTTTTAAGCCACCAGGTCTAGGACTCCAACTGCAGTCAGCCATGTAGGAGTCCAATACTATGCTATTTGCTGGCCTCAAATCTATTTTCTTAATACATCTTAACTCCTCTACATACCCAAAGTATTACTTTAGTTCAAGTTTGCATCATTTCTTACCTGGATAACTGTAACTCTGATGAATTAAAAACGCAAATCTAATTTTCCTAACCTAAAATACTTCAGTGATTCATTGTCCATTTGGCATAAAGAGCATGGTCCCTCCTGTAGAATTCTTCATGATATACTCTTTCCCAGCCACCTCCTATTCTTCCCCTCGAATCCCCCATAACCCACTCTTTAGTTCCACCATATCATTTTCATAGTCTCTGAAGTGTATCTCCCTCTCCTTCGTCCTCACCTCTACTTTTTAGAAAAAGCCCCTCCTTCTTCCTATAAAGTCCCCTTCTTACTTAATTCATTCTCACCAGTTCTTCAAGATCCCACCTATTTCACATCTTTACATAAATTCTCCTCAGTCACTCTAACGCACCAGAAATGACACATACTCAATTCCACCCTTACCCAGAAAGATCATCCAACAGACCATTTATAAATACTTAAAGTAGGCAGAAGACAATTGCACAGATTTACTAAGGAGAAGTTATGTTAGATTAATTTCCATTTCAGATGTTTCTAAACTATTGCGTCAAGAGGCTGTTGTAGCTATGACCACCATCATTTCTCACCAGCAGTCCTTTATTCTATCTTCTGTGTTAAATAAGATACAATGTGTCTTATTTAACCCAGTAGTCTCATTATCTGGCATATTGTAGATGCTCAATATGCTTATTGAATTCTTAGACTGAATTGCTTTCTTTGGGTACAAGATGATACAATATGTATTGAATTAAAATACAAATAAACTTGATTGGTAATAATTAAAAGGAAAAAAGAAATCTGTTTTTGCTTTACTTACTTCACCTCAGCCTTTCTTTTCAGGTTGACAGGACTATAATGAGTTATTATTTCTTATTGTTTGAATCAATTTAATTTAGAACCAATGAAATTATGTTGAGTTGAATTATATCTGCCCTTGTCTAAATTCATATGGTTTAGTCCTAAATTCTAGTACTTCACAATGTAACCTTACTTAGAAACAGGATAGGTGCAGATGTAATTAGTTCATTAAAGAGGAGGTCATATTGGAGTGAGGTGGCCCCTAATCCATTGTGATGGGTATCTTTCTCACAAGAGGAAATGTGGACACAGCCAAACGCTCACAGAGAACACTCTGTAAAGATGAAGGCCGAAATCAGGGTGATGTGAAAAAAAAAAAAAAAAAAAAAAAAAAAAAAAAGTAAGAGATCCCAAAGATTACAGGCAAACCACCAGAAAGTAGAAGAGAAGCATAAAACAGACTTTCCTCACAGCTTTCAGAAGGAACCAACCCTGCCAGCAATTTGATTTCAGCTTTTTTTTTGGTCTCCAGAACCAGGAAACAATGTATTTCTCATGTTTAAACCAGAATGGTATATTTTGTTATGACAGCCCTGGCAAACTAATACAAATTGATAATTAACTTTGGAAATAAGGTGTAGACTTAAAGAACACACATGACTACAAAGTGGTAAAAATTTACCAATAGAATAAAGGGTTTGTACAAAACTATAAATCATAAAGCTACAATGAACTGTGAAGGACAGTTATGAGACATTACTATTCGTGCATCTAGTCTTTGAAGCTGACTTCAGGAAGGAGGACCTGATAGAGAGCATGAAAAGACTTAACTTAAAGGGATAAAAACTGGAGGTTACTTGAAAACTGCTATGTAAGACTGAGATTATTTTCCAAATTTAATTTTTTAAAAACTTCCCGAGAGTATCTAATAGCTCCTTGTACATTTTCTGTAACTGTGAATGTAGGCATAACAGGAAGGGCTTCATATAGAAATAGTATGTTCTTTCATGCCCTCTAACACTCAGCTAAAAATGGTGCCATGATGGCGAGAGAGAGAGAGTTAATTCACATCCCAGATGCCTAACTTACTCCCCAGGAGTAGATTATTCATTGGCGGGACAAGGTCATTCTTCATTTTAACCATTACCATAGCATTTTGTACTGTCAAGAGCTATGTGGTTTTGCAATCCTTAAAATCCCCTGTGAAGGAAAGGGGATGACAAACACAATTATGTCTGATTTACAGACTCGGGAACTGGGACTCAAGTCAGGAGACAAAGCCATCATTGGTAAGGGCCATCCCAGAAGGCAGGAACTCTGGCTCACGTCTCTGTTTATCACGCGAAGGGCAGGGACAGACCTCAGGGATATTAGCTATGCATGCAATTTCTTACATTTCTTAGAACTTTAGATCCCCACCCAAGCTGATTCTTGGCAGCAGCCATCTGTCAAAAAAACTAAACATACCAAGAAATTAAGTACACGTCGTATACAGCATGTTAGAACTTTAGATACTCAGGATTACAGATGTCCACTAAATTAAATATTACAACTGAACAATGGCTCTCTCGAATTACATCAGGATGATGGAGGACAAATACACTTCATTATTTGCCACTATGTTGACAGGTGAAACCAATTAAAAGCATCAATGGTAGGATGTGTAGGAGTCTAGGAGTTGCTTACATAAAAAAGCTAAAATAACAGATTCTCCATTATTTAATAAAAGTTCACCTTAAAGTTTATATGAATTTGTCTAAAAACCTACTAGTTATACTTCATCAGTTAAGTATGAGCTCAAACGTGGCAGAGGAGTCAAGAATGAGTGATGATGTATTTTGATTGCAGTCATGTGGGTCTAGTGTTCCACCGGTAGAAAGACAGAGGAAGAGGTAAGATTGGGGAATGACCATTGTAGAAACAGCTACCGTAAATCTGTATGAAATATAACAAAACTCACTTTAATAAGTTTACAGTTTGACAAAAGGAACACAAACTGGGCTTAGTCATGTGATCCAGAGCTCTCTAATACTATTACAGAATTCATCTGTGGCAGCGCTTAGTATCTACGGAACTAAATGACTTTCTAAAGGAATAAGCCAATCGATGATCATACATGCTGTGTGTAATAAATGGGGCAGAGACCTCAGATTTCTATCATGTGGACTTTAAGATAAAATCCTATCCATTACAAAAATTGAAGCAAAAGTTTCTACTTTATGGACAAACTAACTTCAAAAGAATGTAAATGATCTATTTGGTAGGGCATTGTTTGTCATTGGAATTTTTCTTAATTGCTATAGGGCACATGCCCTCGCTGGAGAGAGACAGAGAGGGGGGAGAGAGAGAGAGAAAGTGAGAAAGCATACCCCACGGGAATGTACCACCGTTCCTTTTACTCCATTCTCCCCTTGAGATTTTGGGCATACATGCACGTACATTCGGTGAGTTTTTCAAGCTGCTGCGTCCAGAACTCAAACTGTACAGTCAACCATTTGGGATACAGCCACCTTAGCTACCACACCATGTGGCTGGCTCCCCAAAATATATATTTTAATAGTGCCAAAAGTCACACCAGCTAGCTACCCTTACCAGGTAATTTAATGCCCAAGATTCCAGTCGAGACTCAAATGTTAACTCATTTCAACTGTTTTAAAGTGTACAATGCAATGGCATTTAACATATTTACCATATTGTGCAATGACCATTACTATCTAGCTCCGGAAAAGTTTCATCATCAGAAAAGGAAGCCCTATATTCTGATGAGTGTTCATGCCCCATTCTTCCTTACCTACAAACCCTGGCAACCATTATTCTGTGTTTCTGTCTCAGTGGATTTCTCTAATCTATTGATAGATATAGCTATGCACCATATAATGGTGTTTGCATCAACAGTATACCACGTATCCAAAGACAGACTGCTGTTATGTATACAGTCACTCATTGACCAAAATGTAATGTCATATTACATTACAATGGCACATGAACGTATACAATTTGAAAATATTTTTCACATTATGTGAATTATCTTTTTACTATTTTAGGCAGATTTTTGCTATAGGGCATGTGTGCTCACCAGAGAGACAGGGAGAGACAGAGAGATAGAAAAATGCACTGAAAAATCCCCCAGGGGGGGATGGCCAAGCCGCAATCCCTTCTCCTCCATTCTCCTCTCTGGATTTTGGGCACACGTACACACACTCAACATGAATTTTAAGCTGCCAGGTCCAGGACTCAAACCATGGTTAACTACATGGGAGTCTGTCAACATAACCATTACGCCATCTAATAGCCCTTTCTTACTTTCTTTTTGTAAAATTATTTATTCATTTATTTATTGCAGAGGACATGTGTACTCACCAGAGAGAGAAAAGATGTACCCTCCTACTTCAGTCCTCTCTCCTCCTAGGAATCGAGGCATGCAAACACACACAAACACCCGGTCTGTTTCTCAAGTTGCTGGACCAGAATTCAAACCACAATCTGCGGTGTGAGATCGTTTTCTATGCACAGCACTTAACCACTGTGCTAAAGTGTCATTCTACCTTTTCACTTTCTTGATAGTATTGATTATGAATAAATGGTTTTTAACTTTGATTAATCTATCTCTATTTTTCTTGTTGCTTGTGTTTATATGTAAGAAATAACTGCCAACTCAATGATTATGAAAATTTACTTTTTAAAAACGGTTCTCATTTCATCTTTTATTTTTTGCTAGAGAATTAAATTCTGATTCCCACTCTTTCCAATCATAAAATGATCTCTGAGCTAGATTCTTTTTCTTTTTTTCTCTCTCTTTTTTTTTTTTTTTTTAGGTTTCTGCCATAGAGTACATAGAGAGAGAGAGAGACATGGAGAGGGAAAGTGAGAAGTCATCCCCTGGGGGGGATGACCACGCTGCAATCCATTCTCCTCTCGGGATTTTGGGTATGCATGCACACGCACCAGACATGATTTTCAAGTCACCAGGTCAGGGACTTGAACCATAGTCAGTCATGTGGGAGTCTAAGCCTGCACCATTCACCTGCTGGTCATAGTATCACCTCTTATAATCAGGTCTTTGTTTCATTTTGACTTAATATTCACATATGGTATAAAGGAAGAGCCCTCCTTTCTCTTCTTTTTTTCCATGAGACCATCCACTTGTCCCAGCACATTTGTTAAAAAGACTACAATTTCCATTGAATGGTCTTGGCACCCTTTGCCAAAATCAATTGATCGTAGATGTACTGAATTATTTATAGATCCTCAGTTCCATTCCATTGTTCTATATGTCTGTCCTTAATGTCAATATTACACAGTTTGGTTACTATAATTTCCTAATAAGTTTTGGAATTAAGAAGTGTAGTATTCTAATTTTATTCTTTTTCAGGATTTCTTGGCTATATGAAGTCTCCTGAAATTTCATGCGAATTTTAGAATCAGCTTTTCCATTTTCTACAATAATGAGTCAGGGAGAGTATGACAGAGGTTGTTAATCTATATTTTATTTTAGGAATATTTCTATATTAACAATATTAAGTCTTCCAGTTCATGAACACAGAATGTCTTTCCATTTGTTTAGTCTTCTTTAATATCTTTCAGCAGTGTTTTATATTTTTCAGTGCATAAGCTTTGTACCTTCTAAGGTACAAAAGTATATGGCTAAGTATATTTCTAAATCATTCTTTTTTAGACCACTATAAGTGGAATTATATTAACTTCCTTTTTTGGACTGTATATTGCTAGCATATAGAAATACAATGGGATTTTGCATATTGTTTTTATGTCCTGCAACTTTACTGATTCATTTCATAAGTTGATGTTTTGTATTATTGTAACTAGTCAAATGTGAGCTTATAATAGCTTGGTAACTGTTACAGTAGACTAATTAATGGGAACAGTCACATTTTTTTTTTTAAAATAGGATTATTTTCTTATTATATTTTTATTTTTATTAATAAAAATTTGAAATCACAAGAATGAGAAGGGAGAAATGACCAAGTTTCACAAAAAAAAAATCTAGCTCAGAGATAATTTTATGATTAGAGAGAGTGAGACTCAGAATTTAATTCTCTAGCACTAAAAAGAGTTGAAGACAGAAATCAGTTAATTCAGGGATGAGTCTGATTACAGAGAAAAATGAAAGACTGAAGAAGCTGGATTGATCATAGCCCAATACAGGGAACAAAACCTGGGGCACACCACATTTCAAATGAAGAGCTTCATGAACAAAGCAAGCACGTAGAGAGTGTGAAGCAACTTAAATGTGAACCTATAACAAACCTATCTAGTACCGATAGTACCTGTCTTCTCTAGACAGAAATGTGAATAACTGGCTGAAAACATCCTAAAGACGGTAAAGTAAAAAGAATAAAGCTTATAGCATTGGGAACCAGCAGTTAGCGTAATGGCTACGTTGCTGGACTCCCACGTAGTCGACCGCGGTTCGCGTCCCGGACCCGGTCGCTTAAAACTCACACCGGGCGCGTGTGCGTGCGTGCCCAAGATCCCGAGAGGAGAATGGAGGAGAAGGGATTGCGGTGTGGCCATCCCCCCTGGGGGGTGATTTCTCGCTTTCTGTCTCTATGTCTCTCTCTGTCTGTCTGGAGAGCGCACGCGCCCTATAGTGAAACCCTCTCCAAAAAAAAAAAAAAAAAAAAAAAAGCTTATAGCATCAATAGCATGTTACTTAAAGTAACTTCTTAAGAACTCACTCCCTCCTCAAGTCAGCATTAATCCACTCAGGAGGGCAGTGCTTCCATGATCCAAACCTGCCCACAAAGCCCCGCCTCCTTTCAGTACCATTAAATTGGGGACCAAACATCAAGCATATGAACCTTTGGGTGACAAACAACATCCAAACCACAGCAATAGCCTAAGTACTATGTACAATGCGGGTGGTCTAATACTTCTGTTAACATTGCTATAATATTTAGCTTAAGCAAAAGAAATTTAAAAATCTTACTTTGTTTCATGACATTTTGTTTTATAATCATCAATCTAGTATAGGCAAAATTTATCTTAGTAAATCAAACACATTGAATGATGGTTTGTTACATATAAAGTATTTCACTATTCATTTTGGGTGATATGAAAAAATATAAACTGAGGACTTTGCTTTTGAAGAGTTAATAATATTGTATTTTTAAAAATAAGGATACAAAGGCATTTAAGTTAATCCCTGCAGTTTAAGAAAAATGTATAAATCTCCAGCTTTGTCCACATTTCATCATTGCAGAATTTGGTTTGTATCTGAGGGCTGGAAGTTGTGATTCTTGAAATTCTATGAATTTATTACATTAATTACATTGGGAATGACTATAAAAGCACAAAAACCAATCAACTGTAAAGAAAATTTAAAGTATTTTTATTGCTGAATAGAATCTAATCACATAATTTAAATTGGTAAACATCCTTATTGTTCTAGAATCAACACCATATATTTATTTGACACTAATGAAAAATTACCCTTTGATACTGATTTCATTGCATTAGTTGAAAGTGAACAGCTTAGACATAGGATCTGGGAAAGTAAACTTTGCTTTGCTAAAAATTGGGTCCGTGACCCCTTAGCAAAGAACGTGCAATACATTATTGTTCTTACAAAAAAGAATAATAATTACTGCTACATTCAATCTGCTTGTCTCCTTATTGTTTAAAAAAGAATAGTTTAGATAAATAAGACCCATTCTCTAAGAAGATGGGTTTAAGTGTCATGTTCCACACAATCCTATAAATTACACAGACTCCTATTCGCTTTGAAGCAATGGACAAGACTAAACTTAAACTGAGACAATCTGTATTTTTGAAACAGTGTCTTTCTTTTTTACAAATCATTTTGCTACAAGATCTTAGATTTTAAACCCAAGAGAAAATAAGCTTTAGCAATAAACTTACATCTTCTCTATGACATCATCTACTAAGAATAATGTTAAACATAACCTCAGATATTTTATTATTTGACTGTGAAGAAAACTATAGCATAGATGCCAAAGTAAAGTAAAAATAGTCAAAATGAGGAGGAACCTGAGCATCCATTGATGGATGAATGGAAAAGCAAAATGTGGTAAATACATACACTGGAATATATTTCAGCCTTAAAAAGCAAGAAAATTCTGACATATCTATACCATGAATGCACTTTTTCTGAGGACATTATACTATGAGACTATGTCAGTCATGACTCCACTTGTATGTACAGAGTAGTTGGATTTACAGAGAACGTACAATGGCAGTTGCCAGTCCTAGTAGGTGGGGTGGGGAGGATGGGGAGTTACTGTTAATGGGTATAAAATTTCAGTTTTACAAGATAAAAAGAGTTATGGAAATGGATAGACATTGTGGTTGCACAAGATTATGAACTTATTTAACACAACCAATTGCACATTTAAAAATGGGTAAGAAGGCAAATTTTATGGTATGTGTGTCTTATCACAATACAAATAGTGAGGGGAAAAGACTCAAAGATTTTCTTAATTCATGACATTTATTAGAATTCTAGGTTTAAGTAATATTAGGGATCATATTTAGTCCAAAAAATAAATACATTTAATCTATATGAAAGATTTTAAATAAATAGTATATGTTAAATGTTATGTATAATTTCTCCATATAGATATATTTTTAAGTTCTAAGGGCTAATTGACAAATCCCATAAAAACAGGTCAATGCATTTTCTCTGAATTTAGGGATAATCATTGGGAAGGTCTGATTTTAAAAAAATGGAAAATAGGACACATAAAATATAATTTCAACAGTCTTAGAGACAAAGAAATAAGTTATCATTTTTCAGAACTGCATCTGAGATACAACACTAATATATAAATAGCTACTGATTGAGAAAAATGCACTATAATAATAATATGCCGTAGAGTGAGAAAACAAATAATGCATTTAAAATCACAAAGGAAGACTGTTCAAAATGTCCTGTTTGCAAAATGCCTATTTCTCACGTAAGGAGCTCTGGGTTACAAGCCCCAGCGTGAATAGGAGCAGGGATTTATTTATGTTACCATAGTTAATGATAATTCTGCGCAACACAGGGAAAGCCTGAGAGTATAACACAACAGCATAAATCTTGATAGCACCCACATGATGGATCGTCCAGCTCATAAAATCCCTGTGGTAATAACATTGAGTATTCTGAACATTAACACATTAAGAGGAGGTTAAAGTGGTCAGTAACACTAATGAACAACAAACGATTCAAATATTCCTACTCAAACTCAAGAAAACTAATAACCCGATTAAAACACAGACAAAGGACTTGAATAGATATTGCTCTAAAGATGGCATACAAATGCCCAACAGGTATATAAAAAATGTTCAACATCTTTAACAACTAGAAATACAAATTAATACCATAATCAGTTGTCATCTCACAACTATTACGAGTACTATCAAAAAGAAAATGGCTATGAAGTGTTAAAGAGGAAGTAGAGAAAAGGGAACCCTTACTCACATTTGGCAAGAGTGTAAATTCTTTTTTTCTTCTTATTTTTTTTTTTTTGAGAGGTTTTTGCTATAGGGCGCATGTGCTTGCCAGAAAGACAGAGAGAGACAGAGAGACAGAAAGCAAGAAATCACGCCCCCCCCCAGGGGGAATAGCCACGCTGCAATCCCTTCTCCTCCATTCTCCTCTTGGGATCTTGGGCATGCATGCACACATGCCAGTGTGAGTGTAAGCTACTAGAATCTGGGACTCAAACCACAGTCGACTACATGGGAGTCCAGCAACATAGCCATCATGCCAACTGCTGCTCCTGGCAAGACTGTAAATTAGCACAGACACTATGGAAAACAATATATAGATTTGTCAAATAAAAAAAAAAAATAGAACTACCATATCATCCAGCAATCACAATATAGGGGATATATCTAAGAGAAATGAAATCAGTATGTCAAAGAGATACCTACACTTCAATATTCATGGTAGCATTATTCATAATAGCCAAAATATGGAATCAAACTATTTATCAACAGTTGCATGGATAAAGAAAATGTGGTATATATACACAACGGAAAACTATTCAGCCTTAAAAAATAAGGAAGTTCTATCACTTACAATAACCTGGATTAACCTGGAAGATGGTAGAGATAGCGAAAGAATACAAAATTTCAGTTACAGGAGAAGTAAGCTCAACAGATTCATTTCTACAGCAGTGTGTCTATAGTTAATAATGATATATCGTCTTCTTGGAAATTACTAAGCAAAGTTTTCTTGCCACAAGAAATAAGGATGTGAAGTAATGCATATGTTAATTAGGTCTATTTAGCCCTTCTACAATGTATACATATTTCAAAACATCATACTCTACATGATAAATATATGCATTTATCTGTCAATTAATAAATAAATTTGATTTAAAAATTAGAGAATGGTTACAAGGGCATGCAGAGAAGAGAACTGGAAGACGGTGGTCAAATTGTATAGTTTCAGCTATGTCAAATATGTAAGTCCTAGAGATCTATTACAGAGCATGATGACTATAGTACCAGTAACGAATACTTGAAAAGTGCCAAGAGAATAGACCTTAAACATTTCCAGATGTCTTTTCTTCTCACACCTCGTTGGCCATAACTCAATCATATTTCTGAAAATAACTGTCAGATAAAAAGGGAAACTGACTTGTGTAACAAAAGCAAGTCTACATGTCCCATAGCAATCCAATGTTACTGTCCAAAGCAAACCTGGAACCTTTCTCTTGAAAACAAACAACATCCTTTTGTCCATGTAATTACTTGCACATGAAGTACCCTATCTGGTCATTTCATTATACCGTAAAAGAGAAAAATTAGAATATAACTGAAAAAGCTGGGTTTGAAAATTCTTGATCAATCTGTACATTATTTTAGTTGTTGTACTTATATTGGTAATAAAATATGGCAATTGTTTAGAGTTTTTTTAAACATTTTTGGTCTAAGTTATGGGGCTTAACCATTCCTTTCAACTATTCTAGGCTGAAGCAGTTGCTGGGTTCTGCGTAATACATTGCTCAGAAAACGGTCAAAGCAGTGTCTCCCTGACAAAGGTCTGGTCCTAACCCTTTGAAAAAGGGGAAATTTTATTTTCCTAGAGTTAACTGCCACTTTCTGATCCACATTGATGTGGTTGAGAATGAAGAATGGGGCACATGTGTGATCCCCCTCATTAATCTAACTTAACAATTATTTTTATTACTATTTTCCTAAATCTGAACTGTTATATCATCAATATAATTTTATGAACTGTTGAATCACTTTATTATCAATAATGTGACTTTTACTTATTTGCTTTTTATTATTATTATATTTTAATTGCCAGAGAGAGTGTGTGCTCGTCAGAGAGAAACAGAGAAAGAGCAAGAGAGAGAAAGCACCTCCAATGGGGCATGGTAACACAGATACCCCTTCTCCATTTCTCCACCCTTCCAGGAGTTTGAGCACACATGCGTGCAGGCCTGGCATTTTATTCAAGCTGCCAAGGCTAGGATTTGAACTGCAGTTGTCCATGTAGGATCTGGCTCCCTTAACCATGAGGCGATGGACCTGTCCTAATGTGGCTTTAAATTTGACTCTGGGATTTTTTTGAAATCTCTCTTTGTCTCAACTTGTTCCATCTTCAAAATCACTTGTTCTTTCATAGAGGAAACGTCTTTTTAAAACTTTTTCAGACTCAAAGTAGATATATCCCAACAATTTTTTTCTTCTTGTAATAAGTTTGTTTCAGAGGAAGTTGAAATATATTTTTCAAGACCTTCTATTTTATTCACATTTTTCTTTTTTTTAAAGATGCTTTTGCTACAGGGCATGTGCACTTGTCAGAAAGACAAAGAGACAGAAAAAGTGAGACATCACCCCCCAGGGGGGATGGCCACGACACAATCCCTTCTCCTCCATTCTCCTCTTGGATTTTGGGCACGCATGCACACGTGCCCAGTGTGAGTTTAAGCCACCAGGTCCAGTACTTGAACCATGGTCAATTACATGGGAGTCCAGCAACACAGCTATTACGCCAACTGCTGGTCCCTTATCCACATTTTTTACGGTATAGAACTTTTTCATAATCTCTTATGTTGAGAGATTTTTGCTATAGGGTGTGTGTGCTCACCAGAAAGATAGAGAGACAGTACGAAATCACACTACACCTGAGGAGGAATGACCATACCACAATCCTTTCTCTTCCATTCTCCTCTCAGGATTTTGGGCATGCACGCACATGTGCCCAGCATGAGTTTTAAACTGCCGGTCAGGACTCAAACTGCAGCCAACTAAGTGCGAGTCCAGTGATGTCACCATTATGCCATCTGCTAGTCCCAATTTTAAGTCATTTTTCCAAAGATTTATAGCTATATATCTATGTAAATATATATAATAGCTGGTATAAAAATATATCTAGTGAGAGATAATACATATAGTATATAGAATAATTCATGTATATTTGTACTTTTCTATTTTACTCTTCTACATTACTGTTTATCCCTTCTGTAGTTCTCTCAAAGTTATTAATTTAATATTACAGAAAGAGTAACATTTGAACACAGAATATTCCCTTTCTCAAAAATGTCAAAATATTGCGCTTCACATGCAGTGCTCACATATTCAATTCTGTTATTTATTTTTAGATGATAAGAGGCTTGAATTTTTTAAGAAAAAATCTTGAAATTACAGTAGTAATATGGAATTTATGTGTGTTTTTCCAGTTCTGGTCTAGACAATATTTTTAAACATCTATCTATCTTTCTATCTATCTATCTATTATAGTTTGCTGTTGTTGTTGTTTTAGAGATGTTTTTGCTATAGGGAGCATGCACTCACCAGAAAGACAGTAACAGAAAGCCAGAAATCATCCCCCAGGGGGGATGGCCTTGCTGCAATCCCTTTTCCTCCATTCTCCTCTCGGGATCTTGGGCGCACACGCACATGCACTCAGCATGAGTTTAAGCCACCAGGTCCAGGACCCAAACCATGGTCAAATACATGGGAATCCAGTGACATAGCCACTACGCCAACTGCTGGTCCCTCTATTGTAATTTTCAAGCCACCAAGTCTGGGACTTAAATTATGATCAGCTACATGAAAATCTAGCACCTTAACCACCACACCACCTGCTGGTTCCAGGTCTAGAAATTTTTTAAATCTTTTAACATTGAAGACGTAAGCATTGTCCTAGTGAATAATGAAAACGTTATCTCAAGAATTGATTGGCAATTCTTTTCCACATTCTGAATTTTCATTTTTCTACTCTTTCATAAACAGATTTGAATATTACATAATACATTATAGAGGACTCAAACTGAAAGGACAATAAAAATCATTCTATAAAAGTTTTTAAAGAATACATGGAAGGGAATGTAAAATGTACAATACATTTAAAATGCCCTTGGTTGTCTGAATTTTCTGCAAATAGAAGGGTGTTTTACAGAGTTCCCATGACATATGAAAAGGAAAATTTGAAAGAAATATTGTAGGGATGCTAAAAACCTTGGGGACTCAAGTGGCTAGGGCTTAACTATAGCATCACACAAATACTGAGAGGAAAATACAAGTCGCAGAGTCCCATCTCAGTACAGATCATATTAGATAGGGAGTTGTTGAATATTGGGAAGTTGTATCATTTTATCAACTCATTCTATGTTTTAGAACTATTGATCTAGAACATCATCTGTTTCATTTTGCAGTCACAGAATGACAAAGCAGATACTTAAGTAATTCACTTAGCCTTATATTGCAAAAACAAACTCTCCATTCCATCAGTCACCAGTTCTGTGATATTTTCTTGGTTCAGTTTATCTATCCAATAGAAAAACAATATTCACTGACCATTTATTCTGGGTTTTATTATTTTAATCTTTAATGATTAATTTATAGATACATGAAGGAAGATTTTCTAGAGGACGTTATTTTAAGTCATAATATACTGAAAGATCTGGGGAGTACTTTAATCCTTTTAGAATAATTTTAGATTATTTCATATCATAAGTCCATTTTCATCAATGAAGTATTCATGGCTTTAATTAAAATTTCAAGAGGGTTATACTCTTCCCAAAATATGAAGGGCAATTGATCTAATGGAGTTTTTTTTTTTTTAAGTTTATTTCTTCCATGAGCAAGAGAGACAGAGACAGAGAGACAGGTACCCTCAATAGGGTCTCCATGCCCTAATCTTCCCCCAGCTTCAGTCAGCCTTGGATTGCAGGAACATACAAGCCCAGTGCACAAAGCCGGAACCCTCCCACACGGGTCAGCCTTGCGGAGCACTATAGTACCCCCTTACCACTGCCCAGCCCCTAGGACCACTGATCTAATCTCTACCTATGACTGTTTTTCCAGACCATGGTTGAAGCAGAGTATTAATTCCAAAGTTTGGAGATTGAATATTTAAGTTCACTGATATTCTTGAAATACGCAAGCTATTGAAGATACTTCAGTGTGTGGCCATAACTAAATCACTTTTTCTTTGTTCTCCTGTTGCACATAAAATTCCCACAAAGCGAAAGCATACTTAATATCCCTTTCTGATTTTTATTCTCCACTCTTAAGAGAAATGAAGAGTAAGAAAATAAGTCAAGTAGGTAACACAGGCACATCATAACATTGCTTACTTTGTTTCAACATGTACTTTGTTTCAACATGTCTAGTACTGGGGAGATAATTGCATTCTCTGGTTAGAGATGAAATGCTAAAGTAACAAGAAAGGCTCTTCATCAGATCTCTTTATTCAGCATTGTATTTTATATGGAAGCGTCAATAGCATAAGCTTAGAAAGAATGAAATGAACGTATATATGTATGTGTGTGTGTGTGTGTGTGTACGCGTATACACACACATAAATGTACACACACAGTGCTTTTGTAGTAGGAAAATTTGACGTGAAGAAAGATAATTAAATGTCTCAAAAGAATAGACCTATTTTCCTCTCTAGAGGTTAGAAGAGCTATTATGTTCCTTTGAGCAGCTGATGGAGGACATCATCAAAATGGAAGTTACTTCTTTGTGAGAAAACTGCCAGCTTCCCTTGATAGTAATAGATATTACCTTTGGAATACATCTGTGGGGAAAGAAAAGCTGTTTCAGTAAGTGGTATCCCTATTGTACTGCTTCACCTAAGCCCAAACGCTCTCAGACTGCTTCTCTCATTACGTTACTTCAAATAAAATAGATACGAAACTTTCACAAAATGCCCTAAATTCTGACCAAATTAACTAAGTCATCGTGTAATTCATATTATGTCATAATTCCAGCTTACGGATTTCCTAACGACTGCTGGAAATTTGCACTACTTGAAAGTACATATTAATGTATATATTATTCTTGCAATTATGTGGATGTTACATCATAATAGTGAATAGATAAGATGAATGTCAATTGATAGAGTAAAAAAGAAATAGGAATCAAATAAGCTCTTTAAAACTTCCACAGTGTAATTTAATATACTGGTTTCTCCCCTGACAATATTTAGAATGAAACACTTTTGTAATAAAATTAGTTATAAAATGTTACACATCAGAGGTTCTACTAGATTTTTTTCTTAGCAGAAATCTTCTTCAATATGTTTCATAGATATGAAACTATACGTGACAAAAATATTTTATGTGGACTTCCATTATGGCCGGCAACAACTGAATAACCTATGACTTGACTCAAAGTTAAACCTGTAAAATTCAGAGAATTTGTTCTGGTGACATCGCCTTTGCTATTTGACGAGCTTCTCCTATTCAGATGGTGACTCCTCATTTTCAATCATCCAACACTCTTCTGACATCGAGCTTGTTCCCCCTTCATACAAACATGAGTGGAGTTGATAACAGCCATTTGAACACGTTAACGCATTTTTCTTTAGAGTTAGTGCAGTAACTCAGCCAACCATTAAACTTCTAATTGTGGAATGCAATTGTTTCTCATGAAAGTTAATTAAAGGAGGGAGACTCCAAATGACACTATATTTACTCTAATGCAAACAAATTCTGAATGCAAATCTGGTAGTTTTCGAGGGCCTCCAGTGGTTACGAAAGGCGTGTGTATAGATGGAGATGTTGAACCAGAGTCTTTTTGTTCTCCAGAAATGATAAAGTTAAACAGGAGGCATGCCTGGCTTTGCCTTCTGATGGCTTATTTCACAGAGTGTGGAATGTGGCTGAGCATGTCAGGAACACTAAAGCCATTTTAAAGGAGTTATTTTTGTGTGACGCCATATAAAAATAGTTAAAGAATCAAACATATAACCTTAACGTATTCTTTTCTAAACTGACAATAATAATCAGCAAAGAAATATATTCACAAGTAACTTTACTAAATAAACATATTTTCTTAAAAATAATATGTGCTGTTAGGAGGATGAGGCATAAATAGTTACAGGTCAGGGTACATCAAGCCTAGGAAGTACTGGTTGTAAATGCTCATTGAAGATACAGGATTTCAGGCATTGATTGAAAGACAAAAGGGGAAGAACTTAACGACAGTAAGAAAGGATTTCATAAAGGGCAAAGTATAACTTGTTGCAGAGCCAGGTTGCTGACAAGAACTGGAGAACATATTTCTATTTAAATCTGCTTACATAGATGGAGAACTATAGAGACAACCAGATCTTGAAGGGCCAGGAGAAAGGTGGGGAGGGAACAGCTCTGAGCTGAGTGCATTGTCCTTGAGGTCTATTCTATTAAAAGTTCCCAAACAGCACAAGACCAAAAGGCTCAGGAGACAGGAACAAAGTCAGAAGAAATTTAAGCTGAGATTTTGGCATTCTCAGCATCTGTGAAGTCAAAATCTGTTTCAAGTTCAAGAAAGCAGGGACAGAAACAGTAAATTACAAAGAGAAGGGGAGAATGCTGAAGAAAGTATAGCATCATGCAATTTTTCTCTTCAAAACATTTGCTAGATTTTATCTAGTGTAGGGCCAAGAAGTTGGGATGTGGCTGATGGGGTGGAGGGTAAGGGGGCTGCATCCTACATGGCTGACTACACAGTTTGAGTCCCCCAGACCCAGCCAGCAGTTTGGAAAATACACCGAGTACACGTGTGTGTGTGTGTGTGTGTGTGTGTGTGTGTGTGCGCGCGGGTGCACCCAAAATGCCAAAAGAAGAATGAAGGTGTGAAGAAAGAGTGATTACAGCATGGCCATCCCCCATGGTTGGGGGTGCTTTTTCACTTTTTTCTATCTCCAGCCAACATTTGCCGATAGCAGTTTTAAAATAGCAGCTACAGTACAGATTTGGACACATGCACAGACTATTTGGCAGCTTCTCAGGGGGGAGGGGAAAAAATAGAGGAGGCTAATTCTAGTGAATATCATTAACTTCCTGCTACGATCACAGAAAGGTGACAACCTGGAAACGTAGGTGAGAAGAATTATATCAACTCTTTCAAAAGTGTGAAACAGAGCTCTGAACAAGCACAACCCCACACTGGAACAATGGATCTGCCTCATACTTAAGATATCTGAGAGAAAGCAAAAGAATATTCTGTCTAGGGGTAGGCAATGCGAGACAAAGCATTACACTCTCTCTACAATTCTTCATACACAATGTCCAGCCTTTGATCAAACTTATTAGGCAGGCCAGGAGACAAAATCAAAAGAAAAAATAAGATAATAAATAGATAATATAAACAGACCCAAAGATGAATCAGAGTTGGAATCATCTATTAGGGACTTTAAAAATACTATGAAGTAAAATGCTTAACAAAATTGACAAGATGGAGAATATTACCACGTAACTGGAATTTATAAGTAATAACCAGGTGGAAATTACAGAATTGAACATTTAATAATTTTAATTAAGAATCCAATGCATGTGTTTGACTTCAGACTAGACAGTTGAAGACAAAATTAGTGAAATAGAAAAAGAATTGTTAGAAAATATATACATACTAAAGTACAAAAAGAAAAACAATGAACCCATAATTTATAAAAGTACAAGACACATGAGATACAGCAAAAAAGATTTAATGTTTTAATTACATTTTTTAAATAAAAGCAATTTTTTTTTTTTGGAGAGGTTTTTGCTACAGGATGCGTGCGCTCACCAGCAAGACAGAGAGAGAGAGAGAAAGCAAGAAATCACCCCCCCAGGGGGGATGGTCACGCCGTAATCCCTTCTCCATTCTCCTCTCGAGATCTTGGGCACACATGCATGCACGCACACACGCCCGGTGTGAGTTTAAGCCACCAGGTCCAGGACTCGAACCGCGGTCGACTACATGGGATTCCAGCAACGTAGCCATTACACTAACTGCTGGTCCCAATAAAAGCAACTTTTGAAAAAGATAGTAGGTAAGAAGTTTTTTCAACTGATAAAAAGACATCAACCCGCACAATCCAGGACATTAGCACACACCTAGGAGGACTGAGGCAGGAGGAAGAAGAACCTGGGAACATAGAGTGAAAATAAGTGCCAGCCTGGAATTCTTTATCCAGCAAAAATATCCTTCTAAAAGGCAAATAAAATTTAGATATTTTCAAACAAATGATAACAGAGAGAATTTATCAAAGCAAACCAGCACAGATTTACACATTAAAAGAAGTTCATTAGAGAAATGATGATCCCAAAGAGATGCACAGAAATAAAAGAACTGAAGAACAATGGAACTGATAAATATGTAGGCAAGTCAAAATAAATATAAGTTAAGAAATGATAATAATGACCTCTTACAGAGTCAATAGACATAGAATTGAAATTTATGACAAGAAGGTAAAATTGTTTTAATGTTTGCATTATAAATAAAGTACTTCATAATAATAACTAATAAAGATTACAAGTAAAGCTAATAAGATATTTCTATCATAACAAAATATATAATAGAAGCAAAAATATGGGAAATGGCATTAAAATTAGGACATTCTTGTAGACATTGCTTTTCTACACAATTTGCAATTAACTTGCTATTCCAAAAATTTGGAAATTCTAGACCAGCACTACCCAATAAAAAAATATTACCTGAGCTAGAAAGGTAATTTTACATTTTTAAATAATCATAACAAAAAGTAAAAAGAAATGGGTGAAAAGAATCATAATAGTATTTTTTATTTATCCTAGTATATCTGAAATATTTCAACATGTAATAAACATATTATTAATAAAATATTTCACACCTTTTTGTGTGAAACTCTTCAAAATCTGGTGTACATTTTTAGAGTTAGAGCACATTTCAATTTGAAGTAGCCACATCTCAAGTGCCCACACTGCACATGTAACCAGTACCATTAAAGACTGTAACAGATTGAAGCATCTATATGAATTTGATCTACAACTCAAATAGTAGTTTAATTATGTATCAAATATTATAATTTGTATTTCATTACTCCAATAGAGTTTTTTTTTTATTTTTGTTTAGTAATTGACCTGATCTCAGTAGATTCTGGAAATGCAATGCCATTTAATGGTATAAACATGACAATGGAAAGGAATCTTTGTCTGGAATACAATAACATGGAACCGCTCAAATCCAACACAATCTCACAAAAAATTAAAGTCTAGACCATTGTCACAGTAATTGTTATATAATCATCATTTAACCATAGTTCAATGCCTATTAACCCTTTTTATGACAGTACCTATTCTTTGTCCAAACTTGCTTGATCACACAATTTGGCTAAAAAATGTTTAAGTGCTATAATGACATGCAATCACAAAATAACTGACTAAAGCCTACTATTATTTTATTATTTCTTTGTATTAAAAAAGACTAATTCAAAAGCTATACTCTATACTTCATTAAGGTAACTCTTCTTTCCTGGCATTAAAGGCAAATGAGTAACAGATTTTATAAACATGTGAAGATATCTGTGTAATGCTGTTCATGACATCATTAAAACTTATTTCTAGACGCATGGTAACTATTCTCTACTATAATCTGTTAATTACTCCCTGGACCATAAACACAACCAACCTCTAGAAAAGGGATGTAAATATACTGCTTTGAGGATAAAAAAAATTTATCTGTGTGACAGTTAATTCACGGGTTGTGAAAATGTAGCAACCACAATTCAGTAAGGATAGGCACACTCACCATTTAGAAGATTCTATTTTGATTCCTGGGTGGTTTTGTTTGTCTTTTTGTTCTTTAGTAGGAGTGTTTTCTCTGTTAATCAGGAAAGGATTTCGTAGAGTGACATTAAATGTCCCCTTCAGAACAGAATGTCTTAAAAATGGACTGAGCTGTGGAAATTCAAACAAAAGATAGTGTTTTAATTATATCATTCATAACCTTTTAAAAATTATTTTGTATAAATCCATAACGAACTCATTAATGTAAACTAAGTTACCAATGTTATCCATTAATATCTTACATGTTTGGATTCCAGGGATTAATATCTTTTAAAAATGTAAAAATGTTACAAGTCTTGAGCTTAACTAAAGAGTGTATAATGTTTGCCAAATGTCATCCGCATTTGGGAAAGATCAAAATCTTTAGTGAAACCCCAAACTGATTTTTAAAAATCAATACATCTATTTTACATATATTAGTATCAAATAATTTTTATTCTCAAAATAAATTTTGCTTCCAAAGAAGACAGATACTGATTTTCCAAAGGGCCTTCTCTCAACATTTATCCTTTCAGTGAATGTGTTAAATAAATATCATCTTCCCAATATTATTTTAGCACTTTGAATTTGCAGTAACAAGATAAAGTTCATTTATCTTCACCATTAAACACATCAACAAAAGTGAAAAGAAAAAATTTAATTTTTAATTTTTTTTGAGAAGTTTTTGCTATAGGGTGCGTGCACTAGCCAGAAAGACAGAGAGAGACAGAGAGACAGAAAGTAAGAAATCACCCCCAAGGGGAGATGGCCGCGCCACAATCCTTTCTCCTCCATTTTCCTCTCGGGATCTTGGGCACACACGCACAGGCGCCTGGTGTGAGTTTAAGCCACCGGGTCCGGGACTCGAACCACAGTTGACTACATGGGAGTCCAGCAACATAGCCATTATGCCAACTGCTGGTCCCGAGGAAGTTTATTTTAAAAACAAAAAACAAACAAACAAACAAAAAAACACCCTACACACACACAAAGAAAAAAAAAAAAGCCTGATTTTTGACTCCTATAAGGAATGTTTACTAAATCTACTAAATCTCTATAAAAAGATTACTGAAAACAAAACTAATTGTTCATCCAACGGATATTTGAGTGCCTCTGATGTGACAGGTGCCAGCTCTAACAGATCCCTCTCAACACTTTTCTTGTTTTTCCATGCCCCCTTCCCCAGGAACATCATACAATAATATACACAAAGGTTTCCCATACTACGCACAGAGCAGTCCATGTGGTGGTATTTTGGATTTCCATTATAAATTAAAGGGGAACTTTCACAATGTCCAGAGCCCTGATGTGCTGCAAATGAAGGAGGAGGATGTCCACAAATTCCTTGTAGCAGGAATACACTTGGGTGCCACCACCTTGACTTCCCTGTGCAACAGTACATCTACAGAAGGAAAAGTGATGGCCTCTACATCACAGATCTGACGAGGACCTGGACAATCTTCTGCCAGCAGCTCATGCCATTGAAAACCCTACTTATGTCACTACTGTATCCTCTGCAAATGCAGTGTTCACGTGTGCTGTTACTCTGGACCCACTCCTGTGGCTGCCACTTCACTCCTAAAACCTTCGCTAACCAGATCCAGGCAGCTTTCTTGGAGCCGTGTCTTCTGGTGGTTACTGATCCACTTTTCTGGACATCACAGACTCTCCTCTGTGCTATGAGGACATTGTCACCCCATGAACAACACTGGAGCTCACTCAGTAGACGTTGGCCCCGGACATTCTGAGCATGTGTGGCGCCAACTCTGGGAACATTCATGAGAGGCCACGCCTGAGCTCTATTTCTACAGAGACCCTGAAGAAATTGAAAAGGAAGAGCAAGCTGCTGTTGAATAAAAACGGTGACCAGGCCAGCCCACAGCACAGCAGTTAAGTGCTGTGCATGGAAAGCTGGATTCCACGTGGCTTACCATGATTCAAATCCTGGCCCCAGTTTTTCTGGCCTGGAAAGCACATCTGATATATGTGCAGGTGCACTATAAATCCTGATAGGATAGATAAATAGAGGAAAACATACTGCATTGTGACCATGCCCCATTGAGGGTTTTTCTATCTCTCACACACCCTCTTTGGCAATTAAAAAAAAAAAAAAAAGAAAAAAAGAAACCTGACCAACAAAGAATTTGAGGGGGACGAATAGACTGCTCTAGTTCCTGAATCTCCTGCGATTCAGCCTGAAGTTGCAGAGCTGTCTGAAGTACTGAGGTGCGCTCTGTGCCTATCCTATTTCCTACTGAAGGCTGGAGCACATTCCCTGCCCTTGAAGACTGGTCACAGCTCCCACTGGTCAGGCCACTAAATGGGTGGGACTAATCACTGAGTGCTCCTAAATTCTTCTTCCATGAACGTGTATGCAAAGTGGTAGATTACTCTAACAACCCCTTTGAATAAAATAAAAAGAATACTATTTCATGGTCAGGGACAGAACGTATCCAGGGCAATCTACATATCTGCTATTAGAAATGATCAATTTTGCAGAGATGTTCTCTTTAAAAAGCAAAAGCAAACAGAACATATCTGCACAATTCAAATGAATACAATGCACCGTAAAATAAATGATGTTAATCTGAAGATACAGCATAAGAAAAAATCTCTAATACTCATTTATGATATAAACAAACATGTTTCAGAAAATTATATAATAAGATTAGAACTAAATGAAGTTTAAAGGACAATCCTACAAACAAAATTTGGACAGACCTTTTTAATAACCGATTGAATTAAAGAGAAATATACATATAAATACAACCATTTAAAAAATAATGCAAAAGAATGAACATTAAGATTTCTTAATATTCATAAGAATCAATCAACATTCATAGAATTACTCCCAAAGCTGCAGTCATAATCCAAATGCTTTATGATTTAAAGAGAGGAAATTTGGGACCTTCTATTTATTCCCCCTTCTACTTACTTATTCTATGAGTGAATAATAAGGACCTACTCTAGGCCAGGGTCTAATTAATAAACTTGTCAGCAAAAAAGACAAAATCCCAGGTCTCATAAAATCTATTACCGTTAACCAGGCAATAATGAAATAATGTAAAATCAAACAGTGATAAGAATTATCAAGAAGAGGTAAGCAGAGACGGGATAGAAGGATTTGATTGTGTGAAGATCAGAGGCTTCATTAAGGACGCAATGATTAATTTGAAAGCTGAAGGAAGGATAGGACTTATCTAGGCACTGGTGGGGAAGGGGGGACAGCACTCCAGGCTCAGAGAACGAGCAAAAACCCTGTAGCATGTTCTAGTAGCTGAAAGCCCAGCGAGCCAGGAGGAGCATAGAGCTAGGGAAGCATCATGCCAGATTATGCTGTGGAGGTTACGTATTATAGATCATGTTAAGGATTTTGGTCTTGATTACAAAAGCAATTAAAGCCATTGATGTTTATTAAAAAGGTGACAGATAATTTTCTCATTTGCCTTTTCTAAAAAGAATTAATTTTTTTTGTATTATTTATTTTTAGAAAGATTTTTGCTATAGGGCACATGCACTCATCAGAGACAGAGAGAGAGAGAAAGTGAGAAATCACCTCCTCATCCCCCTCCCCCCTCCCCCAGGAGATGGCCATGTCGCAATCCCTTCTCCTCCATTCTCCTCTTGGGAGTATTATTATCATTTTTCTAAATTTTACTATAGGGCATGTGCACTCAACAGAGAGGGAAAGAGACAGAAAGAGAAACAGAGAGAGAGAGACTCCAGGTGCAGGATTCAAACTATAGTCAGCCATGTGGGAGACCAGCACCTCAACTACCATATTGCCTGCTGGCCCCCTGATTTGTTTTTTGGAAAGTTTATTCATTACCATATTTTTCATTAATGTTTTCATCATGCAAACATTGACTATCATATGTATACTTACATGACAACTGACTACTGTTCACTACTAATTTCAGTAAGAATTATTTATTTTTATCTGCTTACTTTTAAAAATAACAATTACTCTAGCAAGAAGTTTTTCCATGTTATAATTATCTTCTGAAAGCACAAAAGACTCTACAGTCTGACACCCAGAGGCAAAGTATGGGTTAAAGATGACAATGTGTAGGCTATCTACAAACAGACTGCTGAGAGAGTGTAGCTTGAGGAAAAGACCTAGGCTCAAACCTTTAGAAATTCCCAAATTCATGGCCATCAGTGAGGAAGGAGCCTACAAAAGATATTTAAAAGGAGGAAATTCAGAGGTAGGAGGAATGTCAGAGAGCAGTTAGCTAGGAAAGTCACGTGAAGTGGATGTATCTGGCTGGTTTCAAGATTTCAGCACCACTGAGAAATGGGAGCCATGTGGGAGTCCAGAGCCTTAACCACCATGCCATCTGCTGGCCTCCACCTCTAACAATTTTATGGATATATATATATATATATAAAATCACCTCTAACAATTTATATATACACACACACACACATACACACACACACTGAGTTTATCATCATTTAAAAATGAGTTAAATACTTTTAAAAAGATGTTCTACATTATATATCATAAGAAAATTATAACCTAAAACAACGAGATACTGCTACATACCTATTAGAATGACCAAAATCCAGAACACTGACCTGACAATAGCAAATGCCGGCAAGGATGTAAACCAATAGAAGCTCTCATTCATTGCTGGTGAGAATGCAAAATGGAAGAGCCACTTGGCAGTTTTTCACAAAACTAACATTTTGTTATCATATGATCCATCCATCACACGCCTTTGTGTTTACCCAAATGAACCGAAAACTTACAAATACACAAAAATCTCTATAAGGATGTTTATAATAACTTTGTTCATGCCTGTTAAAACTTAGAAGGAATGGAGAGGCCCTTCACTAGGTTAAATAATAAACCAACTGTGGTAATCCAGACAATAAAGTATTATTCAGCAGTAAAAAAAGAATGAGCTATCAAGCTGTGAAAAGACATGAAAGAAATTTAAAATGTATATTAAAAGAGAAAGAAGCTGATCTGAAAAGACTCCATACTATATTGTTCCAATTGTATGACACCTTAAAAAAAATCAAAATTATGGCAATAATAGAAACATCAATGGCTTGCCGGGGCTAGGGGGAAGGGGAAAACGAACAGGTAGAACACAGTAGAGTTTTAGAGTAGTGAATTATTCTGTATGATACTATAATGGTGAACATATGCCACTACACATTTGCCAAAATCCATATATGTGCACCACCAAGAAAGAACCTTACTGTAAACTATGGACGTTGGCTGCTAATGATGTGTATCGGTGCAGGCTCATCCATCATGACAAATGTACCATTCTAGGGAGGATACTGATAATGGACAAGGCCAAGGTGGGGGGTGGGGCCTATCGATTCTACTCAATTTTGTTAAAACCCTAAAATTTCTCTAAATATAATATATTCAAAGTATTTTGAATTATTTTTAAATTCATCTGAAAGAATAGAAAAGTAAAGCTTTTAAAAAAAGTACAATGAGAAGAAACTTGGCCTACAATAAATTACATAATTAATGAGCTATCATGATTAAAATCAGGATGTACTGGTATGTTATGTGATAAATGAAATTACAGGGTGGAAACAACTTTCTTCAAACTCAAATATTATATATTACATGTGTTAAGCTAAACTAATTTGGCCTGAAACGGTCACTTTAGTCTCACATTTGGATTCCTATAGAAAAGCCAAAATCATACATGTTGGGCTGTTTTGCTGGTTGCTAAGTTACAGCCAATCACACTAACAACACTTCAGTCAATCACTGAAAGTCCACCTTTTAGGCTGTTTGTGCAGCCTACCATCCAGCTGTAACCATCCATTTACTTCTCTACCTCATTCTGAACTTCCCTTTCCGGAACTTAAAATAACAAGCTGACCATGAGGCTATCCGGAGTTGATTGGAAGTTGATCTGGAAAACTCCCCGATTGGAATCAGGTTAAGATTTGCTCAATTAAACTTCAGTGAATTAAATTAGCTAGATTTTTCTTTTTACATATGGTTCCATTAAGCTTGCCAAATTTGATTAAATTTATCCTATTAGACTATTATTTTTCATTTAATTTCATCTCATATTATTTAATAAAAGTTAAAAGAAAAAGATATTTTTGGTAAAATTTTCAAGAATGTATCTACATATTCATATCACTTGAAAATGCAAACTTTATAAAAGGCAGAGATACATAAAGAAAAATGAACTGGGAGCCATTAGGCTAAAATGGCTATAGTGTCTTGGGTTTCTACATAAACAAACTGAAGCCTAACTCATTGGAAAGAGTAAAACAAGACTTAAGCTTAACCAATCAGAAACTATTAACTAACTTCTAACAAGGGACTTTCCACCTCAACTTCTCAAACATTTTTATGTCTTGTTTTCATGAATGCCTTATAAAAGTTTTACCTTCACCCCCTTGGTGGAATCCTGTCTGGAGCTATCTGATTCATGAGTCACTGTTAGTTCAACTAAACTCTTTAAAAGTTTAATATGCCACAGTTTGGCTTTTAACAGTTTGGAACATAGAAAGTAAAAATTACTGTTATTGTAAGTAAAATGCAAAAGGAGAATGATAAACAAGTATTTGAAGAGACAGCTTGGGCATCTAAAAGACTAAAAATCTAGAACCTAAATAAAATATGCAACCTGTTAACCTAGAGGGCATTTGAGAAGTGGAGTGAAATTAACAGGAGACAAGAGAGAAGCAAAATGTAATGATTTAAATAACCATGATAAAAGAGGTGGTGGCAATTACCAAAGAACTAACTTTAATAGTCATTATACTGTTGAGTAGGAAAAAAAAAATAAGTGATATGGATAGCGATGCATAATCATAAGTTTTTAAGTATGCAAAAACATCTAATTAACAACTCTGCTTCCTCTTCAATCATATGCAAGTGGGAGAAGTAAAAAGATTTGTATCCTTACTAGAGAGATGAAAACAGTTCATTTGTATTCAAAGCATATTCCACCTGAAGATAGGACTGAATATGAGATGGGTCCTAAGTGTATTTGTTCTGCATTGCAGCCATGTTCAGATCAGAGCTTGCAGAATACAAAAGTATCTGAAAGTACTTGTCTGCAGCAAAGAGTAGCCAATGTCCACTTAAGACTTCATATTCTGTGTAATATGGTTTACAAATTGATTTAAAATTAAGCTGAACTAAAGAACAATTTATATATGCTATTACACTGAAATCATGATGAATGTGTTTGACATATGAATTACAATTGAGGTGAAATCAATAAATGTTAAAAGCTATGTTTTCTCTCTTTTTAAACATCATTCTTTTTTATAATAATAGAGAGCAGTTTGAGCATACTTTCATATGTGAAAGAGAATTATCCTTGACAGGGTCTCATCAAACCGCAATCTTTTCTCCAGTCTTTCAGTTCTCAAGATCCAGTCAAGGTGTCCATGAGTCTGAAGTGATTTCAGGAAAACCCAGGGATCCAAACCTGTAACCAGTCATATGGCTTCAGTCTTGCAGGGCACTAGCATTACCACTGTGCCACAGTGGCTGGGCCCAAAAGCAATGGTTTCTTTCTCAAATTCATAATGAAATAAAAAACTAAAATGGACATATTCTAATTGCCACTGTTTATAATTTTGACTAAAATTATAAATAATATGGTATATATTCATTATACACAGTACAAAAAAATATCGTTTAAAATATTCTAGTCACAAAGGGTTATTAGGGAATTTTTATTCATATATTTGGTATGATATCCACTATATATAATATTTCCATTGGGGTGAGGAATGCTTTTTCAAAGCATAGTAAACATTTTTTTTTAATTTACATTGCACCCTACCAGTGAAAATAAGAGGATAATGACCTATTATCTTTTGTACTACTGATTAGAAGTATACATGTTAGAAGAGAGAATATATAAATATTGAAACTAAGATCACCAAATACCTCGAAAAAGTCATTGCTCTAGATAAAAAGACTGAGCACTATACTAAATTAAAGCAGAGTAAAAGAACATAGTTATTAAATGCAATGAATGATCTTGAATATGGAATATATTAGGGCGAATAGAAAAATTAGAATAAGAACTATATTATATATAATAGTATGTAACAATATAAAATCAAATGAGTGTATCAATCAATGCAGAAAAAGCATTTGATAAAGTATAATTCCCTTTATAATTAAGTCTCTTTCTTGGGGCTCACAGGTAGGTTGGTGGATGGGGTACTAGAATCCCATATGGCCAACCGTGGTTTGAATTCTAGACTTGTAGCCTTGACTTCTCTCTTTCTCTCTCTCTCTTTCTCTGACTCTCTGGTCAAATCGAAGAAGAAGCAGCAGCAGCAATAAAATTAATTAAATAATTCTTTAAAAAAAAAAGACTCAACAAAACAGGTATAAAAGGGACATTTCTTAATACAATAAAGCCATATATGAGAAATCCACAGTTAATAGTTAATGTTGTACTCAATAGGGAATTGCTGAAAAGTTTTCCTCTCAAAACTGAAACAAGGGGACCAGCAGTTAGTGTAATGGCTATGTCGCTGAATTCCCATGTAGTCAACCGCGGTTCGAGTCCTGGACCCAGTGGCTTAAACTCAATGCCAGGTGCGTGTGTGTGCATGCCCAAGATCCCAAGAGGAGAAGGGATTGTGGCATGGCCATCCCCCCCGGGGGGGGGGGGCGTGATTTCTCCCTTTCTGTCTCTCTGTCTCTCTCTCTATCTTTCTGGTGAGCACATGCACCCTGTAGCAAAAAATAAATAAATAAACAAATAAATAAACTGCTCCAAAAAAAGAAAAAAAAAAAAAAACCTGAAACAAGGATCTCTTTTTTCTTTACTTCTATTTACATTGTACTGGAAGTCTTTACCAACATGCTCAGGAAAGAGTGAAAATTTCAATGCAATTCCTATCAAAATTCCAGAAGCATTCTTCACAGAAATAGGAAACTCAATCATAAAATTTGTTTGGAATCACTAAAGACCCCATTCCACCAAAGAAATACTAAAAAAAGAAAAAAACACAACTCACTACTTGACTTCAAAATATATTACAAAGCCATAATAACCAAATAGCAAACAGCCTAGTCTCAGCCCAAAAACATGTGGCTCGATGTATCAGAATTCAGAAATTTACCCCACATCATATGGCCAATTGATTTTTGACACTTGGTACAATACTATCTAGTGGAGAATAAATGGCCTTTTTTTAAAACAAACAAACAAACAAACAAAAAAAAACAAATGCTGCTGGGAAAACTGGATATTCACCTACAGAAAAATGAAACTCCCATCTTCCACCATTTACAAAAATTAACTCAAATGCATTAAATGCTTAAACAAAAATCCCTAAACCATAAAATTACTGGAGGAAAACAATGAAGAAACATGTAAGATACTGAAGTAAGCAAAAATTTCTTGAATAAGACCCCTAAGGAAGGGCAAAAACAGATTTGGAATGGGAGAAAATATTTGCAAGCTATACTTCAGACAAAGATTAACAACTCAAATATACAAGAACTCAAACAATTCACCCACAAAATAATAATCCAATTTTAAAAATGGACAACTGATCTGAACAGACAAATCTCAAAGGACGATACACAACTGGCTGGAAAAAAATGTTCAACATCTCTTATCATAAGGCAAGTGCAAATCAAAACCACAGTAAGCTAACTCCAGTCACAATGGCTACAATTTTAAAAAAAGGCAAACAAACAAAAAACAAAACAAAACAAAAAACAAAGAATAAAAAGTACTGGCAAGATTGTAAAGAAAAGGGAACACTTGTACACTACTGATGAAAATGTAAATTTGTATAGCCACTGTAGAAAACAGTATGACATTTCCTTAGAAATATAAAAATAGAACTACTGTACGACCCAGCAATTCCACTACTGGGTAGATACCCAAAGGATGAGAAATCACTGTTGGAGATCCATGTTTATTGCAGCATTATTTGTAAGAGCTAAGTCATAGAATTAACCTATGTGACCAAGAAGTGATGAATGGACTGGGATAATAGGATATATATGCACAATGGACGACCACTCAGTGCAGAAAGAACAACAAACTCCTGTCATTCAGCACAAAGTGAACAAATCTAGAAGATATAATGCTAAGTGAAATAAGTCAGACTGTGAAGGACAAATACCACATGTTCCCACTTAACATACACTGTACATCCTCACTCTACGGCAGAAACTGAAGGACTCTAAACATAGAAAGAGAGTAATCGTATATAACAGAAGCTGCTTAGTGGGGTAGGACTTCAGGAGAAAAATTTCAATGGACAGAAGAAAGCATGTAAATAAAGGGAAGAGGCTATGGGATGGTGTGTCACAGCAGAGAAAAAAATATGAACAACTGAATACATATTTCAAAAACAAAAAAACAACTATTATCAGATATGCACCAAATAACATAACGTTAAATGTTGAAGAAGATAAATAAGTATATATATATAAATATAAATATATATATATAAATATAAATATATATATATATATATATATTTGATTTTATTATTAGACACTGTATGCATGTTTTAAAAAACTGTATCCCACACGAAGATATACATCAAATATATAAACCAGAAATCATATTTTTAAAAAATTATTTCAACAGACTAGAGATAGCTTGTTTAAAAAGTCTATAGAAAATAAGGAAGTTGATGGCATGCTAGGAAGATAAAGACTCTGATAAAAAGTGATTTGCCAACAGCTCTGTGGCCAAGAGGTGACGTGCTGATCAGGAGAAGCCAGATCCTATATGGCAACCAATTGTGATTCAAATCCCTGACCCAGTTAGCTCAAAACCTGCCAGGCACATGAATGCGTGTCCACTATCCAGTGTGCTAGAGGACAAAAGGGAATCATGGCATGACCCACTGGAGGTTGCTCCATCTGGAGGGTGCTCATCTTCCTCCGATTCTTGCTCTTGTTCTTTCTTTCACATGTGCTTTACCATGAGTTAAAAATACATGTATTTCCCTACAGAGAAGTGGCTATAGTATTTGTAGAAGGAAGTACTGCTTTCTTTTCAATCAACACTACTTCACATCTGCCCACCTCCTTTCATCTGTACCCCTGTAATGGCTCTCTTACATTCAATACAGCTTTTCCTGGAAACGTCATCTAAGATTTCAACATTGTTCCTCAAACCTCAAATCTGGTGGTCTGCAATGCTTTTTTTTCCTACTTCTAACTAATGCTCACACTATATATTTTATTTTGTTATCTTGCTTTATTTCTTATCAGACTTATTAAAAGCTGTTTTTGCCTATTTTCCTCTATAGTACTTAGCTTCCAGCACCAAGAAAAGAGCCATGTCTGGCACTGAAACGTGAGTTTACACAGCCTTCCTGAGACTGTAATTGACTGAAGTTGGGGTTCATCTGCATTGACTTAGTTTCTAAACAGGCATTTTCCAATCACTGTATTACACATTCCTTATGGCCTCTGCTGTGGCTGCTGCTGCTGCTTGCTCATCTTTGTGCTATGCAGCAATTATTACATAGTACGTACAATTCAAAGATTTCCCCATGGCTATTCTAACTCTTCAAATATATATTTTAGGGCTACATAATATGTGGTATATCAGATTTTACTTCAATATATACTTAATATATGTGACTTACATTGTTTTCAGTTTTTCAGTTTTAAGACAAATGATTAGACACATAATTATGGAGTCTGAGAGAAATCGTATTTTAAAGTTTTTAACAGGGGACCAGCAGTTAGCGTAATAGCTATGCCACTGGACTCCCACGTAGTCAACGGTGGTTCAAGTCCCGGACCCAGTGGCTTAAACTCACGCCAGGCACATGTGCGTGCGTGCCCAAGATCCCGAGAGGAAAAGGGAGAAGAAGGGATTGTAGCATGGCCATCCCCCCTGGGGGGTGATTTCTCGCTTTCTGTCTCTCTGTCTCTCTCTGTCTGGCGAGCGTACGTGCCCTATGTCAAAAACCTCTCAAAAAAAAAAAAAAATTAACAGGCCTGATTCGTACCATTGTCTTATCGCACACAGTCATGAGTTGCTTATCTTTAAGGAAACATTCAGAGAAACACACTGTTAGGTGACTTTGTCGCTGTCTGAACATCATAGCGTGCACTTACACGCACACACACCTGGATGCCATAGCCTACTACGCCTCTAGGCTACATGGTAGCACCTGCTGCTCCATCATCACATATGCTGTCCGTTGTTGGCCAAAATGTTGTTAGGTGGTATGTGACTGTCTTTCTTATCATTGTATATCTTTTTGAACAAATTTTTTGCTAACTTCATTGAAATACATTAGTTCTTCTAATAAACTTCCATCAATAACCAGTCATTAAAATCATTTTATATTTCTCTTAACTCTTAGTGAAATCATTAAGAAAAGTATTCTTAAGCTATCCCATCTGGATTTGATACAAGACACTGCCTCTCCACAGTTGTGTGAGTGGGGCTAGTGCTCTGTTTCCTTCTGCATCAACGGGAATGACCAGTTCTTAGAAAAAGGCGTTGGCACATAGTAGGTTATCCATACCTGTTAGTTATCTGTGGTATTTGCTAACAATATTTTCCTATTTTTTTCTGAGGATTTTAAGTATGTTTATTTTTCAGATAGACATTTTAACTTTTTAAATGGGTAAGTCTATTTTCTTTTTCTTTTGGGGGTTCTTCCACTGCATTGATGGTTATATCATTCATACACCTCCAGAGCATAACAAAATCATCCCCAAATTTTATTAACATAATAAAAATGTTATAATAAATGGTGAACTCCTTACAAGAAGTAAAGGAATTAACGAATAAAAAAGGAAACTGGTGTTCTTTACCATGTCCTTTCAGAAGACTAAATCATAGATTTATCAATATCATACATCATGCTCTCAAGTGTGAAATAGGATTATCTGCAAGTTGAGAAATAGTTACAGATCTTGTTAAGGATATTTGCAATAGACTTTTTAGTACCCATGCTGGTATAGTCAAAACCCACAAATGTGTGAAGAAAAAAAAAAATAGTTAACATTTTAGTGACATTTTTTAAAAGTTCACAACATTCAAAAGAAATACTATACTTGAGAAATGGAAAATGACTAAGTTATCTCCAGTATCTGAAAAAGGTCATGAGAATCCATTGCCACTGAGTTTAACTCTGTCTTCTCAGGAGATCTCCACCAGATAATACCTTCCCATCATTACAGATGGAGGAAAAAAAGGCTGATTCACTGATTACACTCAAAATCTCACAGAATGATCATTTTTGGTTTACATGGCAGACATAAAAAAGATTTTCCATTTCTTAAATTAAAATTTTAAAAGTATATGATTTTTTACTTTGATTATTTTAATATTTTAAATTGGATTAAAAGTATATAAATTCTTGGGACCAGCAAATGGCATAATAGTTACGTCACTGGACTCGCACGTAGTCAACCACAGTTCAAGTGCCAGACCTGGTGGCTTGAAACTCACGCATGTGCACATGTGTCAAAATTCCAGGAGAAGAATGGAGGAGAAAAAACTGCAGTGTGGCCATCCCCCTGGGGGAAGGGATTCCTCGCTTTCTGTCTCTGTCTGGTGAGTACATTGCCCAATATTAAAAAAAAGGGGGGCATATAAATTCTTAACTATATATTCGTATAATCAAATACTCTTCTTCCTTTATTTATGTAGAAAAAAAAATCTGGAAGCATCATCATTTAATGCTAATGACAAAAGTAAAACAAAAAAACCAGATGATGATTCACCAAAAGGAGTTTTCAACTTTAAAATAAATTACATGTATGATGAGTTTAAGAATTCATTTTATAATCATACAGTATTCATGTTATATGAACCATGAAGTATATTAACAATAAAGTGATTTTTGAAGCCTATTAAAAGGAGATCAGTCTGTTAACCGGTTATACTAAAAATAGATTTAGAGAAAGCAGGCAATTGGGTTAAAAAGTTTAGACTATTTTGCTGACTGGGTCAGGAGATAAATAAAGATTCAGAGAAGATAAATGCAAAATAATTAGACTGTGAGCAAGGAACAGTGCCAGGAACTTTGTACTAAATAAAAGTCATCCTATAGTTTGAATAAGAATATGGCTGGTAGAGTTACAGAAACTGCTTTTGCAATTAAGAAAAAAAAATAAACCCTATGTATACTTCAGTGAGGAAGTCTACTAAGACACCTATGTAGAATTCTAGATTGTACAAGGTAAACATCTCTGTAGAAGAAAGTAAAGGTGATAGGGAAAAGAGGCACCAATATGTTTAAGTAATCTTACCACACAGCCTCTTAAAAATTAATCCTGTGATTAAATATGATTTAACAGCCTGCCATCCATTTCTTGTATAAATAGTAAAAACTAAAAGGAAAGATTCTACATCTAGATGAACAATTACATGACTTTGAGAGATTAGTTAGTGCATAAAATATTTCTGTTAAACCTTCTCGATTTCAGAACTTCTGCAAAAATTTGTGACAGTGACAAAAAATAACAACCTAGCTTATTAAGTTTTAATACTTAAAAGCAATCATAAAAATTTATTTCTTTGGGTTAAAAAAAAATCAAATTTACACTCAATCCAGTTTGGTTTTTAGTTAACTAGGGGTAAATACTCTTTCTTTTCAGATTAGTCAACAGAAAGAAAAACTCCAGTGACTTTTGTGCTGTCTGGAAATAAGAACTTAGCAGGAGAGGCCGCTCTAACTGAAGTTACACACAACGAAGAGACACTGCGTGCATAAGTCTTCCTTCCTTTCAGGCTCTGCACCATTTTTCTCTGATTCCTGAACTTCTAACGTGCACTACTACTTTGGAAAACGTCCCTCACCTGGTGCCATTATGCTTTGTAGGAGAAAAGATACTTAAAAGTGGTAATAAATAGCTCATACAGATTCTCCAGAAGTGGTCTCTATAAACATGACCCCTAGGCAACTGAATTTCTCGCTCCTTCTCTACCCTACAAAAACGTATAATGCAGCAAATCAACTCCCTCCTGGTTCACCTGATCGCATTTCCTTCCCTTTAAGCAAAGAAAGTTCTTCCTCATGTCAAATAGCCTCATAGTAATTTGTTCTGTGCAGTGGGACTGGGAATGAAGAAAAATTTATTTGAGAAAAGTATTTTATTTAGTAACTACTTTCAGGTTTCTCACAAACAACTAAAATTCACCAACCAAAATTCTTCCCTTGGGAATGTATGGGGTCGTTGGGAAAGTCATAATACATTTTTTTGCATAAAAATATACATCATGACTTTTCCACGAATCTAATAGGTTGCTCTTGGTATACAAAAACAAAAATTACAATAGAAAGCACAAAAAAAAATACATATAACCAAAGTCTAGAATTTTCAAAATACTGCCATACACTGGGCAAGCAAATGAATTAGCTGCCAACTTTCTAGGAAATTAAAGTCAGAAAAAAACAAGGTTGGAAATACTCTGCATTTTAAAAAAAAAAACTCAGATAAGCATGTGTCATCATGATATTCAGGTATTGCTATTAAAACCCCACTTGTTTATTGACTTAAGAGTGCTCAATTCCCTCTAACAGCCCAATAGCATTTATAAAAAATAAAAATAAAAATTCAAAAAACTTTAAATGTACGGTAAGGAAATAAGTTCACTCTAAATAATTTGGACTTAGAATTACCGTGGTCATGTTCTACTTATTTTAGAATAAAATGAACTGAAACCTGAAATGAAGTAATATTGATCAAGATCATCTGTAACAGCTGGAAGAGAAAGTTGGGGATGGGCTTGACAGAAACACTGAGTAGTCCAATTAGCTATGGCAGCGATGCAGAGGAAGGAACCAAATATAAATGGTAGGATGTTGCTCTACCCCACCAACAGGGAAAGCAGAATCGGGAAGAAAGGCATAAGGTTCATTTCTGGACAATCTGAATAAGAGATGTCTGAGGGAAAGCTAGGACAAGGAAGACGATAGCAGTCATATGTTAGACCCAAGAAGTCAGGAAAGGTGAAATCAGTTTTTTCCGAACAGTGATGCAAGTGGACAGAAACCAGACATACAACTGAAACCAAAAAGACAAAGCTCAAAGCAAAAAGTAAGTCTGAAGAAATGCCACCAAAAGACACAGAAGCTAAACCTGTAGGAAGAAATCACTAATCACTATCTATGTCAGGAAATCCAGAAGACAAGTAGAATATAGGTGCCTAAAAAATTTTGTATTCCTTGTGTAACTTCATTTTATTTATTTATTTATTACCACTACTACTTTTTTTTTTTTTTTTTTTTTTTTTTTTTTTTTTTTTTTTTTTTAGGCTTTTGCCGTAAGTGCATTTACTGGCCAGAGAGAGACAGAGAGGGGAAGTGAGAAATCACTCCCTGGAGGGATGGCCATGCCACAGTACTTTCTCCTTCACTCTCCTCTTGGGATTTTGGGCACATGCATACAAGCCCAGCATGATTTTCCAGCTACTGAGTCCTCAACTAAAACTCTGGTCAGCCACGTGGAAACCCAGCACCTTAACCACCATGCCACCTACTGGCCCCCCTTGCTTTATATGTAGGTCAGGGCCTCGCAATAAAATCACCTGACAGAACTTAAAGGACCAGTAACCAAAGGAACGGACAATGAGGAAGTTCTACTTGGAGCATACTTCATTTCTAGGAGCTATGGGCATGTAAAGAAATAGAAATTAATTGTGAGAAACCCCTATTATAACAGTGCCTATTAGAATCACTCTATATAATAAGTTATGATTATGGATGCTTCATGCTTATGAAATAGATGTCTTCATTTTACAAAATGAAATAAAAGTAAAATTCAAGACAATCATTCTGTGATTTTTGTATTCTCCCTCAGGATATAGAGAATTAACAGTAAAATAAAATAACAAAACAAAACAAAACAAGGAGGCAATGAGATTAGGAAAACACAATAGGAAAATCCTCTTAATGAGAGCTAGGTGATTGTAAATCCCAGCTAATATTGCATTGAGATCTGAGGTACCTTTGCTTTTCCTATTTGGGCTACTAGTCAACATGTTTTCACTAAATATTTTCTGTTATTTATAATGTGGAGGGAATACACATTATTTTGCAAAAGAGAAGATCTTTCTTTTAATATTTTAAAATACTTATTATGAAGCATGTTATTCTTAATGTGCTTGATTTATGGTCATCTTTACAGAATTGTTATGTACTATATATTATATATAATATATTGATTATCATATAGTTTAAACTTTGTTATTCATCTAAGTAAATGTCTCCTGACCAGTCTCTTGTTGAAACAATAAAAGAGCCATACTCATATACTCTTATTAGAATGATATTTTTCTTATTTTAGAGTGTTTCAGATAGTCTCAGAATCATTCAAGTCACTAAAGAACTTCCTTCACATAGCAGACATTTCAGCCACAGTAAAATACCAAACCATTGCTCCGGAGATTCTGAGAAGGTGCATTGGGGTAGGTGTTGGCCAGGGACCAAAAAGATTTAGAATGTTCAGATCAGCACCCCACATCCTCCCAGCACAGCGGCACTTGATACTCTTATTTGCTTTCTTATTGAGAAATTCATATTAAGATATTCTTTTACTGTTGGAAAAAAATTAAAACTAATACTCTAAGAATAGGTTCATGTCAGCTAAGACTAAAAATTATAAATACGATATGGCTAGAATTCAAAGGAAACATTTTCTGAATGTCTATTGATTTGAGTAATATTATTTCTTTGGTTTCTCATGATGCAAAACAAACTTTTCATAAGTCAAGCATATCTAAGTGGTTAATAATTTCTTTTATTCTCTTGAACTTGAAATTAGTCATAAAATACACATTATACAAAATTCAGAACGACTAATTTGTACATTTACATATTTATAGAGAATATTTATATCGACAGTACATACAGTACTTCATGGGGAATTAGAACTCGCCTCTCTATTTCAGCAAGAAGAAAGCTGACAATTAACAGATCTTAGGTCCGTCAGAGAAGTGACATCCCTTCTGCCCTAGAAGCAGGAGAGACAGATACAAAAAGAATCATAACATATTGGAAAAGAAACTAAAATTTCCATAAGAACTAGCACGGGGGATTAGAGGGGTACCAGGTGGTATCATGGTTAAGGCTTTGTATTCCCACATGTCCAACTGTGGTTCGAGTCCTGGACTCAGTGCCTTGAAAATCATGACTCTCACCTGACCTCATCCTTATGATGCCCAGGACTGTTTACTCAAATCAAAATATCTCCTAAGTGTACTGTATTAGCGAACAACCTATCACAATTTCAAGGTCCTATCACCAGGCTATAAACAGTAACCAGCACATTCATCATTTTCCTATTGAGTATATCTGTATGTACATATGACTGTGTGTGTGTGTCTGTGTGTGTGTGTGTGTGTGAGTCCTCAAAAAATATTAACTACCACTCTTTTGTCATTATTATCTATATGAGGTTTTTGCCATAGGGTGCAAGTGCTCACCAGAGACAGAGAGAGAGTGAGAGGAAAGTGAGAAATTCTCTCCAGAGGAGATGGCCAGGTTGCAATCCCTTCTCCTTCATTCTCCTCTTGAGATTTTGGGCATGCACTCATTTTGGGTGTGATTTTTAAGCCATTGGGTCAGGGACTTGATCAGCAGACAGCAATGTGGGAGTCCAGTACCATAACCGCCTGCTAACCCTCATTATTTTATTTTTATAGTAATTATCACTATTTCTGTTTATTTATACCTGTCACATTTGTTCTTCGATGTGTAGGTCAGCTGTAATGACGACTTATTTTGTATTAGAATCTTCCATCTTCAGCTCTGAACTCCTAATCACCTGAGTGGATGCCATTAGTTCTAGGGATTTATTGCCCTTTGCCCCCCTAGAGAAATCCGTAATAAAATATTTGCATAATTTTAATCCACTCTTCATCAAGTGTTCTCTTTCATTCTTTTTATCTTTTCTAATTTAAAACCTCCTCATTTATTTCTTCTTGTCATTATGTACTATTGCTTCTCTCTACCCACGTACAAAGTTTATCCCTAATTCATTAATTCAACACTTATTTGTAAATCACATACTTACTGATAAAAATAGGCACTCTTGGTAAATAAAGATGAATCAGTAACAGGTAGGGTTTGTAAAGAATGTAGTCTAATCAAAGAGATGAAGCTATCACATAAATAATAATACACAGTATAAATAATGCACTTATGATATAAAGGGTAAAGACAGCTAAACAGAAATTCAAAGGAGAGGTCAGTATTTCTGCTTAAAGTGACAGGCAAGTTAACATTTAAACTGGGCTTTGAAACACAAATCAATTTGGAACTGCAGAGATGATTAAGTGATATTCAAGGCAAAGTGAACAGAATAAACAAAGTGGGAATACTGGGTCGAGTAGCACAACAAATAGCAAATGCTTTTGTTAGGCTAAAATTATAAATATAAAATGAACTCATAAGAAGCAGTGTTTGAAAACCATATTAGGACCAGAAAATGGAGAGGTTTAGACTAAATTAACACTTTATTTTTATAGTAACCTGCTCAGAATTTTACTTTTGGTAGATTAAAAGGAAAAAAAAACTTGAAATACAAACTGGAAAAATGAACAGTGCCAGGTTGCTGTAATTTTCCTACAATTACCTCAGTGACCTGCCAATTAGCAAGGCAGGAAAGCAAGGCTGTCTTCATCATGGACCACATCATGTCCTGTGAGTCCTCCTACAGCATCTCAATGTACTCATCGAGTTACGTAGATTATTAGGTTCTTCTTTTTCTTGTTTTAATTTAATTTTTTTTAGAATTATTCACTTAATTTTAGTTATTATTATTCTTCAATTTGACCAGAGAGATAGGGAGGCAGAGAGAGAAAGCAAGCTATCAGGTCCAGGACTTAAACCATGGATGACCATGTGAGAGTCCAGCGCCTTAACCACTATGCCACCTGTCAGTTCCAATTGTTAGTTTTTTTAATGCTGCTTTTTATTATTTTTATATGTGCTTGGTTATCATTTAATTTTTAAAAAACTAAGTAAGTTTGGGGCCAGCAGGTGGCATGATGAATAAGGAATCCCACATGGCTGATTGTGGTTTAAGTCCAGACCTGGCAGCTTTCTCTCTCTTTCTTTCTCTGGTGAGTACACATGCCTATAGCAAATTAAAAATATTAATAATAATAATAATAAATATAATTAGATAAATAATTCTTTAAAATTCATTTAAAAAAAAAAATAAGTTTAATACTTATACTTTCTTTTGTTGACATTATAGGTACTGTTATTATTACTAGGGTCTATTACCTACATTCAGAATTAGAGGAAATGTTACATTTTAATTAAAGATTAATAAAAAATAAAGTTGTAATTTAAAAACAAATAAAAGCAAACAGGTTTATTAGGTTTTCTCTCCTTCTAAAATATTTGCTATAGTTAGGTAATCATTATTACATAATAATTAAAAGAGTTGATAACAACCAAAATAACCACAACAAAATGAATAAGGAAGAGCTTACTGAACTATCTAATGAGACTGTTAGGCTGAGTTAGCATATGTTAGGCTGAGTTAGTATAGGCCCATTTAACGTATTCACTGCCATAACAGGGCTTCAAGGATGGAGCCTGGGAATTCGTGAATAAACAGAGGACAGGAACTCATAAATAAGCAGAAGATGGGTGGGCCAGGCGGCGCCAGAACAAGGTTTACCTAACTTTAACTGAGAGTTCTTATCTAGACTCAAACAGGCAGTAACAGCTGGACCCTAACTTCACATACCCCCTCCCTTGTGTGCTGCATACCATGGAAAGTTACTGACAGTATATCCTGTATTGCCTCCTGAGCTATAAAAGGCTCCTCTATCCTAGGTTCAGGGTCCTTGTTGCAACCCGCTGTGTCAGGCATAAATTCGAACCCCAGCTAGATGGAAAAATAAATGCCTCTTATGCAGTTGCATTGTCATTGTCTTCTCTGTGTCACCACTAGATAAATTGATCTTTGGACCCTAACAAGACTTATTATAAATCACTAATTTGTTAACTTGATTGACAAGCATCCCAAAGATAAATACAAAATGGATCCTAAAAACCAAGTGTGTTTGCTCTCTCTATGTATTTACATATGTAGATAGATAGACAGACAGAGAGACAATGTCATCAGGACAGTTATGATGCACTGTTTTACACAAAAAATGCATCATGATTTTCCCTCCAGAGGACCCTATATCCTATATATATTTGCAGTAAAACATACATTTTATGCAAGGCTGACCCACATGGGAAGGTTCCAGGTTCAAGTCTAGAGACCTCCTTGAGTGTGTGAGTGTGCAAGAGCACTTTAAATATGTTAATGAATTTCATCCTGAGAAGAGCCCTATGAATTGTCCCAGTTAGCATGTGAGGGAAGGGAGGCCCAGAAAGATATATTCTGCTAAAGGTCACACAGCTAGCAGTTTATTTACATGCAGTCTGTCTACCCCTACAGCTTTAAACTTCAAATACAAATATATAACAGCAATTTTTGTCCTACTCAGGTAAGAATAAAGAACAAATGTTTCAGGTCACCAGGGTAGCTAGGGTAAAGGGAGTGGCGAAGTACACATTTCTTCATGAACTCAGAATAACAGCAAATCAGCCATCTTCAAAAACTGGTTTCCAAGATCAGCCTGGCAATCCCAACCAAGCAGAAAGGGAGAGTATAGAGGACGAGATAAACAATATGTAAGAGCCAGGCCTGGAAGTAACCCCCATCGTTTCCACCACGTTCCTATGACTCAGATTCAGTCATCTGGCCACAGTGACTATAAGAGAGTCAAGAAAATTGGTCTTAAAAAGAAAAAAGAAAAAAAGAAAAGAAAACTGGTCCCACTATTGGTAAGTCAGAAACTTTGAAGGGTCTTAGATGCTATCCTACTTGTGTATTTACATACTGATAGACGATAGGGAGGGAGGCAGCTAGGGAGCTAGATACTGGCTGAAATAATGCACCTGGGTCAGCATCAGAACTTCTGCAGTACCAGCAGGCAGATGAGCACCGCAGCACTGCTTCCTGATGGCTAGTAGTGCTCCCCCGCCCCCTGCCAGGTGACTGAATGAGAGCCACACACATCCAGAGAGAGTCCTAGACACATGCCAGGATTGTCCTGTAGGAAAGAAACCCAGGAAATATGGTTCTGGGGGATTATTTAGGAGGAAAGCAGTTGTCCCTCCTAATAAATTGGAGAAAAACACTTGCTCCCCAGTGTAAGTAAACTTGCCCTGGGAAAGAATAGATAAGGATACTGAGATCTTATAGTTTGGAATGTAAATATGCTTCTATTGTGGAAGGAAACTAATAATAATAATAGCATTTCTGAATTTAAAACTCAGGGCTTTCTCTCTTTTGAAATGTAAATGCACAGAAAAGTATTTCTCTAATTTCCTGATAAAGTCTCTTTCTGAAAAGTGCGAAGTTCCATTATCTTGGAAAGTAAGCTTTGGCTCTGTTTAAGATCAGAGAAATCTTATTCTCCAGATGGCATCAAATGACTAAAATGAAGGAGACAAATGATTGCAGACCTAATACCTGCGGTGTCTGAAGAGAACATATTTTTTCTGGAGAAATAAAAGCACACATTATCTTTGTAGTATATCGATTTCTGTGGCTTAGGCGGCCAGGACCATGTAGGAACACTAAGGAGTCCAAAGACTTATTTTCCTACAGCTACAGTCTCAAGAAGGGAGGAATGGACTTTAACAGCTAGTATTATCTATCAGAGATGGCACCTGTAAAATGTTTTAAAGATTTAATTTAATATCACATGTTTATTATTAATACATAAGCATGAGAGCAATGCTTTCTTTCCTCCTGCATTTACATTACATTTACATTCACGGCAATCTGGTTTACACATCTACACTCTCAGCACTTTACATAGAGTGTTTTCTCTAAGATCACCAATGGGCTCCTACTGGCAAAAACCAGAAGTTCTTTCAGTCTGAATTCTGCGTAACCTCTCTTCAGCCTTGGCAATGTTAACCATTCCCCTCTCTCTGGCTTTCCATGCACTACCTATCTCCTATCACCCCTGTTGCCACTTCACGCGATTATCTTCTTCAGTGCTTCCCCAAAATGATGGCCGTCCTGGGACTCCATCATTCCTCCTGGGTACACAGTTACCTTATAGAGACAGTGGGACAACATTGTGTGAGTGTTTCATATTAAGCAATTATATTACCACAGTGGAACCAGGAGACACAAGGAAGCAAAACGCTCCAGCACTGGGTTTCAGAAATACTTAAGAGTGCTGTCTACATGTGGAGGTTGGCACTAGGGGCAAGATGTGCAACAGGAACTCTGAAACTACTTGCCAGTTTCTACCGTCCCTTTTCTGTTCTCCTCACCTTTAAGCCATGAAAGAGTTCTCACTCTAAGAGCTCAGGTTTAGAACCTCCCAGTTTTCTCTTTTCTGATGTCAACTCTCCCATTTCTTCAACACTTGTCATTATCAAAAAGCACACAATTGGGGCCAGAAGTTGGCGTAATGGCTATGTTGCTGGACTCCCATGTAGTCAACTGCAGTTCGAGTTCCGGACCCAGTAGCTTAAACTCACACCGGGCAAGTGTGTGCGTGTGCCCAAGATCCCGAGAGGAGAATGGAGAATGGAGGAGAAGGGATTGTGGCGTGGCCATCCCTCCTGGGGGGTGATTTCTCGCTTTCTGTCTCTCTGTCTCTCTCTGTTCTGTCTGGCGAGCACACACACCCTATAGCAAAAACCTCTCAAAAAAAAAAAAAAAAAAAAGCACACAATTAAATGAACTAAAAGAAATATGTAGCTGCATCAGAACATGTCGGAGTACATCGCATGGTGAGACAGCAAGGCTTGCTAGCTTTGAACTTGGTCTGGCTTTTGGTCTGTTACTATTTTTTTTCATACTAGATACGCTATTCTTAGGTCTCTCTTCCTCTTCTTATAAAGTCACTAATACCACTATAGGAATTCCACTTTCATCACCACCTCTAATCCTAATTACCTCCCAAAGACCCTGCTCTTGACTGTTCTATTGCTAATAATAGTGAATACCTGCGTCTAGGTAACTGAAGAGAAGAGACGTTTGTTCACCTCACAACTTGCAGGCTCCGGGTCCAGGAGCCACCTCTGGTGGGGCTCTTCGAGCTGCACTGCCACATGGAAGAAGTCAGGGGAGCATCGTCTGAGCTCCGTGTGAGCCTGTCCTAACTCAGCCTCTCTCCTTATGGAGCCACAAGGAGTCAATCATGATGACTTTCATTCTAATCACCTGCCTTGACGATTCTAACCACTGCTCAAAGATTTCACCTTTCAGCACCATAATTAGATCGAGTTTTCACCCTCTTGATTTCATTACAAGGGTTCAACACCTGACTTGGGAGATCTATTCAATTATAGCAGGCCTTACCTCTAATTGTTGTGAACAGATTAATTTGGGGAATATGTTTTGTTTTTTAAAGAATTATTTATTGAATGTTATTTATCATTATTATTATTATAATCACTTTTCAATTTGCTATAGTAGACATGTGCTCAACGGAGAGAGACACAGATATAGAGAGGGAGGGGAAAGTGAAAAAGCAAACCACCAGGCCCAGGACTCGAATCCCACTCAGTCATGTGGTAATCTAGTGCTTCAAACACCTCATCATCTGCTGGCACCAAGGGGAATATGTTCCTAACACATGAACTTTGGGAGCATATATGCAAATCACAGCAACAACCCACATATTTTTGGCCTATTATTTTTTATCTTAGGCTACTTATTCTTTCTTAGTTTCTTTCTACCATTATATATAGTGTTTAAATTCTTTGAAAGTGATATGCTATGAAGTTTAGTTTGGAAAAACAATTTAGATCTCAAAAATGACATAAATGCAGGTAAGCACTACATCGATTTACAATATATTTACAATGTTCAAAAGAAATCTAGTTTCTCAACAGTAAAAAAAAAAAAAAAAAATTTTGCCAAATAGAATATATTCAAATGTTTGAGAGAGTGACATTTAGGACAAAAATAAAAACAAGGAAACTTTAAAATTTCAAGTTTTCGTTCCATTATATCTAAAGACTTTAGTTAAGCAAAGAAAGCAAGATAAACTAAAGCAACTAATTTTACTGAACTTACTACATCTGCATATATCATATATTTTATATGACCTTATTTGCAGGTTTTTCTGTAATTTTCATTATCATGAAAGAAGAGAGAGAACTACTTCTTGTGTTCTCCGAATATCATGGATACATTGTAAACACTCAGAAATGATTTACGCACACACACATACATACATATGTTGACAAAGCAGAGCACAAATGAATGGGTTTTATCAATTACAGATGGCTAACATTACTAAAGGCGACTTTGTTTAGCATGATCATTTTCTACTCTTAGTGTATTACCCCAAACTTGAAAACATCTTTGAAGAGCCCATTTATATGCCCCAAAAGGGGAAAAGAGTGTTTTTAATCAGAATATGTTGTAAAGAGAATAGCAAAAACCTAATTTCAATTTTTCATTTGCTTTTAACAATTTTATAACTTCTTGCCTAGATCAATATGGAGTTTTAACAGTGGGACACAATGTCTTTTGTATCCCTAGGCAGACAAAATAACGCTGCCTCGGGAAAAAAAAAAAAAATGATGAAACACGCCCTCTGAGACACACGCTGAAGGCGGAATTACACAGCATGCGTCTAGTCTCAAAAGATTGTGATTTGCTTTTCAGTCAAATGTTTCCTGCTGCTAGAAAAAATGTAAGCTTTGTTTCATGAAAAGCTTTAACCTGAGAATTACTACACTGCCATGGTTACCCAGGGAAATAGATTGCATAATCTACAAGGTAGCAAGAAAACACAGGGTTTGGAAAATAAAATGATCTTTCTGTTGGGAAGTCATACACATGCCCCCCACATCTGTGTCGGCATCTGTGCAGTTTAGCGTGGTCCCTTCGATGCACCCCAACTCCAAAGGCAATTCCCACAGAGCAGTGTGTGTATCCCCGCAGTGTGTGGATCATTCCTCTTATCTAATAATCTCTTAAAACTATACCTTCGATTGTTCTTTGACTTTGCTAAAAGGTGAGACTCACCAAGGGGTATTCATTTTGCCTGACAAATAGTTCTTCAGAAGTTGTTTGTTTTTCTGCCAAACACTTAGGTGGGAGTTCATAACTCCATGACAGAAGAAAAAGCAATATGCATATTAAAATGCTAAGAAAAATAATTAAGCAGATTTATCATGTTTAATTTCATCCTTTTTTTTTTAAAAGCGGAAGTTTCTGTGTGCATTTTACACAGGACAAAAGGAGGATTATTTAAGAAAAGCTATACAGGGAAAATAAACATTTCTTAAAATAAAAATGAGGAAACTGATTTGAAAGTTTACTGATTTTCATTACTTCTCAACTATTAAAAAAATTTAAAACAGAAAACAGCATGTGGAGACAACATATACAATTCTTACTGCTTCCAAACTTGACCCAAGAAAAGCTAGAAAATGACACAAAATTATTGATAGGAGCTGACCCCACAGCCTAGTGGCTAAGGGAACTGGATTCCCACATGGCCAACCATAGTTCAAATCCCTGTCTGTTTCAAATACTAGCATCGGTGGCTTCAAAAACACACCAAGCATATGTGTATGCCCCAAATCCCTACAGGACGGAGAAGGTATAACACCAAGGCTGCACCCCATGGAGAGGTGCTTTTTCCCTCTCCCTGCCTCTCTCTGTCTCTATCTCTTTCTGGCAAGCACACTCACCTTCTAGCATTGAAAAATAAAACAGTTATCAATAAACACATCCTTTACTACTCACCCAAATAAAATCATTTCAGTATAGTATCTAAGGGAGCTAGTGACTTCATAAGTGCCAATGCTTTAATATTATTGATTAGGTTACATAAACAAAATACTATCAATATAAATGTTTCACTGAATTTCTAATATAACAAGAAAAGGCAATACTTTCCTGGCCTATCACATATTTTCCAAATTATTTTTCAAATTTTGAGAAATCAGGGCCAGCAGATGGCATAGCAGTTATGTTGCTGTACTTCAACATTGCTGATCGCAGTTAGTCCCAGACCTAGTGGCCTGAAAATCATGCCAAACGCATGTGCGTGCGTGCGTGCCCAAGATCCCGGGAGGAGAATGGAGGAGAAGGGATTGAGGCGTGGTCATCCCCCCTGGGGGGTGATTTCTTGCTTTCTGTCTCTCTGTCTCTCTCTGTTCTGTCTGGCAAGTGCACGCACCCTATAGCAAAAACCTCTTCAAAAAAAAAAAATCTACAGTATACATACATATTTTTGTCAGTTTCTTTCTGTTAATGAGCCAAATTTATTTTAATTATCTTACACTTAATATGTGACTTCAAAATATTGACAGGGAACACAAGTTAGCAAGTAATCACTGTAATTTTGTCCTTTCTTTCCATGTTCATGCACATACTCTCCTAATACCTATATTTTTATTATCCCTAAGTGTTCCATTATTTATTCCATTTCTCATTACCTTAATGTAAGTTACTGATGCTGAGGCTGACACATTTTAATGGTGATGGCCCCAGAACCAGTTCCCCTGACCACATGCATGAACCAGTTCCTGACCACGGGCCAGGAAAATGCAGCTACAGACCACTCTTCCAAAGTGAACCTTAGGGAGACCGAATTCAGTAGGATCATTTCTCTTTCCTATGCAACTAAGGTATGTGTTTAGTAAAGGAAGGAATGTTTAAAAGTCAACAGTCTAGGGATAAACAGGTGGTGTAGTGTTTAAGGCCCTGGACTCCCACATGGTTGATCACAGTTCAACTCCTAAACCTGGCAGCTTGAAACTCACACCAGGTGCACATGCATTCTCCTAAGAAAAGAATGGCGAAGAAAGGATGGTGGCATGGCCATCCTTCTGGGGGGTGATATTTTGCTTTCTGTCTGTCTCTCTGTGTTTCTCCAATGAGCACATGCTACCTATAACAAAAAACTCTCAAGCCCACCCCGCCCCCACAAAAACAAAAAAAAAAACAAAAAACAAAACAATAGTCTAGTTCTTGTGAATTTATTGTGGGTTAGTTAGGGTGACTCAAATAATGGCTCAGTCTTTTTTTTTTGGAGAGGTTTTTGCTATAGGGCATGTGCGCTTGCCAGAAAGACAGAGAGAGACAGAGAGACAGAAAGCGAGAAATCACTCCCCAGGGTGGATGGCCACGCCACAATCCCTTCTCCTCCATTCTCCTCTCGTTATCTTGGGCATGCACGCACAAGCGCCTGGCATGAGTTCATGCCGCTGGGTCTGGGACTCGAACCGCATTGACTACATGGGAGTCCAGCGACATAGCCATTATGCTAACTGCTGGTCTCCCAATAATGGCTCAGTCTTCATTTCTGAAGCAACCATACTGATTACCTTTAAAGAGCAGAGAACATGAGGCAGACATAAGTTGTTGAAGTGGCTGAAGTATTTTTTAAAGTATGTGTTATTTTTATGTAAGGTAGTAAGAGAATTTTATTAAAAATTTATGTCCTTCAATTTTTAAATCATTTTTTAAGAACTCCCATAAAGATCTACTTCGGCATTTGAGAACTTCTTTTCTTCTTGGCTATATTTAAGACTGCTGAATGTTGCTGTTATTTAATTATAAAGATTTTTATAAATCACAAATAAACTGCATTCAACTAGAATGAAAGAAAAATATATAATCATACATTTTCAAAAATGTTACTTAGAAATTCTCACAGAAAATCTACAACTAGAACAGCAAAAAGCAGACTGAAATAAAATATAAAGATCTTGAAACTTGTAACAACAGCCTCACATTTTTAAGTAAACTAAGAACTGAAGAAAAAAAAAAAAACATGCCAATAGTACAGGTTGTTGATTTATATTGTTAAATGTTGTCTCATTTTTAAAAATAAGACATAATATATGGACTTCTTATAAAATCAGAAAATGAAAACAAGATCGAAAAATCTCCTCTCTTGATATTTAACACAACGAAGAAAAACAGTACAAACTTTAACAATGAAACTCACCAGCAGGACCCAAACTTTGAAAGGGGTACAACAAATGCCCAGCCTGAAAAGCAGCTGAAAGAGTAAAGAGGCGGGAAGGGGACAGGCATGCTGCACAGGCCTCCTAACAGTAAGTATTCTGACTCATACATGGAATAAGAAGAGAGGTTTCTGAACTGAGGAGAGATTTAAGCTAACTTACTTTTTTTTGAGAGGTTTTTTGCAATAGGGTGCGTGCCTCGCCAGAAAGACGGAGAGAGACAGAAAGTGAGAAATCACCTTCTTGGGGGTGGGGGGGATAGTCACGCCGCCATCCATTCTCGTCTCAGGATCTTGGGCATGCACGCACATGCGCCCGGCGTGAGTGTAAGCCACCGGGTCCAGGACTCAGACCGTAGTCGATCACACAGGAGTCCAGCGACATAGCCATTATTATGCCAACTGCTGGTCCCCGAAGATATCGAGGTATAATTAAGTGAACTACACATCTGTTTTGTTGTGGTATAGAACACTTTCAGAGATGAAAAGCTTACTTAAAGAAATCTGCACATCTGTAAGCATGACCTGAGTAACTCTACATGCCTGATTATAAGTAGTTATGGAAAGCTGCCTCCCTCATTCTACATTTGATTGGCTGAATCATAAAGTTGGTTCTTGCACATGAGTTTCAAGTAGAAGTGATGTGTGTTGAGTATTTAATGTCTGTTGTAAGACCCTCCAGTGCATTATTCTTGGTAGACTGACTAGTAATGCTCATGACGGTAGGTCTTAGAATAATTACAAAGAGAAGAGACCCCTGCTAACTTGTTACAGATATCTAAGATATATAAGATATAAACCGTTTTTAAGCCAATGAAATATGGGAATTACTAGTTAACACAGCCTTATTTTTTTAGGTTTTTACCATAGTGGATATATGCTTGTTAGAGAGACAGAGAGAGAGACGGAGAGAGGGAAAGTGAGAAATCACCCCCCTGGAGTGATGTCCATGCTCTAATCCCCTTTTCTCCATTCTCTTCTTGGGATTTTGGGCACACATGCACATGTGCCCGGCATGATTTTCAAGCCATCATACCTGAGGCTTGGGTCAAGTTTGGCCATGTGGGAATCCAGTGCCTTAACCACCATGACACGTGCAGGCCCAAAATAGCCTTTCTTAATACAAGAAAAAATGTTATAAATACAAACATATAAAAGTCTATTTTCATAATTAGTGATTTCGCAGTATCTCCTAAAAGCAGTAGCAAGTTAAAACATATTTACATAGCAGTTATGTCACTGGATTCCCACATTGCCAAGCACAATTTGAGTCCTGGACTTGGTGGCTTGAAGCTCATGCCAGGAATGTGTGTGTGCACACGCAAGATCCCAGGAGGAAATTGGAGAAGGGATTTGCAGCGTGGCCATCCCCCCAGGAGGAGTGATTTCTCACTTTCCCTCTCACTGTCTCTCTCTCTTTCCTGCAGAGCATGTGCAAAAACCTCTTAAAAATTTGTTTTAATAAATAAAACACATTTTAAAAGACACAGCTGTTAAGAAAGTTAATATATATGTAGGCTGTGTATCAAGAAATACTGAAGGAAATTTTTGAGTAAATCTGATGTTTTATTACAATAATCAGCCTGATTAATACACACAGCTCCCTTGCATTTATTGGTACATCAGAAAAGTTATGATGAATTTTTTTATGTTTTCTATATAAAAATGTGTCAAGACTTTTCCAATGACCCAAAATATCATTCACATACACTCTCAGCAAAGCCAGGGGTAGAAGGGTAGAAAAAGACAATTATGTAGAAGAGAGTTAGAAGCAGAAACAAGTAAGAAGTAAGGATGGAGATGCAAAGAAGAAAAGGACTTTATCTTCAACAAACAGAAAAAAATTATTACTCTTTTTTAAATAGCCATTAAAAATTCATCAAAGTTAATAATACACTAAGACATACATATATAAATATTATTAATTTGAGAATAAAAATGGAGCAATCACATGGCCCATAATGTTTAATTGTATTGAAATAAAGAAACAACCAAAATGATTGTTATAATCATAAGACACTAAAAGACAAGAAAATTAAGAGAACATACAAGGAGAAAATAGTAAGTTGTCAGAAAAGTCACAATGCATTTTTGCATAGAAAAAATATGTCACAACTTTTCTGGCAATCCAATATTTGCAATATGCATTACAAGAAAAGGGATGATAGTTAAAATAAGCATATAATACCCAGAATGTATTTGAAATAAATAACATGTTAGAAAATTGGGAAGAAGTATGTCCATAATTATAAAATACAAAATAAAACAGTTCTGAAAACAAGCCTAACATCTAACAATAAGAAAATGACTAAATAAACAATTATACCATAATTTTACTATTCCATAAGTAAACTATGATGAGGAAGATGCTTATCTACCAATATATCTATCTAGATTTAGTCATAAAAAATTTCTTGAGGGGCCACCAGGTGACATTCTGGACCTGGAAGCTTACCATCTCACTTTCCCTCTCTCTTTTTCTCTCTCTCTCTCTGTCTCTCTCTGGTGAGTGCACATGTCCTACAGCAAATTAAAAAATAATAATAATGAATAAATAAGATTAAGTAAATAAATAATGCTAAAATTATTTTTTAAAAGATTCCTAGAGACATTAACTGTAAAGCTTGTTCTTAACAAATACATAAAACATGTCTACAAAAAGAAACACACACAAATTTCTGCTTCCTACCAGTAAGAAGAGATGGCTGAGACTCTTCATATCTTCCACAGAAAACAACCAGAAAAGGCCGATAAGACAACAAAGAACGGCTGAAGTGGCAAAGACTTGAGGAAACAATATTCCAAGATAAAGAAGTTCACTGAAATGAACCAAATATTCTCCTGATGGCTTTTCTTTTTCTTTTTTTTTTTTTTAATTTTGCCAGCGGGCATACGTGCTTCCCAGAGACAGAGGTGGGGGTAGGAGACATTGAGAAAGCAGTTCCCACAGGGAGTGGTTATACCGCAGTCCCTTCTCCATTTCTCCCTCTTGCGGGATTTGGGGACTGCATCCACACATGGCTTGTGTTTCTCAAGCTGTCAGGTCTGGGACTCAACCCAGGTGTGGCCATGCAGGATACAGCTGCCACCATGCCACCGGCTGACCCAGCTCTTTTCCTTCAAAGCATTTGATCATTCTTGGTGCTAAGAAGACAAGAGGATGGCTGCTTATGGATGGAGGAGGCCTGAGTGTCCAGCCACCTTACAACAGAGCAAGAAAAAAAGAAAAAGGGTTAGAATGATAGCAGTGCTTGAAAAGCCACAATTCCTGAGACCAAAGGCACAAAAAATTCAGCCCAATATCTGACAATTTTGTTCTACGGCAAGTCAGAAATTGAGCTACGTAAGTAAGGAGCTAAGTAAGAAGCAGCAGGAACAGAGTAATTTCAGCAGTCTCACGATTTGAGAACCACAACATTGCAGGACTAAGGACAAAGCAGAGGACCACACAAAGCTTCAGGCCCTGAGTCAGATCTGTGGAAATGCAGAAGCAGGTATGAACCAGACTTAGCCTTGTATCTACAAAGCCTGCAAACTCACCTCAAGACAGCTCAGTCACTGGTGAGGCTGTATAACCTGTACTACTTTTCCTGCCTGAAGTGGGATAGAGTAAATTTTCTCAGGAGAAAGAAAATTTTTATCCAGAGACTTTATATTCTTTCATGTTCAATGCCCAGCATTAATGAATATTACTAAGCGGGCCAGCAGGTGGCATAGTGGTTAAGGCACTGGACTCCCACATGGCCATCCACAGTTCCAGTCCTGGACACTGCAGCTTGAAAATCATGCCAGGTGTATATGCTCGTATACCAAAAATCTTAGGAGGAGAAGGTACTGTAGCCACAGTACCTTGGAGGAGGGTGATTTCTCACTTTTTCTCTCACTGTCTCTTTCTGTCTCTCTCCAGTGAGTACACACACCCTATGGCAAAAGAAAAGTCAATCACCATTTAAGAATCAACATAGAAATTAGTCACAAAAGGAGCCAGAACCAGCTCCCAAAACATTTGAAAATTAAGCAGTATATTTTCAAAACAATCCATGGACAAAAACAAACAAGCAAAACAAAAACAGAATCTAAATTAGATAATATTTTTAATTGAATGATAATAAAAATACAACATGTCAAGTAAAAAATCAACTCAGGATTATTGTGCTATTCAAAACAGTTGTTTCCCATTTCAATAACTTAGTAAGAAAAGTTTACTTAGATTTCATAATGTCCTAACAAGTTATCAAAAGTAGTAGAATTTGGGCCAGCAAATGGCATGGTGCATAAGGTGTTGGATCCCATGTGGCTGACTCTATGGTTCAAGTCCTAGACCAAGTGACTTGAAAATCATGCCAGGTAAATGTGACTGCATGCCCAAAATCCCAAGAGAAGAATGGAGAAGGGATTGTGGTGTGGCCATACCCCCAGAGGGTGATTTTTCACATTTTCTTTCTTTTTCTCTGTATCTCTCTGAGAGGTGCACAAGCTCTATGGTCAAACAAACAAACAGTCAAACTAAAAAAAATAAATAAATAAATAAATAAAACCTTAAAACATAGAAATTTGTTGGAATTTTAAAATAAAATTTTTATTTCATTTATTATTATTGTTATTATTTTAATTCACTATAGGGCATGTGCACTCAACCAGAGCCAGAGAGAGAGAAGGAAAGTGAGAAAGCAAGCTGCAGGTCCAGGAATCGAACTGCAGTCAGTCATGTGGAAGTCCAGTGCATTAACCACTATGCCACCTGCTAGCCCAGGTTCTTTTTATTTGAACAAAAATATTTTTAATTATAGTTTAGGCTCAGCTGCAGAGATGTAGGAACAAGGGCGCCACTGCACAACACTGGACTGCCCTGCTGCCCTGGAGGCCCAGGTATGGATCTCAGAATGACCTGAACATGCCAGGCATGCCTGCATACACCTGCTCTTCTGGCAGACTGGGGACTGAAGAGATGATTGCCATGTGGTAAGGCCCCGTCAGGGGTGTCTGTCTGTCTGTCTGTCTCCCTTTCTCCTCTTTCTCATGAAAGAAACACTATTAAATATATATACACACACACACACACACACATATATGTGTATATATATATATATATATATGCCATAAAAACAAAATATAAATTCACTGTTATGAGCTAAAATTTATTTTACAAAAATAACACATAAAATATGTTTATTGAATGTTTATTACAAAGGGCCAAAGTGTGATTATTGGTAGAGAAGCAGATGCTCTACAGTCACCACTTCTTCCAGCAGAAGGATCTTCACATTGTAATACCAATTCTACGGCCTTTTTAAAGTCTGTATTAATTCTTCTGAGTGAAGTAACTATGATTGAATAACCATTTTCCTATTGTAATATATTTGAATTCTTTAACGTATTACAAATATATTCAAAATTCAAACTCTATAGCAGTCTTTTGGACCCAATCTGGCCCTGCACCTGCAGTCTTGTCGCAGTACTGAAACTTAAGTGAGAACCTGGCCTGTCTGCCTTTGCAGTCCTGAGAGTCTGCAAGTCTTCCTAGAGGTGGAAAAGGATTTAACTTTCTTCTAGAAATGTCAAGAGGTAGAGTAGGAAAACTTCAATGGAGAAAAGAGTAAGGTGATGATTACTGTAGATGCTCAAAAGATAAATCTTTATGATGGCTTCAGTTTCCTTGTAACTTTATGCACTGAGGGCTTCTGGTATGAGTGTGTATTGGGCCAGAGAAAGGGAAGAATGGATAGCTGTGGAGTTTGGAAGGAAAAACTAGTAATCTATACTCTATCATATATAGAAGAGGCCGGGGTGAGTAAGTAATTACTATGTTGTGTGTTAAGGGAAGTAAAGAAAAATATGTGCAAAGGATGAAATGATTAAATACACTCATCACTGCATGAGTAAAAGGAAGGACGTGAGAGACGGCATAAGACAGGAAGTAGCAGGACCGAGAAGCCTGTCTGAAAACAGCCCCAGGAAGTTTCCAGTAAAGCAAGACATTTTCTTTGGACGATCTGAATAGGCTATTAATATTTTGGCATATACAATATGCTAAATAACTGAAGAACTTAAAAGTATAACATTTTATTTTAAGAAGGTTTTGTTATGTTTTTCACTTGACAGGTATTTATATTTTATTTAGTATAAAAATTAAAACCATCTTTTTATAGGCCATTAGCAAATTATTATTATTACTAAGATATCAAAATAAGATAAGACTTGAATAATGAGACAATAGGGAGTTCCATAGAATGTTTCTGGAACCTGACTTCTGATATAGTTCCAATATCTCATTATTACTCACAAACCCATTATGATTTGTTTATTTTTTTCTAAATAACTAGTGAATTTTGTCATTTAAATTAATACAGGATTTTAGTTAAAAAAAAGTCTAGTACATGTACTTTAACATGAGATACGTGAAGCTAAAAACAATTCACCAATTAGTTCCAATCTGTGAGAAATATTTAAGAAGCTTCAGAAACAAATTTACATAATATGGCAAAAATTTCCATTTAAGTTTTCAAGATGAAACTTAATTCATCTTTATGAGTGTTAGATATTCAATCTATAAAAATGAGGATTGATGTTCCAAATTTTAATTAAGTTCAGAAAAATCTCACAAGAAATTGTAATAGTGTCTTGCCTTAAAATAAACTGTAAAGAACAGTGAAGTTTCATTAGCACATTGTTCGGGGAATCAGAGAGAAGTTACAAATGAGAAAAAAAAGCATGATAAAGAATAGCTTAATGAGGGTTTCTGGTATACAATACGAAGAAACAAATGCTAACACTAGAGAGCTACTCATAAAATTTTAAGTGAAGACAAATTCATATATTAACATTATACAGTATAAGGGCAAACATAAGGTAAGACATCACCATTATTTTCCCCACTTTGGCCCACTTCAAAGAGATGAAAATGGATTCTTTCTTTGAAGGGAGGAAACGGTAGGCTTTGCTTCACAATCGCAAATGACATCATAAAAGAGTACTCCAGATAACAAATGTTATCCAATTGGTTATTGGATTGGAATTAATTTTTGAAAATTTAAGGACCAGCAGATGGCATAATGGTTACGTTTCTGGACTCCCATGTAGTCAACAGCAGTTCGAATCTTGGACCCAGCAGCTTAAAACTCACACTGGGCAATTGTGTATATGTGCCCAAAATCCAGAGAGAAGAATGGAGGAGAAAGGATTGTGCTGTGGCATCCCCTGCCTGCCCCTGTCCCCGGGGGATGATTTCTTGCTTTCTGTCTCTCTGTCTGTCTGGAGGACAAAGGATTGCAGTGTGGCATCCCCCAACCCCCTGGGGGAAGATTTCTTGCCTTCTATCTCTCTGTCTCTCTGTCTCTTTCTGTTTCTCTGGTGAGCACACATGTCCTGTAGCAAAAATATCTCCCCCAAAAAAGAACATTGACACCTTAGTCATCATTTTACCTATGTCATTTAGTAGCCATGAAGAATAGAACACTCTGCCGAACACTGCAAAAAAATACAAAGAAGTAGAAACATTATCATTACCAGGGTGAATTGAAAAAAATCTGGTCAGTCAAAACTATGCTTTGGGATTAAATTATATAACAGTATGGAGAGAGAGTTTACAGCAACCTTTGCAATGAGCCATTTTAAACATTTCAGGCAACAATTGATAAAGGCTTTCATTGAGAACATGGAGACTGAAAGGAGTGAAGTGTGGAACATAAGATTCTAAATTCTAATAATCTGTGTGCCGGAATGTACATAAATAACTCTCAGTTATTCGTTCACTCCATTGTATACGTCACCTTCTATACAGCAGAGATGCACTGCTGGGAATACTGACCCCTCACATTCTACAGTCCAGAAGCAGAGACAGTCAAACAGAGTCAGTAAACACAACACCTATATATTTAAATATATCTGCAAAGGATCATTATTATTAAATGAAAACAGTTTTCTTTTTTTTTTGGGGGGGGGGGGAGGTAGAGGTTTTTGCTATAGGGAGCGTGTGCTCACCAGAGAGACAGAGACAGATGAACAAAAAGCGAAAAATCACCCCCCAGGGGGGATGGCCAAGCCACAATCTTTTTTCCACCATTCTCCTCTCGGGATCTTGGGCACTCATACACACGAGCCCAGAGTGAGTTTAAGTCACCAGATCCAGGACTCAAACCGTAGTCGACTACAAGGGAGTGCAGTGAAATAGCCATTACACCATCTGCTGGTCCCTCTTTTTTTTTCTTTTTTTTTTTTTTTTAAGAGAAATTTTTGCTATAGAGCACATGCACTCACCAGAGAGACAGAGACACAGAAAGCAAGAAATCACCCCTCCCTGCAGGGGAACAGTCATGCCACAATCTCTTCTCCTTCATTCTCTTCTCAAGGTTTTAGGTAGGCATGCAGATGCGCCCACTTGAGTTTCAAGCCACTGGGTCCAGGATTCAAGGGGTGGTTGGCCGTGTGGGAGTCTAGCAAGTAAGCATTACACCATCTGCTGGTCTCAAAGGAAAAACTTTTACAGCAAAGGGAAGCACAGATTATTAGTGTCATAAAAACCATAGGAAAGAACAAACAGAAAAGTGTTAATAGGAAACTTTCACTTCTGAATTGAATCTAGTATGGTAAGTTGCTGAAAGCCAATGCTCACTCTATGACAACTAATAATTTGAAAAAGTTGCACATGTTTAAAGATATTAAAGTATCAAGGAACCAATAAGGACCAGATCAAACAAAATCCCAGAGGGACGAGCTTTTTGCAGGTGGTGTGATAATCACTGTCTTCTTCTCCAGAGACATATGATTCTAGGTGTGATAGGAGAATCAGAAGGGGGTTACATGAAGGGTCTTTATAGTAATGAGAAGAAAGCGGCAGAATATATGGGGGTTGCATGGAGCCAGAGTGATCACTTGGAAACTACAGAGTCCACAAACAAGTGGCCAGTTTACATGAGTCAGATTTATGTGAGTAAAGGGGTGAGGATGGGGCTGGGCTAGAAAGGAAGAGTGAAATCTTTTGCACCTTGCTGCACTCTCTGAGAGTTGCCACCACACACACACACATCCAGCGTCCTTTGAAACTGTGGGGCAAAAAGGCAAAGCTACCTCTCCCACAGTTGTTCAGGGCTGAGGATACCAAAATATACCAGACTTTCAACGAAAACTTCACAAAGGTCTTTCCCAAGGAACAGGAATAAACTGAAGGTGAATTAAGTCTTAACAAGAACTGTAACCCAGACCTTGATTCTGCCGTGCTCTGAATCAAATCGTAGTGATTAGCATCTCATGGCAAAAACTTCCCTGTTACCAGATAAATGATAGAACTGACGCTTTTGTAATTGCTTTACACATAAGATCTGATATGCAATCAAAAGCTCCCAGTCATGCAGAGACAGGAAAACGTGACCATCAATCAAGACAAAAAGTAAACAGTAGGACCATATAAATAAATGACCCAAATACTAGAATGATCCAAGAAGAACATTAAAATAACTAACTTCAATATGTTATTAAACATTATGACAAAATAGGTGGAAAGATGGAAACTTCTATAAGGAACTAGAGTCTATAAAATAATCATCAAGTGAACATTTAAAAATTGAAAAAGTGCAGTATCTAAAGCTTAAGGCTGATTGGCTTAGGTTAACGGTGAAATGGACAGAGAACACAGGATCAGTGAAGTAAGAAAGGTCAATAAGAAATACATAAACTTGGGACCAACAGGTGGAGTGGTGGTTAGGGTGCTGGACTCCTACATGGTTGACCAATTTTCTAGTCCCAGACCTGGTGGCTTGCTTTCTCACTCTCCCTCTTTCTGTGTCTCTATTGGGTGACTATAACAAGTTAAATAATAAGTAAAATAAAATAAATAACTCTTTAAATGAAAAAAAATACATGAACTGAAATGTAGGGGAAAAAAGCATGAAAAGTACGAAAGAGAGTAAGAGAGAGGGGACACAGCAAAGGTGTAACATAGTTGTAGTTAGACAACCCAAAGGAGATGACAGAAGTTTGTCAAAAACAGTTTTTGAACATACAATGAACAAGAATTTTCCAGAACTGATAAAGAAAATATCAATGTACATATTCAAGAGTTTCAATGAACAACAAATAGAAAAAATCCCCATAGAGATGTTGCTGTAGAATTCCAAAGACTAAAATAAATCATAAAAGCTGTAAAATAGATAGCCAACTTGTAGATAAAAATATGATAGTCAGAAAATATGCCTAGTTCTGAAAGATATTTTTAAAACTTCCAATCAGGGCCAGCAGGTGGAAGAGTTCTAACGGTGTTGGACTCCTACGTGGCCGACATTGGTTCATGTTCTGGACCCAGGAGCTTGAAAATCAGGCAGGGCACAGTGCATGCATGCCCAAAAACCCCCAGAGGAGAAAGGAGTAAAAGGGATTACAGCATGACCATCCCCCCAAGGGGTGATTTCCTACTTTCCCTCTCACTATCTCTGACTCTGTATGTCCCTGGCAAGCACATGTGCCCTATAGCAACATCCTTTAAAAAATAAAAAAGAAAAAAGAAACTTCCAACTAATAGAAAATGTATAGATTTTTGACCTACATAAAATATCCTTCAACATAAGGGTGCAATAAATATATTTCTAGACAAAGAAAAGGAAATTAGTTCCCAGCTGAGATAATTATTAGGTATATAATAAATATTTTTTTAGTATTAAATATTTACTATCTAGAAGCTTTCCACGCCTAAATAAAAAATGTTCCAAATAAAAGATGAATTTGCAAGAAGAAATGATGAGCGCTAGAGGTGACTGTGGCTGTCTGGAAAAAATACATCAGCTATTGAAAACAACACCATTACTTGTGTCTGGTGGACGTACACATAGGTAGGAGAAGAGTATATGAAACCAATCATTTAAAAAGTAAGAGGGAACTAAATGAAGCTGAAGTGCTACATGGTTTCAGCACTGTTAGGAAATGCTAATACTACAATTAGCATTTCTTGACTCTAACAAGTCAAGAAAATAAACTAAAATCTTGAAATAAGAATACAAGGAAGAAAAAAGAATATAGAACAATATGTAATTAAAGTTAACAGAGGAGAAAAACCATAGAATAAAAATACTTAATCCATAAGAAAGAAGAACAGAAATAACAAAAAGTACTTAGAAGAAATAGAAAAGTAAAACATATGGTAGATTTAAACACAAATACACCAGTAATTACACAAAATCAAAAAGTACTAAAAACTACAAATAAAAGACAGAAACGGTCAGAATCGATTTAAAAAGTAAGAGCAGGTCCAGCTGGGGGGGCTCCACGGTAGTGCAACGCTCTCAATGCGGAAAGCCACACAGATCAAGGCTTGGCTCCTGGTTCACATGTGCAGGCTGGGCACTTACAAATGGGGGTGGGTAGAATTCACAGTGTGAGACCCTGTTGAGGGTACTGGTCTTTTTCTCTCTCATAAAATAAACAAACTTTCAGCCCTTCTCCCTTCCTCAAATGTTGTGGAGATGAGAATGAAAGACCCAACGCTTTAATTATGTCTTGGTCTTTCAAGTGACTAATCCCCAACCTGAGGTTACACACACTACGCACACATACATGTATATGGAAAAGAGTACATTGGTTAAGCTGAATATATATACACACACACACACACACACATATATATATATACACATTAAGATGAATATGTGTGTATACATAGGTATGTATACATATATACACACATGCATATATACACACGTGTTCATCCTAATGTATTCTTTTTCATTAGAAAGACTGGGGATGGAGGGAGGCTCTGAGAAATGGTCACCAATTGCATTATCATATCTAAAAGTTGATAAAATGTCATTAACAGAAACACTGAGAATGTTTTCCTCTTTTCTCTCTTTTTTTTTTTTTTTTTTTTTTTTTTTAAGTTTTTGCCATAGGGCACATGTACTAGCCAGAGAGACAGTGAGAGGGAAAGTGAGAAATAATCCCCCAGGGGGATGGCCATACCCCAATTCCTTCTCCTTCATTCTTCTTCTGGGATTTTTTGCACAGGTACCAGGCGTGATTTTCAAGCTGCCATGTGCAGGACTTGAACCACAATTGGCCATGTCGGAGTCCAGCACTATAACCACTATGCCACCTGCTGGCTTGAGGATGGTTTTCTAAAGCATGCATGGTTCTTAAAGCCCAATGTCTCAATGAAATCAAACAAAGTGCAAAATAATCAGACCTTGGACAAAATGCGAAATTCATCTGGAACAGATCTCCCCAAGGTGAATGTGAGACACGACTAATAAGTACTTTGAAGATGCACAGCTATAATTAACTACAAATCTGTTTTTTGTGGTATAGAACACTTTCAGAGATGAAAAGCTTACTTATAGGAATTTGCACATCTATAAATCATGACCTCAGTAAAGCTATATGGTTGCATTATTATAAGTAGTTATGGATATTACAGACAAGTCATTTTTCCTCTGGCTTTCAGATTTAGGGTCCTGTATTCAGAAATGTATACCCATTTGGGACACAGCATTCTGGAATTTTTAACAAGATATAAAATTTCATTTTCACAGAAAGACAGCCTCATTGTAAAGACCACATATCAAGTAAATGAGAAAAGACACATACATGTGTTTGTAGGTGCTTAGAGGGGAAAAGCAGAAAAGGGAATTGAGAGAAGAAACAACTGGAAAATAATCACCCCATAAAAAGTCAACCACTGTCTCCAGAGTAGTAAATTATAAGTTGAGGGAGCAATTTAAAACAGGAAGTTCCAATACAATGCACAGTTTGCAAAGTTAGAATAAGTCATTTTAAGGTACGAAAAAACTTAGGACTAAGCCATCTCGTTTGTTTCACTTCTGAAAAATGTAGTGTTGAGTATGAAATTCTCTATGAATTCAGCCGGTTAGAACATGTTAGAAAAATATTTTTTATTTCCTCTAGAGAAGCAAACTTTACCTATAAATACAAAGGGAGTTCAAAAAGTTAATGGAAAAGGGAATTAAAGCACAAAGTAAACTAGGAGCCCAAAGTTTGGAAACTCATGCAGAATCTTTTCAAATGCAGATTTCCAGGAACGTTGTGAAGACTCCCTCACATATATAACCTGTTGGCATCTAAATTCAAAATGTTGCATTGTATATTTTAGTCTGGTTTTTAAGTTGCTTCAAAAAGTCTCTGTAATTGCAATGAAAACAGAAAATAAAAGCTGGAGTAGAAGAAGAGTCAAATGAAATGAAGTCAGTCATCTTTTTTTGTTCAGATGTTCCAAAATATACTATGGGAAATGTCAAAGATCTTCAGGATGTCTCTGTTACTCCCCCAGCCTTGTCACTCACAATAGAATAAAATCTATGAGCTGTATAGCTGTCTGATTCTGAGTCAGTTTACTTTCCACTTACAGACACATGGAAAATATTGACTTTTTGCACTAACTTATTTACTTGCAGTAACATCGACCATTAACTCAGACCTAAATCAGAGACATGTATTGCAGGGTTAAATGGAACCCTGGAGATGGTCTAATCTGACTCACTCATTTTATATACAAATTTGAATGTCAACTGCATTACCTACTGTACTGTATTACAGGGTTTTTTCTTTCAACAGCTATCCACTTGGAGCAAGTTATAGGAGGTCTGACACATGTTCCTCTTACATTATCCATTGTGCCATTCTTATGACACTTATAAAAAGTTCTCTTTTATTAAAAGTATATGGTTTGGCCTTTGAGAAAACATTCATTGTTTAAAAATATTTACTGGGCTTCTAATTTGTTCTAGATATTGGGCTCAGTCTGAGAAGCTACAACATTAAACATGTGAGATAACCCCTGATATATTTTTGGCAGGGGTGAGCAGAGTTGCTTTTTCTCTTTTAGTTGCCAGAGGGGACGGGCACCCCCAGTAGGGCATGGTCATGCTGCAATCCCTTTCCTCCATTTCTCCTTCCCATCAAAATTTTGGGCATGGGGACCAGCAGTTAGCGTAATGGCTATGTCGCTGGACTCCCACGTAGTCGACCGCGGTTCGCGTCCCAGACCCGGTGGCTTAAAACTCACGTCGGGCGCATGTGCGTGCGTGCCCAAGATCCAGAGAGGAGGATGGAGGAGAAGGGATTGCGGTGTGGCCATCCCCCCTGGGGGGTGATTTCTCGCTTTCTGTCTCTCTGTCTCTGTCTGTCTGGAGAGCGTACGAGCCCTATAGTGAAAACCTCTCAAAAAAAAAAAAAAAAAAAAATGGGGGGCATGTAAGAACACACACCCAGCATGTTTTCCCAGATGCCAGGGCTGGGATCTGAACCACAGTCAGCCACATGAGGTCACACTCGCAAGGCACAGCACTTACCCACTGTCATATGAGAGCAACCAGAGCTGGCTTCTGATTTAATGGCGTCCCTAGGAGGGATTTGGCCCAAATAATGCCATGTTATCAGGATCTCTGACAGCTGCACAAGGGACAGTACCAGTGAGTTTTCATTTATAACTCAATATAAACTGTAGGTCCCTTAGTTTTTGAACTTTGTATGCTCTTAATTTTAAAATACTTTATTTTGGGGGAGTGGAGGTTAAAACCAAGATATGTAACTAGATTTATTAAGTTATTTATTATAAATTTCTATTTTTGAAGCTTACTCAACTTCTCAAATATTTTTCATTATTTTAGATGTCAAAAAGCTCTTAGTCTGACAAACTACATTTCCAAATCCATTTCTATCAACCATGAAACAGTAACTTAAAAGATTTGACCCAAGATTAAATTGCAGTTTAAATGTTAACCACTGAATTAATTTTAATATGCTGCTACCTTGTTAGTTTTCCTATTTGAAGTTTTCTATTGCTACTTTAGCAAAAAGAACATCAACTATGTTGTCTTTATAGATTGCTCACTTATTCAAATAGCTATTACTCATCTCCTAAAAATAAGGTGAGTAATAGAACAAGGCTTTCTGAAACTATATATCAAGGAGAAGGTTTTATAGCTTTAGTATTGCTTACAAATCAATTCCTTAGAGTTGGTCTGCCATTAGCAGCTTTTAAGACTGCCTGGAGTTGTGTCATTCACTGATATTTTGACACATTAATGCACTAATGGTATGTGCAGGCTGACATAACTTCTCTCTAGTTCTATTACAATAATTATCGGGACCCTTCTATGAGACATGCAAAGTTAAGCAAGGTGACAAAGAGTATGTAAATACTCAAGTATTCCTCAAGCATCCATTTTAAAATGACAATGAATAATTAAGAAACTATAAAAACACCAAGATAAAAACTGCTGAGGACTTTATCAAAGGAAACAAACCATGAAAAAAAAAGAGGTACTCACTTAGAAATGAAGGCAAGTATATATTTTCTTTTATAAAACAAGGTTAAAAGTGATGTCATGATAATACAAATCATATGTTAAAATCCTATTAGCTATTGGCACTTTTAAATTAAATGAGTATATGCTAAAGAAGTATATAATGCAGAAAAATGAAATTGTCTTAAAAAGTCATTTAGTGGGAAGATATAAACCATTCTGCTGTGAAAATAAAAGTATTAATATTAATTTTTAAATTGACCTACTCAGGGGAAAAAATTGGCTATTAACAATAAAATACTTAATAATTTGTCTTCTCTGCTGTCCCTCTTTCTTTTTATTTTTGACAATCAAATCAAGGATATTACCATGTATTATCCTACTCTATTTTGTCATACCCCAGATAAAATAAACAAAATTCGTCCAAGTAAACTTTCTATGGTGTGACTTTTATTAAAAATAAAAAAAGTAAATGCCTTAAAATTTTAAATATCTATCTTATAAAATTAAAATTTCACCAACCTGGCGCCCTACCAGCTCAATATCAACCATATTATTTTGATTTCCATATGACACTAACATGAGAAAATTATATCAAAACCTGTTCATAGAAGCGCTTTTTATCCCCTAATTTCTTATTCTGTGAATGACTCAGCTATTTGTAGAACCTTGTTACTCCAAAGAATAGTGGAACTGAAAATAAAGGCATTAAGTTTTTACTGTAAAAAATGCCAACTATGGGGCTGGCAGGTGGTGGTGTGGTCAAGTGCTGGACTCCCACATGGCCAACAGCAATTTGAGGCCCGGACTTGGCAGCTTGCTTTTCTACTTTCCCTCTCTTTCTCTGCGTCTCTCTGGTCAAATTTAAAAATAATACTAATAAACAAAATAAAATAATTATTTTTAAAAAGCCAATAATTAGCACAGTGGCCTCAGTTTAAGACAGAAGAACTATATACAACAACTCCAGACCTGCCCATACAGAACAGAAAAGAAATTACATGGTAAACCATAGAGAGGACAAAGAAATGAGAGGGCTAGAATCTGATAAAAACCCTGTGCCTGCTTTTCACGACCCACAGAGAAAAACCTGCGGGGGCATATACCACCTCTCTGATATATGTGAGGATCTAGAGTAGAGGACTCAGTGTTCTTTTTCCCTCTGCTTACACAGAAAGCATCAATGTACAGAAATTTGTCTAGAATTTTACATCACAGAAAAACAGAATTGAGATAGCTATGTAACAAAATCATTGTAGGCAAGCCACTAGACACCCAGAACTCCAGCAAGGTATGGGAAGGGCTGCCACATCTCCCCTGTTGTGAGGATTTTTTTTTTCAACTTATTTATTTGCATTCATTCTCTGAACATCATTACAGCATACAAAATAAGATTTTCCATCCAAATTACACTATATATTGTTTCAATCAAGCACATCAACAAACATGTTATTGTCAGCAAATGTTCTTCCATTTCTTGTCTTCTGTATGTTTTGCTTTTTTCCCCCCATCCTAGATTCTCTATCTCTTACCCTCTGCCATCTCCCACTCTCCTCCCACAGTCTCTGGTAACTATGTTTGCTTTCTATATTGTTTTCTCCTCACATTTTATTGTAACGCCAAAGACCCTAATCAATCCAAATACCCTCATAGCAAACACAGGTGATACCCACATTTCCATGAACACAAGTCTTACTTTACGCATCCTATAAAGTAGTACCTAGCTGTGGCTACATATCCTACTGCAGTCATTGAATAGATATATATATTTTTTTTTCTGAAACTTTTTTTTTTTTGTAACTCAATTTACATTCCTTCCCTAAGCTTCATCACAGCATACAAAATGCAATCTCCCATCCAGTACACACTGCATAGTGATACAATCATGCACATTACAAAAAATTTTCCATTACTAATTCCTAGAATTACTTCCACCCCTCTGTCTGACCCTCTGTCCCTTCCCACCCTCCTCTCACACCACCTCCGGTGTCTACAATTGTCCTTCATTCCCTTCCCACCCACGTTGCATTGATCACACAATTTCCTACATAATCTAACTACTTTCCATGGTGAGTTCACTCATTATTACTAAGAAAACCAGTTTTAACTTAACTCAAAGAAATGCCAAGGAACTTTGCTTAAAGCCAGGAAACAAGTTAGGATTCTGTTCAAATGGAAGGTGCATGAACCTATCAGTCTCATGTACTTTTATCTTCTGTTCTGGTTCAATTTTCCTGATTAAATTCTGGGATATAGTATTCAACTCCAGACTTGTCCCTCTGATTAAGTTGGCCACTTTCATAGTTTTTGGACTCTTATTTCCGTGTGTCTGTGTTTAATTTTCTTGATACAGCACACCCTTGAGAACTTCTTGGAGATCTGGTCTGGTGCTGGTAAATTCTTTCAGGTTTTGTTTATCTGAGAATGTTCTTGTCTTTTCTTCCCACCTGAAAGATAATCTTGCCGGGTACAGTATTCTTGGCTGAAATTGCTTCTCTCGTAACACTTTGAATATATTTTCCCATTCTCTCCTCGCTTGCATTGTTTCTGATGAGAGATCTGCTGTTAGCCTGATTGGATGTCCTTTGTAGGTAACTTGATGTTTCTCTCTTGCCAATCTTAGTATCTTGTCTTTGTCTGCGGTTTTGGTCAACCTGGCTATAATGTGTCTTGGAGAAGATCTCCTTGGGTTGATTCTATTTGGGGTCCTTTGTATTTCCTGGGACTGGATCTTCGAATGCCTCTCTAGGTTTGGAAAGTTTTCTTGCAGGATTTCATGGAATAGATTATCAATGCCCTTATGGGTCTCTTCACCTTCTGGAATGCCAATTATCCGGATATTTGGACGTTTGATGGTATCCAGTACTTCTCGCATATCATTCTCAAATTTTTGAGCCATTTTCTCAGTCTTCGTGGTGGACTTTTCTAAGCCAGCCATTTTCTCTTCTACATCTGAGATTCTATTTTCTGAATGATCTAGTCTGCTTTTAATACTTTCAAGGGAGATTTTGACTTCCTGTATTATAGACTTCATCTCTAGCAGTTCCGTTTGAGTCTTTTGTAAAGTGTGTAATTCCTCTTTTAGATCTTGCAAGAATTTCCTCATCTCCTGGAACTCGGCAACTTCTTTCTCCTTTCTCTTTAGCAGTTCATTATCTCTCTTTTCTTCCATCTCTGTTAGCTTCGACATTACGAATGTTCTAAATTCCTTATCAGACATTTCCATGACTTTCACCAAACTGCTTGTGGATGAAGGAGAGTTACTCTTTTCCATTGGAGGAGAGGTATTTTCTCGTTTTCCCATATTTCTCGTGATCCGACGGTGATTTCTTGTCATCTGATGAATGGCGTGTTTCTTTCAAATTCTTGAAGTTAAGCCTCAATGTTCAGGAGCAAGCAGACAGAGGTGTTCTAGAATCTGATTGTCGTTCTGTTGTGATCGCTGGTGCAGCAGATTCAGTAGATATTGGATGGAGAGACAAGAAAAAGGAAAATGAAAAAGAGAGAGAGAAACAACAACAAAAAGAGAGAAAAAAGACAAAAAAATAAAAAATTATAATTGCTTTTCTTTTTTTTTTAAAAAGAAAAAAATCACAAAATAGAAAACCGCGCGGCGCGCTTGCGCGCTGTGCAAAATATCTAGTTCCCAGTATCCATGCGGAATCTTCTCAGAGAATGGCTCAACTCTCCTGCCTGGGAGAAAGGAGCAGAAGGGATTATTAACAAAACAAAAGATGGAGCTGAGAGCCAGAGAGAAACTCTACCTTTAAAAAAATTGTAAAAAGGAAAAATTACCAAAAAAAATGAGGAGACAGGAGCAGAGAGAGACAGAGACCTCAGAGACACAGAGACAGAGATAGAAGGCCAGAGGGGCTCCCTACCACACTAGCTTTGCTTGCTGGAGGCTGAATTATGAGTAGAAAATCTTCATTTCTCCTGTGCCCTGAAATATCTAGTTCCCAGTTTCCATGAGGAATCTTCTCAGAGAATGGCTCAACTCTCCTGCCTGGGAGAAAGGAGCAGAAGGGATTATTAACAAAACAAAAAGATGGAGCTGAGAGCCAGAGAGAAACTCTACCTTTAAAAAAATCGTAAAAAGGAAAAATTACCAAAAAAAATGAGGAGACAGGAGCAGAGAGAGACAGAGACCTCAGAGACACAGAGACAGAGATAGAAGGCCAGAGGGGCTCCCTACCACACTAGCTTTGCTTGCTGGAGGCTGAATTATGAGTAGAAAATCTTCATTTCTCCTGTGCCCTGAAATATCTAGTTCCCAGTTTCCATGAGGAATCTTCTCAGAGAATGGCTCAACTCTCCTGCCACACTAGCTTTGCTTGCTGGAGGCTGAATTATGAGTAGAAAATCTTCATTTCTCCTGTGCCCTGAAATATCTAGTTCCCAGTTTCCATGAGGAATCTTCTCAGAGAATGTTGTGAGGATTTTTTAAAAATGAAATACAATCAGTTATACACTAAAAGGTCCTTGCTGTCACCATGAGTGTTATTACAGAGGAAATAGGGAATAAACGCAGAGGAGACACTTCTGCAAACTCCACAATAGAGGGATGATTCCAGTCAGGAACCTACTAACCCTGGGCAGCCCATGGTCTGGTGCGTAAGGCAGTAGATCTCACGTGGCCAACTGTGTGGTTCGAGTTCTGGACTCAATGACTTGAGAAACACACAGGGCATGTGTGTATGCATGCCCAAAATCTCAAAAGGAGGGGAAAATGGAGGTGATGGGATTACAACATTTCATTCCCCATGGGAGAAGGACTTTCTGGTTTTTCCTTTCTCTTTCTCTCTGTCTTCAGGAAGCATATGTACCTCCTAGCAAAATTTTAAAAATAAAAATAAATCACAAAATAAGAATAATACCAACATAGTAAATGATAGCTTAAAATAGAAAATGTCACTAAAGCAAGTACCTATACAGAATCTGACACAGCTAGAAACTTACGTTATTCCCCGAAGAATCAGAGAAGAGGAAAAGGACAGAAAGGGGGAGATAAGAGGAAACAAGAGATGGAAAGAAGCAGAAAGAGAAGGAAGAGGGATGAGTAAATTCTGAAACAACCTACAATAGTTGAAAGATCAGAGTCTTGGGTCAAGTGTTCAATTTCTAGTTCTATCTTATTTTCTGTGAAACCTTGAGCAAGTTACCTCACCTTTCTCTGCCTCAGTGTCCTTATCTATAAAGTAAGGGTGGCAACCATACCTATTTTATAAAGACGTGGTACAAGTCAATGAACAATACATATGAAGAGCTCAGAAAGCATAAGAAGGGTATAGCTTTTAAGCAGTGGAAAATACATTCTGACCAAGGACAGATAGATAAGTATTTCCAGTCAGAAAGTAAAATACAGCTGGCCAAAGTAGAATGATTACACAGAGAAGAAAATTATCTGAGTAGGGGGTCCTAGAAGGGACAAAGTATGAAAGGGTAGGACAATGATTGGGTCTAGATCCTGCATTCTACATGCAGACGGTCCGGTCTAAGTAGATAAGGATGAAAACATGAATAAATGGACAATGTTTAAAGGCCTTCATTGACAATGGAAAGTCAAAGAAGGCCTTTAAACAGAAAGAATACAAAGAAAGCACTAGATTTGGGAAGCACATCTCACAAAGTTAAAATGAAAATAAAAGGCAGGCTTGAAAGAACTATGACAGAGGTACATACAATTTTTCATAATATTATGCTAAGACTACTGACAAGAATAATGGCACTAAAAGTTGAAAGGATTTACCATTTGAAATCTAAATCTGAAAAATATATAAACTACAACAAAAAGATAATACTGTGAAAATTCTATACCCCCACAGTCTGTGATTTCCATAGACTAGAAGAAAGAAAATTCTAAGGAAAATAAAAGAAATATTCTATTCAACCACAAAACAGATTTGCATTTATATAAAAACCTAAAAGAAGATTAAATTAAGCTTACGAATGGTCCACTCTGGACAAGCCTTGACCAGTCCCCAGGTTAGGGTATGATCGCTCATGCCCGTCTAGACTTGTGAGCTCTGTACTATTACACACACAAGCCAGAAAAACTCAAATCCTGACCACCTTTGGATCCTTTTACAAGAACAACAACAAAAAATGTTGAAATTTCACCATAGTATTTAGTCACTTGTAATTAAGTTACTCTTTCATAAATGTCCTCTGTGTATATACTGGCTATAGAATCGTTCTCAGTTCCTGGTCTAGAATATTAAAAAGTGATATTCCACCTGCCAAGACAGTTTTAGCTTTGTGCTCTGGAGAGAACAGTATCTCAGATGAAGTGACTACAATATTGCCACTTCACAGATCTATTGTAAAATTTAATTTGCCTTTATGGACACAAGAAACTGAATTTTTTCCCTTTTCTATAAGAAATTATTCTAAATAGATAATAGAAAGCTAGTAATAAATCAGCTGTATTTAAATTTAAAGGGTAAACTTTAATTTTCAAATAAAAGTGTTTTGGGGATTTTAAGTATGTATAGTACGTCAACATATGAAACAAAAGAAATAGTAAAACTGATCTTATTTGAAAAGACAGATAAGTATGAGATCAATTTTTCCCTTAAAACACAGACTCGGTTACAATGCCTAAGAATTAATTCTTTAGTTAATTAATGCCCAAGAATTAATGAATGTCAAAATTTATTTTTTGTAACATTTCATTCGTGATACTGCAATATTTACATTCTGATAAAGAAATACACAGTTATAGTTTACTATTTGTTATTATTTTGCACACTAATAATTAGCATACTGAAAAGAATAAAACTAAATATGTTCTTTCCCCATGTGTCCCATGATAAGTGCAGCATTTTAAATGTCCTTTATTTTTTAACTTCTCTATGCTCGTTAAGTTTTGTCTAAACAAATAATGGATGACAACGCAGGATCAGCAAAGCAGCAGCAGCTCAGGAGTAGCAAGTCAAAAAATTCTAACAGGAATTGGTTAGGCCAACTCACTGATTAAACTGATCAGAAATCACCCTTCTGTAAATTGTCTGGTTTGATGTAGCAGCAGACAGAACTATGATAAGAAGCAAGGTTTCCCGGTGCTCAAAACAGTGTTCCTCTGTACACCACTCTGATTCATTATCTAGAACTAAAAAAATGAGTAAATCAATCTGAAATAAACTACAATAGTTAATTGAATTCACTTTGGACACAATGCGATAAATATGACAGTGAAATTGGTATTTTTTAAAATTTATTCATTTATTTTAATTTGACCAGAGAGATACACACACTACACACTACACACACACACACACACACACAGAGAGAGAGAGAGAGAGAGAGAGAGAGCCAGAGAGAGAGAGAGAGAGAGAGGGAAAGTGAGAAAGCAAGCTACCAGGTCTGGGATTTGAACTATGGTTGGTCATGTGGGAGTGTCCAGTGCCTTAACCACCGTATCACCTGCTGGTCCTGGAAATTGGTATTAACAACAATAATAATAAATGTCCATTACTTATTTTAAATTATTTCACTCTCTCTGGAAGTTCTTTTGAAAAATTGAATTATAATCGTATTTTCAGCAGAAATATATTTATGATCTAATTTGCTCATACAGTTTATACCAATGGTTACATTTTAAAATTGAACAAAAATGAAGGTGTACATATACAGACTAGAACAGAAACCTGAAATTAAAATCAGTATAAATTGGGACCAACAAATGGAATAATGGATACATCACTGGACTCCCACATAGTTGACCACAGTTTGAGTCCCAGCCCTGGCGGCTTAAAACTCAGGACTGGCATGTGTGCCCAAATTCCCAAGAGGAGAATGGAGGAGAAGGGATTGCAGCATGGCCATCCCCAAAGGGGGATGATTTCTTACTTTCTGTCTCTCCAGCAAGCACATGTACCCTATAGCAAAAATCTCTCTTTCAACAAAAGTATGAATTAAAACTCTCCTTAAAAAAATATTTTCCATATGCAACTTAATTTATCATTTAAAAAAAGGTAGATTAAAAACAAGATATCTTTGTGTGGGTGAGTGTGAACTAGAGGGTACGTGACCCACCAGAAAGAGGCAGAGAAAAGAGAAAGCACCCCTTATGGGGAAAAGTCACATTGCAGTCCCCTCTGCTTCTCTCTCTCCCACTGAGTGTTGGTCACATGTGAACCTGCACAGAATGTGTTTCTCAAGTCACCAGGAATGAGACTGGAACCACACAGTCAGCCACGTGGTATCCAGCTGCCTTAACCACCAAGACATGGAGCCAGTTCCCTAGTATATTTTATTAAAAATGAGAGTTATCTACCAGTACTAACAAACATCAGATAAATACCCTTTCAATCTAAAGCCTAACTTTGCTATCTCCTCTGGTCAAAAGATATACTTAAAAGAAAAAAAAAAAAAAAAAAAACTCTACATATATCCATGGGGGGGAGCAGGCAAAGAGGACTCAGTAAACCCTAATATTTACAAATACCTAATTAATTGAATAAATATCTTCTTTTTTATAAAAATAACTAGAATAATACTTTGGAGTATGATTTCATCATTTGATTATACTACTAAAACAGGGCAGGAATATCTATTAAAACACATACTAAAAGAATTGCTGGTACTACATTTTCCATGTTCTTTTTTTCCTTTGAGGATAAAGAACAAAACATTGCTATCTTATCAAAATCATGACTCATTTTCTTTTAGTGTGAAACTAAGGAAGTTTATCTTACAGGCTCTTGAAGTTTATAATTTCAAGTAGCTAAACACTCTCCTTCTCTCCCTCTCTCTCTGGGTATCTTTTTCCAATGAGCACATTAGTCCTCTAGCAAATTAAAAAAGAAAGGAAAAAAAAAAAAAAAAAAAAAAGCCTGGTAGTAAAACTTAAGATGCCATGCTGCTTTAAAGCTGCAACTCTAATGTAATGCAAAGCATTTTCATTACTGTATAAACAGCACATGGCATTTGACATTTTCCTACTATTTCATGGCTTTAGATACTGAACCTGAAATTTTCAGAGCAATATTACCGTTTACTATGCTAGAAGAGTGGACAGAGCATTTAAAAGCTTTGGTGTCTGATAGATTTGGGTTGTAATATAGGTTCTTACACTTAGTGGCCAGATAAATGTTTTAAAGTCTCATTTTCATCAGCAAAGAAAAGAGAGACCATTATATGTACATCAGTTAAAAGATTAATTAAATAATTATTATATGGGCATTCGATAAAGATGAGTTATTTTATTATATTTGCCATAGTTTTTCAAGACAGGACTCTGTAAAATGGCATTTGTGATTATCAGCAAATTAGTACCAGTAAAGAGTGAATAGACAGGCTTCAAAGAAGTTGTTTACTAGGAAAAGGAGTTTATCAGTTAACAATACATCTTACTATGTAACTATTTGATTTCCTACTAGATTCTTTTTTATTTTAATTTAATTTTTTATTGTTATTATTATTTTCCAATTTGATCAGAGAGAGATAGAGAGAGAGAGAGGGAAAGTGAGAAAACAAGCCACCAGATCCAAGACACGAACCATGTCAGATATGTGGGAGTCCAGCGCCTTTAGCCACCATGCCACCTGCTGGCCCCTCTACCACATTCTATTGTAAAACCGAGTTTAGAAAAACATACTTTAACATCAGAGGGAAAAAAGAAAACATTGGACAGTGAGTATGTCCTTTCTAGGTTGAGATTATTCCCTTCATCCAACAACAAATTTTAATCATTTATTTATTTAACACCAATTATGTGACAATCACTGTACTCAGTGTTGGCGAAACAGTGACAACAAATATGAATAAAACTTACAGAAAAGTGAGAGATGCAAATAAGATGAATATAATCACAAAAATCAATACATAATTAAACCTTCTCAGACATCTCAGCCTAATGGAGCAAGCGGACCTGAGTTCAGGAAACAGGAAAGATGTTGTAAACAAAGAGGCTTCTGCTGCTCCAGCGTCCAACAAAGGCACAGAGCTTTGGGGCCCAGTGGCAGAAGCACCCACTGCTCTGCAGGCTGGGACCAGATGGGAGACCAGGTTTGGATTCTGGGTGCAACCTACAGTCTGGGTGCACTGGCCTACATCAATAAGCCCAGAGACTTGGGGAGGCCGAGGCAAGAGAATCATGAACTCTGGGTGGCCGGGGCAATACCACAAGACTCTTAAAACGAGAGCTGGGTGTGCTGTCAGGCACTGAGAGTCCCAGCTGGGAGGCTGAGGAGCGTAAGCACCACAATATACCCTGTCCAAAAAAGAAAGAAAGAAATGGTGACAGGAATAAATAATGGAAACTTCAGGTAAACATCACAGCATACGGAAAAGTTGAACTATAGAAAATATGTAAGATGTCATTTGATTTTACAATATAAAAAGTAGCAAAGTACAGAGCAAAGCAAAATAACACTATTTCTCTTAGGAAAATTACTTCAATAAACCCCTAAATTTATCACTACAATTGTTTAAGATTTGTTCCTTTTTGGTTGGTGGTCTAAACTTCCATTGTTTTTTTGGTTTTTGTCTTTTAGATTTTTGCTACAGTGCCCGTGTACTCGTTAGAGAAAGAAACAGAGAAGAGAGGTGATAAAATCATCATCCCTCCCCGGACACCACAATCCCTTCTCCTCCATTCTCCTCTTGGGATTTTGTGCATGCACATACGTGCACCCAGTGTGTTTTTCAAGCAACTGGGTCCAGGACTCAAACCGTGGAGTCAGCCATGTGGGAAACAGTGCTTAAACACTGCACCATCTGTTGGCTCCATAAACTTTTTTACATAGAGTAAATAAACAGACAAAATCTACTATGTGTTGTAGTGCTAATTTTCTTGAGAGTGAATAAATACAATAGAAGACTAATAAACAATAAAAACAAAAGAGCTTGTTGATACATGTATCTTGGGAAAGAAGGCCTCAAAATCTAGACACTATAGTACCTACTATGTGATTCCATGACATGAATCTTCAGTGATAATAATCATGGTATCAGAAATTTCCTGTGCCAAGGGGCAGGAAAGGGGAACAGAATGCAAAGGAGCATGAGGGGATATCTGGAGTCTGAAGGAAATGTACATCTTGATTAAAGTGGTGGTTACAGGGAACCAGCAGTTAGCGTAATGGCTGTGTCGCTGGACTCCCACGTAGTCGACCGCGGTTCGCATCCCAGACCCGGTGGCTTAAATCTCACGCCGGGCGCATGTGCGTGCGTGCCCAAGATCCCGAGAGGAGAATGGAGGAGAAGGGATTGCAGCGTGACCATCCCCCCGGGGGGTGATTTCTCGCTTTCTGTCTCTATGTCTCTCTCTGTCTGTCTGGCGAGCACACACGCCCTATAGCGAAAACTTCTCCAAAAAAAAAAAAAAAGTGGTGGTTACATGGGCATTTACATTTGTCAAAACTTATCAAACTGTCTACTTAAAATGTATTTTATTATATCTAAACTATAATATAATTAAGAAACAATAAAGATAACACAGAGAAAAGGGTAATTTGATAAATTAAAAATATATTTTCCATTTAGTAAGTAATTTGATATTCCAGGAGAATATGTTAGAATTTTCATGTCAATATTGCCTATGAAATTATTAGAATATACCTATATATTTCCTAGTGAACCTAAACTAAAAAAATGCACTGTAAAAGAGTATGTCATGTTATGCAGGCAACAGCTTCATCATATTGTGTTTATGGTGTCTCTTGATTGCATCATTTGATATTCTTTACTTAAGCTCATGTTGTTTTTTCATCTTGGCATTTTCAGTAGGAAAAAATGTGGAGGTGAAAACAGTGATGTTGAGGATTCTGAACCTTGTCAGCCTAGGCTAACATATGTGTTTGTGCTGTAGCTTTTAATAGAATGTTTTAAAAGGAAAAAAAATAATCAATAGAAAAGATCTTATAGAACAAGGATATAAAGAAAGAAAATATTTTCATACATTGCACAATGTCTTTGTATTGTAAGCTAAGTGTTATTACAAGAGCATCAAAAAGTTAAAGAAGTATTTTTAAATTTATAAAGTAAAAGTGTTATAGAAGGCTAATATATTATTAAAGGAAGAAAGAGATTTTTTAAGTAAATGGAGTGTAGTGTAAGTGTGCAGTGTGTATAAAGCCCACAGTACTATACAGTATTGCCCTAGCCTGTGCATTCACTCGCCACTCACTGTCTTGTCCAGAGCAACTTCCGTTCCTATAAGCTCTGTTCATGGCGAATGTCTTATGTAAGTAAACCACTTGTCTCCATCCCATATTTCCACTGAACATTGTCTATGTTAGATATGTTTAGATACACAAACACTCACACGGTGGTACAACTGCCTACAGTACTCAGCACAGTAACAGGCTGTACAGACGTGGGGCCCAGCAGCAATCGGCTGTGCCATAGAGCCTGGGGGAGTAGCTAGACCATCTACAACAGGTTAATGTGAGTGCGCTCTACGACATTTGTACAACGGCGAAATTGCCTAACACATTTCTTAACTACAGCACTGTACTACTGAAAGAACAAAGAAAATAAACAGAAAAGTAAGTAAATAATATATGTAGATAAATTAACCCAGAGAGTTAATTATAACATAAACAGAATGTTACAAGGTGACACAAAAGAAGCTGCTTTGGATTGCATTCAAAGGGGAAGTCTCTCTGACAGTTGAGTGGAGACGCTGAGGATGTGAAGGAACCTGGGCCTAGCCAATAGGGGAGCAGGAACAGCTAGAACAAAGCCTCTCAAAAACCATCATGGCTAGAGCACAGTCAGCGAGAGAAATAGTCTAAAACTAGGTAGGAGGCAGACTATGCAGGGGTTTGAACGATATGGTAACAAAGTTGGATTTTTTTTTTTTTTTTGAGTTTTCGCTATAGGGCGGCGCATGCGCTCACCAGACAGACAGAGAGAGACAGAGAGACAGAAAGCGAGAAATCACCCCCCAGGGGGGATGGCCACACCACAATCCCTTCTCCTCCATTCTCCTCTCGGGATCTTGGGCACACACGCACATGCACTCAGAGTGAGTTTAAGCCACCGTGTCCGGGACTCAAATCCGTGGTCGACTACGTGGGAGTCCAGCGACATAGCCATTACGCTAACTGCTGGTCCCCAAAGTTGGATTTTGTAATGATGTGCTGCTTCCTCTTTTCAGAGGAACACAGCAAACAGAATGGCATAGCCCTGTGGCTAAATCTAAAGTCAGGGGCTTGACCCTTCATGACCAATCTCTTTGCTAATAATCTAAGAAGTGTCCCATCATGGCACCCATATACCTGAAATATCTCCTATTTTAGGATGAATTTTCTGTCCACATAGAAAACCCCTGGAAAGGATGGAGGGTATCCTTCATCTTCTTTCCTGAGGGCATTTGTTCTATTGTCTCTTACATAATCACTAGTCCTGGCCTCTATTTTCCTGGAAGCCACTTTGAGAATGCATGCAAATATATTTCCTAGATGTTCACTCTTGAAAACAAGTTGTCAACTCAGGACTCTTCATCAACAGATTGATAAATCCCACATTGGTGGTCTGAGGTTTTCTTATACTCACTTGAAAAATAGTTGTCTAGGAAAGAAATTTGTGTATAAAGAAGAAATTTCCTCTGACAGAAACACTGTAAAGAAAAATATCAGTTCTTTCTGAATTATTATTGAAGAGAGGGATTGATTATTTATAGCTTAGAAATGCATTTATGAAAAGAGAAAGGTAAAAACGTGGATGGAGTCCATTTTCCTACCTAAAGGAGTTTCTGTTTCAACTCTGAGAACATAGTTTGAATGTAGCAACGAAATATTAAGTGTAAAGGAACTTTAAAGTCATATATTCCTAATTACTAATAAATGGGTGAACATGCCAGATAGTTATAGAAGCTTTTCTTTTCCCTGATGTTTTTGCATTTTTTAATTTAGTTTACTATACTGGGAGGCAAAATTCTGATGAGAGAAAATACTCTGCCTAGATTTATGTGGCAATCAAAATTATGAGTGGTTTACTAAAGTCGTCATTCCTCTCATGCTTTCAGATATACAAGTTACATCATTTTATCCTATAACATAAGAAATTGATTACATTAGCCTTAATCTTGATCCAGTCTTCTTAAGAGCATAAGTAAAGGTTTTTAAAGGTTATCAAAATTTGGAAACATTATTGAGGAATTTATTAAACACATAGGTGGGTGTTTTCAGTACATCCTGGTTGTACCCAAATATTAGTGTCGAGAGCAGCCCTTTCATACATGCAATCTACTGCCCACTCATTACTAGACTACAATGAGAAACACTCGCAAAAGGTACATAACATGAAAAGCCTTCCCCTCCACCATGACATAATGTGGTTTATCAAAAATGAACTCTGCAAAGAGGTCAAGAAAAGTTTAAGTTAAAATTAAATATATCCATAAAATGGATTACTAATAAATTAAAGCAAATATATTTTATTAAGAAATAAGTTTTAAAAGAGCATTCTATGTGTATAAAATTACAAAGATACAATTTCAGTCAATTACATTATAAGGCAGTATCTCAGAATGTGTGATCTCGATCCATAAAAGTATACAGTTCAGAATCAGATAACAGTGCCACTGAGTACTCGGACTCTGAGGATTACACCTACGTGTTATAGACTTTATTGTGGGATTCGCATATTAAAAGAAAGTCAGAATAAACGGAATAAATTATTTTAAAAAGGGCAATGGGAGTAGCACAGTCATCTTCAAACGTTCTGAGGACATTCATGAGGGAAACACAACAATATAAACTGCTCCAGAGAATTAGGAAAAGCAGAGAAAGTTGTGAGGGATGAGTTCTGAAACATAAATAGCCTGCGGCAATTAGAGCCATCCAACAAAACATCATCACATAAAACTATTTACCAACACTAAAATAAAAAAAAGAAGAAAGGCAATTTCTTTTTTTTCTTTTTCTTTTTTTTTTTTTTTTTTTTTTTTTTTTTGAGAGAGAGAGTTTTTTTGCTATAGGGCACATGCTCTTGCCAGAAAGAGAGAGACAGAGAAACAGAAAATGAGAAATCACCCCCGGGGGGATGGTCACACTGCAATCCCTTCCCTTCCATTCTCCTCTCGGGATCTTGGGCACGCACGCACACATGCCCGGCATGAGTTTAAGCCACCGGGTCCGAGACTTGAACCACTTTTGACTACAGTGACATAGCCATTACGCCAACTGCTAGTCCTGACAAGACAATTTCTAAGCAGCCAGAATACTGGGAAAACAGGAAATCACATTGCTTTTTAAGCTTCCAATACATTAAAAGTTATAAAATACATATGCAACACCAAGATAAAGGGAACATAAGAAAAATCTCTACTTAAACCTTTCTTTTTTAATTAAAAACTTTATTTTTTTTCCTTAAATTGACAATTGTGTATACTTATGGTGTACATAAATACAATGTGTCAGGATCAAAAACAGGATAATTTTCATATCCATACCTCAAACACTTGTTATTACCTTATATTAGGAGCATTTAAAATCCCCTCTTCTAACTATTTTAAAATATACAATAAATTTTTGTTAACTATGGTCACTCTACTTGCTGGAGAACACTAAAATTATTTAAAAATTATAACAGGACATTAAACATAATGTCTGAGATAGCTCTGCAGGGCAAGGCTTCTTTCAGTCTAGTATATGGGTCAGTGCCCAGCAGAAGGCGCACATCACAGATAAAACAAGGCCTAAATCTAGGTAAACTAGTAAAATCTGAGGAAAGAAGGAAGTTACCTGGTACCATTAACTATATAAATGACTGTTTTCTTACACTAGAGTTTCTCAAAGTGTTGTCTATACATGCTTTTCAAATATTATTAAGGAAATGACCTACTAAGAGTATTGGAAATATTTTAAATTCTGATTGGCCTGGGGAAAGGCCTGATATTGTGCATTTCTAATTCCCAGTAATGCTCATTCTTCTGATCCTTGCACTATAACTTGAGATGCAAAGCTTAGACAACTGAGCTATATCTAGGCTTTTTTGATAAAAATGTAGTGAGTCAACGTCGCCAGATTCTGATTCAATATATCCAAGGGGAGACATAAGAATCTACATTTTTAACACATTCTCCCAGGTGATTCTCTATGAATTCCAAAATTTGAGAAGAACTGCTTCATTAAAAAAAAAATACTGGAGGAAGGTTGGGAACATAATTTCTTACCTATATACAATAGCCTCTTTACCCACAGCTCTCCCGAGCTTTACACTTTATGTATGTCCTTGGTGTTAACTTTCACACAATTTCATACTAATAAAAATATTAAGCAATGAGGCTGCAAAATGATTTGCTCAGAGTCCCCTACCCCCTTGGGGTTGGCCCTAAGCCATTAAAAACAAGTTAAGAGGTAGAAATAAGTTTCGAATCCTCAGGAAACAAAGAGGGTAATTAGCAGGCTTAGTACTGGATCCAGAACTGTATATCACCTATTCAGTACTTTTGTTAACAATCTGGAAGAGAAGATGAAGTTTTAAATTTTGCAGAAAAAAATTATTTTAGTTTTCTTGAGTTAAGGGAAATTGGTTGAATTTCAAAAAGACCTAACAATATAAGGTAATTAAGAAACACAAAGGTTGACAAAATTCATTTAAAATACATAAAGGCAAAGCACAAGCGAAAAATAAATTTGAATTTATACACATTGATAAGCTGTGAACTAAATGTAATTTCCTCAGAATGAGATTTATGTATCTCTTTGTGCAGTTCAATGAAGACATTTGTTCACTACCTAGGGGCAATAAAAATAGAATGAGGTATTAAACTATATTAAAAGAGGGCAGAAATAGGACACACATAGTATAATACCCCAATTTATGAATCAATAACATCTCTTTACCTTACTATTGTATTACAATAGTCATCTTAGTCATAGTATTTTTAAGAGGATATACGTGAAAAAAATAAAGAACCAGAAAAGCAATGAGAAACTATCAAATTCATAAGGAAAATGAGGCACTCTTTATGATAAAAGATTGAAGGACACATTTGGTTGAGAAAAGGAAAAATTAAAAGGATATGTAATCGCATATAAAATAATTAATACTAATGGCAAAACCAATTGGGCGCTCTAATTTACTTATATTTCTAAAGACCATTTTCTGGTAATAGAAAAAATATAATCCAATTACACCAGAGGGTAGACAAATAGTACAGATAAAGGATATATTGGTTCTTAACAATGTCTTTCTATTAAAAAATCCACTGTAAGCAGTTATTATATTATCAAGTGACAAATAAATAAATAAAGTGACTGAATGAAATTAGCAGAAATTATTTTAAAATGATGGCCTATAGTTATATCTAAAGATGATATAAAGTATATTAAATAATATGATCCATGAGAAATTTGAAAATATAATCTTTTCTTTGTCTCTATACTTTGCAGTATAGAGAAGGAAAAGAAAATGGAGTGTGAAAAAGATTGCTGCCTTCAACATGACAAGCAAGGTGGATCTAATTCTTTGCATCTAATATTTATAAAGAACACTTTTACAAATTCATTTAGCAAGTCCTATAAAAAATAGACTTAAGGGACCAGCAGATGGAGTAATGGCTACGTC